>OX393570.1:4572134-4607558 GCA_947652115.1 Blastomussa wellsi | reverse complement strand
TGTCAATAAGATATTTTGAAAGTAGACGGCACTTTTAAGTGTTTTTGTAATGACCGCTTTTTCCCGCTTATCTCCACCAAATTGTAGCCAGCAAAAACGTTTAAGTAGCCGGCAATATCGCCGGTCCCTGGCGCTTATTGACAACCCTGCACAAGTTAACATTTTAAAGAACAAATGAATAGAGGGGGTAAGTTTCTAAAGAAACTGTGGTGCTGCGTCGGTGGGAAGTATAACAATATAATTTGGTTTTATCAACTGGGTTGATAATGTCAATTGGCCACCGTAAAGAGATTCAATTGCTGACGTTTCGAGCGTTAGCCCTTACGAAGGGCTAACGCTCGAAACGTCAGCAATTGAATCTCTTTACGGTGGCCAATTGACATTATCAACCCAGTTGATAAAACCAAATTATATTTTAAAGAACAGCTTATTTCAGAACATGTGATTTTCGACAATGTATGTTCCTTTCTAATATTTAACATTTAACGGCACATTAGCATATAAAAAAGTCGACTCATGCGAATTCATTCTTACCTCGCGATATAAAATTGATTCCAAACTATTCAAAACTTTTGACCTGCAATGTAAGCAATTAAGCAACACAGAATGTATCTAGCACATATTTTATACACGCAAAAATTAATAAGCAAATTACTGTAAAACCCATTAATTACAGAATGTATATTGTTCAGGAACAGGGAAAAATTATAAATAATAAATTACAAAAAAATATATATAATTACATTGTCACAAATTGAAATTTACAAGACACTGGACAAAACATAATTAAATATAATGTACTGTACATTGTGAGAGAGAAGTCCAAAATTTCAGGCCAGAATTGAGAAAAGAACAGAAACATTCAAATAGTTTAGCCGCACTATTTATTACATGTATAACTAAAAGGGTAAATGCTTTATCTCACTTTCACCTAACCCTAATTACAAATTACAACAAAAGAGTATAATTAAGGTTGGTGTAAAGTGCACGTGGAGTCCAATAAATAATAGCCTGTAATAATATGGATCCCATGAAGTGGTACACAATTTATGATGGCCAAAAATAACACAACTGACGTCAACATTTTAATACCTGCAAAATTAGAAAACGTTTGGTAGCATAACATGCCCGGCGGGGGGGGGGGGGGGGAGGAGTGGGGTACTCCCCTATATTAGGTATATAGGTATGTGCCGCCACAAAGGGTATGGTTTTTGAGCCGTTTTTGTCTGAACACGGGTACATATTTTGGCTTTTATGGTCTGAAATTGGGTATGGTTTTTGGGGGAACATTTACGAAAGCTTATAAACAGATTTTTCTTCTCAGTAACTGGGACAAGTAACTGATGAGAGAGAAAGAGAAATAGATAAAATATACTATTAACAATTAATGGTCAATCAATAGAAAAAATTATTTAAGCAAGCACACTATTTTTTTTATAAGATTGGACACTTGGTTTGCTTTAAAATTTCAGAGCTCAGGCTATTCCATAGTTTCTTTCCTTTATAGTAAATTGGCGTTTTGTTTTGACATTGAATTTTTGCAGAGGAAAATGAAGATGCTTCGAGCTTGGATATTGATGATTATGATTTTTTTCTGCAGAAGCTTTAGATGCCTCTCTTGAAAATGTCCAGATAATTGGGTCAGGGTACCATTTGGAAGGGGCTTTTCGTTGATGAACTACAGTACATGTATTCTGTGAAAAGATCTCAAATATGCCTATTTGTGAGTGCCATTAATTTAATGGTCAACAAAACGCAGTGTCCAGTTGCAGCTCACAGACCTCAGCATCAAAATGTATTTTGACTAACCTTGGTGGAAGAAGACCACTTTCAGCAATTCCATCAGCAATGTCTTTAACGTGCAACTTCCCACCATTTTGAAGTAAAATGTGCTGAAATTAATCAGACATTATACTTTTTAAAGTCCAAGATTCCTTGTTGTTCCTTCCTGAGGTTTTTCTCCAACTTTTTTTTCTTATAAGTTCTGTACATGCATTTATTTGTCAAAGTACAAGGCAATAGGATCAGGTCTTCTTATGGACCAACAATAAAGGACAACAAGCCAGCAATGGTCCCCACAGTTACAGTAGTGTGAAAGAAAATTAATCGGTCCTGGAGAAAATCTACTTGTACTCCACCTGAATGGGATGCTAGCCTTTCAGCTTCAATTATTGGGTTATCTGTTCCCATACTGGACCGAAAAACAGACAATTAGAGAGTGTCTTGCCCAAGGACACAACACTGTGACCTTAGGTAGCACGTGAGCCAAGACCACTCTATCAAGAATCTAGTATGCCTCACATTTAGGGCATCATGGAGGATCAACAGCAGCTTCTCGTGAGGTTTAACAATACAATCCATTTGGCTCAGCTGATTTATGCGACTTCTTTATGGATGAACAGGGTTCAAAATTTACTTTTTATGTCCAGTTGCCCCTGGGGCAAACGCAAGACCAAGTGTGGTTGCTCATAGAATATTTTGGTTGTCAAAGCTCTTATCTCAGATCAAGCCCAGAAACTACAGTACAGAAATACAGGTAGCCAACGGGTTCCGTGCATACTGATGGGTGAAACAAAGTGTGAATGTACTGTACTAGTTACAGCTACACTGCAGTAGAAGCTTTCACAATTAGACATACATGTTTATGCTTTAGCTTTCACAATAAGACATACATGTTCATGCTTTAGCTGTACTTTTAAAATCATGTACAGTACAGTTGAATTCTGATAACTGGAAAGTCAAACGAAGTTCACGTTATTGGCCTTAGCTCCTATGTGGAGCATAGCTCGTTTACAGTACTCTTCCACTGTTCTCTGTCCTGGACCTGGTGTTCAATTTGGGTCCATTGCAGACCTATTTGCCGCAGTTCTTGTTCGGCTGATCTTCTCCAGTTGTTTTTCGGCCTCCCACGGTTTCTCTTTCCTTGAGGATTCCAGAAAAGTGCCTGTTTAGTTACGCTGTTGTGTGGTTTTCTTAGCGTGTGGCCTATCCATTTCCACTTCTTTCTTCTGATTTGAACCATCATCCTGTCTTCCTGAGTTTTTGCCCATAGATCTTCGTAGTGTTTGGCCATCTTACATCAAGGATGTAGCGTATTTCATTTGCGATCTGTTGAGCTTTTCCTGCCTCGATCATGTTATTGGGGGTTGGAGTAATTGAGGGTTTAAGTTATAGAAACTCAACTGTACATACAAATAACAAAGGATATAATAAATAAATAATTATAATAAAATAATAATAATAATAATATTGACTTCATTATACCTCAGATGCCTCCAAAAGGGCTTTTTCCATCAATTCTGCTTTGGTGGATTCTGCAGCATCAATACTGAGAAAAGAATACAACCCTCCAAGTTAACTTCTTTCCTTAGTGGTCATTAATTTTGCCGCCAATTTTTTCCCCCATGGGAAGTTTTAGCTACCAAATGAATTATATGAATCTATCCTATCCAACAAAAAGTATGAATGAAACTTCATCATCCATAATGATAGCTCAAGTAAACGGCTAAACTACAGAATAAAGGGCCACTTATTTGCATGTCATTGAACAAGAATAGAGTCTGTTGTGTTATTCCTCGTTCTGCAAAAGGTCCCGACACATGAAGTGGACCGAAGTGGCCCTGAATTCTGCAGTTTGAGTCTTTTCAAGCTCTGGAGCAATCTGCTGTAAGATGACTTGATAAAACACAAGCATGATAGCTTACTATTCAGATTCTTCAGTTTCGGCTTGCTCGTCGACCTCTTCAGACGTCATGCCAGAAGTTGAAAGGCCTGTATCAAGAGATGGAAATAGAGCCGACGATCCAATGTCTTCTGAACTGGCGGGAGAGGGCGAAAACATGTTCAAAGCAGTTGGAGATATCATACTAGCACGTCAAACTACATTGTCTACATTGCAATCGGTGTCTGTGTTCGAACGAACGACATACGCTGAAAAAACTCAATAGGGACGATGAAAGATAAACAACATCAAAAAACAGAACAGCCGTTCAGGCCGCCATGTTTTGTACAGATAAGGCGTGGCTACTGAGGTGTCGGATTCAAGTAAGAGGAGGACTGGAGACGGAACCAAGAGAACATGAGGAGGAGCCCCAGTGGACTGAGGACCCGATCCTGAGAACTCGAAAAGGGGCCAGGGATACAGGGCCTAGAAGGGCAATCGTAGGCCTGATGGCTCCACGCCAATACAAGGGCGTACAAGAGAATGCAGCAGCTGACGTATTTGTGTAGTTTTGTCAAAACTAAATTTATCAAACAATCTCAAAGCATGGTGGCATTTTGAATACAGTGACGAAAAAAATTATCTCAGTTAAATAGCCTTCCCCGTGAAAGAAAATTGAAATTGAATTTATCCATCAGTTTCAATCAAAACGGCCGTTTCACGATTGTTCAAATTAGTATTTTCTAGAGCCGGGATGCTTTAGAATTTAAAAATAGTAGTTTCAAACGGTGTTCATAAGTGATTTTTAGTAATCGCTTGTTGCTTGAACTTTGTGTGGAATCCGTCTTAATTTTTTTACGTCACCGTATTTTTGAATCATGATCACTTTTTGCGAAGATCCAAATTATCATATACGGTCCACGTCATAAAATATAGAAAGCCTCAAAGCGATATCTTAGAAATTAACCTAAACGAAAACATTCGCTCCAAAACAGGGGAAAAATTCAAACTTACTGTCCAATAATCCAGAATTTTGTTGGGAAAACAGCTGGATCACAAAGCCCAAGAAATGTGCATAAAAATCCTGGCAATCAAACCGAGTTGCAAATTTCTACAGCGTGATAAAATTTGGCAACGTGACGCAAAACAAATTCCGATAATAACAAAAGAGGAGAAAACAAAAGGCGTTCTTCTAAAGACTCAAATATGCGCATATTAAAAACTAAAACAGTTCTTGACTGAAAGTATACTGTGAAGAGTTTGCTCGTAGAGTCAAGAGGTTCAGCCAGGCTCACGATGAAGAGAACATATGGAATAGGACTTCATTTTCTGGCAATACTTGCAGCCATCTTTTCCAGCGTAGCTGCAAAGACTAAAGCAGGTAAAAACTATAAAACAATGGAGTTGTTGCTAACTGTGTTTGTTTCAAACAAGCGAACGACTCTTGAATGTTATTGTAATGTTGCACGCGTGTTTGTTTACGCGGTCAGTTCTGAAGTCTGTGGCTTATTCCTCTAAAAATGAAACGAATTAATGTTGATACGTCTCTTTCAACTCCTGATATCTTTTGTTTTTCGTGTTTACACGGATACCGACTAAAGTTCATTATGAGCAAAATAAAGTTTGTTTGTTTACTGTCGTATTTGCAAATTTCTGGACTGAAACTGACTGACTGACTTGCTGGCTGACTGACTGACTTACTGACTGACTGACTGACTGACTGAATCACTGCATGCCATGTTAACTTATCATTTCACATGTTTCATGTATTTTTCTTTGCACTGTAGATTTGGCCCGAATTTATTTGGTTCGACTGAAGTTTCATTTCCGATAACAACGTCATGGATGCATGGAATAACTGAATTTATACATCTATACGAGTGTTATTAATTCCAATCAAGCTTTTGCTTTTAATTTCTACTTTTCTTTTAATTCCCGGAGAATTAAAAACTTCGGAATGTACAAAGATTAGTCATTGAGTTGGAAAGTAATGCCTTGAAATTTACCAACCGGAACAAATTAGAACTTATAATACTTCTGGACTTTTCCTTCAGAAAGTTGAAATATGTTGAAATGAGAATGATTAGAAATAGAAACAGTGAATATATCAGACTGATCAGACAATTCTGCCAAAAAGGTTAAAACACATTATATTAAGCACTTGTTGAAAAATGGATTTTGATTATCGTATCTATTTGCCTTCTGTCAATATCTATTCTTGGTTTGCAAGTGACGTAACCGACGTCATGTTGGATGACATGAACAAAAGATTTCTGGTTGGCCTCTTTTGTTTGGTCATCCAACATGGCCGCCACGCTTATATTGTCATTTGAATCTCTCAGGATTGGTTGCAAACCAGCAATTTGTCATAACAAACTGATAGCACTTGATACAGCAGGCGAGTCAGCAAACTATTTTGAGCTAGATGACCGCAATATTATTTTAATTATGAAATATAGAAGGCGGCTTATACTGTATCAGTATTATTTCTTATTACACACATCCGAGATGAAATCTAGCTAATATTTTCTTAGCTCTTTGTCGCTAATATAATTATATATTTCTGTTGTCCATTCTAAGGTTGATTTTGGATTGAAAGAATTTAAAATGTCTCTAATGTCAGTTGACAGACTGTTCCATATAATTTGATCCAGAATTCGTTTTTGGTGTCTGTCGCTCTGTTAGTACAAGAGCGCTTTATGAACCAGAGCAAGTCCCAGTCTCTTTATGCCCACCTCTCTAATAAGCGCCACCCCTCATCCCCCCACCCCATCCCCACTCTCAATTAAACCCCGCTTCTCTGCATGGTAGATTTTGAAATTTTCTTGAACAAGAAGATATTAAGTAAACTTCAAGCTTTTGGAGTTTGATCATCCACATATTTATTCTACGCTTCTAATAAGGTTGAAGTCCAAAGCCTTGCAACAGATGTTGTTTTACAGTCATTCCTGTAACCTAAAAGAATTGCACTTGTCCTTATATACCCACGCTTGACCAAGAAATTAAATGACGACACTCGGCAACCAATGTAGACTCTATAGCTAAACGGATTTGTCCAACTTTAAATTTACTTAGTCTGCAGGTGGTGGCAAACGAGGACACATTGTTCTCATGTGAATTAAGGAATGGGTCCTAAGAGACAATCGGACCCCCAGCAACGTTCAAAGTTAAGCATTATTTAATAGACGACTTTATTAACTTTGAAAGGCGATACTGTTGTGAGGTCGTGTGTATCATGGCGTCGCATGTGTTTACGATGCGTGGATATTTTACGAAGCATTTTATCGTTGATTTGACTTGTTTCAAGGAGATAGTTTGATGGGAATACCGATGAAATGTCTCTGCAGTTTGTACCAGAGGTAAGTTTGATTACGTATTAAGTTTCCAGAAAGCTTTTAGAATGTGCTGGATGTTTAAGAATTGGGTTGGTCGATCGCTGGCTAATCATTTGGCTAATCGCGTTCTCTGAACATTCGCTACTAAAGTGTAATGGGAAATTGCGGCCGGTCGAGTCGCGTTTGAATTAATGAATTAATGTCCCCAGTATTTAGTGAGTTACGTTTAATTATAGGTCTACTGCAGCGATATAAATTAGTATATGTTCATGTTTTCCGCTCTAAAATTTGTTTATTATAATGCTCGCGATACAAAACTTACTTTAAAGCGAAATAACTTGCTTCCTTGTAAAATATTCTTGGGATCGGAAGCTCTTCTTCACAGTTGCCCACATATCAATTAATTGTGGTAAATTTTGAAGTCCCAAACCCTAAATCTAAATCTGATTAACTCTTTAAAAGTGATCAAAATTTAATTCTCCTCGCAGTATGTACACATAACCAAGCATTCAGGTATGAAGAAGCGAGGAGTTGATTAACTTCTAAAGGTGATATTTCACTCGAGTAAACAGAAATGGGTCCCGTGTCCTTCATTTGCGTTGCTTTATATCATAGATATGAATTTCATTGAAGGTCAATTTAAATGGAAATACTGATTAAAATCTCTCTTTAGTTTGTCAGTGGCAGGGGCGTAGCCAGCATTTTTGCATGGGGGGGTTCCAAATTGAATTTAGCTTGAAACGGCATTTCTTTTTTTCAAACGTAGAAGCTTTTCTTAGGAGATTACATTAATCGTTGTAAAATACTTTACATACTCATCAGATTCTGTAGTCGCGTCTTTACATACTCATCGGATTCTGTAGTCGTGTAGTCCCGCATTTAATATTTTAATCAGCCAGAATGTCAGACAGAAGGAGGCGGCGTGGATTCTTTCGTGAAAAAATGTTGATTATTTCACCAACATCAATTTTTCTGCCGTAGTGAATGTTCATCAGGGCAAGTCCTGTCTCGCGCTCACTGGTCATTGTTGATCTTAAGTAAGTCTTCAGTCGGCGCAATGTACTGAATGATCTCTCGCATTCTGCAGATGTGATTGGTAATGTACATAAAATGCGAAGCAGCCTGTTTACGTTTGGAAAGAATTCGTGGTCACATTCATGCAAGGCCTGAACTGCACTGCTGGGAAGGTCATGGTCAGCATCTAGCCACTTGCGCCGCCAACGGTAAATTTCCACATCAAATACTTGAGGCGATGGTAGGTCATCCGCATAATACTCTAACGCGACTTGTACAGGATTTCCTTCCTGTGATACTATCAAGGCTGGAAGTACACACAGGAGGGAAGACAGCACAGCATCATTACTGGGGTCAAAGTATGTGTCCATCTCAGAAATAAGATGATCCAACAGAGGAATTGTGAGTGCTCTTTTGTAAGGAAGTAAGGAAGTAAGGCCAAAACAGCCGCTGAATCCGCTGAATCCTATATTGCAGGTTCGCATCCACGAAAGGCTCAATGATCTGTCCTCGTCACGTCATATTTTGATTATCGAAATCTGTTGCATGTTATTCTTAAAATAAATTTTCTTTTCTTTTACTTCGAAAGCCTCGAAGATCCTATCGAAACGGGGATTTCGATTTTTTATTTTTATTTTAATTTTTTTTTTCAGTCCAAAAGGGGGGGTTCCGGAACCCCTGGAACCACCCCCTGGCTACGCCCCTGAGTGGAGCTAGGAAAGTTGGATTCTGTACTGTTTCCTAAAGCTGTTGTTGTTGAACGTAACTCGCTTGCCCGCTCACTTGATACTAGTTTTTAATTTGAGGCATTTCTGAAACTGAGTTGTGCGAGTTACATTAATATTAGTCTTTGGTCGGACAAATTTGAATACATGTAAGCTATATCATAAGCCATACAGTTGTATGAAAATTATATTCCATGTTGTCCACTTTTATTTAATGTGGTTACTTGTGGAAAACATCACAGACAAAAATGACCCAAGGTTAAATATTTTTTAAATTGGTAATGTGTGGCACATTTTGATTAAAATTTGGCAAATTTAATTCTATAAAACTTCAATCTTCAAATGATTAGCTCTGTCTTTTAAAACATCGAATTTCTCTTTCTTACTCTTAACCGACTATTCAGGTCTAACTGACTATTCAGGTAGGTTTGCAGTTGTTTCGCTCCAAAATCGTTTTGCTCAATTCACTAACAGTCAATTGATTCACATTGAAGTTGATTCAGAACACATCAAAAGTTGATTCACTACAAAGGTAAAGTTCATTCACTACAGACATTCAAATCGATAAATATTTTTCACAAGGTATGGTTCACATACCATAAAACAGCAGTCACAGTTATTTTAAAGCTTGACCGTCATCGATTTGGCCATGGACATCGATTTTCCATTTGCATGAATAAAACCTCCATTTACCACTCGATCAATCAGTCTCATCCCCATAGCCAGCTTGTTTTCTTTTGGTTGCTACCAAAGGAATACAGGCTCTGAGAACAAGAATGTTTGATGGAATTTGTATCACCCAGTTTTCCCGCGGCCAGTGAAAACAAATTTTATTCAATATTTTTACCATGTTGGCTTTGTTGACCATGACTTTCTAAGATTTGGTGGCTCCTAAAGGAGCCGTTTTTGGGTGGTTCCTAGTAGAACCGTTTTTTATGGTTCCTAGAAGAACTGTTTTATGAATCTGTGGCCTGCGGATCCATTAAGATATGAGCACGCCCAGCTAAAGCATTTTTCTTGCAGCAAAATGACGATACATATACCTTCAGGTATAGAGAAAGAAAAAACACAAAAGCCATTATGGACAGGCATTAAGTATTAATAATTATGTACAGTTATTTTCCAGTGTTTGAGTAGTTCCCTGCTCAATTTCTTCTTCTTATATGCAGACATAATAGTGTCTTCAGATTGAAAGTGTTCAAAAGTTGGTGCAAAACCATTCTTGACAACAAATTCTCTCTCCCACTGTTCTATTTCCTTTGAATACATCTGGTGGGCTGCAAGCACTTGAGTTTGAATGGAAGCAAAGTATTGTTATACTTGTTTTGATAATATCTGTTTTGGTAGTTTTCCACCTTGTGAAGGGCATTCCTGGCCTTGTCAAGGGTATTCACAAGAGGTGTCACCCCAAGTACTTTGGAAACAGATGTGGCGAGTTTTGTTTGCAGGATTACTTTTGTCATGTCAATGCCATCACCAGGTCTGGTTTCATCTGGTTTACCATGGTCTTTAACAAGAAAATGAGTGGCTTCAGGTGAGTTGATAACGTCTTCTGTACTTTCCACAAAACAACCATGACCACCATCACCATATCTGTATTCATCATCACTACTCTCATTACCACATTCACCAGCATCAACATCACACTCATCATCACTCAGCTCTGCAGCTTCTACACTGGAAATGATCGTCAAATTAGTGCAGATTGATTCTTGATCTTGATCTTGCATGCCTTCTCTATGATCAGGACGTTGCAGGCTATCTTCCTGTTGTTCATTATTTTGATCACCCAGTGGCCAGGGATCATCCAGAAATATCCTGTAGTGTTCTGTGAATGCTACAGTCCCACTGGAGTTGTACACTTTTACCTTTCTGATTGGTAACACGAGATCTTGTGCAAGGCATTCGTTCCATTTCTTCTCAAGATAGAGTCTTTCACTATGAAAGGAAGAGGAACGAAAGTGGTGCATTGAAGGCCCTTGGTCTTGAAATTCAGGCTGTCCTTTGCTATCATGGAATATGATTTCCTTGTTTTCTTCATCTGCGTGCCACCATACTCCTCTTCCACAAAGAAGAAAATCACCAATCTGTTCAAGGTGTGCCTGGTACACTTCCTTTTCAAGTAGCTCTTGAGGAATTACAGTGTCTGGGAAATCTGGGAGATTTGTGGCAAACTTTCCAATCTTTGACTGCTGATCAACAAAGCAACTCTTCTTAGATCTGAACTTCTGTTCTGCTTGAGCTCGAATTATGCAGTTTGGAATGATATGTTCTGGGTGACCATTAGATGTTGCTTTGCTGATCGCATTCATAGTACTGAACTGTCTCTCCTCCTCCTCAGTATCTACTGAACTAAGGGAAATCAGACGTGACGTGAAGGGGGCATGGCATGTTATGCTGTGGTAGTATATACCATAAAGTTTTCTGTAGGTTAGTACTTCTGGTGACTGAAATACTTTTCGAACAGCAATCATGTGAGAGAATGTAACATTGTGCAAACGCAAAATGAACCGAGGAGTTCTTTTCTCTGCAGGAGCATACAGCAGTTCACAGAGTTCTGCAAGAGTGTAGAGCAGTCTTCTGATAGTCAGGCGACAGTTGTTCCCAAGATGCAAGGCCAGAACAACACAGCACAGACGGTAATCTGAACCCCTAATCTTTTCTTTAGTGGAAATCACAGCTTCCACTGCCTCTTCGAATAGTGGTTTTTCCTCACTGGTGAGATGTTTGGGGAGTTCTTTCAACAAATTGTTAATGTGCTCCTTGAGGTCATGCAGAGGCTCCACGGGTACCACTTCATACTGGGCTAGGTTAAGGTCTTGCATGGAAGACATCTGAGCTGGAAAACAGAGTGCTGGGACCCTCTGAATACCCTTTATTTCCTCTCTAAGCTGGCTGTACAAGGCTGGTTTTAGCAAACCATCTGTTGTAAGATTGCGCCCTCTGCATTCCTTAATGAGCTCATCTTTGGTCATCTGTTGGAAAGGATTTACACCTTCATTTCTTCTCTCTCGTCCAGCGGGGCCTGCAATTACCTTCTTTCTTCTCTCTTCTAGTGTCACCTGTGGGGCTCTCATTGAAGCTACATGGTCAACATAAGCTGCTGATGCTCCAGTGCAGCCACAGCACCCAAAGTGCCCTCCATTTTGTTCACCACATTCAACCTCTTGTGCTGGGTGGTCTCCATGAAACATTCTACAGATGTCCTTCACAGGAATGTTGTGATTTGAGGTAATTTCTATGTCAAACTGCTGTATGTCATCAAGGCGAGTGTCGCTGTACAAGAGTTGATCTTCTGTGGTATCTCTGCATCTTGCTAACAAGTAGACTTGCGGCTTCTCAACCAATTCTTGAACATCTAAGCCATTGAGCTCTTCAGAAGTAAAGTAAAATGCTGGGTCATAGATAGCATTAACTGTCAGAAGCATGTGGCCGTGATTCATTAGGCTGGAATGGTCAGACCAGAAGATTAGATGCCGTGTTCTTTCCCATTTTTTCAACGATTCTAAGAGCTCTTCTCTGGTTGCTTCACCACTTAACAGTTCCTTGTACTCTCCAAGCTCTTGAAGACGTGCTTTTATGTCCTCATATGTCATTGCCTCATAGTGGGTGTCAGAATGATCACGAACAAGACCATCCTTCTCCTGCTGATACAAGGTATTTTTTCGTATTTCCAGTAAAGGAATTTTTCTTCCACTCACTGTGAAATATTCCTCCTTCAGGGTGCCATCAGGATTCAATGTTAATTTTTTGTAAGATTTTGGAGCAACAATTTCACCCAAGCGATATTCTCCGTTTTCTATTTTATGTAGTAGGGTTTTCCTTATGGCGTCGCTGGTACGGGGCACTGGTGTTGTAATCTCCCCACCAAAGGTTTTGTTTAGCTGCCTCCTTGGAAGTGGTTTGTTCTTTCGGTGGTTGGTAAACTTTCCAACATCCACACCATTGTTTACAAGAAATTCTTTTACAACCATATTGCCAAGCTTTGTTTTCTCAGTTGTTCCATATTTTCTGGCCAGTTCGGAGTAGTTAATCTGTGTGTAGAAAATTAAATAAATCATGCATAATATATTTAAGATCTTTATCTGTATGTTGCTAGAGTAAACTTGTTTATACAAATAATATTTTATCATATAACAATTAATTAATATTACCCTGGTAGTTAATTTACAAGGCAATTAATTATCAGCATATAATTCACAAAAATAAATAAATGCAGAATTATTAATAGTTGGTCAGTGTTTGATAAACTGTATTCTCACCTTTCCACCTGCTTTCATTGTATTCACTTCTTGTAGGAGGCCATCCTTGTCAAAATCAACTGAATTTGGATCTGGAGAGTGGCGTTTCTTCTTCCGAAGTCCAGCATCCTCAAGTGCCTTCCTTTTCTTGGTCCTCAGTAGACTTTCCTCCGTGGACTCGAAAAACAGAGATTTTCTTTGGAAATCCCTCTGCTTAAAGGACTGACGTGTTGCAAGCAAGGTGTCACAATCAACTTTGGACCACTGCCCTTCAATTTTGTTTTTAAAACACCTTGCATTTTTCCTCCTTTCCTTTTTCTTTTGAGCCTTGGTTTTTGAATGTGTAAGCCCAATTTCTGGTACTTTAGTCAAGGCCTCAGCAAGGTCTGTGTTAAAAAGACTTTTAAATGGCTCATTGATTGTTGAATAAATGTTTTTGGCTGTTTCTTGAAGAGCTGTTTTTGAAGCTTTAAGTTGTTTGTTTGCCTTCCTTAAATTTGTTGCTTCCTTGAGACAGACAGACACTGGGTCAACCCCTTTCAGTCGGTTAGTTTTCAGAGGGAAAAGGGATTGAAAACTGAGATGGTTTAACTGGCAGCCTTTGCAGTTTGAGATTGAATGCAATACTTTCTTGGCTGCTGAGAGGTTTCTCCATCCAGTGGAGCTGAAGTGTTCCAAGTACTTTGATTTGTTTTCACCCCGCCATTTTTCAAAGTTTCTAAGCAACACAGGCAGTCGCTTGTCAAATGTATTCTGGCTAACAGCGAAGGCTTCTTTGTTATCACCAAATATAATCAAGAACTTCTGAAGGCGAGTTGTTTTGTCCCTTATGAGCTTGCCATTTTCATTGTATACACTGTTCTTTGCTGCTACACGCGCGAACCCGCAGTTGAAAAATCCCGCCATAATAGCAGCAAGAAGTTAAGCTGAAGTTGCAGTCTCTAAATATCCGCCCTCGCAGAACCGACACTAAATTGACGCAAATCTATATGCTGGAAATGTATAACCAAGTAACACTGGATATTATAGGTGTTTAGAGCGATCGAAAATTCGAAACTGCACACAAAGCAACCGTTTACCTCCTCGACTCTGCTAACTAAAATTGCGCCTAAACCGCGAGAATAATTTATAAAGGAAACTTGATATCTCATTTACAGATAATAATAGTCCTGAGAGCCAAAAGCGCGCAAAATAATGTCAACGGACTTGCTAAAATTTATACTTTACGGCATAAAAATTATCGGTGCAAGCGGTCCTCTGCGAGTGGAGCCATTATAAATCGCGAAGAGGCAAAATTACAACGATTTTGGCAATTTTCTGTCTTTAATTAATTAAATGTGCAAATAATCTTTGAAAAACACAGACTGTACGAAGAAGAACTTACACATTTTATGCAATACACTGCACAACCTTCGACAACATGCTCGTCCGCCATCTTGCAGAACAATTTTAGTTTCCATGGCAGCGAGAAAAATGACTGGTGCTTAGTCTCCCGAAAACTCAGCCGCGTGTTTCAAACATGGCGGACAAGAAAGTCAGCTAGTAGAGTATTAAGTAGGACGAATACGGGATGTTTTTATGCTAACCTCGACTTTAATTCTATTCTCAAAACAAGGTCATAGTGAAAGAAACAAGAATCTAAACGGGGATTTTGCCTTTTTCCCAAACTGAAGGAAAAAAATTACGATCTTGAGCCATAATGTCGTTACACGAAAAAGAACGACAAATTTATCTATAGTAGTTGACTTTTTGTCAAATTCCCCGATCAGTTTTAGAGACAGTGAACTCGTGGGTATTCATCTTGCTGCTTATCCGCTTATTTGATACTATCTAAGTTCCCGTAAAGTAGAAGTAAAGGAAGAGAACCAAAATGGCGCCAAAACACTGTTGAAAGTAACGGTTGAGCGATGTCATCGACTCGGGATTTTCATTTCCTAGGGTAACACAAAACTCCGTTAAAAAATGTGCGATAACAGCTTTATGTATTTTTTTATAATTTTTTTTTAATTTTCGTCACTTTTTGTCAGTGCCCCATTCCTTAATTCACATGAGAATTGCTCATGGCGATTTGTTGCGCGCGCAAACGCGGAAACATTTGTCGCGGAGACAAAACGGTTTCTTAACAAAACCTCTCACAAAACCTCTCAACTTGTCGCGCAACTTCAGCAAATTTGCTCCGTGACAATTTGAGAGTTTGATGAAAAAACGAGCAACAAAGCCAAATTTGTGGGGCAAGCAGTACCTCATTAAAGCGGCAATACCATTAATTGGGCGTTGAAACAATAGAGAACACTCCTAAACAAAGCACCTAGCCCTGATAACAAAGAATTCTATTGTTAAGGAGAACGAATGAAAAAATATGTTCATATGAGGTGCTGGACTACTCAAATTGTTTTGCTCAACAAATTTCTTTAGCCCGCAACAATGTTTGTTGCGCGACAAGTTGATCACGTAAGGTGAAAAACGAGAAACATCGACCAAACCTTGCAACGAAACAATGTTGCGCGACAAGTTGAGGGTTTTTGAATCTCGTATTTCGCCGCCTTAAAAAAAATAAAATCAGCTAGAAACATTTTTTGTGTCTCGGATACAAAATTTGTGTCCGCAACAATGTTGCGCGAGCGGGAAAACAGGGAAACATTTGTGTCGGCAGCGATGTGTCCTAGTTTGCCACCACCTTATCGGTTGTTATTCTTTCCTTCTTTACGTAGAAGAAGACAGAGACTTGATTATCATCTTAGCAGCTGTAGCCCTTGGTGTCCTCGTTATTGCTATGTTTCTGCTTATTATCACTTGCTGCTGTTTTTGGAAAATGTGAGTACCCCTTTAACTGCACAATACTAGAAACGACCTACCGACCGAGTTAGATTAGTGGGTCATCAGTCAGTCAGTTGACCATTGTTGATTATTAAAAAAACATGTTAGACTGCGACATCGAGGTTTCCAAAATATATTTCTTGAAAAATTTGAGGCAAATGCCGATAATTTATAATGTATTCACTAAAATATAATTAAATGGAGGCGTCTTGCCCTGGACTTTTAATCCGGATGAAAACCGTCGTCTCCCTTTTTAAATGGTACTGGCAGCTGGGTCTCAGTGTTTCGCATCTGTTTAGAATTTGTTTCATGTGCATGCATCGCCCAACAAGCTTCAAGTGTTGAACACAATCCGCGCATAAATAAAAATGCTTTACCTTTATGTCTAACGGTTTTCCCATTTATTCTTTTACTAGGTTGACGAAGAAAGAAGTTTCTAACTATTAGCTATAACAGCAAAGTAACCATCGCTCAAATCGTCTTTTACTAGAACCAGTTCCTCTCACGCAGAATTCTCAGCTACTTTTGGCAGAACGTACTTGTGCCACTGTTTCGTGAATGGGAACAATATTACGTTAGTTACCTGCAACACAAATATTCAACAGAGCAGTGTCGAGTGCTGGCAACATTTTACGTTAATGTCCTATAAATATAAAACAAATCATCCCCACACGAATGTAATTATGATTTGCAAGATGACGCCAGAGATATGTATAGGTAATCACATGAGGCCAAGTACTATTAAGGATTAATTGCACGAGAGTTTTCAAAATTTTCCAAAATTGCCCGAGTCGCGAAGCGACGAGGGCAATTTGGAAAATTTTGAAAACTCAAGTGCAATTAATCCTTAATAGTACGAGGTATCATGGGATTACTTGTTTATCAATAAAGGGCAAAATTTATACGAAGGAAAATCACGCGCGCAGTCTATTTTTATCTGGGAAGCCTGTTTAGCGCTACGGCAATTAACGGATTAGCCAATCATTAACAGGTAATCATGCCCTCTCTTGATTACTAAAAATGCCCTCGATTAAGAAAAAATGCCCTCTCTCTCAACCAATCAGCGCTCAGTAATTTTGCCCTTTATTGATAAAGATAGATAGAGAGAAACAGATCCAACGAAGCAATGCCCTTTAGTTAACAAAGAGGCTAAATTAAACCTACCCGTACACATAAAATATAAAATAAACTAATTACAAAATGCAATGACAAAATGTGGACGCTCCAATCTGAGCTAACTACGTTAACAATAAAATGAATAAATGACAAAATGTTCTGTGATTTTCAGGGATCTGTCGTGCGTTTTTATTTCTGTCTAACATTGAAAGCGGTAGTCACATGCATCACCTTAGCTAGCAAGAGGAAAGACGGGGCAGTTGCCTCGTCTAGAATTTTACCCAAAAATGAAAAAACGAAATACGTTCCGTTGCGAAAATATTCCCTGGTTGAACGAGATTTGTTTGATAAAATACCTCACGTTCTGAGCTTCTAGATACCTCGTACCCATTGCCTCTTTTCTGAAAGCGTACTGGAGATGTATGAGGTTGTTTTTGTGCCAAATGGTGCCTTTGGACGATCGCAAATTCTTGCCTTATCTGTAAAAGTCTGACTGCGGCCCTGCACATAGCTTCATCTAAATTGATCCAAAGATTTATCAGTAGGAACCTTTTCCACAAAGCAACACTGCTACAAAATCAAGCTTATTAAGAAAATGAAAATTTATTAATTGAGAAATAGCGCCAGAAATCATTCGGCGGAAATCTTAGGGCGCTTATACCAGGTATTAGCCAGGACTGGCCGGTTAGACTTGAATATTCAATTAAAAAATGAATAGCAAGTCTTTCATTTCAGAGTCCCCCCTATATTAATTTTTATTCTCTACTTGCACAATACCATAATACACCGCTTCTACCCCCCGAAAAAAATTTGTATAGGCATTGTTTTAGATTTCCCTTGGGACATCTTCATGTCCCAGGCATGTCCCAGGAGAAATTGCAAACAATGATTATGTAAAATTTTGGGGGGTAAAAGAGGTGTATTATGGGATTTGTGCAAGTAGAGAATTAAAATATTTTGTTAGAAGAGTGAATAAAATATAGCAATTGCCTGATCTGGCCGAACAGTTATGATTTTCAAATAAATAAATTCTTTTTATGAAGGGATCGTTCTGGTCGGCCAGCCCTAACTGGTGTTAAGCACCCCAAGGCATTCAACTCCAATATGACGGTGTGTCGTCACCTCGTCATTCCCAACGCCATCTTGGAAGCGCAGTAGACTGTGCGATAGCCTGCGAATACAAGCTAACCGTGACTTGACTTTACTTGGCAGAAGTTGTCAATCTTCCTGAAAGATTCTGGCGTGTTTTATAGCAAGGACTGAGGACCCATGACATGTCAGTAAAAAGAGTTTTTGGCTTTGCACACAAGTATTTTGACCCACCCCTCTCTGTAACTTTCATAACCTCTTTTACGTTCGCGATGCGAAACAACCGAGTGTCGAAAGTAATTAGCGAATTGCTTTGGTTAGTGAATTACTACGCTCAGTGATTGGTTTAAAAATCTCGCGCCAGCCACTCTTTCAACCAATCAGAAGTAAAATCAAAACCAATCGTGGCTCACGCGTGCACGTTTTCCCGCGCTTTGTGTCGGCTGCGCGTAATTGCTTCGAATTTTGATTGGTTCACTGGATTGTCTCCGTCCTTTTTTGGTCTGGTTTTACGACATCAACATTTACTGAAACTCCCTCTATTTGATGACGAAATTCAAGCTATACACTGCGGTGGCTGGATGCGGCCTCCGATGGATGCCCCCCTTTAGGGGAATTCCATCAATCCCACCCCCGTTGGGGGTATGAGTTTGCATGTACGTCCGAGGGTTAACAAGTTTAACTTGCTATAAACGGATAAAACATTTCATGTGGAGAAAGTCAACACAGTGTATATAAGTAGACAGGTGTCAGAAACGGTTGTTTTTAACTAATAACGAGGCTTAGTCACCATGAATTAAAATCGTCTCCAGATCAAGGAAACCTTGAAATAATTTAGTTCACTGAAGCAACAACAACAACAACAACAAAATTTTATTGGTTAAAAAATATAAGTAATTACATTAGTTTCCCCCCGCAAATAACAATAAATTGAGAAGAAACTAGGATGGCTTTGAATGAGGAAGACTGAATGAAAAAAGATTATCGTTGGCAAACTTGAAAACTTTAAGCTAAACTTTTCAAGATGAGTCATCCACTACAACGCTCCTACACAAGCCGGGTTGTTACAATGAAAGCAAGCATGACGCAAGAGTTATTTAAAAGAAGTTCTTGTAATAACAAAGCGGAAAAAGACAAAAGGCATTCTATTGGAAACTCCAAAATATGCGCATAGATAAAACTGTTCGATCAACCCTGTCGGAACAAATGTTTCATAGAATCAAAGAATTTGATTACTTCGAAGTCAAGACGGAGATTCAACTGAAGTCAAGATGAAGATGATATCAAGAAAAGCGGTCAATTTGCTGGCGTTTCTTGCAGCCTTGCTTTCCAGCGTAGTTGCGCAGAAAACAGATGCAGGTAAAAACTATAAAACTAATTACGGTGTTGCAGTGCGTCGCCGATCGAGCAAGCAGGCATCTTTACAATTTATCTAGCTTGTCATATTTCAGCTGTTTGGACGCACGATTTTCAATCTGTTTTAAAACGTTGCCAGCTAAAACGAGTAATATAATTTGGTGCCTTAACGGGCTCTTTCGTTACTTTTGACTTTAGATAGCTGTTATCAGGTTTGTTTACAAATATACTTTAACTGCGAAATTATAGAGCTACTTTGAATTCGATAGAAAAGAGGCATCTGTTTATTCACGTACTGAATATATAGTACTTCCTAAATGACTGACTGACTGATTTATTTGCTGACTTATTGACTAGCTTACATATTTATTTATCAGTGGAGCTTGTGTGTTAAGGTTTTAGATTCAGAAGATTTTGCTGGTACATAATTTTAATTTTGTCCTTTATTTTTTGTTTCTAAGAGTCAGTTCCGATTAATATTTTATGGCACTATACTATATTATTATAACTGTACATGTTTGAGAAGGCTGAGTTTTATATCATTGTAAAAGTAATAGTTTTTCACTGGTTTCAATATGATAGCGTGAGAAAGTAATACCTTGAAATTTTCCAACCGGAACAAACAATAACTTATATAATTACTGGCTTCTAGATTTTTCTCTGAGCCAATAGAACTGTTTTTTGTTTGATTGGAATGGTTAAAAACTGAAACACAACAAAGAGATTTTACATGCACCCTGAGGGAAGACATTTTTCGACTAAAGCTGTTTGTTCAGCAGCCGAAGTTAACTTATTCACGTAAAGGCAACCCCATTTGATCTTAGTTTTCAATCTGTCCTGCCTTGAACGCTCTCGCTAGCTTTTCGAATTGTTCCGTTCGACTTTTAATCTTTGCCTTTTCACGGTAAAGTGACGGTTAGCAGTACTACAATTTATGACTGATCAACGAGAAGAGAATTTAAGGCCTCCATACCGGGTATTTCGAATCCTTACAGTGTAGAGCTGACAGCGCACTTCTCGAGCTCGTTCCCAGGGCTTTACCCTATTCCCGTCCCCCAGAAAGAAGGAAGCACTGAGAGTGAGGTTGCACACTTCTAACAACTGTAGATGTGTTTATATCATATAATTCCAATAATGGACGCATTTTGATTGGTTCATACCTATGATCTATTAAATTAAAGGACACATGCATTGCAGGGGTTTCTTTGTTATATAAAACAGATAAATTCCATGTTGCTGTGCGTCTGTTTAGTAATAGATCACAGAAGACGTCAAAATTAAATGTGGTAAGGCGTGCCACTTTTTTGTTCTTCACATTTTGACGTTATCAGTGATCTATTACTGAACAGAAGCCCGGCAACATTGAATCTATTTGTTAAATAGATATGTTTGGTTACGTCATACCTCGCTCAGCTCTTTTTCCAATAACGATGATAATGTATCGCACGTTGTAAACATGAATCGATATAGTTTATAAAGAAATTCATCGCTCCCACTCGATTATTTACCTGTTTTATGCATTCCTTCTTTTGTAGAAAAAGATAGAGATCTGATTATCATCTTGACAGCTATTTGCATCGCTGTCCTCATTCTCTCGCTGATTATACTTATCATTAGCTGCTGCTGTTTCCAGAAAATGTGAGTTCTTAATTTAATTAAAATTTATTACTGCAACCCGAGCCCGGACCAGTGACCCATCAGATAGACTCGGCTTTTCCCGCTCTTCAGAGTAGGGTCTTGGATCCTTTTCGGAGAAGGTGGAGCGCAAGGGCGCCTGGTATAGGGCAAAGGGCGAAGGGCGGCTGGACAGACAAAAAGACAGACAGACATGTTTTATTTGGAGTCTCATACCGAATAAGTAGTATCTCGACTATGGATTCCAAATAATTAAAAAATTACGAACAGTTTTCTCGAGCTACAAAGATGGCTAAGTGAAATAAATAACGACAACAGAAAAGATGCTAACCAAATCAACAAAATGAGAACAAACCGGTTATTCAAAACGATAGACAATTACAATTGTGAAGACTACCTATATCAGGTTACCAATACACGACACAGAATAGCTCTAACAAAACTGCGACTTAGCAACCACAAATTAGCCATAGAGACAGGGCGTTATTCAAGACCGTTCAAGAAACCTGCATAAAGAATTTGCCCAATCTGTAAAATAGAAATGGAGGACGGATACCATTTTCTAAATATATGCCCTGCTTACCAGGAAAAACGGTGTTCGTTACTAGATTATTTGGAAAAAGAATATAGAATAAAAATAAGCAGAATGTCACCTAACAAAATATTCATGTTTCTAATAAACCCCCCTAGAGGGTAAACTAAAATACAAAAACTAATAGCAAAAACATAGATATGCAGAACTCTTTTAAACGAGCCTATGATAACTCCCGGGGGGCAACTCGGGCCAAATTTTGCTGGGTATGTGTCGCTCACCGGCCTCTCAGAACTGTGGCTAACTGTTGATCCCATCGCCTGCATCATCGTAGTCACTTTTCGGGCAAATGTAATTTTCGTGATCCGATGGTGGAATATTAAAGCGACAGCTCTAAACAGGGCAACAACTTTTTTATAGCCTGTTCCAGGCTCTCAGATAGTGGGGCAAACGAGGGAGAAGATACGCGAGCGATGCGAGCGGAAGAGCGAACTTTTGCCTCGTCTATGTGTGAAAAGTCCAGCGTCAGCACTGGTATTTAAAGACATTTTTATACATTGCCAA
Source organism: Blastomussa wellsi (assembly GCA_947652115.1). Lineage (NCBI taxonomy): Eukaryota > Metazoa > Cnidaria > Anthozoa > Scleractinia > Plerogyridae > Blastomussa > Blastomussa wellsi. The sequence goes on along the minus strand of OX393570.1, from coordinate 4,585,473 downwards.
AGATTACTACGTTATCTAGGCTACTTTTTTAGCCAGAATCGTCACATTTTTAAGTTTCATTTACAGAGAGCCTTATTTTTAAGGGTGTTTTTGAATTACTACTGCGCTCCAAAAATTTTAATGATTATACTTTTGAAAATGCGTCGTGTCTTAGCGACCCTTTACCAAGCTAGTGTCGAACTTTTGTCCACCGGGTGTCACAAAACTTAATAGTTTTGTGTTCACCTTAAACTGTTTTGCCAGTACTATTAATTAATGTTATTTTTCGCATGTATATTTCTTTACTAGGATGAAGAGACGGGGCTATGGCCATTAGTAACAAAGTGCCAGTTTTCAAGACAAACTCGACTGTCCTCTGCGAGTAGCGTTGTTTCTTTTAGGCTTCTATCATCAGTTTCACCATTTTACAAAATGAACACTAGTTACACGCACCAATATTAATAGTCATTATATAATACAACTATTACTGAATGAGCAGCCTAAAGAAATCAGCTGTAGAAATATTTCAGTCATTCCAGAGCTTTTCCGCACATCGCTCATTCTTCAAGGAAAAGCACTCGGAACGAGGTCATTCTCGTCCCCAGAGCCACTTGTCCCTCTTAGCCGGCTGGGTCTGTGCACGAGGAACAAGTGGCTCTCAGGGTACACATGATTCGATTGACTGAAATATAACAAAGGGAGTCCAATCACATCTACCGTTTTAAACGTGCTAATGATTTGGGAACGAGGTCTGTATCATTCTCGTCCCCATAACCCTTTTCGTTTCTCTTAGCCGGCGTGACCTTGACACGAGAAGCAATGGCGGCTCTGGAGACATAGGATTTTCTAGTCCAAGATTCTAGGACTTCCTGACTTCATGTATATTGCATTAATGATTCTACAAGTTGTGTGCTGCCCGCTGACCATTTTGACCTCCGTTTAAGATTTCTTTAATTTGTTCTCAAACAGGCAATAAAAAAACTTTTTATCTTTGAAAATCCTATGTCCTCAGAGCTCTTCGTTTTTTTGTGCCAAGGCCCAACCGGCTAAGAGAAACGAAAAGGGCTCTGGGGACGAGAATGGGCCTGTATGCTTTTCATTCTCGTCCCCAGAGCCGCTTGTCCCTCTTAGCTGGCTGGGCCTGTGCACGAGAAACAAGTGGCTCTGGGGACGAGAATGTATGCTTTCCAAATAAAAAGGTAAAATGGCAACTTTGGTCTTGCGCGCTCGTGATAAGAAAGAAAGAAGATTCGGCTTTTATTTTAAAATTGTCCTTTGTAATTTTCCAGTGATGTACATATTTATATTTTTATATAACAAAATATGGTGTAAGCTAAGAGTCTTAGGTCTTGAGATCCAGGGAAAGTGACTTTAGATACACGAAGAGAAAGAATAGTATCTATATGCGATCTTCTTCGGAAAGTCTCCTGAATAGACCATTTTACAGTTCTGTGAAATGTAACCAGGTCTCTGTATGAAAGCGAGGTTTGTGTTGGCCTTGCCATGATAAAGACCAGAAGAGCATAAGAACACAAGGATTTACATATCAAAAGAAAGAGGATTTGTGTCAACACAAGGTCACCTTCAGCCGCACTTCCACTCAAAGGATTGGTCGCTACGCACAGAATTGTAAAATGGCCTTCTGCAAAATGAAATTATGAAACTTCTCATCGATTTTTATTTTTTCAATAAAAAAAATTGTCTATGCTGCCTGATAAGCATGTTGCAGTTTCCCCTCAGATGCACTTCCGATTCACTAACCGAACGGCTGGAACAGGCTAGTTTGCGAGTGAACAGAATATCTGGAAATCGGTACGATTGTAAAGAGAACTCATAAATGCATAGGGAAACCCCCCGGGGAGAGGGGGGCTGCTGGATCGCCCCCCCCCTCCCTGGCAAAAACTTGGCCGAACGCTTGCAAGAAACACTACAGGATTGCGTTTCTCAAAAGAGGCGCAAGTCGCAAAAAGCACGAGGATAAAAGGGCCGCGAACAAACTGGAGACGAAGCCTTTTCTCCTCTCTAGGGTGGCTAACGACTTCTTCTCTATAAACAAAAGGCAGGCACACCATAGTTCAAAACGATAGTCATCTTTATTCATAAAATTCAAAAACACTATAAAAATCCCGTCTAAGAAAATCACCGTGTATATCAAACCACGTTAAACAAAGGTCGCGACTAGATGGGATACCTTGTAAAGTGGCTAGCTATGACCCAACACTGCTATAACCCAACGAACTATGAACACTTACTCTAACGCATTACAGTACTCTTCCAAAACAAAACATCTTGCCTTAATAAGGAAATACTAAAAAACATTCTTAACATTATATAACCAACCTACAAGGTGTCCCATTTAATCGCGAACATAACACAAGCTACTTTCCGTGTTAATTTTTATAAATTAAAACAACACGCGCGAAAATACTCTTCTCTCGAGATCGCCTCATCAAACGCAAGGGATAACTTGAGTTTTTTTGTTTTATTTTTTTTTTAATAATTTTTAGGTTTAACAATTTTTTTCTTGGTTTTGCTTTGTTTTATTTGACTCGGTCCAGTGACAAAAATCGCTCAAAGATATTTTTGTTCACTAATAAATAATTCTACTTCCCTGGTTCCAGAGGGTTTCTCTGTTTATATTTCTCAATCAAAGAGCCCCTAGAGCGGGCGAAAAAGAGTCTGGCTTCGACTACCGCTCGAGTTTCTTCACTTTTATAGAAGAAACAAGAAAACCTGTGAGACCAGGGTATAATTGCACATATGAAAACTGTAAATGTTATCATGTATTCTCTATTTAATCTCATTGTGGAAAAAGTCCTGTACGAGCTTGTTGGTGTAAGAAAACCCGAAGATAAATGATACGCGCTTGGGAAACTAGACGAATATTTCCGACTGCAACACGAAGACAGGTCCAAAGATAAAAGGGTGAGAGCGTTTATAAGCAGCATTATAAAAATGACTTCGAGAATCGTACAAAGTCTACAGTGGGGAAGGTTCAACATGAACAGGCTGACGCGGCTGTCAAGATGAAGTGGCTCTGAGATTTAAGGTAAAGGGAAGCTAGAAATAATTCAGCGTAGGATTAGTGAGAAATAAATTAAAGCAGCTCATTCCAGGAACGCAAAACAGTACTAGTAAGGAGGACAGCTTCGTCCACGCAAGTTCCAACAGAGAACAATACGCAAGGATCCATTTGATTTATTTTCAGGAATTCTTCCTTGTTTAACTTTCCTTCCTCGGAGTTCCCCTTTAATCTTGCGTTCCAGAATAGACTACTTGCAGTCAAGAGTGAAGTTTAATTATTTGGATTAAATAATTCAACAACAAGAATTCCCTTTATAATTAAATAGTTTAGTTACTGTATTCAGTTTTCTGTTTTGGCGTTTTTATATCGTTTTCCTCGGTTCTTTTTATGTCAATCAGTTATAAATGAATAAAATACGCTGAGGTATCTCGATATGACAATATTCATGGTTTGTTTCAAATGTCTGTTTTTTGAAATGAGTTCGCCATTTTCGTAGTAACGCATTTAAAACAACGCGTTATCGGCGTTGTTTGACTGCGGACTCTGCTGCTGTGATACAACAAGGTGCTGACGCATTATGGGGTAGGTAGGTAGGCAGGTAGAGTGCATGGTCAAATATATTGAGCCAAGAACTCCCAGGGTTCGTCGCGTACTATGGTACAACCAGACTATAAAACTGCTCACTTGAGGGTTAAGATGGATTAGCGAGAGATTCAGTCTGTGATCCCGTTTAAAATCAAGCCGTCTTTCAATCTCTCATACCTGTGAAACTTTCTCCACAACGACAAGAACTTCTCTCGCCGGCTGCAGTGGCGAAAACGACAGTAAGCTCGCCATACTAGCTCGCATGCTTGCTCTCTTCGGCATCCCCCAATACCGATCTAGATACGATTGGCTCGGCGGAGCAAGATGCATGTTGCTATTATTGAGTTTTTGGCACGAGCCCAGACTGACTTTTGTGGAAGTTGTGGGAACAGATGAATCCGGTGATCGAGTTCCATCAACCAGGGGCTTTTCGCTGCCCCCTGAGTGCACAGTCACCTCGCGGCTACGCACGTCGACGTCGCAATCGTCTTGAGGCATAAGGGCAGGTACGAAGAACAACAGACATGTTGCCAAAGTTGAGCAGGCGCCAGCGACGTAGAACGCAATTTGGTAAGAGCTGGAAAGATCGTAGATCACACCTAATGACAGAAACAAAGACATAGAATACAACATGCGATCAGTGTCTATTGTTCACAAAAATTCCAAAAAATTGGCCACGTATGTAAAGGAAATTTCGACACAGTGGTAGGTACTTGGTGAAGCTAACTACATGACGTACCTTCCGACACAGCTAAGAAAACCGCAGCCTATATATACGCGGTTTACGTGTACTACGGGCTCGCTTTTTTCATTGAGGGGTAACGAAACCTATTTCCGTAAACTCTTTCTCACCTCCGCAAGACGGACAACTGGTGTTGGTCCTTGCAAGCCGAGTTTTAGTCATTTTACTGTATCTAAACTCTCTGTAAGACGGACACCTTTCTACGGCGGACATTGCATAATGTGGAAACAGCATGTCCGCGTTCACCATAACTCTATATACACAATAGCCAATTGTTTATTATTCAACCAAAAACACATACACGGCAATCAGAAATGTTTCTATAAAAAACGAACGATGCTGGTTTTACCTGCAAGAGGGGGGCCAGCAATAGATGTAATGGCCATGAAGAAAAATTGGACACCAATACCAGCAGCGACCTTGTCCACGCCAACAATATCCGCACACAGAACAGCCAAGAATACCACGTAACAACCATCAAACACACCAAAAACAACCATGTAAACCACGAGACCGGGGTAACTCTTCGTCAACGTGCTCAAAGTGTTCGCCACACCAATGACCAACATCGCTATCTGGAAGCAGTAGAGGCGGTTTACCCTCGGGTGGTCGCCGAGTTTGCCGAAGAAGAGCCGACCGAAAGTCGAGCCAACCGACATCATACCGATCAGCGTGGAAGACTGCGAGTTCGGTATACCACATTCTTCGGCGTAGGCTGGCTGTTGGGAAAACGAGAAGTTTTTGGTTTAAGTTTTGAGCACTTCTGATTACATGTACAATTATTTGAATGCAAGTTCCTAAAAGAACAAAAGGAAATTATATCTTTTCTTTTTATTAATTCTGGCGATTTCTCTTGTAAGCTGGTAACACTAGTTGCACTTATATGTACCAAATTAATTTTACTTCGACTGGAAAGAAAACTGCAGTTTATACAGTTATACGGAAGAAGATATCCAAGATATCCACAAGCTAAGACAATTTACAATGGTTCCCGACCGCACGAACATGATCATTGCCAACAAAATCGGACCATAAGCACTACCGGGTTTTCCATCTACAAGAATATGTTTTGGATAATTAAGCTTTTTACGATACGATTCAAAATGGATTGAATACAGTTGTTACTTACCAAATGCACGAAGGGGACAAAGTATCCCATCATGAAAGCGCTCAAAGAAATGCACCAAACCAAGAATGCTTTGTTCTTGAATACAGTAAAGTCGAACATGGGCGGTCTTCGTTTTTTCGATTCTTCGACTTTCTCCGTCTCTTTTTCTTTGTCGGTTTGACTGGGCACTCTATACAGCAAGGACCCAATGGTGCATAAACTCAACGTCCCTGCGAGCACCCTAGCTGCACTGGCCCACCCAAGATGGTTCACTGCAAGCTGCATGAGCGGACCCATGGCTATAGTGCCCACGCCACTCCCGGCAGTCACGATACCGTTTGCAAGACTGATGCGCCTGGGAAAATCAAAACAAGAACAAAAAAATCATAAATTTGCTATCAAACAAAGGGGCAAATTTGTAAACTACGGTAACCACACTCACCTTTCAAACCAATATGGAAGCGACCGAAGGGTTGGCAAGTAACTCATGCTCGCACCAACTCCCCACAGGACCCCAAACGTTACGTAAAGGAGATGGACATCTGTGACAAATGACGATGACACAAATCCCAGCACTCCAAGCAAACCGCCAACGAACGCCACTACCCGGCAACCAACTCGTTCACACAATGCTGACGTCACTGGCGCGAATAGGAACATCATACCGAGGCCGATTGAAAGAACCCAAGCTGAAAGAAATAAAAAAAATAATTCAATAAATTGGTTAAAGAAGTAGGCGAGTCTCTGGGTACATACATACATTACATTTTTATTAATCCTAGAAGTCGTGTGAATGTACAGGATACTAAAACAGTCAGCGACAAAATAGAATAGGGGGCAAAACAGTACCTATTGTAAATTAAATTATTTACAATATATAAATGTTTACATTGCATTACAATATTGTCTTATGGTTGGCAAAGCATTCGCTTAGAAGGCAGTAACAGACTCAGCATTAACAACGTGATATGGACAGTGCTTCGAACGTGAATATGTTGCATTTGCTCGCAAGCAAGACCCAGTTTTCTCACTTATAATCCGGAAGGTTTATACGGAAATCAACTCAAGTCTTCTAAATTTACAAAGTAAAGCGCCTCAAGCAAGTTACGACATGCTCACGAAGATCACGTACAATGCTTGCATGAAATTAGCCTACTCGTTTCTGTAAAGGCCCCAAAACACTGAAGAACACGGAGAAAGACGAAAAACCTTTTCCACTGAGCAGATTTAAACATTTTTAATAGGAAACAAAGAAATAAAATAAAGTTTGTACGTGTAACTGTTCAGCTGCCCAGGAGAGATTTGTTTGTGAATTTGCTAAGTCCCCTGAAAACATGTGATTTTTCAAAACATCTTCAGTCAACATTTTGGTGATGAATCAAAACACGAAAACGGAAACTTTGGAGCGAATTGCGTGAGTTGAAAGGAGGGCGGAAAAGAATGACTTCCTGGGATTATGGCTGCTGCCAGGCGTGTACCGTGGTTTAAGAAGACGAAAAGAAGACAAACCCAGTTTCAGTCTTGCCGGTGATTAAGCAATTTCTCACAAACAGACTCGCTATTTATTAGTCTGCGAGCAGCGCCTTTCCCTCCTTAGCCCGGCGAGTGTGTCAGAAGCAAACGAATATGGTCGCGCGAAATTTGCGGGGAGAAGACGAGACGCGCCGCGGGGGCGTCACGTCTTCCCGCCCCCACATTTCGCGCGACCACATTTATTCGCTTCACGCTCGGGCAGACTAAGAATCAAAATAAAAGGGACTGTTCGGAGTCTATATATATTTCGTTACTAACACTTGGTTGTAACATCAAGCACCGACAGAGACCCGAGCGCTCACGCCCAGAAGCCTACGAGATCAGGCGACTAGATTTTTGTTCAGGTAGCCCGGATGGTTTCCTAAACGTGGACATTTCATTCCCATCTAATCCTGGGTTGAGCTCCTAAAAAAATGCCTTGGGCTGCTAACATTTGTAGATGGGAGCCTAAACAGTTCCATAAACATTTTCTTTGGCAACAACCTTGGCCACAGCCCACCCCTTAACCACGCCATGTTTATCAGTGATCGTTTCATAACATCAATTCGTATAACAACAACTAAGCGTGGAGTGTCTTTGTTAGTCCGGTTTTAGATTGAAACACAGTCCTTTCCATTTCTTCTTTAGTGGGTTTTATCAAAGAGACAGTGGCGACATCAAAAGAAGAGGAAATTCCTTGTTTTACGCACGCACGCGCGAGAACTCGCGTGACGCAGTAACCTCGCAAGGTCGTTTCAACTGTTTTCGAGGAGCTCAAGTTCGCGAGAAACGGAGAAACGAAGTATCTGACTTTTGTCCTTTATCCCACGCCTAAACACATACAAAATGTTTTGGATGAGATTTTTCCGAAAGAAAAGCCTTGCCTCACCTCGCAAATACGGTCACAGCAAAGATAAGAAAGTTGATTGACTGGAAGACAAGAGTGCTGTAAGAGTCACTTGAAGCAAGCTAAAAGCAAAACTTTCCAACACGAATATTGAGATATTATGATTTTCGCATTATGAGGACTCCTACAGACACTAGAAAATTAAAGTTATTGCAGTCTATTTTCCTTCATAATTGGAACATGATGTACTGAACAATACAGGCCTATATTAAATTCCCAGGGGGTACGCGCATTATACATGACGGGGGTGAGGGGGGGGGGGGGGAGGCAAGGAGCTTCATATTGCAAACCCAAAAAATACACAACCCTGAAATTTTAGACCCAAAAAATACCTGGCATCAAAATTTCCTACCCCAAAAATACAAATTTCGCTCGTAAATGTGACCCAAGAACTACACGCATTTTTTAAGATATAAAATATACGTGACAGATGTCTTGACCCAAAAAATTACCGAGCATGTAGGACCCCCCGTCATGGATAATGCGAGAACCTGGGATTAATGTCTCTGCGAAATGTCTTTTTAAAAGAAAAACCCTGAGAAAAGTGGAGCTCCGTCCTGCAGAAACCACGTTTCTTGTAATTCAGAGATTTTCGCGATAAAAAGCTTCTTAATTATGTAGACTACGAGCAGTCCCTTTTTTTTCAGTCCGTGGACTGCTCGTTGTCTATTCTTAACGAGGACCGCATTTAAAACATGATTGAAAACACCAAGAAAAGCTGTAGCTCGGTGACGCTAAATCTGTCAACCGTTTGCATATAAATGAGGTCAATAGTTGTTTATGTTGCATGCAAATCAAACGTTCACGGCAGAGATCCAAACGGCAGCAGTGGCACTGAAAACGGGCCTAAAATCCAACGCATGTTTGCAAAAGCTTCCTTTGAAAAGATCGCTTATTTCCTGGCCATAACTAATCACAAAACAAGTTGCACGAGCCTTGAACTTGTTTACTATAAACGTGTCCCAATGCGAAGGTCAGCGAATACAGGGATTACATAACACGAACATAATTATCCCTGGCAGAAAAAAATGCACTCGACCAATGTTTGAAACAGTGTTGTTTTCAGCTCTGCGGATCTTGAGGTAACGCTCTATTCCTAAACAAAAAGCTGTAACTGGTCTGCGGTGGATACAACACCATGCGATGGCCACAAATAATTTGTACAAAAATGCTCAATAAAGTGTCATGTAAATGTGTGAGATGTACAAAAGACATTTGTGTGTCATTTATATCAGCAGGGAACGGAAATCCATTTACATGTCGCAAGACCAAGAAAAGAAACGAAAAGAGTAAAATGCTCGGATATGCTCCACACAAAACGAACGATCGCAATATTTTTTGTACATCGAGTTCGCCGGAAGAAGTCGAAAATTTCGTTTGCTTCCAAATTTGCATACTGCTGTCCTTATTGCAACCTCACTTCCGGTGAATTTTAATTCCGTCAACTTGAAAAGTAACGAACACAATTTTTTTCCGAACTTCTGTTTTTCTCGGCTCCTAACCCGCTAAAGCTTTCCATACGAAAACAAAATCAAGTGCGGTTTGCTTCGATATGATTGCAGCAAAATATGAACAACATTAGTTGGGAACATATCGAAAATCGATCTTCGTTCCGCTCACGGAGTTGAGATTGAATCGCTGACAACATGAGAACAATACATACTAATAAAGTAGAAATCGCGTATCCTGCTTTACTAACGTTGGCAATAACTTTCGAGCGATAACCTGTTGATGAAGACAAAATATTACTTGTGCGTTGTTGATTCAAAGCGTCAAATTTATTGGCCGGTGTTGAACATCCGGTAATTTCGCGGTCGCTTCCAAAAAAAATTTGCCCCTATAGCTTCGGCGAATTCGAGTTATCTCAAAGAAACGGGTTTTTATGCCAGCGATATTGAAAAAAACATACCTTTCGATTAAAGAAAAAGGGTCGCAAAATAATTCTTCAGTGGTTGTTTGGATAAATAAGCTAAAAACTGGTGGCTTGATTGAACAACGCCGGGTGATATTTCAAACGGCACCAGCGCTCTTGAAATCATGTTCAAAAAGATAAGAGACTTCAGATGGTTCGTATGCAGCTGAATATTAAAATAAATTCAAACTAAATACCTGTTTCTCCTTTGCTTTGCCTGAATTCTTCCAGCAGCGCCTTGTAGAGAATGCCTGTGTTGTTCTGTATTCCCAGCACAACAAATTGTGCTATAAAACCAGCAAGGCAGACGAACCATCCCCAACCACCATCCGGCACGGAACGGACTTTAATTTCCACCTGAAGTTTCTCGATTTCTTTGCTATCCTTTCCCATGATTGCGATTTTCTGGAAATTTTTTCAAGTGCGAGCTGCGAGACCTGAAATAAAGATGTTCTGTACTGCCGGGATGCCCTCGACTCACCGCGCTCCGCGTTTCAAGCGAGCAAATTTCGGGCGAGGGAAATATTTTTTAGCTGTGCAGCGAAACTCCAGATAACACATGACGTAATAAACGCGCGGAGAGCAAACACGCCCTACGATTGGCTAAAAATATGGCCTGACCAATAGACGAATAACAGAGCAGATCTATTGTTTTGTTTAAAAAGAAAACATTCGCCCATTTGTGGGTTGAACAAAAGACTTGCGATAAAATAAAACTCACGTTTTATATACTCACTTTATATACTCACGTTTTATTTTGTGATCGTAGGCAAACATATTGAACATAGCACAGAAATCCATATCTTGAACAACGATTTCAAAAAGTGGATTCAAAAGCTGTATTTTATTTAGGTCAGCCCCACACGGTGTTTTGTGGTGTGACGTACACCAACACGGTGCTCTGATTGGTTGCGCTTTACATGAAAGAAACAAAGTACCACATGTACAAGCTCGGGTAGATAATTTTAAAAATCGAAAGCGCGATGAAGCGGAAAAAGTGGAGTGACAACTCAGTGAGGTGTCTCTTTATTCATTGAGGGGTTTTCCCCGAAATGAGACCACGAGGAGATTTCATCAGTTGCTGACCTTGTTGGGAAAATTGCCACAGGCAAAAAGAGATTATCGCGATAAATTATTCACAAAAGCCATCACGAATGAAGTCGAACTGTAATAAATGGTTCTCTCTTGCCTCCAATGGCATACCGGTATCCCAGCGGTGCATCCAAAAATCTGTCAATTCTGTTTTCTTCCATTTAAAATTCGCAAAATGAAATGAAACATTAAAAACAGCGAATGTTTTGCTGCGTGAGTGATAATAGTTTAAAATTACTTCTTATTGTTCAAAACGAGCTAAGTTTACATGTTGTTAATATTTCGGTTTTCAATCGTCGACCAGAATCTTTTTTCTTGAATTTAAAACAAATTGAAAAGGAAATGCAAATTCAGCCTTTAAAATGCTAGCTATTAGAAATCCAACCACTAAAGAAATACTAGCTTACTACCGCTGCAAAGAGATCTGACAAATGTAACCGTTTATAAAAAATATAAATGTATTTTGAAAGCATGAGAGAGCAAAACATAATTTGAAAGTAAAAATTCAGTTGCGTGACACGAGTGTTCCTGAACGAAATCATCTGTATAGCACGTGGATGATGTAATATCGATGAACCTGCCACACGCACTTAGCGGAAAACTATAAAAAAGTATGAAACCTATTGTCAACAACACGTTCAATGTTTTTGCTACATTAAAAATATAATGCTTAAAGTTAAAGCGATAGAATAGTGGTTGACACGGAGGCCTCAGTGACCTTCGTCCTTAAAAATGAAAATGGCACTGTTTGCGAGCACAAAATAATCTGATAAAAACGCAGAAATAAAAATTCATAAGTGTTAAAAATGCAAAAAAAATTAACGGTACAAAAATGTTGTAGAATTTCTTTAGATTACGGTTAACACTTGGGAACAAGGAACAGCCTCTTGTTCCACTAAAGACGTCGAGGATTATCTCTCTCCTCCGGCCAGTAGTTTGAAATGGTTAATTTGATTGTAGTCCTGTTGTTAGATTCTAGCCAATCACATCGTGTGTCCCCAGAACCACTCGTTCGTCATGCACAGGCCCAGCTTGCTAAGATTGAGAGCTGGCTCCTGGGGACGAGAATGGGGGCAAGTATGTTTACGAAAGTTAGACAGAGCTAAGAGCCCTGCGATCTAAACACGCGGTTTATGTGTACTGCGGGTCACAAAGCCTATGCCGGTCTGCTCTCTATTTACGAACACATGGTGGCTGTTCCCTGTGAGCTGTTTCCCAGCCATTTTACTGAATCTAAACTCCCTATAAGCCAGACACCTCTCTATGTGAGCCGTTTTTCAATCATTTTACTGCATCTAAACTCCCGTGAGCGCCCCTCCCCCACCCCCTTCATCCTTTGTGGGACAGGTGGCGAAAACGCGCAAATTCGAAGAATGAACATGATGACATACAGTGTGACCCTCCCCCCCCCCTTTTAAAAATCCTGGCTACGCCCCTGGTATAAGCCGCACACCTCTCTAGGCGGACAACTTGTGTTGATCCCTGCGAGCCATTTGGCAGTCATTTAACTGTGTCTAAACTCACTATAAGCCGGACACCTCTGAAAGACCGACAACCGCTGGTCCCTGCGAGCAGATTTTCAGTCATTTTTCTGTCTCTGAACTCGGTATAAGGCGGACACCTAACAGACAGTTGCTGTCAGTCACCATCGGTGGTGTCTGTCTCAGAGAAGTTTGACTGTACCCCTTATCATGTGGCATTAGCGTCTCTAGCTTCCTCATTCATCATTGTATACCAAATATTGTATACACGACAGCTTGAAATATTTCTATTTCGCTAGCTAAAGGAAACGAAAAGTTATTTTACCTGCAAAAGCAACCACATAAACGACGAGGCCGGGATAACTCCTCGTCCACGTGCTCAAAGTGTTGGCCAAGCCCACGACCAACACCGCTATCTGGAAGCTGTTGAGTCGGTTAATTCTCGGGTGGTCGCCGTCTCCCGAAGAAAATCCGATCGCAAGTCAAGCCCACCGCCATCATGCCAATCAGTATGGAAGACTTCGAGCTCGTTATGCCACATTAGCTCCTTGGTGTAGGCTGTTGGAGGAAAAGACAAAAACTTTTTGTATGACTTTTTAAGTACTGATGCCGATTACATATGCTATTATTGGTGATTCTTAATTCACTTGGAAAATCATCAAGCCTCTGGATTAAGAAAAATGGGGAGAAGTGAGGAGGAGGTAGGTTTTCCTTCAGTTCTATAACGGCTACGCGGCACTTCTCTCCAAAATTCCTGCTCTTGGTTCGCTCGCAGTTTAATTTCCTTCGTTAATTTGTCCGGAGCGTTTGGAAAGGCATCGACTGCTACGCAAAATACAAGAGAACGTGCCTTAAATCCTTAATAAAAGATATTTGCAAAGGAAAGTAGTCAATTGATCTTTGTCTTTTGCCAAAGTAGAAAAGTTTGCGAGTGTGACTACAACGGTTCGCAAAATAGTTCTTCAGTGGTTGTTTGTATAAATAATATCAACACTG
>OX393570.1:4460460-4571934 GCA_947652115.1 Blastomussa wellsi | reverse complement strand
CACATGGAGCATTTTTTGATCTGTTCCTCGTTATCTTGCTTGTTTTTCCCATAGACTTTCCGTGAGAGGTCCAGATTTAAAAGAATTGATAATCACTTAGGGTGGTTTGCATTGATGGTAAGTGCTTGAAAGTGCAACATGCACTTTTATAAAATAACTGAGATACTACATGCGCTCTTGTTGGTTGTTAGGTGTGTTTAGATGAGATTACGTAAACATGGTTGTGATGTTTTAGTTTTGTGCGTACTTTTAAGAACTATTTTATAAAAGCAATAGAGGACTTTTTTCGTGTTTACATAGCCTCATGCGGGGGGTTTGGGAGAATTCTCGAAAGATATGCAAACCCTCGGCTGTGTCTCGGGTTTGCATAACTGTCTTGAATTCTCCTGAACTGCCTCGTGTGTAGATGAGGCTATGAATAAGTTCTCTGACTATTGCTTAAACACATGAAAGAAATCCTCTTGGAATGAAAGTGGCGAGTGCAATGAGTGCAATGAGGTTGTTTTCTGTGGATTATATTTCAGCCCGGGTTGAAATTTGTCATGCAATCGCAACAATATTTCAGCCTGCCCCACCAGGCTGAAATTTCAGCCCGGGCTGAAAATCGCCATGTAATCACCCCCTTACTGTATACTTACATGCATGATTGTATCTTTTTTGCTCATACAGGAAGTTGATGTTGAAGATGATGACGATGAGGATGACTCCATGGATAATGAGACCACGGAGGGAGATGATCAGGTAATAATTCATTGCCAAAAATAATACAGTGTAATTAATGACATTGATTGAAAACCTGAGAGAAAATTGTCCTGTTTGGGTTTGTTTAGCATACCACACCGTAAAGTACAGTATATGAATAATTCATATATATGAAAGTTCTGTGGATGTAGATGGAAGTGAGAAATGATCTCCGTAGTGAATTTCCAATTTAAGCAATTGGAAGAAAGAAGCCTGAAAAATTGAGGACTTAATTCAACTGGATTTGAACCTGTGACCTCTGTGATATTGGTGCGATGCTCCACCAACTGAGCAATGAAGCCACACAATTTTATTTAGCATGCCTTAAAGGTGTGACTGGTTGTCATCTGGCTGTGGTGGCTGCACCTTAAAATGAATTCCATAAAAAATCTGTAAACTATTCAGTTTCATCTGGCTTACAAACGCAGATAAACTGGAGTAAAAATCTTTGAATTCTTTGTGAGATCCATGCTAAATTTCCATGACTTTTCCATGCTAACATTTCCATGCTAAATCATGATTGCATGACCCAGGGTGAAATTGCCATTTTGTCGCATCTGGCTTCACCGCATGGGAAACACTGTCTTTCCAATAAACATTCTTGTGACAATTTGTTTAAAGAATACAGGTAATGTCATACAATTACTAGAAAATTAGTGGGTGTAAATGCAAAAAGCTGGGCTTTTAGGGCAGGTGTTCCCTTTGCCCCCTTCCCTTTTCCGTTTCTCGTTGTCCCCTCCCAGGGGTTTCAAAATGATTTGAAGTAGGTGTCATCGACTGTAAGAGTAGGCGGCTGTTATAGGTGAGCTTTTAGGTCACAAGCTGATTGCTATGGCCAGAGTAGCCGGTGGCATAATAGTCAAGTAGCCGGTGGAACTCTGGCAGTCGCCGCCTTGTTTTGAAACCCCTGCCCTCCCCCCCCCCCTTTCTAAGCCTGCCATGTAGACTAGCTTTGGGTGTATCAGGGCTCGACTAGTTATGGAAAGTTTGTCACTGGCTTGTTTTTTTGTGAGTTGTTTGTAAGTGGGAGCACTCATGTGTACCAGCGATTCATATTAAATTTTATATAGAAGCTGCTGTTCAGTACTGGCATTTGATCAAGTTAATCACTTAATATGTGATGTCAAGGAGAAATTGGGAAATATTTTGTCCACAAATTTTCAAAACACAAAAGAATTAAAATTCTTGGTTCATCCAAGTTAATTTGGGAGAAAACTAGTCACAAAGTTGCAACTGAAGAGAAAATTTTAGTTGCAAAAGGTAAACAATTTGTCACAAATTCAACCGTACTGGTTGCAGTTTTGAGCCCTTTATTTTTATTAATTCCATTCAAGTGAGATTTTAAGGACAATTGATTAATTTTTATTATTAGTGTTACAGAACTTGTTTAATATCAAATGAATCAGATTTATTACCAATCAAATGGTTTTACAACTAAATAATGTATTGGTGCCATCAATACTAGTTTTTAAAGGAGGCATTATATTATTATAATAATAGTATGTCACACAGACAAATCTGTGTATGCTATTATTGATAGGAAAATTCTTTTGCAGTCTGTTAAAACCACTGCATCAAAACATCCCATTGACTACAAAAGGAAATATCTCGGAATAAAACGGATGGTCAAGCAACTGGTGTTTGTATGTATTGTTACTTATTAATTAATCCTATTTTAAAATACATTTTATAGTGTTTATATTGCAGTTAAATGCAGTTTAACGCAGGGTCCGAAATTAACTTTTTTATGCTGGCGCCAAGTGGCGACTGAACATTTTTTCTTTCAGTCGCCAAATGAAAAAATCTGGTCGCCAAAAAGTGGTTCGTAAAATTTTTGTCTCACAGCAAAACACGAAAACATTGAGTTCTGAAAAAACGTTTCTTTAAGACTCGCATGTATAAAGGCATTAAAATATCGTGTAGTTTACATTTCAGTTGAAAAGGATTTTTCGTTGAATAGATAGCTCTCTTTGTTTGAAAACTGACCAGCAGTATGAAGCAAGAAGCCACGCACGAACAAGTAGCCATATTGCTTGTTCTAGGCTACTTCCGAACTAAATTGCGCCCACGGTATGGCTTTTATACGAAACCGCTGAAAATATGGCAGCCGCTAAATGTAGATAAAAGTGAGTGGTTTACAACAATTTTTAAAGGTCTTCTAACGGGAATCTTACCTTTACTTTTAATCTTGATTACTTTCGTGGAGATTAAAAATTGAAAAGACAAGCGGTAAGTTTCTTGCTAAAATCAAACGCGAAATTTTTAGATTTAATTCCTTGGGGGCTCATTCAAAACAACGCTAAAAGTTAGTCGCCTGTTGGCGACTAGCTATGAAATTCTGGTCGGCAACACTCAATTTTCAGTCGCATTGGCGACCAGCCTGTCGCAATTTCAGACCCTGTAATGGAGCTAACAACAGAGAGTGTTTCCCTGTAGTCAGGAGTATTCAGACATGCATACATGCCCCAGGATTCAGGGGTGTTCAGACATGCAGATACGCACCAGGATTCAAAGCAGGCAGAGGAATCTTAACTGATATGGTGACATTAAAAGCTTTAAAGGTTTTGTGATAAGCATTTTATATAATTATTCACTTGAAGTTCTGCCTTTCTGTAAGTCGTGTTAGAGGCGTGGGATAAAATAGCTCAATACAATGTTTTCTCATGTCTCATTTCTCTTTGTACTGCTAAATCAAGTAGCTTACAAGTGGGATATTTCACGGTACATGTATGCCACTCAAAAACATGGCATGTAAAAAAAATGTAAAATGTAATTTATTTACCCACGATACACTTAGGAGCTTAGAGCTCATTTTAAACGTGACCGTGTGTTCCAGATCGAATATGGAATTTAGAAATGTTGGTTTTTGAGGAGAGGGGAAAACAGGAGTACCCAGAGGAAAACCTCTCGGAGCAAGACCAAGAACCAACAACAAACACAACCCACATATCACGTGGTATCTACTGGATAAATCACCATCCGGTGGATACAAGTGGTAACAAAACAAAGTGCTCTATCCACAGCTGGATTATGATTACTTTTTTATCCAGGGTTTGTAGGGTTATCAACCCTTTGATCAACAGGGCCCTAATAATTTTTATGGACATTCTTTTTACTGGTTGTGGTGTTTGAGATTTTCCTTTCTTCAATTTGCAGGAAAATGGAGCATTGAGTGATGAAGTAGTGAGAACTGAGGCCAAACTTCAGAGAGCAAAACTTGAGAGAAAGTAAAAGCTTAATTTGTTTTGTTTTGTGTTTTTGCTAATAATAGTAACCAGTGCATAGCTGCAAATAAAAAGTCATGTAACAGCTGTTCATCGGACAATGGCCGACCAAACTGTGCTAATAAAATCCCAGCTTTGGTCAGACAATGTATGGACAATATTTTCCCCTTGCCAATTGCCAGTGTTGTGCATGACTACACATTATTGTTCTGATCAATAATAGATTTATACCTCATAACTGTTTTGTCTGATCAACAACTGAAGGCGATTTAGTTAGACACATACTTTCATGGTAAAAGGTTATTTGCACCTCTCTTGGTATTGATAGGAAGAATAAATTTTGAATGCAAATTGTGCAGTTAGTATAATTATGACAATTGCATAATGATTCTGGATCAGTGTTTCAGCTAAGAGAAGGCCCTCAGGTAAAAAAACCTGGCAAGTTTCGCTAGCTGACCCACAAACTACGTACTTGTAATAGTCATAAAACTTCTGATGATTTGGCAAGGCTCACATGTGTTGACCTACATGTACAGTACTGGAAGTAATATATCAAACACAAGGGAGAGTGTTTCATCACATTTCCAAACACCGAGAAGAGAGTTGAAAATACGACGCGCAGTGGAGTATTTTTGACGAACTTCAAGGTGTTTGGAAATGTGATGAAACACTGTCTCGAGTGTTTGATATATCTTCTCAATCGAAACTAAAACTACGGAGAAAGCGAAGAAATAAAATCGTAAAAATCTATGCTAATTAAGATCACATTTCCAAACACGGTTATGGTTCTGATTTCCTGTGTTTTCACGTGATGAATTATTAATGAGTTTGAGAATTCCTTATCAATGTTGCCTTGCCTTTAAAACCTATCTCAGGCCATGTAGTATAATTTTATGCAATTTGTACATGTACAAAATAAAATATCCCCATCTGTAAGTTTACTGTGGCGATAAGTCACTCACATATCCTGTTTTCTTAATCTAAGGTTCATTCTAAAACGATTGTTCCAGTATCAAGCTGCTGCAGAGGCTGGGGTATTCCAGGCACCACCCTATGCTCCCTTCCCTCCAGACATGCTACCACCTGTCGTGCTCCCCCCATTTGTCATGGACAAGCCCAAGGTGCCATCAAAGGTCAAGGCTAAGAGAGCAGCAGCAAAGCCAAAGGCAGAGAAGGAAACAAAGACTTCAACAGCAGCAGCTGTAACAGCAACAAAAGCTCAAAAGGCTGCCGCTGCTACAGACACCACAGGTTTGTAGTGATGTGTCATTGCAGTGTACATGTAATGTAGTGTATACATGTACATGATGTGAGGTATGGGGAACGGGTTTCAACTGGCATTGTTATTAAAAAATTTGTTAAACAATTTGCTCCTAGCTGTGCAATATTGAGTAATGGTGCACTTGGGAAGTTTTGAGATCACTCGACTCAAGTAGAGATCCTGAAGTTCCTCTTGGCTATGAACTTGAGAAACTTTAATATGCTTCTTTTTACTCTCCAAACATCTCATGTGCACTATCAGGGCTATAAATAATTTTTCTTCCTTGAAAGGACAAGTACGTGTGTCCGACCAAAGGTAAGAAAGTATTTTGATTGGAAAAATCTACAGCGAGGTCGGACATCTCAATTTATTATTACATCATTTCATCATATTTCATATTGGACAGGTAAAAGTTGGTCGGCCATTGTCCGATTTCCAATGGTTATTTGCAGCCCTGACGACAAAGCAAGAACCAATAATATTGATTAATATAGATGTAAGCCGCAAGGACTATCTCTTGTTTTCAACTTTTGTCTGTCAATATCCCCACATTTGTTATTTTCTGGAGTGTATATGTTATTGAATTGTCATGGTTGTGGCAGCCTTGGTCTCATTTGATTTTGTTTTTTGTTGTCTTTATTTCATTAACAGCTAAAGAAGGGGTAAAAGAGAAAGAAAAACCTGCCAAACCAGAAAAGAAGAAACCTGCAAAACCAAAAAAGCCAAAAGCACAACCAGAAAACTCTACAGCTGCCGCCACTGCTGCTACTGGTGCAGCAGCACAAAAAGGTGGGTGAAGCTCGAGCATGGGTTGAATCCAACTAATAGCTCTAGACCAACTACCTTGTCATTAA
Organism: Blastomussa wellsi; assembly: GCA_947652115.1. Taxonomy (NCBI): domain Eukaryota; kingdom Metazoa; phylum Cnidaria; class Anthozoa; order Scleractinia; family Plerogyridae; genus Blastomussa; species Blastomussa wellsi. The sequence continues at coordinate 4,565,854 of OX393570.1, read as the reverse complement.
AAAAAATTAATAAAAATAAGATACTAAGGGCGCCTTCTTTTCGGATATTCCGGAATAAGAATATATTCCGGCTATTCTGCTCCCAGGGAATGGAAATCCGGCTATTCCAGAATGAGAATAGCTCCCAAACAAACACTTACTCACATAATTCCAGTTAGTATATTCTCAGCTCCGACTATTGCATTTCTAGCTTTTTGATTGGCTAAAAAACTCCGACTATGAGCCAATAGTCGGAGTTTTACGTCATATGGAAAATAGTGCGTGTGACCGGAAGTTGTATGCTCTTTCCGAACGCTTTGTAAAATTGTGGAAATAAAAATCGGCGGCAAAACCTGGTTTGAGAATTTACTAAAACAATTATTCCATTCGCCCTTGTTGGATATGAAGTGATTATAACCAACTCGCGCTACGCGCTCGTTGGTTATTTTATCACTTCATATCCAACGCAAGCTCATGGAATAATTGTTATTTATTCTTATTCCGGATTGATCCCAAACAAACACGCCCTAAAATTACATGTAATCCATTTATTTATGTGTCAGTGTATTTAGCACTCTTGTGCTAATTGTGGACACTGTAAATAAGAAAACAAACATTGCAAATCAAGTGGAAACGTGTTACAAATCCCAACCGACAGGAGGCAGAATCGTTGGCTATTTTACGAAGCATGGCCCAGGAGATGAATTTGTAGGAGGAGAGGGAGGGTGCTTTCATATCTTGTTGTTCATTGTCATATGACATTTTTATCAGTCACCAGGTCACTATTTTGACGCTGTATCCCTTATTGAAAAATAATTCTCAACTCTTACATGTATTCTTATCCCCTTTGCTCCTCTATGGACCAGAGAATAAGGCGCCCACAGTTATCCACTCGTCACGGTCTCAGGTTTAGTTCCATTTTGTTCCATTGTAATTCTGTCTACCGTAGTTCTTGCTCGGCTGACCTCCTTCAGATATATCTTGGCCTTCCTAACAGGGCTCACTATTTTCTTATGGGGACATGTTTCATTCATGATTAGACTAAGATGTCTCACTCAAGAGTGAATGCAGCACTAGCCTCTTTAGTCATCCTTGATGGTCTTATAAGTGCAAATTTTATACAATGCCCCCCTGTACAATGTGTTTGCTGTCGCTGCAGCTGCTGCCGCTGCCGCTAATCAAGGAGCCCCTCTAGTGAAACCCAAGAGAAAGAAGCCAGGTACAGCTATCAAGAGAAAGGTTCAGCCCATCACAGTCGATTCCAAAGGTAACAAAACTAAAACAACAGTAGTTGTCCAGGGTTGTCATCGCCGGCTACTTAAACGTTTTCACCGGCTACAATTTGGCGGAGATAAGAGGGAAAAAAACGGTCATTACAAAAACGCTTAACAAAAGGGACCCCAGTGCCGTCTACTTTCAAAATATCTCCACATACTTCAAATCTTATTGACAACCCTGGTTGTCTGTTCTGTATTTTGTTGCATGTAGATCCCTCTGCTATTGTCATGCCTTAGAAAGATAAAGCATTTTTAGTCCAACACTACAGGCTCGTAGCTTCTGGTGCTTAGTTCCGGTTTCTGAGCAGCTAGCAGTTTTGTCAGGAAGCTCGTCCATCCCAGCATTCTGCCAGGTTTTTCCAAACAATTCACTGGTACCCATTCATACTCCTGGGTGAAGAGAGGCACTGTGGCAGTTAAGTGTTTTGCCCAAGAACACAACGCAGTGCCCCAACCAGGACTCGAACTCGGGCCGTTCAATTCGGAGTGCACAGCACTGACCATGAGGCAAGTTCCACGCCTCCCATGTTATTTCTTATTATTAAAAACTAGCTATGGTATATTGCATTTCCTGAGTTTTGATTGGTTTAGACGCATTGGTACATGTATATGAGCTCATATACCATTGACCTACAAATAATGTAGGTGTACGCGTAAAAGAATGCATTTTTCACAATGTTTGCTTGTTGGATATGAGATGGTTGTAGCCAACTCGGCGCTACGCACCTCGCTGCCTATGTACCATCTCATATCCAATGTGCGCTCGTGGAATAATTGTTAAGTGTACCCCCATTATAATCTCGAAAAAGTTGAATGTCATCTGAATGGTTAGTTGCTTCTTTTCTCCGACTGGAAAGTATTTTTCAGAATATCAAAGGCTCTTAGGCTTCTTAAACCCTAATACAACAGTTGCTGGTTTAACATTTTTCTTTGGTTTGCTCTTCCTCCTTGTCAGGTAAACCAATCTTTCCTATCGTCTTGGGAGGTCTTACCGTTCACAGTCTTGGCGAGGTGAGTCATCTTGGGGCGAGGTGTGATTTCTTGCATTATTCTGATAAAATTCTTCATTCATTTGTGACAATGTTTGCTGTTTTATAGATTGTGCATGACCGGCCAGGTTTCCATTCCGAGCGTTACATTTGGCCCGTGGGCTACTGCAGCTCCCGAACGTATCCCAGCATGAGGAATCCGGAGATGAAGTGCATCTACACTTGCAAGATTTTGGACGGAGGGTTCGGGCCTCAGGTACACACCGTTGCCATTCAGGGCACGCTAGGCAGCAAGTCGCTCCCTGTTTTCTGCATCCAAAGCAAGTTCTGATTTGAATTCGCGAAAATATTCTGTCGCAGCAACCGGGATGTTCACAAAAATTCAATTTGTTACACAAGCCGAATTGTTGCATCGACTTGTCACTTAGTGTGTCACGGCCTAATTTATAGTCAGATTTGCAGTTACTCTTTTTCAACATTTTTTAACTTACAAACCCAAGAATAGTATAAATACTATACACGAAAACCAAGTTGATTGGAAGGCTGGCACTACGGCAAAAGGGCAAAATTTATTGGCCAATATTTCAACTAGCAAAGCTAGTCTTCATCACTGGACGGGAAAAAGATCTTCAGCAACTATCGATAACTCTTCTACGCAACTCCTTTCCTGGCCATCTCATAGACAAGATCATTAAGGGGTGTAAAAACAAATTTTCTTTTAGACCAACTGAAAACAACACTTCCGCTACTGGGGAAAACACAAACAGGTATTCGGTACTTTAAACTGCCAGTTGTGGGTGATTTCTCTACCGTCACACGCAAAAAACTAAAACACTTGTTGGACGTTTTTTGCAAAGATATAGACATCAGAATTGCTTTTTCTTCTTACAAAATCAAGAATTTTTTCAGTTTCAAAGATCCTATTCCAGATGCATTAAAATCTCTGGTTGTGTATCAATTTACTTGTGCGGGATGTAACTCCCGTTACATTGGCGAGACGTCATGCCACTTTGCAACTAGGGTAAAAGAGCATCTCTCGACTGACAAAAATTCTCACGTCTACAAACACCTGAACGGTTCACCTAGTTGTAAACGCAAATGTTCGGTTGATTGTTTCAAGATTGTAGATTCAGCTAAAACTGGACACTGTCTCCAGCTCAAAGAAGCGATCTACATCAGCCGCTTAAAGCCAGAACTAAATGCGCAATTACAACACAACAATGATTTTTGCTTCTTGTGACTCGATTCTGTAATTAGCAGAGGGGGTAAGTTTCTAAAGAAACTGTGGTGCTGCGTCGGTGGGAAGTATAACAATATAATTTGGTTTTATCAACTGGGTTGATAATGTCAATTAGCCACCGTAAAGAGATTCAAGAGCTGACGTTTCGAGCGTTAGCCCTTCGTCGGAGCGAATGGCTAACTGACGAAACGTCAGCTCTTGAATCTCTTTACGGTGGCCAATTGACATTATCAACCCAGTTGATAAAACCAAATTATCTGTAATTAACACTCGTGCACTTTGCACGCGCAGAATTGTAACTGTTACTGTATTTTAAATTTCAAATTGTTAACGTACTCAAAGTGTAAACGTATTTAAAACAGTGGAAAACGGAACAACACATTAAACTGATGGTGGCATGAGTCATGCCGAAACATGTCTTTAAAAAGTTGTATCATGAGCTTAAAATTTTTGTCACGAAGTTATGGCAATGTTACATCTCTCTCTTACCCATGCGCCTGTATTTGGGTGGCCTATTTGGGTGTGGAGTTGGTGGGTGTTTTGGGTGGGGCAATTTGTTTATTAAGGTTGATTGTGATCCATTTTGTGTGACTTTAGTTTGAGATGTGCCCTGAAGATGATCCGGACCATCCAATCGTTGCCTCGTCAGCCACGGCGTGCCACTGCGTGGTGCTAAAGGCGGTCAATAAGGCTAGGTAAATATCATGCTTATCAGCTGGCATCTTAACTCGTTGTTTAAAGTAACTGGATACATTTGTTTTCTTAACAGGGGTAGGGATGCGTCAAACACAGGCTCGGGTCCAGAGTTTTTCGGTTTCTCTCATCCAACCATTCAGTACTTGATTCAAAACTTACCCGGAGCGCGAAAATGTACCAAGTACCAGTGGGTCAAGTTTGAATTACCTAAACCACAAAATAAATCAGGTATGTGGATGGTGTTTAAGGCCAGATAAAGCTGTTTAAACTTCCAAACATCATGAGTTTTCCTTCGGTGAAATACGGTAAAAGTTGGCAGAGGGGATATCGTTGTTTTGCTTCACTTTTCAGGAAAATCTGCAAGACCAAACTTTACGAAGAGGCAAAAACACCGTGAACATTTTAGAAAATTTCACCGAAAGAAATTGAAGATTAAAAACACAAACACTAAAAGTCGCATTTTTTTGGGTAGACTTCAAGACGTTAATTTGTCACAGATGGTTGCAGAACAATATTTTATCATTGTTTATTGTATTTGACAAGTTTGAGCGGGCTGGGAGTAAAAGCGAATGTGAAAACCAGATTTCAAAATGTAACACTAGTTCCCGCGCGGCGCGAAAGGTCAATGACTCATTTTAGAGTAATTTGGTTCGTCGCAAAACTGGCTTAAAATACTTTGTCAAAACTACTAGAGCGTCACCTTATTAAATCGACTTCTTGTTATTAATTTATGGTGTTTTCTGAAGGGAAGTCAATAACTACGGACCCATCTGGTGTCGCCCATGGCATCCCCACAACTGTTGACGAAGATTCCATTGTTAGCATGGAAGAAGACGAGCACATTGCGCACGAAGATCACATTACACACGAAGATAACATAACGCGCGAAGATCTCATGCCACCGGCGATGCAGCCGCCGACTTTTCATCCTGCAACTCCTATGGATCACGATGAGGAAATGTTTAAGGGTGAGTGAACTGACTCGAAATCGGCCACCTTACTTACTTACTTACTTTAGTGTTTAGCATGTCAGAGTCCCATATAATTAGTTCAAAAGACACTTGCAACGTTTTGTGTTTTAAATGTTAGGCCTTCTGAGCAAGTTGGATGCAAAGCCATAATCAGTTGTAAACCAATACATTTTATTTTTATTTTTTCGTTTTTGTCGCCGGCAATAATTATGATTTCCTGCGCTTGTTGCTGTTTGTTCGTTTTCCCGCGCTTGTTGCTGTTTGCTTGTTTTCCCGCGCTTTTCGCTGTTTGCTTGTTTTCTCTCGCTTGTCGCTGTTTGCTTGTTTTCTCGCGCTTTTCACTGTTTGCTCGTTTTCCCGCGCTGGTCAGTGTTTGCTTGTTTTGCTGCGCTTGTTGCTCTTTGCTCGTTTTCCCGCGCTTGTCACTGTTTGCTTATTTTCCCGCGCCTGTTGCTCTTTGCTCGTTTTCCCGCGCTTGTCGCTGTTTGCTTGTTTTCCCGCGCTTGTTGCTCTTTGCTCGTTTTCCCGCGCTTGTCGCTGTTTGCTTGTTTTCCTGCGCTTGTCGCTGTTTGCTTGTTTTCCCGCGCTTGTTGCTCTTTGCTCGTTTTCCCGCGCATGTCGCAGTTTGCTTGTTTTCCCGCGCTTGTCGCTGTTTGCTCGTTTTCCTGCGCTTGTCGCTGTTTGCTCGTTTTCCTGCGCTTGTCGCTGTTTGCTCGTTTTCCTGCGCTTGTCGCTGTTTGCTCGTTTTCCTGCGCTTGTCGCTGTTTGCTCGTTTTCCTGCGCTTGTCGCAGTTTGCTTGTTTTCCCGCGCTTGTCGCTGTTTGCTCGTTTTCCTGCGCTTGTCGCAGTTTGCTTGTTTTCCTGCGCTTGTCGCTGTTTGCTCGTTTTCCTGCGCTTGTCGCAGTTTGCTCGCTTTCCCGCGCTTGTCGCTGTTTGCTCGTTTTCCTGCGCTTGTTGCTGTTTGCTCGTTTTCCCGCGCTTGTCGCTGTTTGCTTGTTTTCCTGCGCTTGTCGCAGTTTGCTCGCTTTCCCGCGCTTGTCGCTGTTTGCTCGTTTTCCCGCGCTTGTCGCTGTTTGCTCGTTTTCCTGCGCTTGTCGCTGTTTGCTCGTTTTCCCGCGCTTGTCGCAGTTTGCTTGTTTTCCCGCGCTTGTCGCTGTTTGCTCGTTTTCCTGCGCTTGTCGCTGTTTGCTTGTTTTCCCGCGCTTTTCGCTGTTTGCTCGTTTTCCCGCGCTTTTCGCTGTTTGCTCGTTTTCCTGCTCTTGTCGCTGTTTGCTTGCTTTTCCGCGCTTTACGCTGATCGCACCTTTTTGTTTGATGTTCTGATTGCTCCATTGCACTTTTTTTGGATGTAGTGACTGTCATTGTGGCCAAACATCCCCACCCCAAAGGGAAAAAAGCGAAAAAGTCAAAAATGCTTCTTTCCACCGCACATGAAGCCGTTTTTTTTATTTTGTTTGTCAGATACAGACATGGGGCCATTGACTCTCGCGTCCACCATCACCCCTTTATCGTCCCCAGGCCTCTGCAGTCCTAGTTCGGGAACACAGCTTGATGGGTTAGAACACGATAGCGAAATGGACACCGGTAAGTTGCTTAGCCTCTAGAAAATTTAATTCTCTTTAGAAAATGTATGTATGAAAATTAGTTAGGGGAATCTCGATTTTTACCTCGATGGTGGCGCGCATAGCAACAGTTGTGGTTAATCCTTCTGTATAAACGCAGGAATGAATCCGCTGATGTCATCACCAAGTCAATCCGCCTTCCCGACATCACTCTCGGGCATACCGCTGTCGCCGACTGCCGCTGGCCAAGGATCGTTCGTTCTGTCGCCCACTTCGCCACTGTTCGGGAACAGCTCTGGCTTTCCGGGAACCGGGATTCCGGACTCGCCACCAAAATGAAATCCTACGTCAAGAACTTCAGTCGGGCGCTTTGGGTGTTATCTGGTTTGCGATATTCCCGGTTAAAGTGACTTTACCCCTTTATCCATACCGGGGAAGTTAAAATGGAACAATATGAACTCGGCTGGTAAGGTCTCCAGGCAACACTCGGGTTATATTATAAACTACACTCAGGGAGGTCGGGATGTCATGGTATATGGATTCGAGGGATGGTGGTAGCGTGTTCTCTGGCTGGCTTTAGTTAGTTTCGTGGTAGAGGACAAACTTCGACTTGGAACTTTGATATATGTTAGGAGTCATAAAGAAATTGTCGTTCAAAAACGCCCTTCTTTGCGTCTTCTATGTTGTGGATGTAACAGCCAGGGTTCATACGGGCCATTGGAAACCTGGAAAGCCATGGAATTTAAGAACTTCATTTTCCAGGCTTGGAAAGTCATGGAATTTAAGTGTGGGTAGTGGAAAGTTGTGGACAGTGCTGTGTAAAGAACTTATTGTTTTTCCGAAAAAAAAAAAATAACGAAAAGGTTCACACAGTCAAGAGAATTTTGAAAATTTCCAAAAAGTGGCCAAATTTTGATTTACAAAAACTCCTGAATGGTCATGGAAAGGTCCCTGGAAGCTCAAAAGAGTATGATCCCTGTGCAACCTAAATGAAGGACATATTTTTAAAACTTAGTTGTGTTGTGCAGTACTTCATTCAGCAATGCACAATGTGCGCCTTTCTTATAATCCATATATGTATGATACCAGATTCAGTGTTAGGAGAACGAGAATAGTTCCAGGCATTCAGCTATCTCGTGTCTCATCAACAGGGTCTAGTTAACACTCGGTGACTCTTTTCCAGTGAATGGGCCATTCCGAAATATCGCAGGGAACTGGGGCGAGTTTCAACTTTTAACCAATCGATAATCTCGTGTCTCATCAACAGGGTCTAGTTAACACTCAGTGACTCTTTTCCAGTGAATGGGCCATTCCGAAAATATCGCAGGGAACTGGGGCGAGTTTCAACTTTTAACCAATCGATAATCTCGTGTCTCATAAACAGGGTCCAGTTAACACTTAGTGACTCTTTTCCAGTGAATGGGCCATTCCGAAATATCGCAGGGAACTGGGGCGAGTTTCAACTTTTAACCAATCGATAATCTCGTGTCTCATCAACAGGGTCTAGTTAACACTCGGTGACTCTTTTCCAGTGAATGGGCCATTCCGAAATATCGCAGGGAACTGGGGCGAGTTTCAACTTTTAACCAATCGATAATCTCGTGTCTCATCAACAGGGTCTAGTTAACACTCAGTGACTCTTTTCCAGTGAATGGGCCATTCCGAAATATCGCAGGGAACTGGGGCGAGTTTCAACTTTTAACCAATCGATAATCTCGTGTCTCATCAACAGGGTCTAGTTAACACTCAGTGACTCTTTTCCAGTGAATAGGCCATTCCGAAATATCGCAGGGAACTGGGGCGAGTTTCAACTTTTAACCAATCGATAATCTCGTGTCTCATCAACAGGGTCTAGTTAACACTCAGTGACTCTTTTCCAGTGAATGGGCCATTCCGAAATATCGCAGGGAACTGGGGCGAGTTTCAACTTTTAACCAATCGATAATCTCGTGTCTCATCAACAGGGTCTAGTTAACACTCAGTGACTCTTTTCCAGTGAATAGGCCATTCCGAAATATCGCAGGGAACTGGGGCGAGTTTCAACTTTTAACCAATCGATAATCTCGTGTCTCATCAACAGGGTCTAGTTAACACTCAGTGACTCTTTTCCAGTGAATGGGCCATTCCGAAATATCGCAGGGAACTGGGGCGAGTTTCAACTTTTAACCAATCGATAATCTCGTGTCTCATCAACAGGGTCTAGTTAACACTCAGTGACTCTTTTCCAGTGAATGGGCCATTCCGAAATATCGCAGGGAACTGGGGCGAGTTTCAACTTTTAACCAATCGATAATCTCGTGTCTCATAAACAGGGTCCAGTTAACACTCGGTGACTCTTTTCCAGTGAATGGGCCATTCCGAAATATCGCAGGGAACTGGGGCGAGTTTCAACTTTTAACCAATCGATAATCTCGTGTCTCATAAACAGGGTCTAGTTAACACTCGGTGACTCTTTTCCAGTGAATGGGCCATTCCGAAATATTGCAGGGAACTGGGGCGAGTTTCAACTTTTAACCAATCGATAATCTCGTGTCTCATCAACAGGGTCTAGTTAACACTCAGTGACTCTTTTCCAGTGAATGGGCCATTCCGAAATATCGCAGGGAACTGGGGCGAGTTTCAACTTTTAACCAATCGATAATCTCGTGTCTCATCAACAGGGTCTAGTTAACACTCAGTGACTCTTTTCCAGTGAATAGGCCATTCCGAAATAACGCAGGGAACTGGGGCGAGTTTCAACTTTTAACCAATCGATAATCTCGTGTCTCATCAACAGGGTCTAGTTAACACTCAGTGACTCTTTTCCAGTGAATAGGCCATTCCGAAATATCGCAGGGAACTGGGGCGAGTTTCAACTTTTAACCAATCGATAATCTCGTGTCTCATAAACAGGGTCCAGTTAACACTCAGTGACTCTTTTCCAGTGAATGGGCCATTCCGAAACTTTCGGTATGATATCGCAGGGAACTGGGGCGAGTTTCAACTTTTAACCAATCGATAATTTGACACCACCCGGCACACAAAAGATCACGTTGAAATTGGTCATCTGACCAAGTTTGAAGTTTTTAGGTTGAAAAGAGACCAAGTCTGTGAAACATGGCTCAAAATCCATACAAACGTCTAGAATTTTGATACAGCGTCCCCCAAAACCATATAAACTCTAATTTTTTAATGACTTCTGCGAACTCTTAAACATGGGCAATCATAGTCCATGACGGCATTTTACAGTTGTCACAAATCTGATAAAAGTTTTGTGGGTTTTGTATACTGGTTTTGGGAGTCGCTGTGTCAAAATTACAGACGTTTGTATGGATTTTAAGTCAAGTTTCGAAGTCCGAAACTTGGTCAGATGACCAATTTCAACGTGATCTTTTGTGTGGTGGTGGCAAATTATCGATTGGCTAAAAGTTGAATCTCGCCCCAGTTCCCTGCGCATTTTCGGAACGGCCAACAGATCGTACGTGCGATGTATAGGAAATGTAAACCATGTGGGATACGTTAAAAAGTTACTGCAAACGAGAAAGACACAAAATGCGTTATTGCCATGAACTTACTCGAACTCAACTGAAGTTGTAATTTCTGGGATTATGTGTCTACAGATTGAGAAAATGTATTAAAAAAGTTAAAATAGAGTTTTAAGCCCAATACATGTATGTACGCGTTCACGAAATTCTTATTAGCCATCCGGCGGAAAGGGAATTCTCGCCGTTCTCTCTCTACCCTGGGACCTCTATTGACGGTATACTGTGCATGCGCGAGAAAGCATGACAAGCTAAACCCAATTGATGTCACCGCATGAAATGAAACCTTTCAACTGCGCAGCTGATTTATAAGATATTAAAATTCGAAAACGAAAAGGATTTCCAAATAGTTCTTTTGGGATCTGGGCTAACGACTAAAGTAATGAAAACGAAAACTGTGAAATAAATGTTAAAAGCTTTTTTATTATCGTACTGACAGGGATACAACATCTGTTGCCGAATAATAGGAATCCCTATGTTCACTAGACCTGTCGCGCGAAAAAAATGTCTGCGTACCATAACAACGGGGCTTTTCGTAATTTGTAGGGTGAAAGCAACCAGGATAAATGCTGCCTGCTCTTATCGATGTAGGATACAAGTACAATCAAAAAAGGGTCATTTGCTTCTCTATTTTTTTCCGGGAAACCGATACGCCGAAAAGATATCTGTAATTTGTTTTCATTACTCCGAATGTGTTGCGACAGACGTAATGAAATTCATCCGGTACGAGTTGTAGACAGGGTACATGAAAATACTGAAAATTGCTGAAGACGCAGCCAAAGTATTTTATCCTATTATGAAAAGAAGTGTTGAGGAACGCCTTGGGGAAGCAGTTAGTTTATCTGGCTCGCACAGCAGAATCGGAAATGCTATCAAATAAATAATAAGCCACCGAGACTGACCAATCTGGGTGATCTTGAAGAAATTGAAGTTCGAAGCTTCGAGTTACACTTTTCAAATGACTTCTAAGTTGGCATTTTTTGGGGATATTTTAGCTTTGTTGAATCTTTAGAATTTTTTAGGTCATTCATTTCCGTTGATTATTCACTGTACATTCAGTTCATGAAATATTGCAAAGCAAAAACTGAATTGGATTTATAATCATCGCGATTAATGGCCGCCACGCGTTCTAGAATACCAGATTTGTTTAATCTGGTTTTCTATCCTTCCACGGAAATTAAATCAATATTTTTTGCGGTAATCCTTTTAATCTTGTTCAATTGTGACCATGCATTGCCGTATACAGTCTCCTTTGTGTTTATTTGTCATTCTCTAGATCTAGAGACCAATTTATCCGCAGCAGACTCGTCTAAACTGAAAAGCATATGTCACCTTAGTGTCTAAGAAGCAATCTGGAAAAAGATGATGGGAGGTTTCCCTGGAATCGCACGATAAAATTAAAATCGCGTTATTTACTCCAGGCAAGACTTTTTCAAAACACTGTACTGGTGTCCATTTCAAGTAACATATCTTGTACACGATCCTTATTTAGGCTTCTACGATGATTATTAGACCTCTAGTCTGTCTCGTGGTGATGCAGCGAAGGGACGGGCAAAGACGCATTTAATTAAATTCTTTATCAAAGTATTCTGCGAAATCTGTCCTCTGAACTCTATTCACCTTTAATACCACTGACTTATTTATCAATTCCACTTTGAGCTGACATTGTGCGCCTCATTCTTTAGCACGTTAAAGGTATTATCAAAGGATTATAATTAGTTTCATCCCACAAAGCCAAAATTAAAACACTTTTCAGCGGATAAGTTGTACCCGACGCCATCGGATGTTTTCCTTAGCAACGTCATTTCTTTAATAAGAGGTCAGTCTGAAATCAGGGAATCTAGAATTTTGCTTGGTAATGAAGGAATAGGAAACTTTGAATTAATAGTTTACCAAGGTAGAAAAGCACCCGAGGAAAAAATACCCTGAAAAAAAAACAAGGATGTCTTGGAATGAGGAAGATTGAGAAGGATTGTAATTGTGTTAACACGAACAGTTAAATGTCGTACCTCACAGAGTTCCCGGCTGTAATTCGAGGGGGTTGCGCGATTTTGGACACGGTCGAAAACGAAGTACAGTCCTGCCTTATCGATAATTTTCCAAAAGCTTGGTTAATTTAAGAAATATGTGCAGTATAATGTAGTTTCATTCTCAAAATTTCTCTGTAAAAAAAATTATAACTCTTTGAAGACTGATAACTCAATCACCATTTCAATACGGCGGAAAGATCGTGAACTTGGTTAAGTTTGATTTAATGCCAACAAATGAATAGTGGAGTCTCGCGAGGGAAGGAAAGTGAAACCATGAAATCAGCTTGAAAAAGATTGTACCAACGAGTTTTATTAGCGTAATGGTGTTTTGAAACAAGATTTGTCTCGATGACCATCTTTGAAAAGATTTTTCCGCCAGGAATGCAATGTAATTTTGTAACAACATTAGTTTCACCTAGGATTAAGCCACTCAAGTGCTTGTTTGTTTACTCTGGGTGTCGCTGTCGGACTGTCGTTATCATTGAAACATTTCCCCTTATAACAGGAAAGAGTATTTTTTATAGGGCATGTTTGTTTAGTCTGGTTCGGGCATAACGACGGAAATGGGTTTTGCGTCAAATAAGGTAAACTTCCGTTTCGATGTATCAGCGTTTTAACATGCACTATTAACACGTTCTTCATTTTGTTTGTTGTCTAAACCTGCGCATTTTATGACTGAAGCGACAATGTATAATAATAGTATTTTCAGTTAATAATATCTTTATTTATACAGAAGGACCGATCAGAAAAAATCAAAGGATTTTGCTGGCTTTAACCGGTGATCTGATTACAATTATACTCTTTGTTCAGCAACGTCCTTGTAAAAGCTCTATTTCGTTTTGAAAAGCGCAGTTAGGAAATAGCTAATACACAACTACTGAAGCGACTACATGGTCCCCTGATCTTTAATTTTAAAAACATCGTAATTTCCCATCTTAAAAAATGTAGTTATTCCGAAAAAAGGTTCGTGCAAAGCTCCCGATAGAATTAAAGATATCCCTTGTTCCCTATGATAATACAAAAATGTCCCTAATTCTGATGGAACATTTACTTATGTGGCCTTGCTCCCAAACCCTAGGGCAGGACCTCAAAAACTATCAGATAGGCTCGTAGGCGTAGGGATCTATTTTCAGCGCGTGCAGCTTTGACCTTATTTCGGAAATGACGCCAGCGCGGCTGATGTTTGGCCTTTTCTTAAATCAAGGAAACGTGGATTGGTATAAGTCAAAAACAAAACATTCCTGCTTTAGTAAACCTGTATCGTAATGTCCGAACCGCGCAAAACCGAGTACTTTTGATAAAAGCGTCATTGTGGTTCAGCAAACGAAAAACAATAGACCGGCGAACGCGGTGAATTAATCGCGAGAGAACTGGACTCCAGCGCAAAAGCGCTTCGCACTCGCGCTCGCTTCGCTCGCTTTTTGCGTTGAAAAAAATAGAGCAGCTGTGAACAGTCTAGAAAAGCAAAGCATGGCAGTACTCACGAAACCGTTACTTATTCCCACGTTCAATAAAGGCGAGTTTTTGCAGAGGCGGAAAAACCGTCTTCAAAAATGACTGGCATTCTTGTTTGACGAATTAGTTTGAAAAGGATAGTTCCTAAATGCTTTACAAAGCTTTTATTTATTGTATAAATTTATTGTCCGTAAATCTACAATTAGGTCAACTGCCATTTTCGAAAATTTTATTTTTTTACAAGACAACAGTAACTCCTAGATAAAAGTTTTTTGGTCCGTGCTTTTTCAGCTTTTTCAAGTATTTAGAAAAAGGAAACAAAACAGAAACATTTCATTCCACACGGCTGCCATCTACCATCATGTGAACAGTAAGACATTTATGCAATGCATAAAATCACTTTCCGATCGAAGGCAGCCTTGAAATAGCTGTTTAACGAGGCGGTAAAAAACGCTATATTTAATAAACTGAGAGGAAACAAGATTAACTTCGATTGAGACCGATTGAAAAAATAGGCTAAACCTGAATTGTTCAGTCTTACTGCCCGGCCTTTTAAGTAAGTCTGACGGTATCAGTAAAAATACGGTAGTGTATGACAATGAAATCTAAGCAGTACTTGTTTGTGGCCTTGCATTTGGAAGTGTTTACGATGACGCTGCGATACAATACAAGGTGGCCAAACACTGAACTAAGGTCACATTTAAATGCTAACAGCTGATGAGCTGATGAGAACCTCATTTTACGAGCTGGCGAGTTAAATCGCGGATAAATTCCTAGCCAGTGTGCTGATCCATTTTTTGAACAATCAGGGCCGAAACTTTCTGTTCACGTGTTGCTGGTTATTATGCTGGACATACAAACGTGTTTTGTACTGCAATTCTCTGGATAAAATTATACCATGTCGAAGTTTTTTCGCGGCTTTTGAGCAATGCATTCATTTCACATGCTATTTGAAGTTGGGTGGGAAAGATATAGAATCATATCCGTCGCGACACGAAGCTTGTTCTCGCTTTTTCAAATTTCTATTTTACTACTTAGCGAGTAATAGAGTTTACAAATAAACTATTACAAACCCGTCCGTAAATGGACCATCAGAAAATTGTAAAATATAACTCGTCTTCTTTGGGCATGCCTTTTAAAAGAAGTCTTAGAGGCCACCGTCTTCTTTTGGGCGCATATAGACCTGTAATCACTTCGGGAGTGAAAAGAAGAAAATAGCTTGGGAAACTCTGGTAACCTCTAAAAGATTCGGGTTTCAGAAGTTCTCTTCTGGGCCACTGTGGAGCATTTTTTTTATTGAAAGTGTTCGTTACAAACACGTGCGGAAACATAATGTGAAGCAGAATGTTTTTCTAGGAATCCTTCCTGGTGTTGATTTCTATAGCAATGGTCCCGTGGTCTTTTTTCAGTGGCAAAGGTGTAATAATCAAATTCTAGCTCTTTCTGGGAAACGCACTGCAATCCCGCTCTTTACTTTTGCGTGCATATTCTTTGTGTTTTCTCGTCACACTGAGAAAACTGAGAATGCATACCGGTAACTACAAAAAGTAGCAAAGCGTAACATCGTTTTCAGTTAGCCATAAGTTCGTTTCCCTTTACTGCAGTTGTCATCAATGGCCTGACCAATTCAGGTAGGCCTGTGAGAACGTTTATCTTGAATTCACTCTCTCGCGTATTAATTAATAGCAAATGTGAAGATCGAGAACAAAACTGATACAGCCAACGGTACCGAAAGTAGAGTAATTGCTCAAGTTTTCATCGTCAGTAAAGAAAGGAGCGATTTGTTACAACGGTCTCCTTAGTACGAACACCATATGGTAACTGAAAGAGTTGCAATTTTTAGTAAAGATTCGTGCCAGGGGAGACACTTCGCTTTTTGTAGGCTGTGTGTGCTCACTGTTGGTAAATTGATTAGTTTTTTCAGGCTCTTCATCAAGTTTGATTGTACGCATGAGTTAAGTCTTATGCGAGGTTTCGTCATTCCTTCATTGGGTTCCGAGTCACGAAACATTTTGAAACTTGCGAATACCAAAAACATTTGCGCAATCAAAAAGTCAAGTTTGGAGGCTAATATTATCTGAACGTGATATATTTTTAACCACATTTTTACCAAAGCTCACGGTATTTCATAATGGGATTATGTATCTCTCATTCCAAGTCACGAATCAGCGTTTAAAATTAACTAGAGGTCGGATTATGAAAGAAAAATAGAGTGAACATTACGATGCTTTTTTATTGGCAAACAGGCGTTTGCAGTCGCAAGTTTTCTAGAATGAAGGAAATGAAGTAAGCAAGAAATATGAATGATTATTTCATCACATGGCTAGTGAAATTGCGTCATAATTTAATCTAATTTGTTCGCATCGATTCGTGAGGCGAGCACGCTAGCGAAGTGCCACATGCAATGAAATTTCCTGCGGTGTACCACCCTCGCGGGGGCTTTGTGGGACAAAGGAAACGTTGAAAATTGCTGTAAATTTGAAGACCAGACATTAAAGTAAGCCTTCTCTAACCACTACGGAGACGCTTTCACTCTCAAAAGGAAGTTAGACACTCGAGATTGGAAAAATGTTCCTTGTTTGGCTCGTAAATCCAGTCATGTTGAATTGAATTGGAGAAAAGAGAAAAGACCAGAAAACCTCCCGTTGTTTTATTATTAGAAAAACAAACTATTTCCATACTTTAATTAACTGTTCTTCCGTGGTTAACAAAGACAACAGATTGAATAAACCATCCCTCACGAAAATTTACTCACCACGAACAAGCACGTTCGAAGTTGACACCTTTACTGCTAGGCTTAGTGTGAATAAACACAATCTGCATCTTAAGTTTATGAGTGAATCGTGCCTTGCATATTAATTTAATATGAGATATTGATATTTTTCCGAAATATTCTTATTTGTCGAAATATCACTGAGCTATTTTGTTATTAATATGTTCGCATTTGTTACACAACGCTGGCGAATTGAAGTGTAGGCTTTCATGTTTCTTTTAATTCAAACTACTCACGGATAAGACATGTGTTATAAGTGCTATAAATCCCTTTACTTTCTTTTTTGTTTGGAAATGGTCCAGTGGCGTTCGTTGCTTTTGTCTTACGCCGAACCGTTTTGGTAACGTACATTAGTGGATTTGTTTGCGATATTCAAGTCACGACGTTTTGAATCTAACTTGCGGTTTCCGCTTGTCACCGCAAAAAAACGTTTCGTCAATGAAACTTATCTTTCCAAACGCTAAAACGTGTTCACTGCTCGTCCATGATCCACAGATAATACGCCACTCTAAAACTCGCTGAAAGCGTTTTGTTCTTCAAGTTTTATATTGTATCTGAACGTAAGTGTTTTTTCTTTTCGAAATAACTGGTTTGGTGGCGTTGCGAAATGATTCATGTTAAAACTGACGTGTATTTGTGGGTAATCACTGAATCATTTTTGGGTTGAAACTGATCAAATTCTCCCACATTTGATTGGCTCGCCATTACCTGGAAACTTCAGAAAGCTCTGAAAAAGTGATTTCTTTGATACCTGAACGAAGGGTCATGTTTTATATTTATACTGATTTATTTGTCGGTTTTATTTTATCGATAAATATAGTGTGTATTCCATTGAAAAACAGAATTGCACGTGAACAAATGGCGGGAAAATGTGAGCATGCCGCCCGCGCGCGATCCCTCAAATTCCCGCCACGCCTGAGTGGTGAACGCGGTTTTGGATTTTTTGTTCGAATAAACTTCATTGAATAATATTTCACTTGTGAATAAGTTGCGTGTTGTTGAAATTCGTGGGTTTTGCGTTTTCCTATATATAAAGATCGAAATTTAATAAAGCCGCTTGAATTTGCGGGCAAAAATGAACGAAGTGATAAACTGAGCTAAACACAACATGGTCAAATGTCATAATTGGGATTTAAAAAAAAATGAAGATTAAATTTGTCCCTTTAAGCCACGATTTGTAGCATAAATCAGAACAAAATGTTTTCTTGACTGCGCTGATATTTTTAACTGACCCCATTCTTGAGAACATTGTGTTTCGCTTCGAATGGACGATCACGTTTCGTTATCAAAACATCGAATTACGAATTTGAACAAACACGTAAACGAAGAAATTAGTTTTTTATTGAATGTCTGGCGCCGACAGCAAAATGAATTTGAGTACAAAAGAAGCGTTTGCATTGGCAGGGAGATGATCAATGAGCGTTAATTACATCAAAGTACAGAAAAGTACTTGATTTGAGACCTTGCGCAAGGCCTACCGAATTGATACATCCCTTATTGCGAAAGCTTGCGTTTTAGCTAAGTCGTGGTCATGCGTAACGCTACAATATTTATCATGCCAGTATTGCAGTTGGACTGAAAATAGTTTGCCGACTTCATGTTTTCCTTCAAACAAGTATATCTGTTGTTTTTCTGTCCCCCGTATCATGATGGATTCAAGGAAAAAAGATGATAAAATAACTAGTTGCATTTCCGCTCATTCCAAAAAATCTTGGCGACACTTTTTATCAGCGCATATTGTCGCTTGAGGCGGTTCTTTCGTGGAAGCATTTCATGGTTTTCCTGATGATAAACGTCTGAAAATTAGTCGTGCCTGAATATTTAGCATTGTTAGTATAAGCCTTGTTGAAATCAAACTCCAAATCGAAACGGCATGTTTTTGTTTCTTTTGAGATTATAATGTTTCCTCCCCTTCGCACGATGAAACACGGTGTGGAACATCTATAGTTCCGCGCGTAGCCCTAAAGAGATGCCTCTCGTAAACTTCAAACGGCGATGATTGATGTTTGACCGATAGAGCTGACATGCAAAACACTCCAAAGTGTATTTTTAGGTAATCTTTGTTATATCCATTGACTTGGGTCAGTAAGTCCGCCAATCCGGGCAATGGTTTGTTTTGGGTGCGGCCTCAATGGAATGCTGTAAAGAATAGAATAGGCCATTGAGGTCAATGTTTGAGAAGGACACTCTTGTACTTGATTAGGCCTCATGTTTGAGTCATAGCCAAGCGGTGACTGTGGCAATTTGTTTTTCTCTTTTACCCTATCTGATGTTCTTCACGCGTTTATTTCTCGACTTTTTACCCAACATGAAACTTTTTGATTTCGCATGTATCGCCTTGCATGATTTGATTGTAAAAATAACATCTAATATTACCCGGACAGCTGGGTCAATAAATTTTGTCTTGATTCGTAATGCTTTCTTCATTGAGTCAGCAGATTTTATCGAGACTTGCTCGAAACTTTTGAAACGTTTCTGTGCATTAGTTCTTTCGAAAAGCTTGTAACAATAGCTTGAGTATCGGAATCCTTTATATTGGTTTATATTTGCTGCGATTGTTACGATTTGTATATTAACTGTGAAATATCGTGCACGTTACAATAATCTTCTGAAGAATTCGGCACTAATACCTTAATAGACAAACATTTAACGCGAGGAATGAGTGGGTGGGTACAGTTTTTTAGTAGCCGAGAGTTTTTTTAACTCGATTCTTTCGCTCAAATTGTATGTGCTTGTATTCAGTACCAGCGCAGTTACAGGGCCTGTACTAGTATATTTGATCGGCGAGCGAAGTAGCCGGTGGGTTGGCCAAAACAAGGGTTTAATCGCGGGGATTAATAGTGCAGTGCAACAAATTATATTTCCCAAACACCGCTGTGGAAGAGGAAAAGGAAATCTGGACTATTAAATGAAGCACTAAAATTGATCTGCGATATGGAAGGTTAATGGTATGTTGTTTATTAACCTCGAAAAACGTGAACCCATAATGCCCAAATGCCACACTTTACAAAATATGAAAGCTCTTTCGGTGAACTTCGCATCTTTGTGCTTCGGTCGTCATCTTTTATACTGTTTGCTTCTTCAGGAGAGTTCCTTTCGCTCTAATTTGCCTGTTATGGGAGAGTTAGAATTAAGAGAACAATGCCCGTCTTAGTTCTGAAAACACAGTTTTTACGCAGTGTGAGAAAAATATTCGAAACTTAATAAACCCGAGGCGAACTTAATCTCCCCTCCCACTCTCTGCCAATAAATCTTGTTTACAGTTTCTCTGCGCCAGTGGAATTACAATCACTTCCGGTGCTGGCACCGTTCTGTCTCTTTCACTCCACTTTCAATACAAATCGAAGTCAGCGTTGTTCTCCATCAAAATTCTTTGCATAAAATCGGTGTTAAAAGTTCTATTGTTGGTTGGGGCTTAGATTACGGTGGATAACAAGCTGAAAGCTACCAGCTAAAAAGCAATGTGTTTTCTGAATAAATATCCCTTTCAGTGCAAAGTATGGCGTCGGTGAAAATTGAAGAAGAAATTACCAAATTTCATTCTGCTTGATATCGAAATGTAAAAAACACGACGTGAAAGGTCTGCCCAAGAGCTTTCATTTTAATGGTCACACCGTATGGTTTCATCCACGGACTTTAGAATTTCAACTTCTTGGAGATATGGCAATTGTCTCGGCGGCCGAGTTGTAAGGTTGGGCTTACTATTGAATGGATAAGCGAAACATCTTTCGTAAAGACACTCCAATTTCGAGCCAGTTTATTTTCACTCTTTCGCTATTCACGAATGAACAGAAATTACTATTTTGGAGTAGTTAAAACAAGTGCTACATGAATAACTTCGGCCGGGCCACTGTTTTCAAGATCGTTCCATTTATTTTCTTGGCCGCAATATCGTGTCACAGAATATTTGATATCAAACTAAATAAAGCTTGGCTGGGTGGGCAGTTTTTCCGCATAGATTATTATTTCGGTTCTGGTGCAGTTCTGGTTTCTGCTAAACATAGACTGAATTGCCTACGGGTATAATCTCGACTCAGTGATTAGCAAAGGATGAAATCAGTATCAAAGAAAATGAATAAAGAATCTGTTATTTAACAAGCCGTTCACATTTCTTGAAGCAGATTATAAAAACAATTGTTTTGTTTAAAACTCAAAGCAAATAAAATAAGACATTTTCCTCTTTTTGATGGGTATTCGAGCCATTCTTGTTATGCCGTCAAGAATTTTATATTTTAGGATGACATGTTTTTTCAGAGGCACCGAACGAACAAATTGTGACTGAATGCATTCTGCTGCTATATCCACATGATTGAAAATATTTGATATAAAACTTGCTGGGAAAAATTTATCTGTTCCTTTTTCCTAGCACGTGATCCATAATTTTTTTCCCAGCCAGCAATTAGAACAAACAACAAATGCGTGGAAATGTCACTGAAAAATACGCTCTTCTCAACCAGACGAGAGCCCTTTCTTCAGTCGCCCTTCCGAGTTTCAATCGGCCAGTGCAAAAATAATACTTTTTTCAGTGACAACTCCCATGAGAAAACATATACTGAATCATTTTGCCAGCCAGCAACATTTGCGCTGGGGAACAGATAAACTGATTGACAGACTCGTTGGTGTCCCTGTTTTTTTTTTTTACTTGGAAATCAATCCAGCTTTTCACATTGCAATCTGATTTATTGAATGGCATTTTCATTACGGTTTCTTGTCTCAAAAAAAGAGAAAAAGATTACACTTTCTGTATTAATTCACAGCTCTGTTGGGTTGTGAAAACGAAAAACAAAATCTGTCATCTCTCGTTGCCAGCGGAAATGTGCTCGTGTCCATGCGACACTTTTCACGCTTAGCGCGTTTCCAAAACATTTTGAACAGCTATCTTTGATTTTTAATTTGTTTTTATTCCATTTCGGACCTTTCAGGATTAAAATATCGCCCTTCTATTGTCGTTGGTTTGTTTTGTTAGGGGGCGTTCTTAAATTTTTCAAAACTTTTATCAAAAGGTCAAAACCATAGACTGAAAAAGGTGCTTTGTTACTGCCGGTGACGATTTTAATTTTACTTCAGCATTCTAATATCGTTTCCAAAAAAAAAAGAAGTAACGTGGGTCCAGACAAATATCAATTTCCTGCGCTGTACAGAAGTCAAATTTAGATTTATAGGTCTTTATAGTTTCCAAACAAATTTTAAAATTAACAAGTAGCGTCACTAGTTGTTAAAATTCAAAAGCTATCGGCATTTTTCATGTCTCTCAAAAAGACGCACATTCACCTTTTGAACTAAAGAAAAAGATTAGTCTAAAAAGAAAGAAAAACGTATAAAGTATCGGTGTCATTTCGTTATCTCCCGGGTGGACAAGGTACCTCGGGCGGAAGTCGCTACAAGGGCGTGCTTTTCCGTTTCATCTCAAACTCTTTTGTGAATCTTTCATTTTGTTTTCAGCAGGCTGGACAGACAGAATCATAGCATACATAAATTTAGAGCAGATTATGTCGACGAGTTGAAAATTGTTTTCCGGTTCAACAGCATCTAACAAAATTATGAACAGTTTTCAGCCTCGAGGAGGTACTCCTGAAGGTTACCCTTTCATCAACTGAAATTAAAAGCAATTTCACAGGCGACATGATAATCCGCGGAAATCTGCTGTTTTCGTTTTCCCGCTAATTGCTAACTCGAAAAGATCTTGAATGCCTCAATATTTTTGCCAAAGGAATTCCACGAAATGTATATATTAGGATTTCTATTTTTGTTTCTTTGTTCCGTTCTTGAAACAGGACTCGTGGCGCTTTTACAGGAATAGTATTATCGAAACAGCTTTCTTTATCGGCTACAAGCCTTCCGCTACGAAAATCTGTCTTCCGAAGCCATTGTCGCCAATTCCCTTTTCTTCCAATTCTTCGTAAAAGTGTACATTCAGCGACGCTTTTTTTTTTGCAAAACCAAACCAAAAAATGTCCGCATTCCATCTGAACGAAGAAACTTTTATTCTTGATTTTACTGACTTGAGGATGTACTTACTTGTATGTGCTACGAGAAAAATGAGAAAATAAAAAAGAAAACTGTTATTCTCAAAAGAGACTAATGCGAGTGTCGGTGCAACCTTACATCGAAGGACGGTACCTTTGTGGTTGCAGGGATTTGATGGGTGCCTCGTTTCTAATGTATCAAATTCCACTAAGTTTGAAAATGGGTGTCAAAACAATCTGTGTAAAAAATCTTGCGCTTTTCGTACTCAATAAGAAATTACGGGCATATGCGCTTCAAATATAAAAGCTTGTCCTATATTTTCCAAGCTGAAGACGAGCGGATGATAAAATGTAATAAATTTGAAAGTATCGGAATTGAATTGGCTTATTTCTCGTTCCGCTGTAAATTTCCGCGCGTGGTCGTTTGTAAATTGATCAATGTTTTGACTGACTGAATTCGTAAACGGAGAGAAAAACCTTTGCCGGAGTTCTGTCAGCCGGAGTGACAAGAAAAAGTATTTTTTGCGGGTTTGGTATAGAGCAGACCATGGAGAAAGGTAATTTACAGCGCAAGGTTCATATCTTTAAAAGAATCATTGTATAATATACGGCTTCAAGCGTGAAATACAGAAGTATACAATTTGTATACTGCACATCGTAACAGAAACATGGCACGGAAAATAAACCAAAGCAAGATAAACATACAATTCTCAACACAATTCGGCCACTGCTTACGTGCCCTATCGTGGGCCAACAAAACTGCGCCCTATCAACATGTATTGTGTTATTTTTCAATCAAAATCCATCTTTAGCCGTGTGGTTTTTGTGGCCGAACTTTTCAAGCGATAAAACCCTGAAAATAGCAAGCAAAGGCACACCAAGACCCCGGTGAGCGCTGGATTATTGCACGCACGCGTACAAATATCGGGCCAGTGAGTTGTTTTCGTGGAAATATGAAAGTTCTCGCTGCAGTAAATTTCGGCCGGAAAAGAGGTCCTGTTTCCAAATTAAAAAAGGTGGGTTGAAATGATTTGTGGTTAATGTACCCCGCGCTACAACGTGGTGTAAATCTTACAAAAGAAAATTTGCGAAGCAAGGCGTTCTGTGTGTTCATTCATTCAATCAATCCTTGATTTGCAAAGTTTTCTTTGCAAACGATACCTATTTTGATCCAGGGAGTCGTTCTAGATCTCTAGAACGATCTATGTTTTTGAAACAGACTCAGCATTCGAACCGATTCGTACAGGTTTGAACGCCGGCCGGCGTACGTGAGGGACAGTGAGCTATCATTTTCACGTAATGACTTTCTTGTTAGGCTGCATATCGATGTGAACTTACTAGGTCGTTCGCGAATATTCCGTATTGCGCAACGCGTAACTTACGTCAAGTAACGGAATGAGCGGTTCGATTTTTAGCGCAAAACGTTTTGTTCTGGATTGGAAACCAACATCTTTGATGTTTTAGGACAATTAACCTCGGACGGTAAATCGAATTCAACAGGTAGCCTAGAGAACGGTTGATCGTTTCCTCGAAACCCTTGCATTGACAATTCTTGATCAGTGTGCCGGAATTACGCTCGGTGATTTTGACACAGACGAGTAAACATAATTAATAACGTCATTTAGATTCAAAGCAAAACAACACCAATCTGAGCTTTAATTTGCTTTGGGGTTTTTTCACAACAACATGACTTCTATTATGTGTTTAATTCCATCACCCCGGGGTTAGAATTCCATGGTCTCAAAACAAACCTTCGAACGGGTATAAAGAAATACTCCCGCTCAGTTTCACAATACTTTTATAAACACAGATATGCATTCATAAACACACGAAACACCAAATTCTACTTCGCGTTCATCAAGGAAAACGAATAACAAACGCAAAAAGAAAGACTCACGTTTGATTCGTTTATCAAGTGAACTTATCTCCTTGCTCTCTCTGCGGCTAGGCTTGTTTTGCTAGGTTACGCGCCAAAAATCGAAACATGATTTGTTGCCGGCGGCATTAATCACGCGAAGCGCGAGTCATGTCATTCATTGAGAGTAATTTGGCGGTAAATTGTTTAAGCGCCCCACCCTTTCCCTTGGGACCACAAACACAAAGGCTTGATTAGCAAGTGAAAGATATTTGTGATGACAAAAAACAATCCCTCGTGACGTGTCAGTTGAAGAGTACGGCGAGAGCGCATTTTGCCACGTACGTTCGGTTTGAACCAGGGCTCCGATCACTGTCCCAAGCCACACAAAGAGCGACATAATTGAATTTCCGAGCCTTGTTTGATTCGGGAAACCCGGTAAACAACGTCGAAAGAAATATATGGATTGATATTTTTTACAATCGCAAAACCAGCCTAGCCTTACACGATTGTTAGATTATGTCGTTGACCTTTGAAAGGATTATCTTTCCACCGTTTTATATTACACTCACTCGAGAGCTTTCTTGATTATCAAGTTAGAGATCAAATAGCGAAATTTAATTTTTTCTGGGCTAATCTTTCACTCTACTCTATTTCTGGAGTGAAAACTGCAGGGAGAAAATTCGTAAGTTTTCACGCAATACCGCGAAATCACGTACCTCGTTTATAAAGTTAGCCTGTTTAATGTTGTTTTTCTCTTGGCAAAACGCTTACCTTTGTAAAAATTAATGTCATATCGATCACATGATAGCAATGTTTATCTTTTCTGCACACAGTGCTGGCTTTATCGCGAAGTGCGGACGTGATTGGATAGAAGTGACAATCTTGATATTGTTCATTTGAGTATAGTCAGACAAGAGGTTACGACCTTTTGCTGACGTCAGCAAGGCGTGTCTGCGTGGGCGTCAAAGGAACACTCCAGGGAATGATTGTTTTTCAAGTGGGCGCTCGGCCATTGGTGCATCTTGACACAAACATTTACCACCTATCGCTGAGCTGTCACAAAGCGGCCCTCCTACTCCAGCACGAATTCGAGACTTGATGTATTTAAAAGTTGAATCACACAGGCCAGAACGGCAGTTGAATTAAAAAGCTGACTAACGCGCGTAGCAGCCGAAGAAGAGGATACGAAAGTTATTCGGACGGATATTGACTGTTTTCAAATCTCCGCACTCACCGGAACACTAGATAAGACTTACACACAAGATCGATTCTGGTGTTGGGATTTTTTTCAAGTTCATCAAACCAGTGCTTCAAGGATTTATTTAACACGTTCCGATACTTGCGATTTGACCGATCGCCGTACCTTATCAGTTGTCAAAGACCTTTAACTATAAAAGTTATACTTAGGTGAGTACTTCATTGTAACTGAATAACTTTACGCGACTTGACTTGCTTAGTTTATTTCACAAGAAACCCACTTCGACATGTTCTTTTCATCCGAGGTGTGATTTCGATTTTTCCTTGTTTGCTTCTCAACCTTTTAACTCATTTGTTTTTTGTTATTTTATTTCTCAGAAACCAAGAAACATGTACGGACTAAGCGCTGAACACAACGTTGTACCCGACCCATCGGTTTATGCCCAAGTATGTAACCTATAATTCTGAAGTTAGTCAGGCAATTATCTTGCCTTCAACATCAAGTAATCGGAGGTCCTTTTTACATCTCCGACAATAAGTGTGAAACTTGTATGTGGCTTTTTCGCTGTTCGCAAAGTTTATGATTTTTGATTTTTTTCCCAGTATTTTTATTTGGTTTGATATTAGAATTTTGAGGTTGTCGATATTGGCACGGGGCTTTTGAATTTAAGTCCTCGCTTCATGTGAAGGAATGCCGCTTAATTGTTTGTCCCAAAAGTGCTAATGTCTCTCTTATAAACGTGCACTCGGAAAACTTCGCTTTCTTTGACGTTAAGATAACTGTATAAAGTTACCTGTTTGCTTAGTTTCTTTTCTGAACGTTGGAATTTGTAGCTTTTTATCGTGTTTGCGCCCTGATAAATATGTGCGCTTTGAAAATTGTGATGACGAGGGATTTTTTGTTGCGTTTGAAAAGACTTAATTGTTCCTTAAGCATTCTGATGAAGCTTCTGTTAGAATGCCTGTGTTATTAGCCGCTTTGAATACATTTGTTCACAAAACAGAAGTAAGAAAAAGGTTTCACGTTTACACCATGTGCATAATTGGGTAACACATTTAACCAAAACACATCTTTGGTTTGTTTGACTGTTTTTGTATGTTGTCTTTAAACGTCTGCTGGACTCGTAATTTCTTTTTGAAAGAACGCGGGTTTTTTGGCGAATGCTCTAATCAAATCGTTTATTTTTTTCCTTCCTCCCAGGAGCTGATCCCAGATGATCAATCATTGTTCGACAACTCTTTCAACGACCCTTACAAGCCGGTGAAACCAGCTCACAAAAGCGATGGCAATTACTTCAACAAAAAGCGACCTCTCGAAGCCGAACTCGACGAACCACTCGCTAAGAGACCATACGTCCCCAATAATGATTTCGTCGAGAGAAATTCGCCCTCC
The DNA here is from genome assembly GCA_947652115.1 of Blastomussa wellsi. Lineage (NCBI taxonomy): Eukaryota > Metazoa > Cnidaria > Anthozoa > Scleractinia > Plerogyridae > Blastomussa > Blastomussa wellsi. The sequence continues at coordinate 4,538,947 of OX393570.1, read as the reverse complement.
CCTGTCCCGCAAAATCTATCACACGAGAAGCGAGTCATCGTTCCAGCTGGTAAGTGTTAAATTCAAATTGTCAAATTTTGTCTGAGGGCTCTCGACACTTCAAGACACACCCAGGTATCGAGTATCATTTTCTGAGATCAGCTGAAACACGCTTCGGGTCCGGTTACCTCGCATTACAAGCCGATTGGGTTTCTTAGAAGTGTTCAGGACTTTACAAGGAGATTTAGGGCGGTCTTCCTTGAAACCGCAACCCAGCTATTCAAGCTGACCCCGAGACGTGAAAATTAGTGCGATTACGCGCTAACCGCACAAAATTAAGAGTTGGGCGATAAAAGATTCAAACACGAAAATCGAGTTTTGGGCTTTGGTAAACTTGAATTTCAACTATTCACAGATAATGTCCGCGCTCTGCATCCACCGGAAGATGCAAATATAGATTCCTTAATTTTACGAATAACAAGGACCTTCCCGCTGGGCAATCCTTTCTTTCTTCAATACTCGTAGAATTATATGTTTGAACTTTAAATTAATAGCTGTCTTGGAAAAAGGGAAAAACGAAATCCCGCATTCGATTTTCTGTTTTTTTTTTCCGAGTAAAAGACAACTTCACAAATATTCCTGATAGTGCGCTCTTATATTACCGACTTAGAAGAAATTATTTGTCATTGAGAATTATTGCCAAGATTTAGCGGATAAAACCTCATAAAATACCTCCCCTTCCCAAATACGCTTTTGAAATACCACTCGAGTTGGTCATTGTTTTAGCTTAGCATTTTGTACCTTATTCAACTAAATTTCTGTTTTTTTTTTTCAGATCCTTTGTGCTGGACCAAGGAACATGTGCGACAGTGGATTCAGTGGGCGATTAAGGAATTCAGCCTCAAAGATATCGATGCGGACCGATTTGACATGGACGGAAAACAACTTTGCAAGCTAACCCGAGAGGGTTTCATGAAACTCGCCCCAGCTTACAATGGAGACATACTTATGGCGCATTTGTGCGTTCTTCGAAAAAGTAAGTTGTAAGGCTGGAGACTTCAATACGGTTGTTTTCGAGAAATTTAAGTTGGCTGTCCTATGTATTTTATAAGGGGTGGTAGGAAAATAAATGGATTAGAACAAAGTCTAATTTTCAACGGGGTGGAGGTGTAAACGGATGCTTCGATTTTTAGGCGAGATAAGAACACGCAACATTATCAAAACCTGAACTTACTGGTACTTTTTGTACGTGCGCAAAAGCATTAGATGTTGTTGTTTGTGAGGGAGTGTGTTTGTACTTATCAAATCTTCTCTCTTCTCCCTTTCAGCTCCACTTCCAAATCTCACATCAGATGACATCGATAGCGCCCTCGCTCCCGCTTCGTCGCAAGGTAATTTTAAGAAAAACTTTATTATTTTCATTGTCTCTTTATCTGTTTTGATCTTGTATCCCTCCAAACTGTAAATCAAGCCGTGGAGATGGCAACGTTTTAGTTCCCCCGCGAAGTTTTGATGGCAAAAATCTGAGTTTATACAATCGGAGCTCTTTGATTGAGTGAAAGTGCTCTGGTAACAATAAACTGATGTGATGTTTTTTAATTTTATTTTCCTTTCAGCCACTTACCACACGCCTTCTCCACCGGTGTTTGATTCAAGACAACACCCTGTTATTACCAGCAATCCGTCAGTAGTTCCCAGGAGCTCTGAGCATGGACTTCAAGGACGTTTTGCTTCTAATGGTATGTAAACAATTGAGACTTTTTTCTCTAACAGAATGCGAAAAAAATGTTTTACAAACTGTTTTCCGAACAATGACAGATTTCCTTTTTAATAGGTCTTATTGCCTTTTCTTTCCTCACTAAGTTTTTTTTCCTTTTTATTTGTAGATTCTTTAGAGAGAAGTCAGGCCTCTTGGTCGGCACCATCGTCCACTGCAAGATTGTCACATATGAAGGACAGTGTTGTCCCATCGAGACCAATGTCTGTTCCAGAGTCGCAGTCTATCCCGAGCTCTTTCTCCAGTGGAAACGTTGCAAACCGCCCAGAGCCCTCCGGCACAGGCAGCGGTCAGATCCAATTGTGGCAGTTCCTCCTCGAGCTCTTGTCCGACCCCAAAAACTCGACCTGCATCGCTTGGGAAGGTGCCAATGGCGAATTCAAGCTCGTGGATCCCGACGAGGTCGCCCGAAAGTGGGGCGAGCGCAAGAACAAGCCGAACATGAACTACGACAAGCTGAGTCGAGCGTTGCGGTACTACTATGACAAGAACATCATGACCAAAATCCACGGCAAGAGATACGCTTACAAATTCGACTTCCAAGGACTCGCTCAGCTCAACCAGCCAATCACATCCGATGCTCAGGCGCATGCTCAAGCCGCTTACAAGTTTCCTGGCTCAGATTTCTATGCCGGTTTCCCCGCCGCCTCCTCGCTGTTTTCACACCCAGCTGCCAACAGCTGCTACCCAATGTCCTACTGGGCGCGAGCTCCCCCAGCCTACACCCAGTCAAGACCGATGTACGGACCTCCCTTGGGAGCCGGGATGACCTACTACGCTTAGACTATATAAAAAATATCCACGACAAAAAAAACAAAAAAAGAACTTTATAAATAAATTGACTTTCTCTGCTGCCGAAATAGCAGAATCGTGAAGCGTTCCTTGCAGGAATTATTTTTAACCAAAGGGCTATTTATTTATAAAAAGGAAATAAAAAAATACAGAAGCCTGTAATTCGTTTCTAAACGAGATCATTTCTAAATAACCTTAAGAGATTCGTTCTCATTTTTAACAGAACGTCAAAAACTTTTAAACAATCTTAGATAAAACAAACTCTTAGACAAACTCTTGTTGTTAACCAATTTTAGGGTTTAACAGGTTATGTTTTTAAGACTGCTTTTTCGAAAACACCTCCTGAAAACGTCACTTCACGGTATCTTTGTACAGTTACCAACTGTAAATAACGAATTATAGGTCTTTTAGTAATGTTCTAGTTAGTCCATTACATTTTCGTTGATGTTCAAGGCAGCGACTGTATATTTTAAAAGAAATGCAAACTGCATAAAATATTTATGACACAAGAAACGTTTTATAAATAATATTGTATATTTGCTTATGCGGAGATTTTATCAATTGTGAAAGAAAACAAAATAGATAATTTATAATATTTTTTGACAATTTTGTACGCGACTTTTATGTCGCATAATTTGGTGAGAAAACCCCACATCGTTGGATGTAAATAAAAAAATATATGTTTCAACATTATCACCTGTGTTGTTTCTTTTTATCTCGTGTAAGGGCTTGGAAAATACAAACTGGAAAATTTCAGATCAAAAACCTGTCGGATTCCAGATTAGCATGCGAAAGGTTCTGTTTCTCAAGTGCAAGCGATCCGCGGAATAACAGGTTAACTGGAAGTATAAAATTGTCTTCCACAATTTGGGAGTTGTATATGGACGAAGGTGCAACAGGAACTTGTTCAAGACAAAAATTGACGTTCTTTGAATTGTGAAATTTCATCATCAACTTTACAAGTCCTGTGTACTTGAAAGACTAACCAAAACAATATTAACAATATGTGAACCATTTGGCCAAAAATAATCCCAAGATGCCTTGCTCAAATTTCTCTTGCTGACCAAAAAATCTGACTTGGCCAAAATTTGGCCCGTACGCCTATGGATGAGCAACCAATGCATGTCATAAACTCCAAAGTGGTGGCGCCATGGGAAATTTAAAAGCGATATACTCCTCTTCCCTCGCAAATCCTACAAAACACTCGCATTTTGCGCTTTTGCGAGCGTTAATTTCGAACCCTGCCCTAGTTGAAATACTGGTCCAACGCAGGCTCCTCGTCAGCATTCTGTCAAGTTGCCCAACAATACTAATTCGCCGTTACCCATACATTTTCTCCTGGTTGTAGAGAGGCACTATGGGAGTAAAATTTCGTGCCCGAGATCGAGAACACAGCGAAATGACTCCATTCAGAGCTCGAACCCGGACCGTTCGATCCGTAGTCCAGCCAACTAACCAAAAAGCCACATCGCCTCTCATGGTTATAAAGGGACACTGATACCATTTTTAGCACGAGTTTGGACATCTCAAAAAACACATCGATCTTTGGAAGTTGAACAATAATGGTTTTATTTTGTAGAGCAGTACTCAACAAATGATTAGAACTCATTAGGAAGTGAGGATGGCTAACGATGGCGAGGATGGAAACGGATTGTGATATGGATTTTTGAAAAAAGCGCCAGGATGTCAGTTTTTCAAAGGTTCAAGTTTGGCTCGAAAATCGTTGAATTTTGCAAATATGTTGCTGCAGTAAGGAACCATTTCGTCCATTTATAACAGTTTTAGGCAAATATATCGTGACAGTGCCCCTTTAAATTATAAAGCTTTTAGAGACGGTCAATTAGCAACTGAGTGCAAAAGCGTTTTTCAGTGATATACCGGAATGAGTTGTAAGTGTATTGGGTCGAGCGGTGTTGACTAACGTACTCTACCGGGCGAGGCATCGCCGTGAATTTCACTGACCCGCTTTTGGTGGTCACGATTCAGCCTAGCTCTTACTTTGAAACAAATTAATGAATGTAGTTTTTATTTTCTACCAATCCTTTCACTGCCTATTTCCCTAGAAAGTTCCCGTGTTCATGGGTAACTTCATCTCATCTAAAAAGGCGCAAAATTATGCTGGAGCGATATGCGCCTGATTAAAATCAGCGGCTCCTTTAAAATGATATTTTAGAATTCGTGCGCTCTAAAAGGCAGTTCATAGCGAAAACACCGCACCACGTTAAACAAGGTTAAAAATACTGTTACGGCAAACATCATTTCTCCGCGGGCGTGTATCAACTAAAGCTGATTGTTCGCGAACAACCGTCTTAAGTTTTGAAATGGCGTGGAAAACAAATTAAAAGCGAGCGCTTGTTTGTGCGGTGCACTGCAACCAATCTCTATATTGAATATTCTGAATCTGCGGGAGAAGCATTTCGTGTAGTGTAAACGTAGTAGTATTCATTATGTGGGATATTTTAATATTCAGTAAAGCGGTACCCAATTAGCAGAAATGCTAACTCTTAGCTAAAGAGTTAGTCGTTGAATGTTTGTATTTAGACAAGGCGAGCGCCAGCCGGATCTCATACGAGCAATTTTTGCGGAACGTTATTCGCGTTATAATATAGTACTGTGAAAAAAGGGATGAATTTGATAGCAAAGGGAAGGACCTAATTCAAACCCTTGCTTGATAGTTACCCTGCTTCGTCAGAAAGATTTCCAAGTCATGACATGCAAAGGCTTTTCAAAAACCCGTTTCTTTTCTAAGAACTGGCAGTTTCAAACAAGCTTTAACTGAGGTGTTTCTCAATTTTAAGCCTTTGGTAAGTTACTGGGCAGTTGGCATGTGTAACTGTTTATTGTTCTTGTGGTTGGCGCTAGAACACTGCAGTTCGTTCGTTGTGCCGGGGAACTGAAAACCTCGTGTATGACAGTACCATTAAAGTGAAAAGTATAAGCCATGATGTTATTTATTTCCAATATTTTGCAAAGTGAAACCTGGGATATTTTTGTATCGGTTACTTCGTTCACTTACCTAAAGGGATAAATATCACCCAGTGAGCACTCTTAAACAAATAATCGAACAAAAAAGAATTTTCTGTAAACACGTTTTCGAGTGCTTCTAAATGTTAGCTTTATCGGTTATTTCTTTTGAAGTTAATGATTACAGAAAGTGGAACGGTTAGAATCGATTAGAAGCACTTCGAAGCACAAAACAACTTCTGTAGGTTCTCACCACCGTACCTCGAGTCAAACTATGTGTGGATGTAATGTCTGTTGTGAATTTTGTTTCTCCTAAACAAGTATAACATTCGCTAATTCGCATTTTTTAGATATTTCATAGTTTCGATCATAGTTGCTTTTCGCACTGAAGGAAGTGGGGGGGGGGGGGGGAGTAAATTCAGAGTGCTGAAGCTGAGGCAATTTTATTTGGGCTGCATTGACGCTCGCGCTGGTTTCATTTAGAATCTGTTACACCGTGCTGACGAGCTCCAATAAGTGCCAAACAGGTTGCAACCCTGCTTTATCAGTTTCGGCCTTGTTGATGTCTCCGGCAAAGTCAATTTTTGACGAGTATCGGCCTTACAGTTGTGTTTGTTCAGTTTATTTTTAGCTGATATCGACTAGTTAGTTAGACTAGTTTTGTATTTAGTTTGAAAATTTACCTTCTGAAATACCCGATTCCAAAGTTAGAGACGCCTGGCGTTAAAAGTAACGATTTTACAAGCCTTCAAAGTTGAGCCATTTTGCTCTTAAAAATGGTACTTGAATCGCGCGGTCAAAATACCACGTGACATTTACCTCTGACGTCATTTGGGTGCCAAAAATCGTTCTCGAAATCGTTCTCAGTTTCTATTTCCTCGGGGTTACTGGATTTTTCTTACAAATCGCCAATTTATGAATCGCTCGACATGTTTCTCACGTAATCACTCCTCGCGAGAAGAAACTTTCATCCATCAAACAAAAGTTTGGCACCAAAGTGACGTCACGGCGTGGTATTTTCGGACCCATTCCCCTGACCATTTTTGGAGGTCACAATGCTCAACTTTGAAGGCTTGTAAAATCGCTATTTTTAATCCCAGAGGTCTCAAACTCTGGAATCGCGTATTTCACAAAGTAAATTTTGAAACAAAACACAACAAATTCACTTCATAGACACTTTAACCAAGACCTATTTATCGAGTATTGGTCTTTCCACCCCGTCCCCCATAGTCTGTACGGTCACGTGACAACTAAATCTTCTCGGCTTGATGCGTTTCCAAAATTTCTTACCCATGGTGCTCCGCTCTTGCGCATGATATTGCTATGTTACATCTTCAAGATTCAAAAATAAAAGAAAATGAAGCTCTCGATTACAACACAAGCGATCATTGGCGCCGTTCAACCGCGGTGGCTGCTAAACAAACAAACCGTGTACTGTAAAATCGAAAATATTTTAACCCGTGCTAGGTACAATTTGAGAAACATGTCGAGCGATTCATAAATGGGCGATTTGTAAGAAAAATCCATGAAGTATATTTCTTTCCGCAGTGCCAATTTTACAGGTACCCCTAACGTGTATTTTGAGTTAGTTTTTGCAACGAACGAAATTATACCCTTAGTAACTTGCATAGTTTCCATGCCGTGGCGGCAGGGCAATTCGGTGTATTTTGATATGTTTATTCAGTGACGAGTAGGTCGCTATGGAGGAATTTCGTTTGAGTGGTTAATTTTTCTTTCTTGAACACGTCATTGATTGCCTGTCAACTGTTGCCATATCAATATGTTTCATTACCATAGCATCTAGACTAATCAACAATCTCCTTATAATTCACTACGTCATAATAATGTCATACGCCATAATAGTATAACAACTGAAGGCACCTTATAGTTTATTGTTTGGTTTTGTCAAAAGGCAAAGTTATATTTGCTTTAAACATGTCATGTGCAGTTAACAAGTCAGTTCAATAAGGTGTTGTCCGTTTCCTTGACAACCATTTACGTGAAGGATTTAAAACCACCCACCCAGAAGAATAATCTGGTTTTTATTTTATTTTATTTTGGGTGGTAATGCAACTTCAACAGCTATCAAATACTGAACATGAACACGTGGATTTTATATACTGAACCGTTTGGGATCAAAAGAGATCTTCGTCCTGTTCTCAAATATTAAACGGGCAAGTAACCCAAGGTTTGCAAAAGCAAAACGTTACGTTAAAGAAAAAACAAACGTAAACGCAAGTTCAGTTTCCATAGTTATTGCTTTGACTACCAAACATTTTTCCCAAAAGCGGCGAGCAAATAGAAAAATGATTAATGTTCATTGGTCACACTGCGGTTGCCGATACTTGTCCCAAAACGTAAAAGAAATGTCGTTTTGGACGGGCAAACGTTGCTATAGGGACAAACGTCGGAAGAAATTCACAAAGGTGGGTGAACGCGATAAATAGACGATGGTTTGGCACAGATATCTACATTTCGCTATTGAAGGTGGAGAGTGAAAATTGAAACAATGGCTATGACAGAAGCAGAAGGGAGTTTTGATCTCGCATTTCTTGGAAATGAGATCGGTCATTTCAGCAATTGTGGTGAGTCAGGCATATATATGTTTTTCATGATGTTCAATCTAACACGTTAAGTTGTTTGATTCTGGTAAGCTGAAAAGTTTGCAAGTGGAGGAACCAGGAGACTTTAAGGAGAAATTTTATTTCGCGCATGATGTGTTCTTAAAATATTTTTGCGTTAATTTACCCCGCTTAGGGAAAAAAAGAGCCCTGGAGTTGATCCCATTTCTTATCCTCGGTTGTGATGTTTTTGTAACTGATTCAATGTTTTCCATGCATCTACCCTGTTCTATTTCCCTGATTTCCGTTACCAACAATAGAAACAACAATTATCGATTAAATTAATACACTACTTAAAATCATTTGCAACCGAGTCGCTTAGCTATTTAGCATGGATTATTCCTTTCATTTTTTTTCATCCTATTTTATCTTATATATCACTAGCTTTTCCCAGCAAAGTCTTCAAAGGGACCCAGCTTTTAGATTTCATTCTTGATATGCTATCGCAGTCCCGGTACTCCGCGATGATTTCATGGCAAGGGACCAGCGGACAGTTCACGATTATGCAACCAAGCGAAGTCGCAAGTCTTTGGGGTGCAAGGAATAACCGAAAAAACATGACGTACCAGAAATTCAGCCGAGCATTGCGCTATTACTACCGCAAGAACGTCTTGAACAAAGTTCCTGGACACAGATACGCGTTCAAGTTCAATCTGCATGAGCTTGACCAGCAGTACGGCTTGAAGGAAGTTATGTCATTTTCCCCCACAAGCGAGTCTACTGGCAATGGCAGTCACGTGATTCCCGCCACCACTGGTGTATCATCATGGATGTATCATCCAACAGCTGAGGGGAAAGTTCCCGCCATGGGCGTTTTTGGAGAAAGTTCCTCCATGATGATCAATGTGCCGCGTGAAAACCAAGGCGTGCACTTTGCACCCGACCCAACTCCTTATGTTTTCCACTATCGCGATTTTTAAGTAAGGTGATGGGTATCATGTTGATGCCTCGAAACCTTTTCCCGCTGACAGGTTTAAAGTGCATATGACACGAAATTTTTTGCTCTTGATTCTTGTAGTTGGATATCTATGGAAAACGACTCGAAGCCTTAAAAGTGCTGGAAAAATTTAAAAAGCTTTTTTTTTCTCTTTCAAAATACGCGCAATTTGCCTTCAAATTTGTCCCGGTCATCGCAAAGCCAAAATCGCACGAGATATCGGAACGTGACGTCACATTGTGTACCTCAATGCAACTTAAAGAAGAGTCCGACTCAAAGGAATCATTAGAATCACTGGACATCTTTGCCTTTCAATGCACTATCTGTCCACTACGAAGTACTGCAGAATCCTCTTAGCGACAACAGACCTTCGCGGCAAAGGTACACAATGTGACGCCACGAACTTCGCCGTCGATAAACTAGATCCCAGTCTCTGGGACAAATTTGTAGGGAAATTGCGCGTATTTTGAAAGCAAAAACAATGCTTTTTAGATTTTTCCAGCACTTTTAAAGCTTCGAAACGTTTTCTTTAGATATTCAACTACAAGAATCAAGAGAAAAAAATTTCGTGTCATATGCAGTTTAAGAAATATGCCACTCCGAAGAACATCTTGCAACTTAAAAATATAAGAAAGAAAACTGGCTCCAATAATTAAGCGTATTATTTCGGTACTTATTACTTTTTCAAACTACCTTAAAAAAGCAGAAGGTACAGTTTCAGTGTAAAATTTTTAATCGAATTGTTTCAACAATTAAAAATATTTAATTTTTGTATATTCGAATCCCCAAATTGTACATGTGCTTTCGTGCCTCTCTCCTCCACAGAGGCTCGAGGGTATTTTTTTCGGGTAGGGAGAATCCGCTGAGCGATGTGAGTGCAGGCGCGGGGCTGAAGGGCGAGGGCTTTCGTGCAGCATACTCAAGTAGATTAAGGCCTGGTTCTCCTTTTATTTGAGAGGGAGTGGTCTAAAAGAAAGACAATAAGAGCTATCAGCAAGATTGAAATTTAAGGTAAGTCGTGACCAAAAACCTTTAAAAATTTTCGAGTAGTATATATTATATTTCAATCACGTGACTAACCACGCCCGATTGCGTAAAACTTTTACAACTAGAAATTGTCACAAGTTAGTGATCAACGTTACATCAGAACAATGGCTAATGGAACTTACTTTGAAGCACCAGTCGGAATGACGAAGAAGAAGGCTGGAAGAAAGGCTGAAGAAGGCTGGTCTGGCCAGCCGAAATATTGTTCAAAATATATCACGTTGTTTCAGCCTTGCAGAAGTCTTTGACTTATCATCGTTTTTTAATTTTTCAAGTTTGGCTGATTAGATCTCCTGCGAGATCCAACGTTCAATCAAGCAGGATCTTCGTACACGGTTTTTGCAGTCTATTGAGTTTCTTTTATTAAATGCTGGAGAGGGACTGGCACTAGTCAAAAACAGAAAATAACTCTTGTCATATTAAACGTTTGTTCCATTCCGAGCGGATTTCTTAACCCTTTCCCAGGGTGATTGGTTTCATGTAATAAAACCTAATTTTTCTTTGCCGCAAGTGGTGGGAATCGATAACAATGGTTTTCTTAAGTTATAGGGCGTGGTCAATCACGTGACCTGAATATTATCTTATAAAAGTCATCGTTTGATTATCCTAAAACATCTCAGCATTTTTTATGCCCTTACCACTCTCTAAAGTGCGATTTTTTAAAAATTGTCAGAAAATGTGACTAAATAAGGCAAAATCCATTGTCAATGAATGAGCACTTTACAATTCTTCTGCAAGAACACGGGACCGGTTCCAAATGGATCCGGTCCTGTTGTTTAGCAGGTACAGTTTTGGATCCGTGCCGGACCGGTTCCAAACGGTTCCATGTAAACAGGAGCCGATCCGGTCCGGTCCGTGTAAACGTAGGCACAGAAAAATGTCTGTCCTGGCTAGGAAAATCATGATCATGCTGGAACTTGGAACAGATCTTATTTTTTGTGTATTCAACGGGGGCTTTACTGTGCTAGCAACTCAGTTGATCACGAAATCTAAATTTGATTATTATTCTTTACATACTTTACAGCATAATTTTATTACAGCATTGACAGATACATTTTACAATACATAACATTAATTACGTTACATAGCTACTTCTATATATATTTTACAAGGTTTTTCTTTCTATTGATTTTAATAATTTATAATTTAATAATTTATACTTTTTGTTTCTCCAATACAAGATAAACAATAAATGCAATAAGCTAAAGAAAAGTGCAAAAAATAAAAGCAATAAGGTGAATATATAAACACAGAAAGTTACAAAATATATTTGATCATTATTTCTTTGACAAACGTTTTCCATAGTTACTTCATAAAAGCAATAGACCGTACTTTCTAGGGGCTTACTAAAGCAAATGGGACGGTGAATACTCGAAAAGCTTTCGAGCTTCTTCCAACACCCAGCGTGGTTGTATTAGTATCGGTAATCATAAAAAGGCTGAAATTGCACGAGCCGCGAGTTTTAAAAACTCAAGAGCAAATTAATTGCAAATTGAACGAGAAACCGTATGATTACTTATTAATAATATAAACATAAAAAAATCGCCTGGAGGAAGTGCCGGAGGATCTTATTGCACACTGGAAGCGAGCGTTTGACGCGGATTTGACACTTTATTTACTGATTGGCTGATGAAGATCAGCTGATAATGCTACGAACTGAAAGCGCCTCGTTTATAACATTTGCACATGGAATCGAGGAAAAACGTTTCCAATGAGATTTACAAGAAATTTGTAAAGAATCTCAAGCCGAAATAAGTCAAAAAGTATTTCAAAAATCATCGTTTAATCGGAGTCTGAATAGTTCTCGATTATATGGTCGCGACGACGCTAAAAAGGCTTCACACTTGGAATGGCTGATCTTGAAGACTTGCAGCTCTTGAATTTGAATGAAACCTTGCAGTAGTTGGAAGCGTTCAAAAGATTTTGCTTAAATGAATCTTTCCATGCAATGGTTAGCACTGATGAGGAAGCTTCCACTGCAGGCTATATGTAAGCTAAAGTGCATTCCCAGGAAATCACAGACGTGCCGGTTTTCCACCAATTTCTACAAAATCAAAAATCAAATTCATTCCAGCTAACTTTGGAACAGAAGTCTGTTTCCTGTAACATTCTGAAAACAGCATTTCCCGTCAAACTAATTTTCAAAAAAAAAACTTATCTCCACTTGGTTTGCCATAGTAAGTGAAATTGTGTTTTCCTTCCTGCCATCAGACTGAAATTGGCCTTATACAGAGACGTCTTGTGAAAAGATTCCCCCAAAGTCATTCTAAAAATAGCTGCTGTGGAATTGACATACCCCAAAACATGGACTGGGAAGGTCCCTCTCTGTCCTCTCATTTCCACTTTCTTTTGCTCATCTTTCTCCACATTACCTTAACTCTTTTTACTTTTACCATTTTTTCTTTGCTGTCCTGTTGGCGCACATTAGCGCACACTGTTATGTTGGAGCTGCACATGTACTTCATACTCCTGCTTTAAAATATAACAACAACAACAATGTACTCTATTCTGCGAAATTCCTTATTTACCATTAACTATAATCATGTCTAAATCACTCAGTTACTTTGCAAAAGACACATGTACGCATTGCGTACCTATTTCTTAAGTCCTCCGAAGAAAACAAAAGTATGCAAGCAGTTAAAAGAAGCTTTGTGGACTTACACGAGGCTTGAAATATGGTCGAAGGTAAGTATGATATTTTCATGATTCATGTAACCGAAGACGAAATAGAGCAGAACGAGTACTTTGACGCATTAATGAAACACGCACACGACCCGATGGAATCACAGAATTAAGACGTTAATGCTCCCAAGCTATGCGCAAAACAAAGAGAGATTTAAATATCGCGTTCCAAGACTGTAAGGCATTGCATAACAATGCACGAGCTACTTGAAAAGGTTGAAAAAGAAATTGCGCAACATGTGCAATCAAGAAATCAGTGGCCGTAACGAAGCATTTATCTCGGCCAAACGAAAATTCAAGATTTGCCCAGCCAAATCGTGAAATTCAAGATTTAGCGTGCCAAATCGTGAAACTCAAGATTTGGCCTACAAAGTCGTGAAGTTCAAGAATTGGCCTGCGAAATCGTGAATTTCAAGCTTTGGCTTGCCAAATCGTGAAATTCAAGATTTGGCCAGAAAAATCGTGAAATTAAGGATTTCGCCAGCAAAATCGTGAAAATCAAGATTTGGCCTGCCAAATCGTGAAATTCAAGATTTCGCCAACCAAATCGTAAAATTCAAGAACTGGCCTGCTAAAACGTGAAATTCAAGATTTAGCCTGTCATATCGTGAAAATCAAGATTTGGCCTGCCAAATCGACGTGAAATTCACGATTTGGCCTACCAAATCGTGAAAGAATTTTTTTTGGCAGACCAAATCTTGAATTTCACGATTTGGAAAGCCAAATCTTGAATTTCACGACTTGGATCCAAATCTTGAATTTCACGATTTGGCAGGCCAAAATCGTAAAATTCAGGATTTGGTCTGCCAAATCGTGAAATTCACTGATTTGACTTGCCAAGTTTTGAAATTCAAAGATTTGGCCTGCCAAATCGTGAAATTAAAGATTTGTGCTACCAAATCGTGAAATTCAGGATTTGGCCTGCCAAATCGTGACTTTCAAGAGTTGGCCTGTCAAATGGTGAAATCCAAATTTGGCAAGCCAAATCGCAAAATTCAAGATTTGGCGTGCTAAATCGTGAAATTCAAGTTTGGCCTGCAAATTCGTGAAATTCAAGATTAATCGCAAAAATTCAAGATTTTGCCTTCCAAATCGTGAAATTCAAGATTTGGCCTGCCAGATCGTAAAATTTAGGATTTCGCCTCTCAAATCGCAAAATTCAGGATTTGGCTTGCCAAATCGTGAAATTCATGATTGCCAAATCGCAAAATTCAAGATTTGGCCTGCCAAATCGTAAAATTTAGGATTTCGCCTCTCAAATCGCAAAATTCATGATTTGGCGTGCCAAATCGTGAAATTCATAATTTGGCTTGCCAAATCGCAAAATTCGAGATTTGGCCTGCCATATCGTTATTTCAAGATTTGGCCTGCCAAGTCGTGAAATTCAAGATTTGGCCTACCAAATCGTGAAATTCGAGATTTGGTCTGTCAAATAGGGGAATTCAAGTGTTGGGTTGCCAAATCGTCAATTTCAAGATTTGGCCTGCACAACCGTGAAATTCAGGATTTGGCCTGCCAAATTATGAAATTCAATATTTGGCCTGCCAAATCGTGAAATTCAAGATTTGGCCTGCCATATCGTGAAATAAAAGATTTGGCCTACCAAATCGTGAATTTCAAGATTTGGCCAGCCAAATCGCAAAATTCAAGATTTGGCCTGGTAAATCGTGAAATTCAAGATTTGGCCTTCAAATTCGTGAAATTCACAATATGGCATGCCAAATTGTGAAAATCAAGATTTGGCCTGCCAAATCGTGAAATTCAAGATTTGGCATGCCAAATCATGAAATTCCATATTTGGCCTGCCAAATCGTGAAATTCAAGATTTGGCATGCCAAATCATGAAATTCCATATTTGGCCTGCCAAATCGTGAAATTCAAGATTTGGCCCGCCAAATCATGAAATTCAATATTTGGCCTGCCAATTCGTGAAATTCCAGATTTGGTCTGCCAAATTGTGAATTTGAAGAGTTGGCCTACAAAATCGTGAAATTCAAGATTTGGCATGCCAAATTGTGAATTCAATTCAAATAATCGTCTTCGAAATAAACTTTACCATATGCAGTGGGGAAACAGTGAAATTTTAAAAATATTTTCACAGTAATTGGGAAAGTGCTACACTCCCAGTTCAAGGAATCTACTGGCCATTTGCGTTGCAATGAACAAAACAATTAGTTAATGGAAAGAAATATTGTATTTTGTTATTGTCAAGGAAACAGGCATCATTGAAAATAATGCCAGTCTAATTAAAATAACAACAGAGATAATTCAGAGATAATTGTTGTTGCCGAAGAAACCGCTAGATAGTGAGTAATTAAGAGTTATTAGTGGTAATAACTCAACACCGTTATTATTTCTAATTTTTAATTGGGCGAACCGTTGTTATTCGCGGTTAGGTAATGTTCCCACATGCGCAATCACCATAACAACAAGCAATGTTATCTCAAAACACGCTAGAAGTAAATTGGAACAATTAGTAGTGCCCTACGTCAAAGTTTAATTATTGTTCTTTATGCTGCCGGAAAAAAATTTTGTTTTCACTTAAGGCAACGGTTAAACGACAAGCAATGTTAACCCTAAACAAGCTCAAAGAAATTGCAGTAAATTAGTGATTGTGCGCCACGTATGATCCATTGTTTAAGAGTAATCAGTGGTATACTCCCAAGTCCTATTTAATTTTAATTGTTTTGTGTTGTCGGCAAAATATTGTTGGCGAAGGGAAAATGTTACCATGGAAGCAATCATAATAACAACAAACAATTTTTTTTTTGCGAAACACGTTAAAACATACTGGTGGTATTGTTCTATGTCATAGTCTATTGTTTAATGTTGTTGGCAAAAAAGTGTTCACGGCCAACTGAAATTTTGCGTGGAAACAATTACCGTAACAACAACCAATGTTAGTACAAAACACGCTTTAATTATTTAGATAAATTAGTAGTGATGTTTATTGTTTAGTGCTGTTGGAAAATATTGTTGTTCGCGGCCAGCTGAAGGTTTCCATGGAAACAATTACCATGACAGAAGCAATCTTCGCACAAATAACGCTCAAAGTAATTAAGTAATTAGTGGTAGCGATCCCACATCATTATTTAATTAATTAGTACTGCAGGCATCTATCGTTATTCGCGCTGAGCAAAAGTTTCCACGGGAACAATCACCTTAACAAACGTCAGCAATGTTTCCAAAACACTCTCAAAGTAAATTAAAGCAATTAGCGGAATACATCACGTCTCAGTCGTTATTCGCAGCCGGTAAAGGTTCCTATGGGAACGATCGCCAAACAACTTGCAGTGTTTCTAAAACGTGACGATACAACGATTGGTCAAATTGCTGTAGATTACAATTAAAAAAACATGTTTATATGGGTACATAAAAATATTTAATGTTTGTGTGTGTGCTGGTACAAGTTGCTAAGGAGAAATTTCGTTTGATTGGTCGAATAAAATTTGCGCAAGTGAGAAGTCCAAGCATTAAATACGCTTGCTGAAAAATAATTTCTGTCCAGATCCAGCAAGTCCGACTCCCTACCGGCAGCCAAATGCTTCGTGTTGTAAAATCAGAAGGCAATTGTAGCCCTCATCATGGCGATGAAAGATCTCTTTTTAGCAGTGAGGGTAGGTATTTTTTTGTCTCATTACATGAAATAACTCCTTTGGGAATGTATCTAAAATGTAAAAAATCAAGTGATTCTTGGTTTTTATGTGACGTCATGAAAATCTGAAATCAAAATTCGCAAGGCCTGCTAAAGTTTTCGTAGCCACTAGGTGTAAGGCTGACTAAAAATATATCTTTTCGCAAATTTTCAGCTCGATAGTACCCTTCGTTTTGAAAACAGAGCATCTTGAATATTTTAGTTCTCGGCCGTATGTGACATCAAGGACACCGCACAAGCCTAACACTTGGAGAATTTTTTATTTAGTTGTCATCTATACTCTCTGAAATTCTATAATTGAATTATTTTGAATTTAGTTTTTGATAGCGAGGCCCTATTAGGGGTAAATAATTATTGGGATACGGAATATTTGGGGGGAAAATTGACGGGATACGGGATATTTAAACAAGAGATTCAGGGATATCGAGCATAAGCGTTGGAGATACAAACCGCCGCAATTAACGGGATACGGGATATTTAGGCGAAAAATTAATGGGATACGGGACAGTCAGAGCCCCCCTAATGGAGCCTCAGTGAAAATCACCAATTAGGTGGAACACACGTGCACACGAGCCTGATGATTGATGGTTTTGCAAAAAAACCGAAATAATGTCTTTTCCTAAGTTTATGTATACCTTCTATTTCATTGACTTGAAAATGTGGTGATGAAATAGGCCTTATCACGGTTTTCGACGCCATCTTGACTGGTAGCCAAAGCGGCGCGGTCAGAAATTACATTGTTTGTATGGGAATCTGACGGGAAATAACTTTTTTATATTCTGTAGAAGATTGTATTCACCAAGCTTGTAGCTGTGATGGAAGACGCGTAATAAAGTTTTTAATTTTCCATAAATTTGTCTGTAACTCTTTCCCGCGAACCGCGTCAACCCAGCCAAATTTAGACACTTGAAATTTATGGAAAATTAGAAATTAATTGAACGTCTTCTATCACAGCACAAGGTTAGCTTCAAACTTGGTGAAGACAATATTTTGCCTAGTATTTTAACGCTCCGATTAATAAACTGTGCAAACCTCAACTTTCAAAAAAGTTATTGCACATATATCAGATTCTTATACAAACACTGGTAACTTCTGACCGCTTTTGCCTACCCTTCAAGATGCGTCGAAAACCGTGATAAAGCCTATAAAACTATTCGGACGTTCATTTATATCCTATTATAACTAAAAGTATATTTTGAAATAATTGAAGTGACACTCAGCCAGCCATGCTTGACCTATTTGATTATCATCCATTCTTAATTCTGTAGCAGTATGTCGAAATACTTACCTGAAGCTGATAACTCACTCTCTAAGCGAGCGAATTTTACTTTGACCAACTATTTATTTCCATATTTCATTCAGTGATCACAATTCATCTTGCTTTTCAGTTTTTCACCCAAAAATGTCAAACAGACGGCCTCACCTTTTCGAGTTCCTTCTGGGCATTCTAGCAGAGCCACGGTACTCCTCGGTCATTTCATGGGAGGGAACTAACGGACAGTTCAAGATCGTAAACCCTGGTCAGGTTGCCTGTCTTTGGGGCGAGAAGAATGGTAGAAGAAATATGACGTACCAGAAATTCAGCAGAGCATTGCGTTATTACTATCATAAGAATGTTTTGGCCAAAATTCGTGGACGGAAATATACGTACAAGTTTAATCTCCGGGAGCTTGAGAAGCAGTACGGCTATCACCAAGAAGCGCCATCTCTGGCTGCATTCGAGTGTCCCGCGAACGGCCGGCGCGAGAATCCGGCCACTCGTTGTTACTGCTGCAACCTAATCGCTGATTGGAATTTTCCCTCCATTCCCCACATGATGGACCCAAGGCTGCAACATGAAAATGTAGGTTTGCCCTTGACGCAGTATGCAAACACAAATAGTATTGGGTGGAGTTTTGCGAATTAGAAGTTAAAACAGTATCTTGCCACCGATAGCCGCTATCACTGTCTTCCCTTATCCCTTTAGCATGGTTATGGATGAAATGGTTATGAAGCCCGACAAACCGTAAAGAAGCAAACCAAGATACGAACGTTGGCCGTGTACAATCTCAGTGTTTTGCGTCCAAACAATTTGCAATACTTACGTAACAGAGATGCGTCTGTTGGTTAGTAACCATTAGTTGGTCATACAGAAGTAAACAATTGTATTTTGTACATGGTCAAGGCCAAAAAGTATGAGCTATACAAAAATCTTTCTCAAGCTTCATAAACGCAAACTCGTTTGCCTGACACCGATATGTCGCATTTTCAAATACTTTCCTCTCCCCCACCCCACCCAAACTCGGGTGCGATAGTAATGGCCGAGGACATGGAGACTGTTGTGCAAAATCTCCAGGGCGGGCGCGAAAGGGTTACCCTCAGTTTACCATTAATTTAAGCTACTATCATGTATAATTTCTATTGCAAAGGTAATGACGGACTGTTAAAAGGAATCATTGCCTAAACCTACCATTAGTGAAGTACAAGTTTTTGTTTTAAAATCGACTTTGGTTATAATTATGAGATATTACTGCATAACTAGATAAATCGTGTGATACGACGGCTTCAATTAAAAAAAGCT
This sequence comes from Blastomussa wellsi, assembly GCA_947652115.1. Lineage (NCBI taxonomy): Eukaryota > Metazoa > Cnidaria > Anthozoa > Scleractinia > Plerogyridae > Blastomussa > Blastomussa wellsi. Next base: position 4,519,936 of record OX393570.1, on the reverse strand, counting down.
GTTTACTTATTTTATTATTGGTAAATCAAAGATTTCTTGCATTTTATAACGAGATTTGTAAATTAGTAATCGCATACTCTATTTATCATTTTTATAAGAATAAAGGAACAATATTTAATAGCTGTTCTGATCGCGTTTGATTAAATTAGAACCGAATCCGATCCTCTTTAGTCAGGGGCCAGGCACCAGGGACGAAACAGAAGATTTGGGATGCTAAGTAGACGTTTCTTAAGCATGAACGAAGTGGCTTCCCCCTGCCTCATCCCCAGGCGCCGGTCGGTCAACGCGGTTAGGCGGGAAATCAGGAGCGCGGGATTGATGGTTAGGTTGCACTTGCATCAGTCCCACAACGCCACACGAACTGCACAAAATCAATCCCAAAACGCAAAGCGCACCCAGTACGACCAAGGAGCGACGCCTGGGGACGAGGTAGGTCATTCCCCTAGATGGGTTGCTAATCCATCACAGGGTAAATAAACTGTCTGTCTGTCTGAAAAAGTAGGGACCTTTAGCAATGATGACGAGGACGTGGACGAAGACTTGTACGGTCGATTAAGCCCTGGGACGAGACAGTCGTCCACGGCAGGAAACATAAACACTTTAGCAGACCGGTAGCGTGGACGAGTTTCGTGCTGTGGAAGTCAATAGCGAAAATATCTTTTAGATAGTTTCGTGGGCTGCTAAAACTTCTCTCCGCCGATAACGATATGTGAGAAGTACGCGTGTGAGAACAAAGCTAACTTTATCGTAGTTTGCATAAACCACAACTTAAACGAATAGTTTGTATTTTTAAAGCCGGGAAATCTTTCAAATTTAAAAATGAAGTCAAGATTGAATTGCAAAAATTACAATGTAATGCAGTTGACAGAATGTGATTTATTTCTTATAAGGTTACATACGTATCCCGGTGCAATTTTATCGCCACAATCCGCCGGCATTCCTCCACACGCAGTGCGACCACAAATGCACAAATCATAAGCTTACTTTTAATCTCTGCCTGAAGATCTGTTTTTTCCTCGCGGTCCTTTCAAATATGTTATGGACGCTACCTTATTCACTGACGAGCCATTTCGAGTGAAGAGGCCTGCGTAAAAATGCAAAAACTCCACGAAACATACCCTCGCTTCGACTCGTTCACTACAAGACGGCAAATGGCGGCAAATGACGTCCTGAACGAGGTGTGGGGCATGCGTGGTAGCGTCGAGTCTCGTATTTCCAACTTCCGGTCGTTCACGTTCACGTCCTCGTCATCATTGCTAAAGGTCCGTAGTGTAATGTAAAATACACGACCCAAACATGAATGCGTGGATGTGGCAGATTTCTTACATAGGGCACCGAGGGGTGCTAAAAGAGGCAAGCAGCAAAATGCTGCGAATTGCACCTTACAAGTAACCATTTACAATTTTAAAACCTTTTTAATCAATTCTAAGAAACTTGGACACGACAAACTATGTTATTGAAAGTTTGTTGGCGCCTGAAAAGAATAGCTATAATTAAAGCCTAGCAATACAAACTGCATATTGATTGTAAGGTTCTTATTGTTTTCAATTGTGAGCAGAATGAAGAAGATTGTTAACTTCGTTTTCTAAATATTTGCCGATTACGATCGAAAGGCCTACAATTAATATGCCTAAACTGAACCAGGTATTACAATAATGTATCCATTTAACTAACTTGTTAACACGTCTCAAAAGCTATGTCTTTTTGCAAAGTCTTTCTTTCAAAATTATCTTCTTTACTGCATGCCGCAAGCTTCTTATCCTCCAACGGTAAACAATAGGGTTAAACAAACTATTGAGAAAAGCAATCGTTGACGCATACAGATAGGCTGTCTTTACAGCTGTTGTGTATCCCCAGACTTTTTGTGCTAATTTAACACACAAGAAAGGTAAAAAACATCCAGTGAAAAATCCAACTACGAAAATCATAGTGGCTGTTGACTTCTTGTATCGTAGCATGTTCCTTAATTGGCCCGTCTTTTCTTCAAATTGTAATCCGTTAACTCCAGAGCGGGCATCTCCTATATGAATTCGGTGCTCGTGTTTTCTAACGCAGCGTAAAATCTTTACGTAAGCCAGATAAGTAGAAAGCAAACTTAGCGAAATCACAGCGATTGAAATAGTGTTGTAAATAGCTGGGCTCATGAGCGAAATACGAAACGCGGCCAACACAATGAACAGAATCCAGAAGCACGCCACCGCGAAAACAACGCGCCTGGATGTAACTGATTTCGTTGTAGCGCAAATGGACGTACAACGCTAACCACATTTCCACGGCTATTCCAGTCAGTGTGAGCACAGAGGCGCCCGCTGTTATGTTTCCGAGGGATTCAAGCAAAATTCTCGTGGAGCAGTACATGCCAAAGCTACGCAAAAGCTCTCCGATCTTGTGAATAACAAAACAAGGCTGTGCCAACAAGCCAACCGTGAAATCACTAAAGGCGAGGCAACAGACGAAAACGTTTGATGGCGAATGAAGCGATGGCGTTTTCCAGACGCTGTAGATGACAATGAAGTTTCCAGCGACGGCTGTCGGGGAGGAGGCTATGTTGATAATTGAAGTTAAAACGTGAGCCAGGTAGAGATACTGCGTTGGATTAAAGTTCACATCAAAAAGAAAACAAGAATCTTTCCCATGATTGAAAGATGTTTCAAGGCACACTGAAGTATTGGAGAAGTTTGCACTTGCAATTGATTCCACTGACATGCTTTCAATACAGTATCTCTTCTTTTCCTCCTTTTTTCGAAGATCGTGAAACTGTAATAATACGAATCCGTCTGGAGCTGTTTGGCGAGTGTTCTAAAACTTTCAATGCAGTTATTTTCAGTTTCTTATTCAAAATATGACGTACTCGGACATTGGTCTATTGAAGCTAATAAAATACTTATTGATATATAAACTTATCCGTGCATGCTATAGGCTAGTAGTTTCGTTATGCAATCGATCTGGCACTGTTTTACAATAAGCACATTCTTCAATACGAGCTTCCGAGATCATTTTTACCATTGCTTCAAAATGAGTCTTGGTGCACAACCTTTCACATGGAAATGAGCTTAATTGGCAAGGCATTGAACGATGATGTGAAACTCTCAATTTCACATGAAAGGTTGTGCTTCGGGACAAGTTCTGAAATAGATGCGAAGTCATCTCTAGAATGGCTAACTGGAAACACTCTACCTTGTAATTACTGTGAGTGAGTGGAACGCTGCCGAGAGGCTGATACAGAAACAGCGCAGATAAGCCCATAAAGCACATTGTCTTCACTCTTGACGCGTAACCAAAACATTAGCCTGCGTACTGCTGGCGGCTAGGATAAGGCGACCATGTGCTTTTCTGGGCGGCGTCTGTTTAAGTAGCGAAGCCGCGAGGGAATGTGGTGAGGGATCGGGAAACTCGAGTCGCTCGCGCCATGCGCGGGCTACCAAAACGTTCGTGACATTTCCACAAGCGAAAAAAATTATGTTCGAAATATCAACGAAAGCAGAAAAGAGAAAAAACGATCGTTTGTTCGACACTGTAATTGTAATCGCTCAGATCACAGGCGGCCCGTACGTTACATGATTTACGTGACATAATGTAAGAGAATGTTACGTTTGAGAGAGGTTCGAAACTTGCCCTTAATTCTACGTGTGGAAAAAAATGCAAATAAAAATGACTTAAATCGTGTTTCTTAGGTCCTGGAGTTGATGTTAAGACATTTAGGCGAGTTTTATTTTCTGGTCTGCTTACGAGTAAAGCGAAGCAAACCTCAGAGAGTAAAATTCGCCTAGATATCTTTAAATCGGCTTCAAACCACAGAACACAAAGTTAAGTCATTTGTATTGCCATTCTTTTCCACTGTAGATAGAATTTAGGGCAATTTTCGAACCTGTCTCATTCATTCTCTTGTTTGGGCCACCTGTGTGATCGGAGATCGTAGAGCAAAACGGACCATTTGTCATAGGCAATGTCACTGCGGCCGAGGGGGGCGGGAGGTACTACCGTAATTAAGGATAGGTGTGTGCCGCGGATGTTCTTAAACCCTAACCCTATTTAAGGAATTTGATACTATTGAAGGCCCAAAATCGAAAAATGGCACTCTATTCAAGGATCGAAAAACGAAAACTAAGAAAGGTATTGGACGGGTCAACCTCATTTCGTTAATACTCTTAACGAACATACCGCTTCTTTTTCGTTTCATTTGCTGTTTACGTACTGCAATTTTAGACAAAAGACCATCACAGGCACTGCGGGAGCAATGCAGGCATCGAGAAATCCGGAATTCCGCGCAAGATTAGAGTGACTGCCTCGTAACTCGGAAGCAACTAAACAGTGCGGCAGCAAAATTCATTTGTATCATGTTAAGTTTTAACGGGTTGGACAAGGATGACCAAACTCAGTTTTAAGCCAATGCGTTCAAATATTATTAAAGTACTAATTCTATTTTTGCACCAAAACAATTGCTTTCAAAGTCGCCATGCTGAAAAAATTGTTTAGCAAAATCTCGAGAAAGGACAAACTGGGGGGTGGGTGATTTCTGGTCTGCAAGTTTTTTTTTTCTAGCAACCTGGTGGGCAGGATACTGTTTTCCCTCCTAAATCCTCTGCAGGGTATCTTTTTCCCTCCTCATTTCTCTGCAGGATATTTTCCCCTCAAAAAAGTGTCATGTGTTTACATTTACATTGTGGTTATTGCAGTAATAGTTCTAATATGGAGCTGCAAAGCCTTTAAATGTTGTAAGCTATACAAAATCATTCTTGTATAGCTGCATGTTTTAGGAATGTCATTCGTGCTAACCGCAAGCTACCTACGCTAACTGTAGGCTAACCGGTGTGTTGTTTAGGCTAATCAATGTGTTATTTTAATAGGCTAACCAGAGTGGCTCGCTGGCTTGAATGGTTGCAGTTTTTGCTGGGATTTTGTAAAGCCCCCCCAGGAATGATGAAGTAGCTGTGCAACATTTTTTTCTTGCTTGCAACAGTGCAGGAATTTCATTTGTGCTGCATGAAATTTTTTTCTTCCAACAAGCGCTTGCAGGAATTTTTTTTTCAAAATCACCCACCCCCCCTCTCAAGAGTTAAATGGTCGGCCCCTAAATAATTGCGGGGCTTTCAAAATTTCCGATTGACATTCGAGCGACAAATTTAAAGGGGGAGACACCTTATTCCAAAATGGCCGCTGATTTATGCACACACAAATTGGCCCTTGTTGCCTCGTTCAAGATAAAATATTCTTTTGATTTTTGAGCTTAAAAACGAGGCAAGAAGGGCTTATTTGAATACCAACAAAAGAATACTGGTAGCCATTTTGGAATAAGGTGTATTGTCACGGTGAGTGTTGAGGTAAATTTTGTGCTAAAATCCGGCATTACTAAAATCATTACTTTACTTGTGCAAAAAATGCTCCAGCAGAATTGTGAAGAAGATATAAATTGAAAATTTAACAGGGAGGGCAAACCATAATAGTTGGTTTCCCATTTTTTCAGGAGATACACATGATGGCTTAAGAATTTGAAAAATTTTTCCTTTTTTCAATTTTCAATCCTCGCCATCGACAACAACAGACGTCAGTAAACGGTTTCAATGCAGCAATATTCGGTATAACATAACTAAACCATTATTTTTGGAAAAGGCCTTTAACACATATCACAGGATATCTGACAAGTATAGATGACGGATAACAATAGCTTCATCACCATATATGGGCAACGAAAGAATTTGTTGACTTGATAATACGATCGTGTGTATAATAAAACATGACCGTTATCATTTTCATTTAAAATTATCAAAAAGTCGAAAAAGCGTTGAATTAATCCCTTATGATCACTACTAATGGGTACGAGTGAAAATTTACGAAACTGATCATGACCGCAAAGAATATTCCACTCAGTGTTTAGTCCATTTGTGCCGAGCACACGGCGCCGATCGACTAGATGACAGACGTGCTTTGTCCTCAGATCAAAATATAGAAGTTTAAAGGCGAGTTTCGCGCCTATTTAATAAAATGCTCCACTTATGGCAACGATACACACGCTTTTAATTTGGAAACCGGTTTTGTGCTTCTTTCACAAGGAAGGGAAATGCACATTCAAGCGATGTGATGTATACCTTTAATAAATTTATATCGTCTACTGAAGTTATACGAAATAGTTGACTTTAAATAAACAGAAGTGCAATTTTTAATTAACAAGCCACAAAGACAAGCTAATAAATACAAAAAAATTGCCCCGAGACAACTCTGTTTGAATTACCCCCCAAATGAAGAGGATTTCTAACACCTAGTGTCCAGTTTCCTTAATTCAGTTAACGTTTGGGTTTCCTATAATATAAATTAGGAAAGTGAGAAACATCAAAAGCTTATGTTTCCCATAAAAAAAAGAATTTGTAGGTAGGTGGTTTGAGTACGCAAATCGCTAATTATTGCGTGGTTTTCAATAAATTAAAATTCTGATTGCCGAAACTTCCAGGGTTTTAAACTTGAGAAAACGAGTTTTAAAATAAAGTAAATACGTTGTCTTTGTCAATTCATTCATTGGTTCGGCAGGCAGTAATCGTTGAATTTAACGACAGGTGCGATTAGTCAGCTTGTCAAGGCAAATCCTTTGCTCTGCTGTTCTCAGTGGGGCTTGATCCCTTAGAAACCAATGATAAACAAGATAATTACACTGGTAGCGAAGAAGGCGAGAGAGAATGAGAAAGCAACCCGTTTGCATATCATAGTCACAAAGCCAAGAGGTAAAGGGCTATGAAGATTAAATCTTCAGGTATCAAACTTTAAAATCTCAAGACTACACTACATGACGTTATTGGCAATATAAATGACAATGAATTCAAGCCTTAGGGATGATGATGCCATCTCCATAACGTGTTCCTTTGTTAACGTTACGTTTTATCGCGATCACCAAGAGCTGGTGTTAAACATTGTAACTTGTCTACTGAACGTGCTGCTCGCCATGAGTTCCACTCTGCTCAACAGTGTTGTTCTGTTCGCCATTGGGAAGACCAGAGCCTTGCACACCCCGTCGAACACTGATTTTACTGAGTGGTCTGGCCGCATCAGATATGGCAGTTGGCTATGTAGTTCAACCGTTGTATGTAACGATGAAATTACTTGAGATTCAACAACACCTAACACCCTATTGCCCGGTCAGGATAGCTTCGGAACGGAAACTCTTACTATGGTGGTTTTTGGGACTTCATTCCTCATTCTCACACTCATCGCCGTGGAACGCTATTTGGCTTTGTATTTGCACCTTAGATACCAAACCATCGTCACGTGTCAACGGATAGCGCTTTTCCTGGCTATCTCGTGGCTGCTCCCATTTGCATGGGCACTATCCAGATTTTGGTTAAGTTCTCGTATGTTCGCTGCCATTACCGGTTCAGTTATCATTGTTTGTCTGTTGCTGAACACATGGGCGTACTTACAGATATTCCATTCTGTCAAACGTCACAGAACGCAGATCGAAAATATAACTTCCAGCTTGCAGGCATCTGGCTTTACAGTGGAAATTTCAAAGTATAATAAAACGGTGGTCACCATGGAAACTCTACTGCTGATTTTGATTGCCAGCTACGCGTCATTCGTCGGCGTTACCAACTCACTAGCTTTTGGTTTTGGCGGGAAAAAAAACGAACGCTGTTTACAGCTTACACAGTCTTAGCTAACTGGATCTTCGCGACTTCTCCTTTGAACCCAATCTTGTATTGCTGCAGACTGCGAGAAATTCGTCAAGCAGTGATTAAAGTAATTTTCAATGAAAGTCAGTGAGCCTTTAAGATCTTTCCTTATTCTTTTAAGACTACTCTAAGGGGCATTGTCACGGGGATTTTTGCCGTTTTTTGGGTTAATTCTGCCGAAATCACTGTTTCGTGTCTGTTATTGAGAAGAAAATGTTCCAACAGACTCACTAAATTGAATTCAGATGACAATAAACAATAATATTAATATAATAGACAATAATATAGACCAATATTATTAGGTTTCCCTTATTGCGTAGACCGTTTTAAGCTTTTAAAAATACCCTTCAACAGCGTGACAATGTCCCCTTAAGACCAGAAATGACAAAAAATGTTTCGAATATAAAGCATTAAAAAAAACAATTATTATATACTCTTTTCTCACACGACAGGGATTGACCCAGGTCTCTTTTTATGTTCCTGCGTCGGCCTTCTGCTTTGGCTGATAACACAAACCTCGGCTTTGAGCATTGTCCGTTATCATGTTCGTTGCCGCTACGGTGTCTTGCCGAAGAATGGACAGCCACAGCTGAAGTTCATTTGAAATGCAAGGACGGAACAGAAAACTTTACCATAGTATCATTATGCCTCGCACAATGGCTACGGAAAGTCAGTCGAACATTTTTGTTGTTATTTAATTTTTAGTCGAGCTGCAAGTAATGCAATTGCAAGCCAACTTCCAGTTAAGTAGTCGAATGCAAGTTAATCAGAGTTTTAGTTGCTACCGTCTACCTTTTTAGTGGGATGTATTTTTGTGAGTAGAAAAACAAACTGAAATAAAATAAAAACAAACCGCCAAATTAGAACCTGCAAAAATTTTTGCTAGCCCCTGCTTTGGTGATCGAGTACGACCTGACGACGGTGTTTTCTTGTTAATAGAAACCGGGCTTCTCTCGGTCTCAGCAAAAGCCGGATTGGAGTACGATAAGTCAGAGTGTTGCTATCCTAGGCACTGTACGACCGGTGGCTTATGCCTGAAAAATTCGCACAGTTTTTCGTCTGCAGTTATCGACATTATCAATTTCAAAACTGCAAGAAAAGCCTATAGAGCGTTTTCACTCACGTGACCAAAAAAAAATAAATCGAAAACCATTCAGTGGACAGAGTCAAGAAACTACGATGTTATAGAAGACAAATAAAGAGAACACTTCTCCAGGTTTCAGGCGTGTGCGTTATTTTCAACTTCAGATATTTGTCGAAATGTTTCGCACAAAATTTACATAGCCCAGTATGCAGCCGCCATATTGGTGTACCTCAGTAGAACACCAACATGGCGGCCGGAAATACCGTAAACATCTTGAGTTTACTTTGGTTATCTATACGAATGGTTACCTGTTTTGAACAAACAAACAAATAATCATATAAACACTTTTCCTAATACTTAAACTTCTCAAATGACCAAATCTCGCGACATAAGTATGTGTTTTTTGACATAAGCTTACATGATCGTAACTTTATGTTACGCACCGCCAGCCAGTCTGAAATTCAAATTGCGCTGGTTTCCAAACGAAGGACGCCGTTGAGCTGCAAAGGTGGACACAGATATAAATTTAGCACCTTTTTAGCCTGCGTAGCCGGCGGGATTTGAGGGTGCGAGCTACTCACTCAGCTTCCGCGGGCGAAGCCCACGAAGTCAAGCGGCGAAGCCGCGCAAGTGGAAATTTCCCGCTTGTCTCATTGCTTATGGGTTTTGCTAGCCGCCCACTTTTATCGCCTTCAGTGATCTAATTAAATAAGCCAATCAGAGAGCGAGGTGTAATGTGTTTATTGACAGGTTTGTGTAGAGCGAACAAACCTCAAAACCGCAAACTAATCACTAATCCTACGTTCGTGACATTAATTCGGTCTTCCGACCCTTTTTTGCTTTCTATTTATTTGTGATAGCGCTATTTGAAGGCGTTTTAAGTTGTGCACAATGTGTAGAGGTCATAGGACTTTGCAGGTTTGCACGGTTTTCCACGGGTTCCTGACAGTTTCCTTTAGCTGTTATGTAGTAGAATTTGACACCTTAGTAATTTGCATATGTTTTGTTGGTGCGGTTTGTTTTGGCTCATTACTACTTTCACGATATGTTTAGCTCTCAAAATGTTAGCTCTACGACTGCAAGGGACCAGAGCTGAAATTTTCCGTGAAGTTTATGACAACTTGCATTGAAAATTTGCGATAACGGGCCCGTCCGTTAAATTTTAACGCAGATTTGTTGTTCGTGATCACGGATATTTTTCTGTGACCGCCAGCGTTGGAAAGATGAAGTATTTGATTGGCATTTCACCACTATCAGCCAATCCGAAATTCGCGTTCACTGGGCGAACGCATAATTCCAAAAAAACCACCATTAGAGCTCGACTCCTCACCAATCTCTCCATGGCTTTGCCGCTCCGACGGCGGCCTCCCCAAAACAAAAGCACTTCGCCGCAAATCCCGCCAGCTACGCAGGCTAGCACCTTTTATGCCTGATGGGTATAAAAAGTTTCATGGCTTTTTGAATTTGATGACGTCACGTGAAAACGCTCTTTAGTAAATGGTGATGTTGTTTTCTTTCCACGGCCAAAGTTAGTCACGACCAACCGTAAAGATAGCGCCATGCGATTCGCGACCCATCCATTGTCCTCAAAAATTAGCAGGAAAAACATGATGTCAAATGAAGAAATGCTTGTTTCAAGGGGCTTTTCCCAACAATTAAAATAAAACAGTAGAACAAATGTATAGCTTCGGAGGTTTTCAAAATATTTTCTTTAAGTTGATTTTCAGATGAAATTTGCATATTTTTCATCTAAAATCGCCATTTTGCGTATTAAGTCTGATAGTAAAAGATTTTTTGTGGCGCACCTGAAGTCCTCTCGACGGCTTCATTAAAACTCCACAAAAATTCTTTTAAAGAGACAGAAGGAAATTATCAAACAGTCGAATAATTGAATAGATTGTTTCCATACGCAAATAATGAAAACCGACGTTAACGTTCTGACCATACCTTGTTCTCGTAAGACGGCAGCCGGCATAAACTCCAGCGGTACGGCATTATCACGGCGATCAAAAGAAACGCGCGGTAATCGACTTAAATCGGTACTTTGAACTGGTTTTGTCGCTGGCAAGGTCATGCTGATAATTCTTTACAAGAAGCCGCCTTCTCTAGCACATACGAAGATGACGGCTCTTCTACCGTATAGCGGGTTTTTTAATTTTTTCGTATGCATGTGCTGTATGAAAACATATACTTTATATATATATTATTAGATATATAGTTAAGTTAAACAACAGAATTTAATAAATTATTTATTATTTTGCCCCTTATTTCATCGGTGTATCTGTTTTAAGATTATCTTGTATATTTCCTTATGATTCCTCGATCTTGCAAATTTTTGTCTGACTTCTAATCCTGACATATGTCATTGTCCGACACACTTTAACTTGTTTATGCAGCAGAGTTTTATAACATGTCACAGCATGCACTGACGCAGAAAAAAGGAATTATTATCGAAAAAAGAATAAAAAACACCTGTTTTTGTCTTCAGCAGAAGCCAGTTTGCCAAACTAACCGCCAGAAATACTGAGGGGCAGGTGTGGGATGCGAATCAATGGCGATTAACAACGGAACAAACAATTCATCTTCTTTCTCTCTCGAATGTTTTCTTCTGGACGTTAATTTAGATTTCACGGAATATCTCTTCATCGCGCACATATTGACTTCAGTTCTGAACACTGTTTCGTCTTTGACAGCCACTGGTGGTAATGGCATCGTTATCCTGGCTGTGTGGAAGACGCCGACTCTTCACACGCCGTCAAACGTGTTTTTGTGTTGCTTGGCGTTGAGCGACCTCACCGTTGGGTTGATTGCACAGCCATGTTTCGTTATTCACAAAATTGGAGAGCTTCTTGAAAACTACAGTATGTACTGCACGACACGAATATTAACAGAATCCCTGGGCTACATTACGGCGGGTACATCTGTACTCACCATGACAGGCATCGCTATCGAAAGGTATCTCGCCTTATATCTCCATCTCCGCTATAAAGAAATCATAACCGCGAAACGCATCTTAATCGCTGTATCGTTTTTCTGGGTGTTTTTCGTCTTGCTGGCCGCTTCCAGATTTTGGATCGCAAACGACAACATCTTCAACAATATCGCTATTCCTTCGATCTTTACAAGCCTGGTGTTTACTTTCTTGGCCTACGTAAGGGTTCTGAAATACGTTCGCCGCCACGAGCGCCAAATAAGGGATCAAAACAATTTTCAAACAGCTAATAGTTGTCCGGTAAACCAGTACCGTCTTATAAAGATAATGCGCTACAAAAAGTCCACGTTGACAATGGTTTTTATAGTAGGCATTTTCGTCTTCTGCTACATTCCCTTCCTGTGCGTGAAAATTGTCCACAGGATCAAGGGGTACACCACAAGCGTCAAGACGGCGTATTTGTACGCTTCTACTGTCGTGTTCCTAAACAGCACTTTCAACCCTGTGTTTTATTGCTGGCGAATACCGGATATACGGAGAGCGGTGAAAGAAGTCTGTTCGCGTTGCTTTAGTGAGAAAACACCCGTTGTCATCACCGCCACAGCGAAAAAGGATCATAATCGTAGAAGCGACGTGAGCGTCAGTCTGAATCTAACGCGTGCTTCAATTAGCATTATAAAAACCTGAAATCATTTCGTGTAAAAATGTATGTCATACACAAGTCACATGGAGCTAGCAGTACTTAGTAAATTCTTAAACCCCGGCTAGTGTAACTTTTTTTCGATTTGGTAAAGCTAAACTGAAATGTTTTATTGATAGACAAAAATTCAGTTCATATTCACATTGGCAACGAACGCACAGATAATATCAGAAACTTATGTGAATTAAAAACCTGTGCTCTTTACTAGTTAGCAGAGTGAGTTTTATTTTTACATTAGAATAACTGCAATAAATTAATGCCTCATGTGTAGGACAATGATAAAAATAATTTAAAGGGGCAGATTGATATAAAAATGGGAAATATAAATTCTTAATGTTTTCTATGTAACATTATAGCGTCTCAATCGAGGCGTAGTATCTGAAAGCTCTTTATTTATTGGAATTCAATAATTGAAGGTGATTATTTATTCTTTTAGTTTTCAATAATAAAGAAGGACAAACTTTAACGCGAAGCAGGCATTTTGGTTTTTTTTTCTAAACAATACTACTGCCGAACCGCAAGATTATTCCAAAAAGCATCAATAACAACTTGGGTCGAAAACAAAACGAAAATTCATGATAATAATGACAAAGTCTGCCCGCACAAAAAATGAGGTCTTTAATCAGTTTGGGTGTAAGCTTGTGTCATGTTTAAAACCCTGAATAAATTTAGAAACACCCTTTCAAAAACTTGAGGACGAAGAAATGATTATTGGGCATCTTTAGACAGAGATAAAATTTATTTTCGTTGTCTAAAATGCTCAATAATCATTTCTTCGTCTTCACTCGGTGAATGCATGTTATACGCACGAGTCATGCTACCAGCTGTCCGCATGTTGTGAAGATAATGTAAATATAAACGTTTGCAATTTTGCGTTGCAAAATAGTAAGATTGAATAACAAACCCCCGCCGCCTTTTAAACAGACCCGTAAATTGTTCCTATAAATAATGGAAGAAAATTATACTGTTTCTTATCAATAAAATAACGGTATCACGACTGAAAATAACGGTAAATGTGGCGTTGGTCATAAGTGAGTTTATTTGGGAAAAAGTCTTTGTAAACACTCTTATTTTAATTTGAGTAAAAAAAATAATGCGGAATTGTTCTTGCTTTTGTAGAGAGGAAGCAGCCGTTTCGGCTAATTCGCGAAAACTCATGTTCCCAGAAGCTCGAATAGTATAGAGATTCGTTGGTTCTTAACTGACTTAACTTGGCAAACCGAGTTAAAAACAAAATTAATATATTCGGGACAAAAATTAATATTCTCTCCTATCAAATCGACCAGGAAAGAGAAATAATGAAACAGATCATAATTTTGCCCTAGAATAGCATTTCAGTGTCGCTGTGGTAAAAAAGTTGCAATTCACACTTCGTAGCTGATCGGAGTTATATTCAGTTGATGTTTGATGAATCACCCAATTCTCAAAAGTGATATTAAAAGAAGGATATGGCAGTCGGTGAGGAGAATTTCATCACTGTAAATGAAACTTCTAGCCTTCACGATGCTAGCTGTGTAGCCACTTCGCAAGCCCTTCAGGCCATTGGGAATCTTAAATATTACAGTTAAGTTTCTTTTCTATGGCAATTTTAAAATACACCTTTCTAAAGTTTAGAACGCCATAATTTAACACCCATCGTGATGTTTAATTCAGTATTCTTTAGTTGGTGAGTTTCTCGGCTATTCCCTAATGTTCGAAATGCAAATACTACTAGTATACGCCAGCGTCCAGCCCATCTCTCTACATGATATAGAGCATCTAATATATAGCAGCTGTCGTGGTGGTTGAGCGATATAATTTCGAATTTTAATTTTACGGCAGTAAATGACGTTCTGAAGGATCCTGTACAATGGCAATAATAGCCTTAAAGTGACACCGCCACAAGTATAACTTCAAAAATTCAACAACCCAAAAACGTGTTTACTCCAATGGAAACTCGCAAACAGTAGTTCAGTTTTGTTAAAATTACTATGCCATTGCACTGAAGCTAAATATGGAGTGATATCATTATGATAGCATATCAGGAGCTTTAGGCCTCAACGTGAAAAAGTCGGGCTGACTTTTTCAACTTCTGTCCTTGTGATTTAGAAACATTGGTGAAAACTATGTACGATCACTCTCTTCCTTAAACAGTTTGCTTGAGGAGAGTTTCCTGTATGGATATAAGAACTTAGTCATAATTTTGTGGTCATTTTACTAAAACAAGCTGAAAAATGACCTTGATAGTACTAGTGTGCCTTTACAGCGCGACGCGCCTAACTGTGGCCACCCAACAAACTTTTTGACAAGTTCTAATTAGCCAATCAGGGAGCACGAATTTGTTTGAGCTGTCCCGCCTCCTAGGAATCTTCAAAGCTGTTCTCACGAAACCTGTCACGCTTTTAAAAAGGAGGCGAGACAACTCAAACAAATTTGCGCTCTCTGATTGGCTAACTTGTCAAAAAAGTTTGTTGGGTGGCCGCGTCGCGCTGTAATAATCTTGATCCAACCTTAGTGGGAGCTCGTTTGTACGCGTTGCTCCTTCGTTCGCCACAGTTACATTTGTTTCCAGTTTGAAAATCGCTTTTTAGTTTTCCCATATGATTTTCAATTTTAAAAAAATTCAACCAGTCGATCTTGGTGATATTGAGAGATCTGGAGTATCGCCCGAGGCACCTGAACATTCCAAAGTTAACCCGAGGACTTTCAATATACCGAATATTTCCGAAAAACTTCCATCTGAAGAATTCGAAAGATCTCCTAAGGGCGGCCATGGCTCTTTGCTTGGGCCGCGCGATGAATGAGAGTATTTGCACGTTTTCTTTTCGTAGATTTAGTTGCAAAGTTTTAATTTTTCGGCTTTCGAAAACAAAGAAATACACGGCTTATGACCGTTTGCATGAAAATGGTATGTACGGCAAAATCCCGCCGACCAAGAAATATCCAGGACTGACCTGAAGACTACCGAGTCTCAAAGTCGTTCGCTTCTCATTTCCGGTTTGGTAGTACATGTACGACTTGTGGGCAAGTCTACCTAGTTATGCAAACAACTTGAAATAATTGCAAGAGAAATAAAGTCAAATGAATTAAGGTTCAAAAGTCCTTGTTTGGATGCTTTCTCTCGCTCTCTTTTTTCTTTGGCAAGTTTGTATAAAAACTGGAATATTAACTAGCTTTCTGGACAAACAAAGAAACTCTTAAATTAAGAAAGAACATTTAGTCCAGTGTACCGAGTGGCAATCCGTCCTCTGATAAATGACCAAAACTTGTTTGTATTGGCGAAAGATCAAAATAGAACGTAATAGAAAATAAGTCATTGTCTCATATAAACAGGTGTCGTTAAATATTCAAAGCTACTTACAGGTGCCACTGACAATTTTACTTATATCATGCCTGTGAAACTTTAATTTTCCTTGTATATAATGCTTTGGAAATATTTTTCGTTCATGTATTAAATAAGATCCGACAAAAATCAACCTTGATAACGGCTCCTACTTTCATTATTTTGAAAAGTTCCAAGCCGTACACAAGAGCGGGTCTGGCACTTAAAAAGGTTTTTGATAGGTTTCGGAACAAATTCAATATAGAATTTTCATGATCAACATACATTACCATATTTTGCGGTTTACACAAGCCAATCTTGAAACGTGTCTTATTGGATACGGCATGGAATGAGATATGTTGTTTTGATGTGTTTTTAGCATTATCGAGCTAAGATTCACCTGCCCAACAATTCAGAACTGATATAAACTTCATTTGTGACCCAAAAACAAACTTATTAGCTCTGTAATTTGAACACAAATGTATTAGAACTAGACGCATGACTGCGTGCACTCGGGCTTCTCTTTTTCACTGAAACTTGATTTTTATGTATAAATATAGATTAAAAAACTATCTCCCTTAACCCTTTCCTGCCCAAGCGTGACTTATAGATTTTACTCTGTCTAACGCCAGACGATTTTACTCGTCAAAGGGAGACCCCTTGGGCAGAAAAGGGTTAAAAAACTATCTCCCTTAACCCTTTCCTGCCCAAGCGTGACTTATAGATTTTACTCTGTCTAACGCCAGACGATTTTACTCGTCAAAGGGAGACCCCTTGGGCAGAAAAGGGTTAAAAAACTATCTCCCTTAACCCTTTCCTGCCCAAGCGTGACTTATAGATTTTACTCTGTCTAACGCCAGACGATTTTACTCGTCAAAGGGAGACCCCTTGGGCAGAAAAGGGTTAAAAAACTATCTCCCTTAACCCTTTCCTGCCCAAGCGTGACTTATAGATTTTACTCTGTCTAACGCCAGACGATTTTACTCGTCAAAGGGAGACCCCTTGGGCAGAAAAGGGTTAAAAAACTATCTCCCTTAATTACAAAACCGCGATAACTCTGTGTCACCTTATGTACAGCTATGAAAGTGTTTTATACCTACGTGTATGTGACAAGATCGAATGGTTGCCTGTGAATTTGCATATTTATAGCTAGTAGTTTCCATATCATTTCTGGTTCGTAAAATTGAAATGCAGAGATAGTTGGAGCCTCTGACTTCCGCTGACTTGGATTGAATAGACAATAAAATGTATTCTATGATTGCCCACCCCGGCAAAGTTATAACTTTGCACTTTATAATTTGAAACTCGTGTATTTCAACTTTTGTTTATTGACATGTACACGGATCACTCACAAATGTTCGCTCGTAAATTGATCTCTCGTAAGGCATGCGGACTGACCCGTTCTGAACATGCTCAACGACCTTTCGCGTGGGCCTACCGCGAACGGCGTGTTCGTTTCTATGTGATTTCAGCTCCCTTGAAGTCATGGAATCCGTGCTACAATGATCTTTCAAACAACTTCTGCTTTCCATCTGCTCAGCGATGTGCAGAGCGCTGAGCGACCGCTCACCTACTCGACGCATGCGCTTTACAGCCCAGACGGCGATTTGTGACTGAACGTGGAAAAAGAAAATAATGCCGAAATTACAACTCGGCGAGCCCGAATAATAGGTAATTTTCTTGACCGGTACCCAATCCTCCCTCTTTATGTGACCTCTGGAAACTGGTTACTAGTGTTTTGACCGCCAAAACAAAATGGCGGCCGCCTTGCTGTTGACTTTTGTGCTTCGTTTGAAGTCTTGCTCGTTGAAAAAAGAAAAACCGAGTTATTTACGCACGTAGCCGTGTTTTATTGAAAAATTTTCTGTACCTTTATCAACTGTGGTTGAGATGGAGGGAGAGTACGATCTCGCCGATGAACTGCGAAGCTGGGCCTTGGACGAAATGCGGTTTAGACCTCAAGGACGACAC
This sequence comes from Blastomussa wellsi, assembly GCA_947652115.1. Taxonomy (NCBI): domain Eukaryota; kingdom Metazoa; phylum Cnidaria; class Anthozoa; order Scleractinia; family Plerogyridae; genus Blastomussa; species Blastomussa wellsi. Next base: position 4,502,290 of record OX393570.1, on the reverse strand, counting down.
ATCAATTTCTCCCTTCCAGCAAAAGAGGACTTTAAAATGTAGGTACTACAGGGGATACCAGTTGAACTTATTGCTAGCTATTTTGATCAGAAAATTAATATTCCTAAACTAGAGTGCAATGTGGACGACATAAAACGATATAAGCTTAGTTTTATGCTTCTGGGGAAATACCTTAATTATAGAGTGGTAAAGTGTGACGTCACAAATATTGAAATTTTTGAAATTATGGGATTCATTAAGGTGGATCATACCAGTTTTTCGTACGTGGGAAGTCTGGTGACGAGCGTGTGCGTCACGCGCGAGATAGTCCACGATTTATAGCTGAAAATACAAAACAAATATGGTGGCGCGTGGGTTAATACATGCAAGGTTGCTTTTGTTCTGTTTATCAGAGATTGGATCAACAGGAAAGTTGTTCTTTGAGCGCCGGTTCTTGGGCAATTCGAAATGCGTCAATTTTTTTTTTGGAACTCAATGCACGAGTTACAAAGTCAAAATTCCCGTTTGACGCTGCGATCGATCCTGTCGGCGATCGCAAAGATCTTATCGTTTCTGACAGCTTCGGTTTCAACAGAATGTGGCAAATCAAACGAAACTTTGAAAGTAAATCGTTAAAAGGGAGGCCAAACGTTCAATAAAACAGTTCACGGCACAACTGCTAACTAATTCCACAAGTAGTGTCAAAAACCAAAGAAAACAAAACGACGGTAATTGCGTGGTCGCGCGTGTATGAACGCGAATAGGTCAGCGGTAGTCAAAACTGAGCATGAGTAAATGCTTGTCATATAAAGTCAAGATTTTGAAGTGCGTGACAATGCGCGTGGATATTGTTGAACTCGCGAAGGCTTTTCCAAGAGAACAAGCCCGGTGACCCTATTTTTTTTATTGTTTCAATATTTTCCCCTCACTGAGAGGAAACGTCAGACGTAATTTTAAAAAATTCTACGAAAGGAATTTTTCTCTACTCACAAAATTGCCTTTTTTCACATTTATAAAAAATCCGCTTCGTAGAATTTTGTTACAATTATTATACAGCTTCCTTTTCAAATGCCAAAAGTTATAACGTGAAAAAAATTGGGGGTCACCGGGTTGGTTTTCAAGTTTTATGCGCCAGAAGCTGAAAAGTAGGTCCGAATAATCATCAAGTTCTGTTACCATGGTGACAACTGATGATGAAATACTTGTTATTTTTGGTCAAGAACGAAATATGGAATTGAATCATACGAACATTTTGTTATGGCCTTGGATTGATATTTTGCTCTTTTCTTCCAAAGTTGACACAGTCAAAAACCTGAAAACTGGTACCATCCACCTTAAGATCTTCAAAAAGTACATGATGAAGAATACGTACTTGCCAAAATCAGCATCTTATTTCAAATTGGGGGTGAGATATTGGCCCTTTCATGCTTCAGTGACTCCATGAAAATCCTTGTAATTTTGTCTCGGTTCTAAATGGTTTAGACTGGTGATGCATGTACTTAATTTTATATTTTACATGTTTGCATTTTGGACCAGAATGAAACTTTGCAACTTATCTAATTGTATTATTATGCAGGTTATGTCGTGGAGCGATGGTGGATGTTTGGAAGTATGTGTTGCAGCATGTCAGGTCCACAAAGTGAGTAATTTGCAATTAAAATGTATTAGTATTGGTATAATTATCACAAAAATTTAATAAGGGGCAGCTATAACAGTTGGCGTGACAATATTGACAAGGGCAGGGGTAGGGGTTTTGCTAAAAGCAGGCCCCCGACCCGTGGCGCAGGCCTACAGCCCACAACAAGGCTCTCGGCCTGTGGACCACTCCACAGCCTACAGCCCACAACCCGCTTCACAGCCCACAGCCCACCCCACGGCCTGCGGCCCGTTGGCCCGGCTTTTTACTCCTACATGTATTTTATCTTTAACTGGCAAAATGTCTTTAAGTTTATTGTTTTTCTCTTGCTTTGAATATAGCAATAAATTCATTTCTGTAAAATAAATTATCGGTATATAGAGAACAATTCTACAAGGAATTCTTCGCAGTGCACTTGACTACACCTCATACAGTGTGTTCAGTTTCTCCCTTATTCTATATGTACATCTCTCCCGCCAGAAATGAGGAATGAGAGACATTTTGCCAGTTAAAGATATAAAAATTAATAGAGGTAAAAAGCCGGGTCGACAGACCGCAGGTTGTGGAGTGGGCCGTGGGCCTTGAAGCTTGTTGTGGGCCTAGGGCTGTGGGCCATGGTGTTGGCCGCAGACCGATAGCCTGGTTGTGGCCCGCGGACCTGCTTTTAGCAAAACCCGGGGTGGGGGCCAGGCAAAAAATGGTCGCCATTAAATCGCCAGTGTCATTCAATCCCAAGTAAATCAGTGAAGCATCAAGGCTGCTTTCAAATTTGAGTGCTAATACCAACTTATTTTTTATTGCTGCAATTATAGAACTGTGCAGAAGATACATGGAAATTTGAAGCTGTATCCTTTTCTTCCAGCCTGCAAAATTAATTTATTATTAAGGAATACATGTACAATCTACTATGAACTGGTGTTGCATCATGCATGATATATAATTGATTGCAATTATTATATTATTAATATATACACTTGCTGGCTGGAGGGCCGTGTAGTGAAAAATGTGACCAAGGTGTAAAAAATTTTTTAAGTTTTTATATCTGAATTAAAATTTTGTACTAACCCTACATGTAGGTTATGTTAACCACTTGTTACCCCTGGTGTAGGGAAATACCAGTTTTTACCAAGGGTAAATGTGAACCACACTATTAGTATATTTATACATGTGTGTAAGTATTACATTGTACTGTCAGCTGTGTTTTATGTTGGAGTTCCCTTGACAAAGATAACTTTTCATATCAGACAAAAGCTGATCCATGAGATGGCAGTTCACACAGGTGTCAAACCAGATGATCAAGAAAGAGAAAGTGTCAAAGAGAAACACTCTCAGTTAACTAAAGAGCTTTTGGAAGTCAGAAGTAAAGTTCACCATCTTGAAAAAGAAGTCAGAGCTGTACAGAAGGAAATTCTTGAAGCAGGTTAATATATATTATACATCAACTTTAATAATGTAAAAGTAAACAGGGGTTTCAAAACGAGCCGGCGACTGCCAGAGTTCCACCTGTTACTTGGCTGTTATGCTGCGGGCTAATGTGTTCATAACAATCAGCTTGCAACAAAAAAGCTCTCTTACAACAGCTGCCTACTCTTCTAGTTGCTGATGCCTACTTCAAAATATTTTGAAACTCCTGAGTAACACCTCAAAACTCCCACTGTCTCATACAACATTACTCTCTTGGTAGGTACATGTATGCTAGTCCATCGCAGCTTACTGGAGCTCGTACTGACAAATTTTAGGGTGTACATGTACATGTACATTGTACTCCCTAGTGTGAAGTATACTGCAAGCTCTTAATTATATTTTTACTTACTGGTGGAAACTCCTGTGTGTTATATTGGAGGTCTGCAAATCTGATTGTTTCTACCATTGCTTTTTATTTGGTGATACAACATGACCATGCATGTATTGCCCTTAAGTTTTTTCTTGATGTTTGCCTAAAGAGTGCATTGGAAGTCCTGTATTCAATTCGAGTTTCTACTCAGACTGTGTTAGCCTGAGATTTGTGAGTGTTAGTCGACTTGGCATGATCTATTGCCAATTGAAATTTTTTTTTTGTGAAATGTTGTGCATTGTACATGTAGTTATTAAACAAATTCTACCATGGTTTTGAATACATGCACAATTACACAAATTTCTTTCCATTACAGAGGAAACATATTCTGAAGCTGGGAAACAAATTTCTGACCTTGCAAAGAGAGAGGCTTTGCTGAGTGCCCACTCCAAGCAGTGCAAACAGTTAGCAGAGTTGTATATGAACTTGGCTAAACAGATCAATGATAAGATAACAATTTGCAGGGATGTAGCAAGGTTTGTATTGAATCAATGGATGAGCAAATGAATGTACTTGGTTGTGTGCAGACTGTGTCCTAGACAGGACATCTGATATTGTGAGTTCACAGGTGCAATTTTGCATTTATTTCAATTAGTTGACCTCACAATACCAGTATACAGGTTTTAGCATGTAAATGCCTCAGTCAATTTCCAGTTCAATAAATAATTTTAAAATGATTTGAAGTTTGGTTTTGCTTTTGAAATCATTTTTTTTTTTTATTTACTGGTCAAAAATTAGGGTGCATATTATACACGGGCGCGCTTGATACATGGGTAAATAAGGTATCTGATCACATGCAATGCATCTTTATTCAAAATCTCATAACATTTTCCTTGGAAATTGCATACAGCATGAACAAAAAAATTTTCACTAATGGTGATTTTACAAAACCATTGATTCAGAAGTGGTACATGATTGTAATTCTAATCTAAGAACATACAGTAATTAATTTTGTAGCATGAACTCCCCCCCCCCCCCTTCATTCCACCTCTCTTCTCTACAGAGACTTCAAATGGGTTTTGATTGGAGAGGAGACTGCTGTAAGAGAGAATAACCAGTGCAAGCCAGACCACACTTGTGGCTCTCATTCGATTCTCCACTCCAAAAACTCACAAATCTCTGTAGATGTGTGTGTGTGTGTGTGATGGTCAAGCTGAAACGCTGTCCAGGATATAATGCAAAACAATTACAGATAATTTCAATGCAAAAGTTCTCCCCCATGTTCCAGTCCATGTGTCACCAGTATGTACCACGGCCAAAAATCCATGCTTACTTTCCAGTCTCCACATCCCTGTCCCACAGTTATTGACAGTCCTTTTAAGGTTCATCTGAAGTTCAACTGTTTGTGCATGGCACATGTGCCAAACACTGAACGCTGTGCAATTAGTACAGAAAATAAAACATCACACACTTGTGGGAGGCGCAGTGGCCTAATGGTTAGTGCGCTGGACTCTGGATTGGACGGTCCAGGTTCGAGCCTCTAGCCGGGGCACTACATTGTGTTCTTGGGCAAGACGCTTTACTCTCACAGTGCCTCTCTTCACCCAGGTGTATAAATGGGTACTGGCGAATTTACTGCTGGGGGTAACCCTGCGATGGACTAGCATCCCATCCAGGGGGGAGTAGAAATACTCTCTGTCGCTTCATGCTACAGAAACCGGGATAAGCTCCGGCCTGATGGGCCACTAGGCCCGACTGCAGACTTACCTTACACTTCAGATGGTTGAACCATGTTTTTCTTGCTCATTGTGCCCTCTTTGCAGGAAGAAATTGATTGACCCAACATATTACACATCACAAGGAATCATAACTGGTAACTCACAGTCATTCACTGCTATTGAAGGACGGTCGACTCCTACGGGACTAGAGTCAGCTTGTACTGTAAGTGAAAGAAACAGTTCATGAACAGCAAAAGTACAGTATAGATGTCCATGAACCAAATACAAAGTAGTAAAGTAACTATAGATTGAAACATCTAGCAACCTGGTAATGCTAGTTTGCTTGAAGCACAAAGCAAAAGTAAAGTGCATTGAGAACATACATGTACTGTACATGTACATGCAGTCTGTTAGGAAAATGCATTCTAAAAGCCACAGTGGTTATTAAGCCCTGTAACACGAAATTATTAAGCAAGCTGGTGATTTTACGATAGCATAAAAGCTTCAAATCTACATTTTGATAATCAAAAACCAAGGAAATAATTTTCTCTAAGAAGTAGAAACCATATTTTCATGTGTTGTTGGAGTTCTGGAAACACTGTTGGAAGTGTGACTGAACTCAAAAATTAATATATAATGCAATTGAGAATGATTTGTTATAATCATTGTGTCTTCTTTTCTTGTGAAAGAGATCTGTTAGAGAATCCTGTGAAAGAATTGGTTCATTTTTGCATGAAGTGTGTAAGACAGAGGGAGAAACAGGAAGGTACAAGTCATGTTCACGATGTGTTCAACATTTTAATTACTGATACCTGAAGCAGACTACGAGCCCAAGTGTTCCAGCTATGAGGCACAGCCAAGTTGACTATTGCTCATAGAAAATGAGGACAATGGGGTCGAGAATGAACAGAGCTCCCTGGCTGAGTCTTGAACCCAGGCCATCTCATCCAGAGTCCAGTGTGCTAACCATTAGACAACCATGCCTCCCACTGTGTCAGTCGGTGTAATTATAATACTGCAGTGCAGTTCAAATGTTTTAAAAGCTTACATGCATGATTTACATACAGTAAGGCTTTCTGTATGTGCATGTAATTTATTTAAATCTTTAATTTTCTAATCAGGGTTGACAACAGTAGTCAGAGGAAGACTAAAGATCAGTTGTGGACTGGAGTAGAGGTTGGTTTTTTAATTACTGTGTCTGCAGTGAATGTATGGAATCTTCAGGCAATTTTAAGACTTCAGTTTAAGCGTTACTTTTTTTTTATTTCAACACTTACAAATTACAGACATGTTGAATACACTGCACAAATAAATTATGAGAATAAAGTTACAATTTATACAACCAGGCTAGCACTGCACCTAATACACAGCAAGATTTTGTTATAAAGAATGGAGAGGCTTCCACAGTGAAAAACATTTTTGCTAAAAGTTGCACAGTTAACATCTCTTTAACAAGGCTAGGGGGCTTAAGATGGATGTTTTACCCTTGCCAAACAGAATGTAATTATAGTTTCAGATGTTCATTTTCGTATCTTCAGGATTATACATGTATCCATACATTATACATACATGTAAGTCATCTTGTAACCACTGGTGATTTTCTATTAGTAGACCACTAACTAGCTTTGATATAATTATTTTTATTCATTTTGTTACTCGGCATCTTTAGAATATCCTGGCTCAGCACCTGGCAAAGGATGTCCTTACCTCCTTGTCTCGAATCGCACAGGACTCTGCTATCAGCCTGCGGGAATTGTCTGCAAGGATTGACCTGAAGAAAGATGCACAAGAACTCAAGTACGTCTTGGACTTCTGTACTGTTGGAATTTTGATTATTATATGGCCGTGTCTCACGTGGACTGGAAACTAGCGAATTCACGAATTTCATTGGCTAAAATCGATATTGACTGTGGTCTAGATTTTCCCATCTAGACTGGCATCTAGACCAGTTGCATTTTGGGGTCAGAAAGTTACAAACAAAACAGGAACACATTGTCTCCTTTTTGTCTAAAAATACTAAATAGAAAATTAAAAAAAGCTTGAGAAGTAAAGATACGACCAGATTTTTGCAAATTTAAGTTCAGCTCATCGCCGTTCGCAAACAAAATGTCAGCGAGAAGGAAGCAGTGTCGTTAAGCAAATTTAATTTTCCATTTGGCCATATATTATTATTAACCGAGCTTAGTGGGTTTGTATGCGAGAATCTTGACCTCGGTCGTGAGTACAGAGCTCACTGCTTTCGGTCTGTACTCACGACCTCGGCCAAGATTCTCCCATACAGACCTCCCACTTGGTTAATAAGAGCTAATTCTTAAATCAGCAATATTAATAACACATTTTGACAATGACAATGTTTTCCAGCTTACATTCACTGTAATCACCCAATGGCTGATTTGAATCTGTGAGCAATTTCACACCCACAATTTTGGAACTGAAACAAAGGAATTAATAATTGTTTCAAATTTATGAGAATAACATGGTTAAAAATTTCAACTGGCAAGAGGGAGACCATTTGGTCACATTTACACAGCATGACCAAGGATTTGATCTCGGGACTACCAAGAAATAAATCCTGCTAGTGGCAGGGGTGTAGGCCTTGAACCTGGGACCTCCGGATTACAACACAGTCAGCTCCCTAAATTACTTCCTGTAATTATTCTGATTTACCTTAACAGATTTAAATATGAAAACTCAGGCAAACTAACAGACACATCATCACCACCTTCCTTGCTGCAAAGTGTTCATCAGTTAATTGAGGTTAGTCAAACTCTATCTTAAAATTTTTAAAATAGAATTGTATAATTTTTCATTATAATTTTTAAAATAGTTTTTATATTTTTTAAAATAATTTTTGAAATTGATTTTAAAAATAATTTTTGAAATTAATTTTTAAAAATAAATTTTTAAAACAATTTTTAAATTATTTCATTTTTAATTATTAAAAAATACTTTTTAAATTTTTTTTATTTTTAAGATATTTTTTAAAATAGTTTTATTCATAATTTTTAAAAGAATTTTTGAAAGTAATTTTTAAAATAATGTTTAATTTAAATATTAATTTTTAAAATTATGATTTTTAATATTTTTATTTTTAACCATTTTTAAAATAATTTTTTTTCTTTACAAAATTGTTTATTTTTTGTAATTTTAGTATAATTTTTATTTTAACACGTTTTTAAGTAATTTTTGAAATTGTTTAATTTTTCCGTTTTAGTATTTAAAAATTAAACATTCTTTTAGACAAATCATTTTTTTTTGAAAAATTGTAAAAATTATTTTAAAAATTATTAATTATTTTTGAAATTATTTACCCATTGGCACTTGTGCCAGCCAAAACCGGCCATAACAAAAATTAGCCACTTCTGACGGCATCATGTTTTTATTACCAAAAAAGGCATCATTTATACTCAATCTCTGCAGGAGAAAAAGATCTTACATGTAGAAATTTGAGTGAAAAACGCGGAGGAAAAATGCCTCAGTTACCGTTTCTCTATGGCAAGAATTTCATGTTTGGATGATGCTTTCTCGGGAATTTTTGGACTGAATGAAAGCTCAGAAGAAGGCCAACGACTGCAGCAAAATGCTTTTAATCCCTGATCCCATATACCTTGTTACGACCCTGCTTATTGCTCAAAGGAAGATAGCATTGTGTGAATGGTGACAAACCATACATAACCATACACATCAGTAACTGAATTAAAATAATTCGGAATAAATTTATTTTACTATCTAAACTGGATTTTATTCTGTATATTTCTAGAAAGGTCAAGCTGCACATTTTCAACGATTCATAGCATCAGAAAAAGGGCTCAATGAAGCCTGGAGGGGAAGGCAGAGACTTCAAACACTACAGCAACAACTGGAGGCCAACCTAGTATCAAGTTATCAAGATTCTCCTGGAAATATTGAACTGGCCAGGTAAAATAATATACATCTGCAACTTCAACACACTGCTCAGCTAAAAATTAGAGAATGAAAAATAATTTTGTAAGCTTTCAACCAAGGGTGCCTAAAAAGTGCCTGTATTTGATTGTTAATTAAGCAATAGACCACACTTTCTATGGGTTTATAGGGGTAATAACCCACGCGGGATGTTTGGGAGAACACGAGAAAAGTTTGTAAAGATTTTCTAAACTTTTCGAGTGTTTTCCCAAACATCCCAAGTGGGTTATTACCCCTATAAACCCAAAGAAAGTGTGGTCTATTGCTTTTATATAATAATTCAGAAGACGCGCGATTTTTCCATGGGTTTACCGGCACAATAAACCATAGCTAATTGACCAATCAGAGCGTGCGCATTGATTTTGTTATTATATAAACAGCAATATTCAAATTGTGCACAAAGATAAGAGTTCAGAGCTACTGAAAGGAATTTCTGCTGGGTATGAAACACTTTCAACAGGTTCCAAGTGGGTTCGTTCTATCGCCTTAATATAACTTTCCATTTCTTCAGAGTTTTGCTGCACAATGAGCTGGAGGTGACAGCATCAAAAGCATCAATGGAGTACATGAAGACAACAATGGCCGAGCTGACCATCTCCAGAAATGAGAAGCAACGAGCAAGAGAAATACTCGTGATGAAACACAAAAAGATTGATGACTTTGAAAAGCTGGCAGTGAGAAAAATTTAGTTGTGATTTGTTTTTAGGGGTAGAGACTCTGATGCATGTACAAATGGAGGTTGGGTGCCCAGGAATCCGTGGCTGGTTTTGCCGACCCCAAACCCAGATATATCCCAAAAGCCTGCTCTACCCAAAAACCCAGCCACAAGCCCCCGCCCGCCTAACCCAGCCCCAGCCCTAGCACCCGTCACACTGAACTTCAACTGGAAGATCAGTGGAAGAAAACTACGAAGAACAATAATAAACGCAAAAAAAAATTGCGAGCTACAAAATCGCCCTGTACGATGAGTCAGCTAAAAGCACATGCTATGGCGCACGCATTAAAATGCGCTAATACCGCTGACCAAGCAATGCATGAAATGCCGTGACAACAGCCCAGGAGTGCAGCATGACAGTCGTCACGCCACAAACGCTAAGGCCCCCGGGCCTCGCAAGGCTGGCCAATAAACGCTGCCACACCAACCCCTGAGCAAACTTGCTCCTCGTCGTTAACTAAGTTAAATTATCATTTAACTACATTAATTTTATATATTTTTGCGTGACATTCCGGAAACGAACATGTGAATAGCTTTGGGAAGGTACCTATGAAAAGTGTGGTGTTGCCAGGTGAAATACGAGCCTAGAGCAGGGCACGCAGGTACATGTATCAATGACAACCCTGGGAGTGGCAAGCGTAACCAGGCACCATCACACTGAAAGAATCAGTCCACAGCAGCACAACAGCAAAACAGCACAGAAGCAAAGCAGCAAAACAGCACAGCAGGAAAATAGCAAGACACAGCAGTACAACAACACAATAGCACAGCAGCACAACCGCACAACAGCACAACAGCACAACAACAAAACAGCAAGACACAGCAGTGCCACGAGACAACAGCACAGCTGTGTACTATTTTAAAATAGCAGCCCTGCTGTACGTCGTCTTCACTTGTAATAACATTCTTGCAGAAAATGGTTCTTACTCTTACTGTACAATTGAGTTTGCCAAAGCTGATTTGCCTTTGAGGGTGGCTATGTTTTGTAGTAGCTTCATACGTACTAGAGGCATAAACATACGTTCAATTTTTTTACCAGGGGGGGGGGGGGGAGTGGGGGCGGTGAACCATTTGCCCAAAAAATTCTCTCAATTTGCCTTGACTAAATTTCTCTTACTGCCCAAAAAGTCTCAGTTGCCCAAAATTTGGGGAGCTTCAGCTCCCTCGGCCCCGTACGCCTATGATTAGAGGAACGTGTATCATAGTTGTTTTCTTGTTTGTTTTTTCAGCAAGCTAAACAGTCTCTAATTCAAGCTCTTGTTAAACAAAATTCCAATGCTAGAGCTAGGGTTGAGAAGCAAAAACTTGAGGTACACATGTAAATACTATATAAAGTTGTTTTTGTTGTGACAGTTTGTTATTATCTAATACTGTTGAAGATTTTCTTTTGTGCAAACAACACTCCACCAAGGGCTCGTGTGTAAACTGAAAATTCAAGTCACTCGTGGAATATTTCATGACTTACCACTTGAATGTAAGCGCTGTCAAACTAGTCGAACTAATTATTTTTTCAAGGTAATGAATTACAGTCTATCTCAATCTTTCTCATTCCAACCCATGCTCGTTTCTTCTCAGTGTATTTTTACCTCTTCAGTGTTTTTCTACCTTGGTAAACTATTATTTCAAGGTTTCCTTTACAGTCTTTCCCGTAAAACCGTGAACACCAGAAATGTTTATGGAATGTTATTGTGTTACAAAGAAAAAGCCAATCAGGTGTGAGAAAACTAAACCGCAAACAGCAACGGTTATTAGTTTGTGGTTTTGAGGTTTGTTCGCGTGTCCTGAACTTTGCTGCGATTGGTCACTACACAATAAACATTCCAGAATTTTTTTCTGGTGTTAACGGTTTTACGGGAAAGACTGTAATTTGAAGGCAATTTTATATGGCCTCGTTCATGCATACTAAACCCATTCAAGCAAAGTGCTTCAAGCTTTGGCTGACAACTCTTTGGATCTCTTTTAAACCAAACTTGTTTTTGCTCAAAGCTGTTGCAGTACATACAGCAGAAGATCTGTTCGCATGAAGCTCAGGTGGTTGCCATGGCAAAAGCGCTGCATAACAGTATTGCACAGGAGGTGGATAAGTTTGCTGCACTACCACTGGATCAGTTTCATTACTCAGGGGTAGACAGGTCAGTAATTAACGTTTAATGACTGGTACCAAAGGAAATTGTTATTGTTTTTCCTTCAAGAGATATACCTCCTCACACACCGAGACCCAACCCACCCCCACTGAAAAAAATACAGATAACTGCTTTAATGACTGGTCCCAAGGAACAGTGATTTACATACATCTCGCACTGCACTCACCCCACTGAAAATTTTAGGTAACTGTTATCTTCAACTAAATCTTCTTTCGGCTGCCTAAAAAGTCAAAACAGTAGGCCACGTTCGGTATATCAAAATCCAAACACGCCACCGAGGCTTTCTGGTTAATATTTGGTTTGTTTTCTTTGTATCATGTCTCTTGTGGGAATTGACGGACAAAGGAATATTTCAAAATTAGCATTTTTATATCTGAAAACCTCCGAGTAATGCCGGAATTTTGATGTATTCAACGTGGTCTATTGCAACAGGAATATATTTATGGAAATGTTCAAACGCCGAAGCTTGAATTACTTTACATTCCCTTTCCTCCAACTTGCCTATATCTTCGGAACTACCCACCCACCTGGGGAATAGGCGTCGACCCACCACAGTGCTTAGTCGTTTGCGCACGTTTCCCTTTCGTCAACGGTCGATGCCATTTTAGCGACACAGAATTTTTTGGCTATCGAATTTTTTTTCCCAGAAAAAAGAAGGAAAAGTTTTACACCAGTGACCAGAATCGAACCCGGAAACTCTGAAATGCCGACATAACTATCTCACCACAACACTACAAGGCTGATCTGCCAAATCACCGCACAATTTAATTCCTTAGCCAAGTCTTAGCCAACAAATAAACACTAACCACGAGTGGCAAGCAAGTGTAAAAGTGAGCAATTAAGCTATTGGAGAGTGTGTATTAGTCTATCACTAAATTATAACCAGTTCCCACCTAGTCCAAACTAGAACAGATATAGCATCATCCATTCCAAAAAGCTTGGTTAACAATCATGGCATCAATCATTGAAAAGATGGCATCGACCGTTAAAATTGGCAGAGTCTGTCACTGTTTACGAAAGGGAATAGGCGTCGTTTTCATCATGTTTTGTTGACTCTCCTTTGTACAGTGCAAGAAGAGTTCCAGTCGGCGAGTTGTCCATTAATCGTTTAGAGAACCTCTCAGCAAGTCCGGGAGGTAGTAAAATAAGAGCTGCGCTAGACAGGTTGGACTTCCCAAGCTATAAGGTAAAGGCGCGGTGCTACTTGCCTGTCTGTTAAAGGAGCTACGTCACGGTTTGTGGCTTCTCAAAAATTTTGCCTAAATTTTTCAAAATCGTCATTTGCAATCCGTCTCAATCTTCTCCATCCTCAACCATCCTTGTTCCTTTTTGGTTTAGTATCACCTTTTTGATGTTTTTCCTCCTTTGTAAACTATTAGTTTTAGGTTTCCTACGTTTTAAGGATAATTTGGTTCGTTGCAAAAAATAACACAAAATATCGTGATGAAGCTCTTTTGAAGTGGCACTGTAACGGACTTCGCTTCAAAAACCCAATAGCCTAAAAGCCCTTTTGCAAACCTGCAAATAGTGGCCCAGTTTTGTTAAAAAAGAAATTGCATGTACTATGCCACTGTGTTGAAGCTACAAAAGGGGTGATTTATTTGTTATAAATCAGGAGTTTTCGCTCTCGAATTGAAAACGTCAGAATGAGTTTTTCAAGTTCTGTCCTTGTGGCTTGAACATTTAGCTAAAATCTAATAACCATTTCGGCCTCTCTTCATCCAACAACTTACATGATATCTTCCTCTTGTTGTCAGTTCTAGGCGCATTTTGTGATTGAGCGAATTAGACAGGATCTGTCCCGTCTACTTAAAGCAAAAAATCGTCGTGACAGTGTCCCTTAAAGCGATCGTAACTCTGGTTTCTCTCGCGTGAAGCGACCACATTTGTGGATATGGGGTGTTGCTATTCGCTTTGAATGGGATGCTAGTACATCTCGTGTTACCCTCTACCATTTTGTTAGGTGAGCCAACATGAGCCGGTAGGGTAGTAGCTCTCGTAAGCTTGTAATTCTACTGGCAGCAGTTGCTATTGTTTTTGTTCCTGTTGTTTGTTCTATTGTCCTCTCAATTCGCCGCAAGCCATTCATGTGAGACCTTACGAGAGCTGCTATCTCGCCCACATCACCGGGGTGCGCTGGACTCTCAATCGAGCGGGGGTGGGATGAGGGGATGGAGGGTATCCCGGTAACTAAGCTCGTACGCGGACTTCACCATTATTTTAATGTATACTCATGGGTGGAGATAGGCACAATAGCCCACGAGCACAGCACACGCGTCGAACCACGCGTGCACCAGCCCAGCACGTCATGGAAGCGGTACCTGTGCTGTCGCAATACGTGTATAAGTCCATTCTGAGCATTTATCGAAACTCCAGTATTCACTAAGAGCAAGTAGCACGACGTTAGTGCCACTAGTGTTCTGTGCCTTTTCATGGTAATTCATCAAATAACACGAGAAAATCTTCAATTTGCGCTCTTTAGGCACCAGAAGAATTACTTTCAACAACCATGAAGCTGGTGGAGAAAGGCAAGATTAGTTTAATTGATTTTCTCGTACTTTGATTTCTGTAATAGTTTCTTTGGTATCTATCAGCTTTCTTTTATGGAAAAAACGTTTTAAATACAGCTTAACTGAGAAAAAATTAGCTTTTCGGTTTATGCATGTTCTCAGAGATAATCTACTAGTTACTTAAAAATATTATAGTGTTATTGTCTTTTGAATCAAACCGGCGTCAGCAGATCAGTTTCGTACTTTGCTGTCTGTGTCGTCAACAAGTTCAACATAAGTCAACTTACGTTTGAAGTAATTTCCTAACAACTGTGAACGTTTAAAAGCTACTTCTTGTTAGCGCCTGAGTAACATTTTTTCCTCAGTTAAGCAAATAGATAAAAATGAAGTCAAGCCAGATTATTACAAGATAAATTAAAATAAATTATAAATGAATGAAATAAATTAAGAATTTATCGTATAATTCGTATTTTTATTAAAGCTGACGACACGAGATCCCTCGTACAGTCACGTGATGGTGCAATTTCTGAAGTCGATGGGGACAGATCGTGTGAGAGAATGGTTGCACATTTGAATGGCTTGAGACGCGAGGTCACTGAGCAAGACCGCGCACAACTCGACTTCATTATGCCGCTGGTACAGAACGGGCTCAATAAAACCACCAAAGCGTTGTCGGATTGCATTTCTGTCAAGGACATCGTGAGCTCATGGTATGTTCATTTGGAGTATGTTTGGGAGGAAATAGTTTTTGTCAAATTATCTGTGAATCTTAGAGTAGTAAGAAACATTGAATGTTAAATTAATGCAGTTTTAGAATAGAATTTTGATAGACGCAATAACAATAAACTACCAATGAGAAGTGCTCTTGCGTGGGAGTCAACTGTCTGTTGGTGTTACAGAAATCCTTTTCTTTGTTCTAAAATATAATTCTAATTCAGGTGTCTTGTGCCTTAAACTTTCCTAATAAGTGCCAATTTGGTTTGCTAAGGTGGGAGCAGCCTTCGCAGTTTGTGACACCTTGGGTCAAGTTGGATGACATGAACATGAGGCAGTGGACAGATCAGTGGACGCTGTCAGCCACTCGCTTGAGACAGTTACAGATGAGTCACCGATAGACAGACACTTGCACAACACAGTTGACACTGCCTACCACTCGCTTGAGACAGTTACAGATGAGTTACCGATAGACGGACACTTGCTCGACACAGTGGACACTGCCTACCACTCGCTTGAAACAGTTACAGATGGCAGAATATTTCAATATTCCAAAATTGCCTTCCACGTTTATGGCAGAACATCGCACTGCTCATATTCCAAACTCTCCTCTCTTTTGGATGCAACATGGCGGCGAAGTCGGCAAGCCTCTGACACAAACTGATTACTGGCGCAAGAAGTACGTGACAAAACAGTTTATGCGATCTTCAAAATATATATATTTTTTGGACTTCACAAAGATTTTGGATTGTAAACTATTTTCGTGTTCGTGAAAATTTATTTGTGGATCCAATAATTGTATAAGGATTTGTAATAGTTTTCTTAGATATGACAAACTTTCCAACAGGGATTTGTAAAAAAATATTACGATTTGAAATATTTTTTTGGATTTGAAAATTATATTTAGATTGTCCCTTTTCGGCTTCCCTAGCAACTTTCGTTTCCATAAATCGCTTTCTCAATGGCATATACGTGATTAGTTGCAGTTTGTTTTTGTTTGAAAGAAATATCAAAAGCTTTATACTTACAATCGGAAGTTGCAATCAGCTGTCTGAAGTTGTCATAAAATCGACAGGTCGCTGATGAAGGCGATAAAACTGTCAATTCAAAACAAAACATGCCGCTCATTTCCGGTTCTTAAGCACCTTGCCAGACGAGACCGGAAATTGTGTCTGCCGGAGTACTTATCTTTCCATCAAATCTTTCATAGTACACTCGAGTCAGGACCACACTTTAATTTACAGTTGAATCAAAACATTCTTTAAATTAATTGAATCCTTTCATGTCGGAAACCATTTTATAAAGTGTACAAACATGGTGCCAAATAAAATCTATGAATAATTGGACTTTGGCAGGGCTCTTAGCAAAACAGTCCAATTTTCCCGGCTGTAGTCTACGTACCGGTGCGCATTTGGACCCAAACCCCCCTGAACCAAAAGTGGCCCTCATTCCTGGAACCCATATGCAGCGGAACGGGAACCGCTGGTAAAGAGGGACGGGGACTCTGGGAATGATGTTGTCTCCATGCCATGCAGTTTTCTGCAATGAGAAACAAGCAATAAATATATATATATATAAAACTAAATTTCTGCGGTTAGTTTTGGTCCATTTTGTTTTAAGTGCAAATGTGTGAAGGCCGGTACGATAATTATGCTTGCGCATGCAGAATTTCAGTGCGAAGACGTGGGTTTACCTCGGTGTAAAAACCTGTGACTTTTTTCTTTGTTTTTGAGCTATTGTTTTTTCTGTACTATGTTGTTTTGAGTTCTTTGTTGTCTTGTTCGTTCTTTTTTACGTCACTGGTGAGTTTCACAGGTTTTTACACCGAGGTGAGCCGAACTTGTCAAAGCCGTAACGGCGGCACGGGACCAGCGGTCGCCGAAGTGAGAGAATTTTTATTCAAAGCAGTAAGAAGCACATGACAGTCCGCTGCACGAGTAAGAATCAACAAAAGCATCAGAAAACGCACTGTTGTCGGTTAATTAATTTGAGTTTATCAATCTTTGATGTGCGAGAAGCACATGGCAACTGCTGCACAAGTATCCATAAAACGGCTAAACTGTGTAACTAATTTATTCACGGTTCGATTCCCACTCGCAAGATTTCCGGTTGTCACTCGCTATAAAGCGACTTGAAAAATCGCTCGTGAAAACACCGAAAAGAAGGTCGATGACAGTTTATCCTTCGCGTTTTGTCTCTTTAACGCTCACATAAAGGTCGAAAATCGCCGAAAAGAAGGCCGGTTCTGTCAGCCGTCACAATTAGTTCAGTTACAGTTTCCTATAAATTTTCAAGTTTCCAGAAATAAATAGTACTAACTATTACTCTGACACCAGGGTAATGAAAAATCGCAGCCTGTTCTTGAAAACAGGATTAATCAGCTTTCGAGGTCTGAGTTTTCGAGACACCCTAGCATTTGTTGTTGTTTCCTCTCCATTTCCTTCAGCTTACGTATGTGGTTCTTTAGTTTGCCAAGTATACCGTCTACACATAACCGTGAAGAAACTATTGCTGTGATACCACATTTTGTCGCCTCGCCTCGTAGCTGGTGAAGGTGTGACGCAGAATTTGTCCTGTCGAAGGTCTCAGTAGCCAATTGATTCCCGGGGGTACTCCTCTATATTTGGACTATATAGGTTTGTGCCGCGGGATAGGGTATAATTTTTCGAGGTTCTCGGTCCTTAAATAGGGTATCATTTTTGCTTCTTTTGGCATTCTCCCGGTGTCATCCTTAAACGGTGTACCTAAGTTGTATTATTTAGCTATTTTGCAATTTGCAGTGCGTAAACAACAAGCTAAACGAAAACGAAACGGTCTGTAAAGGTGAATGCGTTACAGAACGACATGACAAAAAGTTGCCCCGTTTTACCCCTTAGTTTTTGTTCTTCCTTGAAAAGGGTGTCATTTTTCGGGTTTGGGCCTAACTGATTGGGTATCAAACTCCGTTTACTTTTTCCCTAAAGAGGGTCAGGGTTTAAGAACCATCGATGCACACACCTATACGAAATTTAAGGGAGCACCCTCTCCCCTCCCCTGATTGATCCTTACAGACAAGAATGTACACTACTGACAGTGAAACTACGGTATTATTCCCATTGATCAGAACACAAGGTTCAAGGCTGTCCCTAAGTCGTGAGTCATACACACTTCCTGAATGGGTTCCTGTCTTGAGTCTAGTACTGTTCCACGAAATCAAACCTTTTTAAAAATACAAACGAACTCGTTTATATCTGTTTTGCTACTCTCTATGGCGAAGTGCGCATTTCTCGTTTTTGTATTTCCAACCCATATCCATATCCAGTATTCGATGGACTATGTTTTTTAAAGCCTTTGCATGTTGGTTGGAATCTTTACCGACTTTATCAGACAGGTTAACTGGTCCTTGATCTCAGACAAGCGAATCCGGCTTGGCTCGCTTACGGACATCCGCAGTGGTTACAAAACAAAATGAGCCCCAAAACCGGTCACGTCCGCACGAGATTCGTCGAATACTGAGGATAACCACAAGAGGAAACAGGACATGCGGCAGGGAAACCGGCATAATTTTAGACGTCCTAAAATTAAGTTCTTTAAGGTAGCGGCTCACGGTAATATGTCCTCAACTTTCAGTAAAAAAAATGTAACAAAAACAATAAAAACTAATAATAGGGAAAACTGAACACCTACGTTTAGCAAGATGAATGTGAATGAAAAGGATGCGCTTTGACTAATGCGTTAAGTTACACCAAAGCTTTTCAAAAAGTGGCGTCCTTGACGGAACAGAGACAGCTGTGCAATCGGTTGGCAAATTATGCTGACTCTTGCACGCTCTGCGAACACAGCCGACACTCGCAGCTCCCTTCCGCCTTAAGAAAAACTTGGAATGCCAGTATCGAATGCTCAGAGTCCTGTTATGGCATTCCTTGAGACCAAATGACTAATGAACAAGAGAACTGTTGAAAACCTTTTAAATGCAGACCTTGACCTTACGCCGTCATGAGTTAGATGAAAATTTTACTGTTGGCCAATGGATACGCGAGTTGTAACTGTTGCAAACACATAGTGAAATTGTTTTTCTCTTTTGGTCTTAGCCTGGTCTCGTTATTTTTTGTTACTAGTTAGGGAATTTATTAAACATCTAAGCATTTTATCTTTTGCTTTCGCGTTATTTTTGTGATCAGGTGCATGCATCCATTGATATCACATTTTAAAAAAATCATGTGGACCCATGTGCATAGATAAAGTATTATCATTCGATATAGGTCAATGGTATGATACCGGAGTTTCGCATTTATAATTTGTAATTCTGCCATGAAAAGCTGATGTTTTGACGTTTTTGATCACAGGAAATCTCTGTTTGGCGATATCGTAACACATTTTAAGAGAGAGAAGAAACAAAGCTATATTTATTAGGTAGAAAACAGGAAAAACCTTCAACACAGCCTAACAAGACTGATATATATTACCGACGAAAGTGGGTTTCAAGCCTGGTCTTGGGTAAGGTTGGTTGGTTGTCTTTTTAATACCTAGATGAATATTGTTATTCGAGTAAATGTTTAAACTTGAAGAGATGGTCCCTGAAGGCAATACTGTTTTTTTTTTCCTGCTGTCTAAACAGTCTAAGTCTTGATCTCTCGGAGTTACGGGCAGACTTAATTGAGTGGTGAAGAATTTTGGCAACCGCTCGAAAATCTTTAACACTTACATGTATTTTTTTTTTTCCACCCCCGCTTTTAACCAATCTAAATCCAGATTTTGCGATCGAAAATATATTAGATTTCCTGTCCAGGACAAACCAATCTGAACAATCCACCTCCGAAGGTGGTTTCAGATTTTCGTTCCATTGGAGCGAGCTTCCTCCAGATCCACTGCTCGATCTGTTTTAACATTTTCTTTCCAGCTAGCACGAAGATTCAAATAACTTGCTGAATTAACTAGATCCGAAAATGGATTGGAACGCTACCTAAAATAACGCTACGCGATCAATGCAATCTATAATCCTTTGGTGACTTCAGCTTTGCGGTTTCCTCCCGTCTGAATGATCGACTTATCACGGCAAGAACAAAAGAAAATCCGCTGTATCGATCGAGCATTTTTCTTTTCATATAGTTAAGATTTGTAAAAAAGCAACAATGTGACAGCAAACGGCCGCCATTTTGAAAAATGCTTAACCCAAGAATTTTTTTTCGCTAACACTTGATGCCCGTAATATACTCACTGAAGATATATAGCTGACAAGAGATAAAAACAGAATTCTTTCTTTTTATTTTAACCATCTTGATGACTTATGTTTTCAACTGGTAGTGTACGCACTCGGAACTACATAAACTTTAATTATTGCTGTTTAAAAAAAAATGGGATGGATATAATTAAACTAAGTTCACGTCACCACACGTTGACCCACCTCCTTCGTCTCCTTACCGGTCATGACATTAAAATTGTTAACTTGTAAATTTACAGACTGTTTCAGGGTTTATTTCAGTGTAATGAATAAAAATTTACAGGAATTCTTGGCACCTGGCTCTTTTTCAAACAATCCTTTTACCAATTTACGTTGTCTTTTCTATCGTGCAATGCTCTTATTTGTTGGTTTATCATGGTCTATTAATCAGGTCGATGCACGCAACCAAAACCACGAACTTCCTGTATAGGAAGTGCCAGCATATATTTTTGTTTGTAAAAGGGTCAAACCTTAATGTATGACTGAAGTTGCAAGACAGTAGTACAACAGCTCTGTGCGTCATGTGATCACGTGACCGTGTCCACGTGCCAGTTACAGTGAAACTGCCCAGCCCGAGCACAAGCTGTACATGTTTATGCGAGATCGAAAGAAGAGATGAAGATGGGTGAACAGTGAAGTATTTTAACCTTGGACTTAAGTCGAATGAGAAGCAATGCTTTCAAAATTTGTTGGTACGTGCTGGAAGTGGCACACACCTACGTAACCATGGTAACTATGACCAACTGCGAATAAACGCTTGAGTGCATTTCCCTGAACATAAATCGTGGCCTGACTCAGGATTTTTGGCCAGCGAAAACAAGGCAAGAAGCGCTACGACTAGACGAGGAGGCAATCTGTAGCATTTGAAAGGTTGATTCCTTGGTAAGATGCACCAGTTATACTCAACAGTTTTTCCTACTTTTGTTATGTCGCTCTTATGCAAATCCAAGGTGCTCGATAACTGTAGGTCAAACCACAAAATGAAGCTCTAAAATCGAGGGAACTAAAAGATAGATTCTAATGTCATTTTGTCTTCAGTTTCTGTAGCTATTATCTCGATGGTATAATCACTTATGCACTCCTTTTTAACCTAGAATGATATGTGTCAGTTCCGTGTTTTAATTCAGCCGAAACTCCAAACGTACCGGCATCTTGTAAATGGTCTATTCCGAAGGAGAAAGGCACTGGAACCTAAAAAATGTTCCTTTGCATTGTAAGAGTTTCTCGTGATAACATACTTTCAGTAAAGCACATGTTTCCTTGCTCTGATTAAAAACCATGCATTGTCACCGCTGAGTTTATTCTGTGTGTGGAACTGCTTACATTAGCTTTTATTGAATGGTACTGACGCATATAAGGTTTTCTTTGTATCCTGCTAATCGCCTGATTGTATTAATATGACAGAGAGCCAGTTAGGTGGCTCGCGACGAAGCATAAATTGCTACAAACCTAGCTTTCTCGTGTCCCAAAGTTTACTCTTTAATTTTTTGTGGTAAATTTTGATGATGCCGTTTCACTTCGTTATGCTAAAACGGAAATCTCTTGAATGGTTTAAGGAGGATACTTATTGCCGACGCACCCTAGAAGATTTTAAAATTTTTCGATATTTTCAATACTGACTTGAGTCGCCACACCTAGTACCTCGGCCTAGCCATGAATGGCAATATCAAAGCGGCATCTTCCTTGCATGATAACGTGAAATGCTCGAAGAGTCCCCAAATAATTTTTCATCCAGCGAAGTTTCAGACAGTTATATATATAACTTACCGGACATTATCTCCGTAAAGACCTTTTGATCGTTTGTGGAATTGCTAACGTATAACACGCGAATTGTTACTGCACCATTTTAGTTTGAAAACAGCAGTTCAAACAATTTTATTAACTGTGAATGAAGATATAATGGTGAACAAAAAGTGCCACGAAACGGCGTGGGTTAAATTAAATGGAAGAAATGTATGGGGTCCTCGCGTCAGCGTAAAAAGTTGAAGGTGGTTTAACTTTTTCCGCAAACGCAGGTCGTCCATGTATTTCCTTTATTTAAATTACGTTATGCGACAGTGGAGATCACGCACCTTAGTCACAGCGGTTTTGCTGTTTTCAGCTTTATTCATTGCTAAAATCATCACCGGGAACCTGTGCTCAAAATGCTCCTGATGGACTAACAGGAAGACATCAAACGAAACCGGGTGATATTTTCAAGGAATGGCTCGAGAATTTTGAAAAAAAAAAAAAAAAAGCAGTTTTTTTCAAATTTCAGTGATAGGCGGCAATAAACTGTTTCGGTGCAGTGATATAGTCCTAGGTAACAGAACTACACCATTGTTTATGGGTTTCCAGCATTTTACAATGATACCAAATAACCAAAATACCGTGACACTGCCCCTTTAAAAACCCCGTTGTTGTTTTCCACGATGAGCCATTTACCATGCCAACGTGGTAATTGCGTCCATTTGGGCGTTAGACAAAATTTGTTCCATGGCAGTCTCTCTGACTGAAACTGCACGCGCTAAAACGCTCTACGCGCGTGAGTGACTTTTAAAATTTTTCAAAGTACAGTCACAATCTGGTACGTGTCCCAACACAAAAATAACAGTCGCACAGCTCCAAATGTCAGCCTCTCTATGGGTACGCGCGTTCGTCGATTTCGTCGCGCTTTTTTCATCAAATCGTCGCCTTTTCAACGAAATCGTCGCTTTTATGCCAAGAATTGTTTTGCGCACACGGACCTTTAAGATCATTTCAGGTTTGATTGTGGATCAAATGATTTATAATTTTCATATTCAAATCTTTTAGGTCTCACTGGACAATATTTTTTCTGAATGAAATAATTTGAAAATCGTCGCTTCAATCTCCAAGATCGTCGTTTCATCAATAGCGATCGTCGCGTCTTCGACTTCGTCGGAAATACCCATCGAGAGTCTCAAATGTCTACTTCATTTATCGTAGCATCCTAGAATCGGAAACTACTGGAAAAGGATCGCGAGCAATCAATTCGAAATCTACTTGGAGATTTGTTTACGCCGGAAGTTTTTATGGTAGATTTACCGACAATCTGCTTGGTACATGGCAAATCAAGACAATACTGATTCTCTAGCTACCGCTTGTGGCTTGTGCGTGTACCAATTACTTCTCCCGTCGGTCGGCCGCGCGTTCTTTCACTGTAGACGATCGATATTCCTGCGTCCCATCCAAGCTTCTTGGAATCTGTGTGGACTCAAGCGCCAATTGTAAATGACCTGCTTGCTAAGTGTCCTGGCTCTGATCAATTCTTATAATTTCACAAATGCAATGCAAGTAGTCACGTGTTGAACTTCAAGCCATGAAAATTGGTTCTCCATACTCTCGATTGTATATTTTCTGGTAGGAACTTACGACTTTTCGCCCTCCGGGACATGAAGATATACTTTTTGGAAGTCCGTTTTTGTCTCGTTTGATAAAATAACAGCTATAACGGTCTTTTCAGACTAATTCAGTCCTGAACACTTTCCGTGCAGTATCATTTGCAATTGCTGAGAAGTAGGCTAGATATCGGTAAGTGGACTATATAGGGGTTAATTTAGACCGTAAACTTTGTGCTGTTCTTGCCGTTCAGCGAAGGATAAGGAATCTAATTTGATGTAAACGTAACGCAGAAATCGAGAGGGAATAATCTAATTCGGTTTTAGTATACATCTGCTAGAAGTTCAAAGTAACCTGGTAACAACAAGATTACCAGACACTGAAAACACTAAACAACCGCGAAGAAGCGGCTGTCATTATAACAGAATTCGAATAGATGTGATTCGGAGCCATTCAGAGAACAGTTATATTTACCGCTAGTAGATTTATACAAAAATGAAGTTAGTCCGCGCTACGTTGTTGTCAAACTGCTGAACAAAATAAAGGGCGCGGGGAAAAGTCAACTGGAGTGACGGTAGCTATATATAAAAGCACGGAACTCGGAATCTGACTGGCGTACGCGTGATAATTTATGGGTGATAATTTATGACTCCTACTCAGCTTAAAACTCGAACTTTTATCGTACTTGCTTGGACATTCGATTGAAACATTATTTTTACTTTCTTTATTTCGCGAACTGCGTGCAGTCTTGCAAATAGCCGATCGGATACGAAACTAGCAGGTTTCCTTCCTGCTTCAACAATGGAAGGGTACCGGAAGGAAGTTGGTCTGATTTGTTTTCTTGAGAAAAAAGCGACTAATTTTCGGTAGCTGTGGTATTGTTGGTTCTCTACTCTGCTCCGAGAGATTTTTCGCCGGGTACTCCGGTTTTCCCCTCTCCACAAAACCAACATTTACATTTGATTTGATTTGATTAATAATTAATATAATTTGATTTGATTTCATTTGTGCTTTACAGTGTCCCCAATTAGTACGTCAGTGCTAGATACAGTTGACACTCAAATAAAGTTTATTATTATTATTTTTATTATTATTATTATTATTATTATTGACATTTACATATTAAATTATTCACACATTGTCTCCAAAATGACGGTAAATACACTATACAAACCCTGTACTGAATGTAATTTTTAGTTCTGACCCTATTTGATAAAAGAAGAGCCTGCTTTGAAGTTCTAGCCTAAACGGATGTAAAGGGGGTTTGAATCGAAAATTTTAGCCTAACAGGTTCTTAAATTCTAGGTTCTTTTACGCGGGTTTTTTACTGTATCAACGTTGAAAATACAGCTTCTTCATACTCTTCAAGGCTGCTCTTCATTATACTACAAGTCAGTCACGGAATGCGAGGCAGGTTGTCAAGTCCTTCGATTTTAGAATAAAATACATATTTCTAACCAGTATAGTATAGTTTCATTACAATCAGCACTCAGTGTGTTTACTCGTCAAACAGTGCACAACCACTCGTGATTTTACTTCACGCTCCGTGTTCAGACGTGGACTGCGAGCTGCCAGTACCACTCGGGGCGCTTCCGCGCTCGCCACTTCCAGCTCGATCGCGACGTCGCCAGGAACTCGCTTTTGCATTCACTAACTAGTGTCAATTTTCGAGTTGAACATGGAAAGAAAGAGACTGTTCGTAGTCTATCCAGCTTGCGTTTTGTTTCAATTTCGGCTATAAAACAACCAAATTCCAACATAAAAGAACAACGAGAGAGGCTGTGAATGGAATTACGAAGCGACACTCAAAGCATTCTTCGCCCGAGACTGCTTTGCTTCGAACGGTCCACGAACACCATGCTTGAAAAACGGGAACACCCATTTTTAAGGCGTGCCTGTTTCCACTGAGGGCGACAAAAATTGGCGCGCCATAAGATGTCAGTAAATCTTTCGACCCTTTTCTGTGCATGCATAATAATACTCGCCAGGCCTCGCTGAAGCCAAGAATAGACACCGACTTAAGAAACATCCGGTATTTTCAAGAGCCCAGCTAGGGAATAGACCGCCAAATGCTATTTTTGCAATTGTTGTCAAAAAATAAAATATGATCAAAATGATTTAAGATAATTATAAGTTACAGTGTTCCAATCAAGTTTATCTAATAATTGCTGCAGAAACTTCGTAATAGTTAGCTCCCAACTTCGTTTCAAAATGAATTACCCCGAATTTCCAAAATTTTTCCCCTCCTCCAGATCGGCTCCATAGAGAGATTTATGCACACGATTTGAGACACAAGTCGGCTCGGAACCCTCTCCCGCATACAAGCGCCAGATTCAGGAGTATTTACGTTAGTTGAATTAACACTAGTACTAACTGGATCTAGACGATCCGTTTTATTTCTTTAATACCTGGGCTTCATTTCAAAGCCGATGTGATCATTGTTGAGGTGGTAGGGTTGTAAGAGGTTTTAGAGTTTGTAAAGAGGAGATTAGAGCCTGCAAACCACCTCCCAGGGTGCTCATTTCTGATGCGCGAATTCCGCTATGCGATTATAACTTCCGTTGCGGTTAATTGACACAGTAAAAAAAAATATCCAAACTTTTCAATGGCTAAATGCATTTCATGGCGTCTTATAGCCTGAGTGCAGCCGTCTACTATTCCTAGACGGCTGCACGCAGGCTAGGCGTCTTGAAGAAAAATATAGGCGTAGACAGCATTTGTGGACAAAAGTATGATCTAAGCGCAAAGAGTAAAAAGTTTGAAGGAAAGTTCAAGTTACTATACTGTGATTGAGAAGGTGCGTATATATGTAAAAGACAAACGGATTGTGACGGAACTTTTATCCTCTTTCGAGAGAATTAGGATGTTTCGCTGTCAGTAGAAAACTTTCTTTTTCTTCCGGAGAAGGGCGAGGGAATGCATGTTGTTCTTCAAACGTTCAGATGAGACACACCATCCTGCTTTGTCCATGTAAAGCATCTGTCTAAAAACAAAGAAACTACAGAATGGCAGTTGAATTTACTGCTGGGTTAACACTTCAAATTTCGACCCAGAGTTTGTTTGCGTTTGCTTTCAAGTGTTCTTATTTATTATTCAATAGCTAGCGCCCTCAGTCTCAACGTTCTTAGCTGGCCTGTAAACTAATGTACTTAATAACCCGAAATTTGTAAAAGTTCACATAGATAGGCTTGAAAAAATTGTGAGAAAGCTATGTTTTTTTTTCCCAGATTCTTGTTCAATCCCTTGTTCGCGCCCATTCGCCCCCTAATCCAGTCGATGCCGAGAGAGGGTTTTGCGAGTTGTTTAGACTACGCCGAAATATTGTGATCAGTGTTCAATAAAAAAAGTGTTTTTTAATACATGATATTAGTATCTGTCTCAGTTCTGAGGAGTGGAGCTGAGAAAATTAAATACGCGTAGTGCAGCAAACACGTTCGACAAATATTTGGGTTATGTTGGACAACGAAATATTGTGTAAATAACCATCAGATTAGAGCGGCGAAGGACGAATTTGCGATTGTACATTTTGGAGCTTTCATTTTATTTCGCGTCGAAAAGTTGTGTTGGATCCAGTTGTAATTGTACAAGAACCGCTATGGAAATTAACAGGAAAAGGCAAACACGAGTCTCGAGTGGCTTCTTAAGATGAAATCTTGAGTAACATGCACGGCTGGTCGAAAACTGATCTATCTCAATTCCAAAGCCTAATTGAAGCCTTTCTCGTTAAAATTGATACAATCGACTGATTGCAAATTTATCTCTATTTTGATTACTCAAATTTTGATTTGTTCCCCCAGGAATGTTTTGGACTGACAAACGTTGCATTCAATAACAGAAAGAAACTGTAGGAAGGGCTGGTTGTTTCTCGCCAAATCGACCGCGCGCCTAAATCAGTAAACAGCTGTCAGTCAAGATCATAAGATCGCTTTTCCCAGAGATTACGAGAATACTGCAAGACGCATTTGTAAGATAATCAGTCTCCCAGGATAAAGCCATACGCGGAAAGCATTTCCGGTCCGAAACCGCAATGTAATTTTGGCATTGTTATTGGTCGCCATTGTCAAACGCCGGAAACCAGTAATTTCCAGAGATAACGCTGTTATTAATTGACTTTCATGCCTACCGTATTTACAGAGTTTGTGAACGGAGAGAAAGTTCGCTGTAGTTCTGTCAGTGGAAACAAAATTGTTTGCTGCTTTGAAAGCGCTTTTTGTGTCCTTTGTCAACAGAATCCGAAACCACGCCGCCATGTCGAGTGGTGTTCTTTGTTTCCATTTCCGGTGGTGTTCTTTGTTGCCAACAATAGACAACGTCACGATTCCATTTCCGGTTAATTTCCGCAAGCTTGCGGTGATACACCGTCACGTGCGGGTATTTTTGAGCAACGTTCGAGCTGTAAACATGCCAAGCACACAGTCTGCTACGCTTTGCTGTTGATCAGACACTTTAAAGCGGTTCGTTTTATCTCATGTCCAGAATCGAGCCCGTGGCGACGATTTTTCAGCATTCCCTGAGGTGACAATGTGGACAATTTTCCCGCCGAGTAATTTCCGGTTTTCAGTGAAGAGGTCACTGTGTGATCTTTGCACTCCACAATTGCCGTGCTAACTCTTGTCTTGTTTCGTTTGTTTCTTGTGGTTTCAGCTATTTGTGGGCGTAGGGCGGAAATATCAAGAGCTCCAAGGCGTAGAAAGCCGGTAGAATGTATTCAACGCTAGAACATCAACCGAATTTAAACTGCTCAGAGAAAAGACCAAGAATAGACGGACTACCATTGACTCACGAACCGCGTGTTTGGCCTTGCAGCCCAAGACCAGAAATGTACCCCTATCAAATCGATGCAAATGAGCACAACAAGTCAAACTCGAGGTAAGTTCCATTTGCTGGCGAAAATACACCAGCGTTAATTCGTGACTCAGGGTCTGTTTTTTCTTGTGAGAGTCTTTTAAAATACTTCTCTAGCTGAATAGTACGTGCACATATACCAAACCGTTGAAGCAGGTCATCTTTGCAGCCAAATTTAGCCCACATGTCAGACCATTGCTTCCGCTCAGATGCTTTGCTTTTAATTTTTTTTTTCGTTAAATCCGCTAAACCGGTCGTGCCATTTCCTCTCGAAGCGTTATTTGGCAAGGAAGGAAGGTACTACACGAGCATAACCTGCGACTGAACACGGTTCAGAAAACAATACAAGTTACACAGTTACAAATTCAAGCAACGCGCGCACGATCAGTAAAATCTCGCCACCTCTTACCAAACAGGAGAAAACTATTCAGACAATTTTAAAATAATCATCGCCAAAGCACAATCGTTAGTCGTTTTGAGTAAATTCACGTTCCGTGAGTAAACCAAAAACAAAGGTAAGCTTAATAAGACATTTTGTTTCGAATAACAAAATTCAGTCAGATGCTCAATATACTAATATTTTACTCATCATTTTAATTCAGGTGTTCATTTTGTTTTCAGATTACTTGTGTTACTTAAGAGTACTTAGTTCAGCAATCCGCTTTGGCAAACAGGGTAAAACCAATAGAAAAAATATCTTCTTAAAAACATTAAGCTGGCGTTACGTATGGTCTCGCTGTTGTGTTTGTTACGTGGTTGTAAGATTAGAATTATCTGGAAACGCCTCAGTCGGCAATCTAATCTCCGCTTTATTGTTTGCTGGTTGAATATCTTATTTGTTCCCCTGCCATTTTAAGAATCGATCCAATATATGTCGACCGGAAAATTATTCGTAGTCATTTTACTGTCCCGCGTCATTCTTTTTCGATGAATAAGCCGGGTTGGAATACCGTTTGGATGAACTCGACGCATTTTTAGTTTGTAACAGTTTTTTGTTCTTTTATTGTAGATGTGCAAATTTATATGCACGAGAAAAACTTCAAAAACAACAGCGGAAAATGTGTATAACTTCTCTAAACTTCGAAAGTAAAAGGAAGCTATACGAATTTCCTGTTTGAAAATGCATCAAAGTCTCCCGCCTAA
Source organism: Blastomussa wellsi (assembly GCA_947652115.1). NCBI lineage: Eukaryota > Metazoa > Cnidaria > Anthozoa > Scleractinia > Plerogyridae > Blastomussa > Blastomussa wellsi. Next base: position 4,472,631 of record OX393570.1, on the reverse strand, counting down.
GTTGGAATATTGCGTTTTTCGGTTTAACTTTCCGGTTTTTGGTCAGAAACAATGAAAGGGAAAGGGATGCCTTTCGTCCATTTGTACAAACTTGCCTGTAAACTCATAATTTTTATTCACGTTAAGTTTTATCATTCAACGCATACATGTTTTGAGATATGGCCATGTAGAATGCGTGTTTTCATTTTATTTATTTATTTTTTTTTCACAAGAACTGTTATTATCGATTCAAACCGGTGACGGTTATAGCATTGAAGTGAGAAGCGAGGAATTTCCGGAATGTAGACTGCAGACGAGGGCTTGGTCGGGTTTGCCCAGTGAAGTTGGAAAACAACATGTTATGTATCAACTGTTGTGTGTCTCCTTGACAGAAATTAGCAATATGAATTGGGAGTGGAGCGAAAGCCCAATTATATGAAGAAAGAGCTGTCAATTTTTGAGCGGAAAATACCGGAAAACACTTGAAGCCACTTACAGTATCTAAGAAATTCTTTCATATAAAAATTAAGGCTCCCAAAAGCAAGCTTTGAATTTGTGGGAAATTAATTAACAAATCACAGCTTTCTTTTGCTTTTACCACAGTAATAACACAGACATTTTTCGCTTTCTTACGTTTACCGGTATCACAAATTAAAAAGATCCGTCATAAGGTGTTAAGGTCAGAAATGCCTCGTATATTTTCCTTTAGTTTACAATATTTTCATATAATATTTCTTTTTGCCTAAGGCTTGAGACAGTACCAAGTAAGATATTTTTTACACGCGACTACTTTTTTTTTAATTTGCTAAACAGCTTTCAAACTGAAATAAAAAAAACGCATTACTCTAAAGTATTTTTTCTTTAGTTTTCGCTTCCAACACGCAAATTCCTCCGAAAGAAATCGTTCAATGTTTGAGGTCAGACCAAATTCGGAAGCTTATCATACTTATTATGCCCACACAGCATTAAGCACGTAGTTTTATAGCGTCGATCTTGTTTTACGTAACCCTAACCAGAAAAGGAAAGAGCTTTTGTTTTCGCTAATTTATTATAACCTTAATCTTCCTGTTTCGCCTCCACATTTCATCACGTCTTCAAGATTTTCCGGATGAGTTGCCTCGGTCATTGTCTGTTCAAGGCGCAAAACCGCGTAATTATAACTCAAAAACCCCGTAGGAATTCTGCCAAGTCACGATTTTTTTAAAAGATAGTCCAATTTATTGCTGGTCGAATACTTCTTTTTTTGCTTCTTTTGGGAAAACGAAGTTGAGAATGACACCATAAAACTCCAATGCCTTCTATTGTCGCTCTATTTTGTTTTGATGAAGTGTTTCCTAGAAATGCTAATATGAAACATTTCCTTCAGAGTGGATTTCCAATAACCCTCTTTCCTTTATAAGGGGTTTTTACGTCAGAGAAGTGTTAAATACGTGACGTATGTCTGTTGAAACGAGCTTTATAGTAGTGTTGTGGGCTTTTTGAACCATTATTTAAAACCAAACCGTGGGATCGGCCACTGCAAAGTTCTTTTGCTTGCCAACGGACGCTTTATTATTCACCATTTTGCACAATGTCTTCATCCAGGTAAAGCGGTTATTATTTTTTGAGCTAAAAATATTGTAAATGTTTAGTTCCGTCCGTTTTTGGTTATTCCGGAATTCCGAGACTGTTGATCGTAAGATGTAGCTATATATATATATATATATATGAATATCGTTTCACCGCTTTCAAGTTTCAAATCCACAAAGTTATTGTGGGGGCGTTTATATACGAGGTGTGTACATGCGCAACAGAAGTTATTAAAAGCAAACAAAACTTGTCCTTTCCTGACTGAAATGTAGATCTCGGCCGAAATATCTTCATTTCCTTTCAAAAGCCGCGTTTTTGTTTGCGTTTTCATGGATGGAGTCCAGAAGAAGCCGTGACTTCCGAAATATTTGCAGGCACGATTCGTGCCGAGAATACAAACAAGCTCGACAGGAAATTAGCCATTGAACATTTCCGGTTACATAAAATTGCTTATAAGCCATGCATCACGCTATACGCAACTAAACGTGGCAAGGCAGAAGTTTATTTTCAGATAGGAATTCGAGTTGTCAGTTCTAAAGTCATTGATGGCTTGTGTTTTTCCCAGATTGGACCCCGCTCTCGCTTATCCTGTTCCTCTACGACCAAGTGTTTTTCAACACGCTCGCTTTGTCGACAAGATGCAACCAAGTTTGGCCAGAGTAAAACAAGAAAAGTATGAGATTGCTTACCAAGAAGAACCTTTGGCTGAAGGTGTGTGGATTCTTTAGTTCAGTGTTGTTGCTTCATATTCATCGAAGAGTTTTTACTGGATAAAATTTAAACTATCAAAATGGGCTTCTAGAAGCTTTAACTGAAATTAGTCCAGAAAGCTCTTTGGATTAACCGTGACCGAACTGGCCTACCTTTTTAGTTTCTAATAAAAAGATTGGTGAGAGGTAAACTTTAAAATATGAGATATATAGAGATAGCGTACTGGTTGTTGGAAGAAAAGTGATTTTACCGTATTGGAATCTTACAACATTTTCGGAATATTCAAATTAAGATCATTAACGGAACGTGATCACATCGAAAGCGGACTTAAAGTCCGAGGTTTCAGTCACAAGTCTCGTTTATCTATTTCTTTTCTAAATAGATATAAAGTATTCCAAGATTCGCTAAATACAGTTCACCGGGAAACGCGCGTTCGAAACTGACGTAATTGCTATATAAAGGATTTTAGTAAACAAAATATTTGGAATGTCAATTCTTCCATAAAGAAAAGGCTTTGTTAAAAATTAGTGTAGCATTTCGCTTTGAAAATATCGTCATAAAAGGTGTAAAGTTGCACTTCATCAGCGATCTAATTTAAGCAGTGCACAGTGTTCAAAACAATTGAAGCAAAAAAGTCATGTCAGAGTCCAAAAAGAGACAAGCAGTTGAAAAACGAAGTGATCCATAGCGGTTTTCCAGAATATAGAATATCAGAACATTGCAGCTTGCTTAAACGTTTAACTTAATTATCATTCAAAATATAAATTTGTTTTGTCGTACCAGTTATATTTAAAAAAAGAGAAAGAAATTCATCTCCAGAAAGCACAAATTCGTTTACCTCTGAATTCTCAATTTGTTGTATGATGAATCCTATTTTGTCTATTTTATATGTAGATTACATATCGGCTGTGTTTGGAAGAGCCGGATAAGGAGGACGATGTTGTTTTCCTTGCTTACAAGCCTTGTAAAACCTTCCATGATTTAAAATTAAATACTATTAGTTGGGATGAATTCCTGTACTAAGTATGTCCATCTCTCGTTTACGCAGCTGATCCAAGGCGCTGGAGTCGAGAGGATGTTACGCGATGGCTACAGTGGACGTCCGAGATGTTCAACCTTGGAAGCGTACGACCCGACAGATTCCAAATGAACGGAAAAGCTTTGTGTCTCATGACCATGGACATGTTCCTGTACAGAGTCCCTGAGGGAGGTAACGTTCTATACCAGGATTTCCAGAGAAGACTCAGAAATGCTGTAGCCATGCAGAATTAATCTGGCGAGCATTCTGACTGCATTGAAGACAAAAGTGAGATAAACTGGCTTTGGAAATCAGCTGGAAAGATAAAGAGATAGTTGAGGATAAAACACGAAGATTGGTCTTTACATGAAAGAAGTGACAAGAAGGCTGGTAAGAAATACTGCGTGGAAATCAGCAGATGAGGCCCTCATTCTGCTGCTCCCAAAGCTCGGATTCTGTTGCTGTATGCATCCTAAGTTTGGAATTAACTTTATGTGATACGTGGATAGGGCTGTAGATACTCATGTGAAAAACTCTTTTCTTTGGAGGTTATAAGGCAACGCTAAAGGAACTGAATTTCCTAGAATATCAGCTTAAAATGAGAAATCTTTAAAAATGGATTTAGCCGTTTGTAATATTTGTAAAAAAAGACAAGATTAATTCAGAAAAAAAAATATTTTTTAAGGATGAAAACTGCGATTTATGTAAATAGTTTATAGAAATGCTTTATATAACGCACAACCCTGCAATATGGACATACTAAGTTTAATTATATTTCAAAATCATGACTGCAACATACGCCAAAGAAAAATCAATCATTTTTATTCATGGTATTTTCAATGAAGTAGTCGATATATGATGTAATATAATTTTCATTCTAACAAAGGGCTTTTGATTGTTTTTGATTTCGTGATTCCGCAAACCTAAAAACAGACAAAAAGATCCCGCAAATACCCCCACCTCTATAATGAACTGATGTTTTCTTTAATTAAGTACAAAACACGCCGCAGACCATTCTCCCGACTCTCACGCACTTAATTAATAAGCCGCCTCACGCAATACTCTGAATACTATTCGAAAGGATTTCTCTCTGACAGTTAATGCGTTTCAACAGGGATAATCAGGTCGTTAAGCCCTTTCCTCTTGTGGAGTGGACTCCTGTGTCATGAATAACATGGTTTCTCATTTATAAGGCATTTGAGGACGCAGCTCTCGTAAGGTCTCACATGAATGGCTTGCGACGCATTGAGAGGACAATAGAACAAACAACAGAAACAATGCCCCTAGCCCCTAAAACAATAGCAACTGCTGTCAGTAGTGTAGCAGCTTTCAAGCTTACGAGAGCTGCTACGCTACCGCCCTGCCTGGTGGTGTGAACGTTTTTAAATCAGCTTTCATAAGTAGTATTTTCAAGTGGCGCCGTTCATTCAAACCATTTTTCCACGAAAATTTGCAATTTGGCGCTCTTTTCGACTTCTCTTTCGTTTTACGGGCATATTTATCCAATATTTATTGTTTACAGGTTTGAGGCTCTTTTTATTTACTAGAACAAACGTTTGAAAGAACCGGAGCGTAGCTAATTTCCGAGCGCGCAATTCAAAATCTTCGTGATGACCAGATGGTGAAAAAATCAACCGTCAAGATCTTTTCGGGGTCGACTTTTGGGAAGTCTAGCTAATAATAGTGTTTTGGTTGAGCTGCCCACCAAATGCCGATACGCATAAATGCTTAAACAAGAAAGCACATCACAAGCGATACAGTACCAATTCAATAATCCGATGAAAGGCATCTCTTACAATCAAGCATAAGCAAATTATTAGGGATGGACCATTTCATTTTTGACGGGGATTACTCGTGCCGACCGGTTAGCTCAGTTGGTTGAGCATTGAGCGCCCGACTACAGTGCGGAAGTTCTCAGATTCGAGCCCCAGACCGGACCAACACGTCAGAGTCTTAAAAACATGCTTCCTGTACAATGGCATCTTGCATGATTAGATATTCTAGTCTTTCGGATAAGGACGATAAACCGTAGGGGCATGGGGTCCCGGTGCCAGTCTCGTCTGGTCTATTTGTCTGATGTAATAAAAAAAATGTGACTGTTGTCAGCAGGTTCACATCAGCAAGATTGCTGCCTTTACAAATACCTGCTTAAACACGTAAATACAAACAAAGTATGCTCAACAGGCGACTGGCCCAAGAAAAAAAAAGACCCAAAGAAAAATAATCGAGCTCAGACATGTCAGAAAAATTGCCCACGGTACTTTATCGATGTGAACCAAGCATGGATTTTTATGGATCGATTTGAATCTATGTAGATCGATATGGGTCGATTTGAATATATGTGCATCAATATGGTCGACACAGATCGATATATAAATGGATGTGGACGTCCAGAAATCTACAGTCTAAGATAAGTGACATCGGGAGCATGGGCTCCTCGTGACATGTGATGCCGAACAGCCGCCATCTTGGATTTATTTTATTTTAATTTCCAAGACGTCAGGAAACGTCTAGCTCAAATTGCAACATAAAACACACAAAAAAATAACGATTAAAACGAAAATGTAATTTTTTTTAAAACATGGCGGTCAAAAGCTGGTTGAGCCAAAGCCATTGGTCACGTGATACTAGTTTCAAATTGTCAACAATAAACTGTTAGAAAATGTACCAAATTTAGCGGTCATAGCTGTAATGGATTTAAAGTTATAAAGTTTCAATATTGGCACCATTCTCGTCCCCATAGCCCTTTTCGTTTCTCTTAGCCGGCAGGGCCTTGGCACGAAAAACGAAGGGCTCTGGGGACATACAATTTTCAAAAAAAATCGAATTTTCTTTATTGGCTTTTGAGAACAAAGAAATCTTAAACGGAAGTGAAAATGTTCGCCGGCCGCCTTATTACAACACACAACATGTAGAACCATCAATGCTATATACATGAAGTCCGGAAGTCCTAGAATCTCGGACTTGAAATCGTATGTCTCCAGAGCCCTTCGTTTTTCGTGCCAAGGCCCTGCCGGCTAAGAGAAACGAAAAGGGATATGGGGACGAGAATGTATTGGCACGTGCCTTAGCCTGTTCCAGGCTCTCAGATATTGGAGCACGCGAAGAGAAGATACGCGAGCGATAGAGCAAAGAGGCCACCTCTTCGCTCTTCCGCCTGCTTCGCTCGCGCATCTTTTCTTCCAGTGCCACACTATCTGAGAGCCTGGAACAGGCTACACGTGCCTCAAAAGCTCCCTCCTCACCCGGTCTGGATAGGGTTAAGGCGGGGTTTTACCTGAATTTGAATGAAATTTTGAGAGGTTTAGAGTAGGTATAAAAGGAAGAAAATTAGTTTTGAAACACCCACAGACAGTTGACCCCCACCCAAGAGCAAACAGCTTGGTAGGGGGACTGTTTGGGTGTGCATATTCTAATTTTAAACTTCAAATTCTAATTTTTAAACTCCATTAAATCTTCACTATTTCATATTTCTCCAAATTTTCCTCCTCCTTAAGAAAAACTCCCTCCTCCCAAATATACCCAAAAATCATCCAAAAATTTACAAAACATCACAAAACATTCACTGGTGAGATGAATGAAGTGTTTTGGCATTCCTTGAAACGCAAACGGGACATGTGCTTTAACCCCACTTTAAATGACGGAAAACGGCTTTCAGGTAGAATCCCGCCTTAAGGGGTGCACCATTACTAATGAGAAGGAGCGCGGGGAGTTTCAGAAACAAAAAAAATATCCTGCAAAACAAAAATTTAAGAAAAAATCCTGTATCGCAAAGGAACAACAACAACGAATACATAAATTTCCCTAGTCTTCAACAAAATAAAGAATTCTGTCAAAAATGCCGATATTTGGTCAAATCTGTATGTCAGTATACCGTTGCCATGGCAATGTCGAATATCATGGACACATGGTTGACAGCATCAGAGTAAATCCTCGTTTCACGATTTCAGAAAAATCCCAGAGACGAGGGAGTGGGGGGGGGGGGAAGACATCAATCCCCTCCCACCCCTCCTTGTACGTCCCAGGGTTCAGAGTTAATATACGTTTTTTGTTGGCTCATTTAATTTAGTTTTATCTTGTAAGTATTCATCGGTAAACGGAGTCATACATTTGAAGAGGTCTAAGTCATAAACTTTGTGGGTAACTCTTGCTGCCTAGCTTGTAAACACGTTGTTCACATGTCAGAAATTCAAGTGTTCGGGCTACCCCAAAAGTCCTTGTAAACAGGACCTATAAATGTGGAGATTTAGGACAAATACTGAAATACATTTTCTAAACAGTAGCCTGAAAGGCATTTTGATAATTAATAATAAATAATTAGGTCGATTTCTGAATTGAGTGCAGCAGTGAATTGGCTTGTGTTGCAGTTTGTTATTGGGTATACATGATAGTTTCACAGTGTCTTTTCTACACTCAGCATTTTTTGACTTTATGACTAGCAACAAACTGCTACAAAAACGTGAGTTAAGTACATTGCTGAACGAAATAGCTGATATGTGGCTCAGGCTTTTAGCATACTTAGTGGGGTATTGTGTGAAAAAAAAGCAGGGAGGTGAGTGTGTCTCTGCAAGGTCTTGTTACACAGACTACACTTGACTTGCTCTGCACACTTTTTTTCTATTTATACCCGACTAGAGAGTCTTTTCACATGCAAAGTTACTCCCTGATCAATAACATTTTATTCAGCTATCCTGCCCAGGAACACAGTCCAATCACCCCTGCCAGGGCATTAACCCAGTAACATTACACAAACACAGTAATCATTAAGCACCATGCCTCCTCCAACCCTTTGCATTGGAATGGAGTTTACCTTTACATGGAAAATATCAAGGTTAATCAATCCAAGGTAATTTAAACGGTTGAAAGCCATTATATGATTGTATAAATTAAGGTAACGTAGGGCGACTTAAGGCGACTTAAGGCGACTTAGGGCGACTTAAGACGACTTAAGGTGACTTTGCGCGACTTAAGGCGACTTAAGGTCCCAGTGTAGGCCTTGTACTGGAATCATGGGCAAGATCTTGTCAGTGTTTTCATGGCCATTCAGAAAAGAAGTTGATCAGGAATTTCTGATGTCCATGTATTAGCGAGCTACTTTAGTACTGCTTCAATTTCTTTTTCTCTCGAAGCACCCTAGCCACGATTATTCTTCTTGTTTTGAGTGCTATCCTCACTGCATGCGTGTCATGGTAACACGCCACATTAATTCCTCTGGCTCGCGGCGTGAGGTATGATCCTTTGCGACCTTTGTGCTATACAATTGGACAGCAGACAAATGGCCATAAGTAGCGAGGGAGGGCATGATCGCAGGTTACGGCCGGTGAGATTGTAGCCTCCTACAGAGACGCTCTTTGATCTGAACGCGTAACAATCCCAAAGAGGGCTAAAAGATCGAAAAGAATTCCAAACGTAACCGAAATTATGGTAAGTGGTCAACTTCAGGTGCAAATTCCATGCGTTCATGCGGCATGCGACTCCCGTACGAAAAACTGCGGATTTACAGAATGTTTTTAAGGGTATTGTTACGCTATTTTAGCAAAACTTAAAAGCTAAACTGAAACTTGTGTTCGCTCAAAGGAAAACCAAAAATAATGGTTTAGTTATGTTACCGAAGAATATATTACGGCATTGAAACCGTTTACTGACGTCTTTTGTTATCGATGGCGAGGATGGAAGTGGATTGAAAATTGAAAAAAAATTGCCAATTTTTTCAAATTCTCAAGCAAGCTTCTGAAAAAATGAGAGACCAACTATTATGGTTTGCTCTCCCTGTTAAATTTTCGTTTGATATCTTCTTCACAATTCTGCTGGAGCATTTTTTGCACAACTAAAGGTATTTATATTATTTTATATTTGTATTATCTGAACACTCCAAAATCACCGTGACAACGCCCCTTAAAATATTCTGTTACCATTACCATTGTATAACCGAAAACCAAAAACAGGGCAAATTGCATTGAGGCCATCCAGTCAATTAAACCGGAGTGCTATTCAAGCTAACCAAAGGGTAAGTTATAGGTCGCAGGTCTGCTGTTACACACAACCTTTAAGTCAATGATACACGGTTCAATATCTTTCAACTTTTGATGATCAACAAATGTTGAACATCGTTGCGACTTTAGAATACGCGTACGTCTAAGTAAGACATAAGACAGACGAACATTGCGTTTATCTTGCGATTCATGGCTCGCACTCCTTATTTACGTTTGGAATTTTCACTTAAAAACTCCGATTAGCATAGAAATTGCCTCGAGCCTTTGTTCCGTGACGGTCAGCGCAGAGAGCTTCAAATCGTTTTGTCCGAATGCAACCGTATGACCGATGGTCCATATATAATCGTTATTTTGCAAGCAGAATTCTATTTACGGAGCGGATTATTTTATCAAGCCGGGCTTGCAGAGTAAAACAGAACACATGATTATCAATGTCAGAAAAGCAACGTTGAATTTCATGCGTCTAACACAGTGAAACAAGAATCATTTGCAATTAAAATACTTTATGGATAATCAAATAGGGTCAACTTTAGCCTGTTCCTACCCTGCGAGCAGAGGTCCCGACTTATCTAGGAAGATCGAAGGTGGGGCACGCGAAGAAACGATACGCGAGCGAAGCGAGCAGAAGTGTGCGTGCCCCACTATCTGAGAGCCTGGAACAGGCTAGGTCAACTTGTTTTACCCCAAATGAATTTGCATGCATATCGCGCGCTAATACCGTGAGCAAATCATGTGCATCGACATGCATATGTCTGCCAATTCATATAGCGGGGAGAGATTGAAACAGAAATAATACTATATATAACTGTGAACAATCTATCACATCTTCGACACATCTGCCGTCGTTTGGAACTAGTGATCTGTGGAAATCGACACCTGGAATCAATGCAACATCAACAGAGTCAGGTTAACTGAAATTAGGCACGGACCATTAGAAAAGTGACGGGGGGGGGGGGGGGGGGTGGGTGGGGAAAATAGGTGACTGAAAAAAATTCGTGCAAGGAACAATTGAAGAAAAAAATTCCTGCAGAGTGAATTTCACTGTCGCGCTGACAAACCGTACCCGACTGAAGACACATTGGGCAGCCACTTTACACAACAGTTGTCTTGATCCTGTTTGACCCCCCTTTCATGACAAGCTTTACTCTGGAAAAAAATTTCTCCCCAGGAAGTGTAAAAGAGATAAAAGTGTTTTAAGAGCGATCGTCCCATTTTTTCGCCTGGGGGCGTGCAAAATAAAAAAAATCGAAAATCCCCAAGCTTTGCCAGAACATAGGTCTCGGTGAGCTATCTCTAGAAAATATACTTTGAGTTCGATTAGTTTTTATTTTACGCGAACGGAGACCAAATCGGTTTTGTGGCTCCCCGGAGCCGTTTTCACAGGGTTCATACAACCCATAACTTGATCGCTGCTTAAATCTGACCACTGAACATACTGATGTAAAGAACGCATATTTACGAAGAGTCTGAAGGGTTATTTGTTCAATTCTGTTGCGAAATGAATATTTTGAGGATTTTTTTTTAATTTTGCAGTATTTAACCGATTTTGGCGGGATCAAAAATTAGCAAAATTGAGAGGTTAAAATCGACCTTTGGTACACGGCTTGGCGTTATATCAAGCAAACCCGGAGAAAGAGCAAGGCTTCTTCTACAAATATCTGCAATAAAATTTTTGGGCCACTGAAACCGCGATTTTTGGGACGCCAGACAAAAGTGACACTAGGTCAAAACACGCCATTCCTCGTCACGTATAACAAAGTGTAAAATCAACAATATGTGTTCGTGAACAAAGTAATCTGCCGTTGTTTCGCCAGTAATCATTAGAATTTTAGTTTTAGCCAACCAATGTCCTGTTTTCTCTGTGATTCGGCTGAAACTTGACTTTTGCCACTGGCAAATTTTCAAATCATCTGTTAACATTAACAGACGCGATATGCAGATTTGTCTCGAACATTTGATACTATCATTTCTTAACCCATTGACTCCTAAACCGGCCGTCACAGACTCTGTTCCGCTTCTGACGTCATCAGCTTTGACCAAAATAGGAATCCCATTTATCCCAGTTCTATAGAAGGGAAAGAGATTTCCAATGATACCCAGATGATACTGATTGGGCCAATGGAGCTTGAAAGTTGCAGGAAAACGCTTAGAAGCCCAGTAAAAGGCCAACAAAAGCATAAAAAAGATATGAGGAAAGGAGAAAGGAAAAGTGAAAAATAAAAATAAAAAATCGAAAAGCCTAAAGACTTGGGTCACTTTCTCGTCCAAAAACTCGAAATTTTGATTTGTGCGCATGCCCGAGCTAAAATATCGTTAAATGCGATACTAGTGAAAAACCTGGCATGCCTTCATTCTGCAAATGCGTTTTGGAGAAATTTGAAGTATATATTGAGACTATAACTGACCAGAAAATGTTCAAAATGTCTAAAAAACACGTTTTTTCAAAAATCTCCAGGAGTCAATGGGTTAAATAAAATGATGAACTAATACAATCTATGTTTTACCTGAAAAAGAATTCAGTAGAATGAAATTCTGAAGTTTCTTAGCAATACCTGAATTGAGAATCGAAGGCTTTCATTTTTGTTTATGACAACTTCCTCGCGATAATGCGTTACATAAAGGAAATGACAGTAGCAGGGTGGGGTAGGGAAGTAACGTGGTTATTATGTGTGGGCCCGGAGACGGGGAAGCGGATTTGCAGGCAAGTGCCTTTCAGTTTAGCGTCTTTATTATAAAATGATACTAAAGGGATGGACCCTGGGTACCAAAGGTTTTCTCCCGGCACGGGGGAAACTTTGCTTCAGGGAGCCATGCGAAAAAATTCTAGCAAGCACTTTCTACTGTGGTCCAGGTCCTTTTTGTTAAAAAAAAATCTTGCGCAAGCCCGCAATACAAAAAAAA
>OX393570.1:4412960-4455460 GCA_947652115.1 Blastomussa wellsi | reverse complement strand
TTTTAGTAAATTCTCAAACCGGGTTGTGCCGCCGATTTTTATTTCCACAATTTTACAAAGCGTAAAATAAAAACTTGGCACACTATTTTCCATATGACGTAAAACTCCGACTATTGGCTCATAGTCGGAGTTTTTTAGCCAATCAAAAAGCTAGAAATGCAACAGTCGGAGCTGAGAATATACTAATGTCTATTAGAGGACACTGGCTTTGCGAAAGAACCCTAGACATGAGGTTTGAAAGGACAGGCAATCAACAAAGAAATTCCAAGAAGCCGCTGGGAGGACTAAAAACGACAACAAAAAAATGTATACCTGTACTTTCTAAATTGTTCAGCTTTCCATACCACAATGGCCATTTTTAAGGGTCAGACAAGGTACAACCTAAATACCTTAATACTTTATATCTATGTTTTGTCTAAGTACACTTGTACACTTAAAATACACGTCTTTTCTTTATTTCTAAATGCCGCCTAGTATTTATATTGCCCGTGGCTTCTTCAATAGTTTTGTTCTGCGATTTCTGCAGCTCACGACTGGGTTGAATTTTATTTTTTCGAATTGCAATGCCTTCTCTCTTTCTGTTCATATTCCTCGCAGTCATTTTCCGTGCGGTTCAGATGAGTCTAAGTACTTCTCAGCCGGACAACATATGTGATTACCGCAAGGTGAAGCCGCGCCTCTTGTTTGGGACGCTATTAAATTTGCAGCATTAAAGCCTGGGTCCGTGGTTCACCGTTGCTGACTATGGCTGAAGAAGCTTGAGAAGGCCTTCAGGGTTTGCTGAGGACAATTGTAATCTTTTCCTCTTGTTTTCAGGTTCCTCACAGTTGCTTCCCCTGCGGTGCAGATGGATCTGGGTACTACTCAGACAGCACACTCTGTTGCTACAAAGTGATCTATGAAGCCGCGCCTCTTGTTCTGGACGCTATTAAATTAGTTTCAGTAAAGCCTGGATCCGTGTTCACCATTGTAGACTATGCCTGCGCTGATGGAGGAACTTCCATGCCTCTTCTCTATGCATGCATTGAAGAGCTAAGGAAAATTCACGGAGACGATTTACCAATCAATGTGATTTATGAAGATCAACCAGTTAACGATTTTAAGTCTTTGTTTCTCCGATTGCAAGGTACTGTGTACGTTAGGCCGTCGACTTAGGAAATAGAAGATAGAACAGTGGTTGAAGGGCCTTGCCAAGCAGAGCTCGAGTAATCAGTGGCGGATCCAGCCCTTCAGCTAAGGGGGGCCCGGTTTGAAAAATTCAGGTGGGGAGTCATGTGCGACGAAGAATACGTGCACCATTATCAAAAAATAAGGTGGGGGGGGGGGGTGGCCCAAGCGGGTCCCTTCCCTAGATCCGCCACTGAACTGATATCTGGCCGAGCTACGGACCTGGGAGACTAAAGAACCAGGAGAAATAAAGAAATGGAAAGAAAAAAATACGTAAGCGATTTTCGATGCTAGTCAGCTGGACCAGTTTTGTATGACATTTCGTTGTTTAAGAAAGTTGATGTCGACATGGAATATCTATATATTTGGACAGAGTTCGAGTTTTTCGAAGCCTAGAATCTATTTAAACTCTCTGATCAGTTTATCATCTTTTTTGTTTTTATCACTTTTGAGTAAGTTTTCTTGTTTTCTGACGTCTAGGAAAAAAAGAGAAATTTCAAAGGAAAAATTTATGGAAGAACTCTTGGTTTCACTGTTGTGGCTCAGTGCAATATTCTTGGATGAAATTCGAAAGTGAGAAATGAGCTTCGAAGTGAATTTCCAATTTAAGCAACTGGAATAAAGAAGCCTGAAAAAAAAATCCAGGGCTGAAATTGTTCACGGAAAACAAATTCTCAAGTCGTTTTTTTTTTTTCATTACCTCATTACCGTTGATGCTGAAAATTTTCAGGTTTCTTTATCCCAACTGCATTGGAAATTCACTCGGCGAAGATCATTTACCTCTTTCATCAGCTACATCCACAGTGAATAGGCCATTTCCGAGTTCCCTTGAGCCTCTATTTCAAAGCGAGTCTAAGTGCGAAAGTTTTGTGATGGTAATTAGTTTTGCTTTCCATATGAATGAAAACTCATTTTCATTACAAAGACTTCGCACTTAGACTCGCCTTGAAATAGAGGCACAAGCGAACTCGGAAATGGCCTATTATTTCATACGCTTTACATCATTTTATTATTCTTGGAGTTACGGAGGGTTGGTGGGTGGGGAAGGGTGGCTCCTCGTGCCTTTTCATAAAAAAATAAATGAAAACGAAACAACAAAAACAACAGCAGCAACAACAGCAAAAATATGTTGCCTATGGAGATGACAGCAAGGAATATTCGTACTAAGAGGATAAGCCATACAGCTGCGTACGAACGTACTATGTAAAACCATGTTATATCAAAGGAAAAATGAGTAACATACTATGTTAAAATATTTTTCGTTTGTGACGTATACTGCAGACAGATAAACAGTTATTGAATCTAGCTTGCAAATTTTTCTCTTGGCAGGTTTTATGCAGGGCCCAAAAAGCTATCTTGCAGACTTTTCCAACGTATTTGTCATGGCATGTGGAACAAACTTTTACAGTCAGTGCCTTCCTGCGAACTCGGTCAATTTAGGATTTTCTGCCACGGCCTTTCACTGGTTCAGCAGAAAACCGTGCGACATTACAGGAGGATTACACCACAGTATGATTACAATACCAGAAGAGGCTGAGTTGTTTAAGAAACAGTCAGCGAAGGACTGGGAAACAATTCTTCTGAACAGAGCAAAGGAGATGGCTCCAGGTAGTTCGCAGGTTTTAGTTTTCTTTTTTCGCAGGTTTTAGCTAGGTCGGTTGGATCTTTGTTTGCATTAGTAAATTCTTAAAACCCACCCGAATTAATTCTACCGTAGTCCAGTCGCTGACGAGCTCCCTTTATAGGGCCTGAACCCAGGCGCGAGAAGAGAGAGTTCAGGTTAACTTGCATGCGAATTCTCAAAACGAACGAATTAGAAATGACAAAAGAATGCGCACATCTCTGTTGAACTCGCTCGCTCAAGTGACAAATTCAACTAAGCGAATTAAATGAACATGTACAAAATCTAGAAGCACTGGAACAGTCCAAAAATCTCTAATGAGACTCTTATGACTAACTAACTGCAAATGAGAGTTTTTCAGCTTTGATTTCACGATCTGTAGTTAATGGCTACCATTATTTGTTTTGCTGTTCGTTTTTAGAAAACATTGGCTAGTTTATACAAGGCCGTGTGGTTCAATTCGCCGTATCCCCACGCGTGTTTCCAGCCTTGCTGCCATGTATGGTCTTCCCATGGGTCTTTCCCCTAGTTTTTACCGGAAAAAATAGTGGAGTTCTGAGCATGCACATTCGATAGTGTCTAAAAGTACACGCGAGTGACCACGATGGACCACGAGTGACCACGAATGACCACAAATGACCACGAGTTATCACGAGTGGGAATTCATTATTTCGTCCCTTCATAATAATTAACTTTGTTAACCCCCAATAAACCATTGTCGGAGAGTAAAATATGTGAAGTACAAACGTTTTCTATTCTTAAAGGGCGGGGTCCAGTACAGGCCGGGTAGAGGGGGAGGCGGGGTGTGTTTGGTGTTAATTTTCCGTCACCTGTACCCTTTAATCCTCCGTCGTTTGCTGACTTCGGATAGTTTGCTGTTTGGTTATTAGCTAGTGTTATAAAATTTTACTAACCGTTTCTTGCGTTTCCCACGTCATCACTTTGAGAATCATGCACTATCCGCTGCCCTCTTTCCTTGCAAATAAATCAGTTCACTAATAAGATCAGAGTCAACACCGTTTTTCAATTCTTATTGGCAGCACTGTGCGTTTGAATGGTTTTCTAGGAAAAAAATTCTTTCTGTCGTTTGTTTTCTGAATGCGCTTTTTGACCTTTATTCTGTATCATTATATCATCTTTTCAGATTACTGTTTTTCGGTGCTGCGCATCATTAAAGTTATCGCCTTACAAATTTTTAAAAAAGGTTTCAAAATGTTAGCATAGGGGGTGGAATTGACAGGTGTCACGATGTTGAACGGTTTTAAAACTTTTGATTACTTTTTTGTGTACATATTTTGGGCAAAAGGTCAAAACTTTATTCATTCCCTTGAATTGTCTTGAAATGTGAGCTGCTAAATGGGGAAAGGAAATTATTGTGAATTGATTGAATCTATTATTTTGAATGAATGAAATGACCATGAATGTTCGCGATCCCCGATCTTATAAAACAGTCCGCAACAGGTAATGCTGTGCTGTTTTATTACATGTATTTATTCATTTGTTTGTTTGTCTGTCTATTTATTTACTTATTAGATTACATTTTTAGACACGCTGCACTCTGTGTTGACGGAAAAGCGGAAAATGGAAAAAAAAAAGAGAAAACCAGGCAAAGTCAACACAATATGGATGGGAGGGAGCTTCAGGGAGGTGGAAACCATGATTAAAGTGTGATGACCGTAAGTTAAGACCACCCTTCTATCCTGTACTGGACCCCGCCCTTTGAGAAAAGAAAACAAAACAAATTTACCTCTCCAAAAAAGGTTTATTTGGGGTTAATCAAGTATTTTTGATGAAGTGACAAAGTAATGACGTAATTATGATGTCAGTGAAATATTTTAATGAATTCTCACTCGCGGTCAATCGTGGTCATTCGTGGTCACTCGTGGTCACTCGTGGTTACTCGTGGTCACTCGTGGTCATTCGTGGTTAATCGTGGTCATTCGTGGTCACTTGTGGTGTTGAGTGTTTAGAAACTGGACCAACTCCGTCAGTGAGTGGTTTTGCACATAGCTGCAGGTTCCTGACGTGACATACCTTTTGTTTTTTCATTTTCATTTCTAAGTTTTCACTAAAAGAAACACGTTTCCACTAAACATGTTTGAAAACGTACAGTTAAAGAAAGCTGCACATTGCATAGTTGTGTTCACGTCTGCCTACATCCCACTGCCGTTTTTACTTAACACCAGTTCGTTTAACTTCTGCCTATGAGCGAGTTTCAATTGAGTGCCGTAAAACCAAAACCAAGGTAATTACTTTGGACAATCAGAAAGGACGGCGACAATCCAGTGAACCAGTCAAGACTCCAAGAGCGCTTACCATTTGAACGGAATTTTCCATGGAATTTTTTTGACAAATGGAACATGCGCTATTCCTCACTGAGGAAATGGATCGGATTGAGCCGTACCATTTGGTCAGAAGTTGGATAACAACAAACCTGTTGACCGGAATGTTGTAATGTCAAAGACGATGTCAGACAATTTAGCGGACGACCACTTTGAAAATGATTTCTTTGGAGTGGAAGAAGACGACTTGATGCTTGTTTCTGTAGCATCCACATTTGTAAAGAGAGATTTCAACCGATTCCAGGGACTTTTGAGCGAACAGGCGAACGATACCCACGCATTCCTCAGATGAATATTAAGCTCATTTCCGTATACTACTGAAATTGAGAGTGCTACAGCCGTGTTGCAAGAATTCCAATAACAGTGGCGATGGAAAGAAACAGCTGCCACAGGAATAAACGATCTGTGAAGATTTATCTGACGAACGTTCCCGCCATCTCACATTCCTTCTCGGAAATGTTGCGTAAGGAGCCTGGCACCAAGTTTATGGACAAATGGAACATAAATTTCCGCAAATTCCGGTCAACCCGGGGAAAAGGTAATACCTCGAAAGGTATTACCTTTTCCCCGGAAAATTTCCACCGGAATGAGCCGTTCCATTTGAATTCATCCCGGAATGACCGGATTTTTCGTGCGTATGGTAAGCGCTCCAAGTAATTACATGCAGCCGACACTAAGCGCGGGAACACGTTCGTGCACGAGTCAGGTTTGGTTTTGGTTTACTTCTGATTGGTTAAAAAAGTGGCGTGAGATTTTAAACCAATCACTAAGCGAAGTAATGCTCTATCAATTTAGGTAGCCGCCTGATTTCCGTTCAACTTGCCACTGATGAAGAAGGTAAATACGTATACGGAGGAACGACAAAAAGCACACCGGTGTCTGTCCATCACAAGTTGAGCGACCTTTGGCAAGGACTAGTAGCTGATGGTTTGATTTCACAGGTAAGAAGTTTGTTAAAGGAAGTTGGCGGGGAATGGGAACTACTGAATGCTAATTCGACCTGGAAACAGCGGACGAAGAGAAACTCTGAGAATATGCCGTGGCAACAGATTTCTCAGTTAGTGCACTTGCAGTTGTAACTCTCCAGCAGCAGACGCCTTTTCATGCATTAATCGCATTTAAGTTACTGTTGTGTAATCGCATATACAGAACTTAAGAACGTTTGCGCGAAAATTTGTTTAACATTTATTTTTTTCTGAGACTTTCACCACTGTAAGACAATGAGTTAGTATTGTCAGAAATGTAAAAAAATGGGGTTCACCGACTTCGTTTTTGAACTAACATGCCCTGAAGAACACCCTAAATGTGAAAAATCGCCCTTCGTTATCGAATATGGGATTCAGTGTCTATAAGCTCAAAAATATTGCAAATAAATCTCTGAAGTCAACATGTCTCTGCCAAATATTGTTTAGGTTTACCCATTAAGTGAATTCATTTAATTGGTTTGATTCAAAGAAAAAAAATTGCATTCAGCGACCACATTTGCTCTCGCCTAACAACATCAAGATGACAGAATTCGATGTCGCGTGGGCAGAAAAGTTGAAATTCTTTAAACTTCCCACATCGATTTGTTGTTATTTTTTTGACAATCTGTCGAGAACTGTAAATAAAATCAATTGATGGAAATAGGGGTCACCTTAAGGAAGCTCGGTCACCGATGACACAGTTTGAAATGTTTAGCCTAAATTTTTCAAATTTGTCAATAGGCCATTTTACAGTTCTGTGCTTAGTTACCAAGCCTTTGAGTGGAAGTGAGGCTGAAGGTGACCTTGTTTAGATACAAACCCTCTTTCTTTTGATATGTAAATCTTTTTGTTGTTATGCTAACTAGTTTCTGGTGTTTATCGTGACAAGGTCACTCCGAGCCTCGCTTTCACACAGAGGCCTGGTTACATGTCATAGAACTGTAAAACGGTCTATTGCATTCCTTCTCAATCTTCCTCATTCAAAGCCATCCTTGATTCTTCTTAGTTTATTGGTGCGTCTTTGGTGGTTTTTCCACCTTAGTAATCTACCATTTCAAGGTTTCCTTTGATTTGAAGGCAATTTTACACATTGCCAAAGTTGACTTTATTCATGGTGACTGTGCTCCTTTAAGGTGGCTCGATAGTCAAGAAAACCTTTTACTTAAAAATCAAACTTAATTAGACAAACTCATCATCACCACACTAGTTTCCATGAATGATGACAAACACAATGATGTTTGGGTCTCTAGTTGCCATGGTAACACTTCAAGCTTTGGTACAGTGTCTCAGAGGGTGCTTTTCTTAGGAAAATAAATGAGAGGCGGCCTTGGCCTTTTGAACTGCCAACGGGCCAATGGCAGCATGCGTTGCGATGAGTTGATTGGTAGATTGGAATTCACTCGCATTCTTCAGATTCCTCTGGGCAAGAATCTGACACCGATCATATGGAGAAAGCTTTTTTTTGAACTTCAGGATCGCTATTGTCGTTAAATTTTGGAAGGATGAAGCTCAAGCTCGGCGCAAGTACGAAGAAATTTGTGCTTGATCAGAAGCCGGCGTTTCGAGGTGAGAGTTTCGCACTTGAACTGGACAAGGTCGCTGTCGCCGGCTGTCGTGCTGCCTGCCTTGTCTCTCTTTCTAATTCTATCCTAGGGGTCGATATCTCGCGAAATGACGCTTTAAAAAGGCTCAGAACGGGCAAAAATTAGCACACAAGACAAATTTAACATTTTATCTGAACGTTTATTGAACACGTAGGATAAACGTAGTATTTAGAGTAAATCGCGGCCGACTTATGTTCATCTATATTTCTTTGTAACCGCCATTGATCGGTGTCACGCAATAAAAGTCTCTTACCGCCAGGCGTCAATAATACACTAAAAATTTTCCAGTCACTCCCATCATTGATTTACCAGTTGAAGCCTGCATAGTGAGACAAGGTTCATGTGCTTCATGGCCCTTTGTCCATGAATTACAAATTGCCAGTAGCTGGAAGTCCTGGAATCTAGCATCTGGTCGAAGTTTGTCACAGTCACAGTGCCAATAAACAGTTCTTTGGAATTGCCAAGGTTTAAGACCAGCAAATGAACCAAAACGCAGCTATTTAGGTACATTTTTGCCCATTCTTCAGGTAATTTCGCCAACGATTACCCCAATCACAAAGTAAATTCAAATAAGCTTACTGTAGTCACGTGAGCCGCTGCCATGTGACAAAATTTGTGCATGCCGTACCCAGTCCCTGCATCACAACTTTTCCTTAGAAAGCAGGATTTAAAATACTCTCCCCACCCTCAACTTTTAAGCAAAATCTTCAGATACTTATATATTTACTAGACTATCGACTCCCTTAACGCAACGTCTTCTTGCCCTTTGTTTTTCCTCAGCACGCGCGCTCGATGGCATGCCATTGCAATACGAATTGCGTGCGTAGTAACGATGCGCATAAACAATTAGGGCGAACGTCCTTATTAAGCAATCTGTGAATCTGCGACCTGTTCTTCCAAATACACACCATTGACCTGCGAGGAATATACATCAAGAGATGCTGTCGATTACGTACCCTGTCTTGTGAAATGTTTTCTGGGCTTTTGATATTGATGAGACCAGGGGCGTTCCTAGGCATTTTTTGTTTGTAAGCCTTGGTGGAGCGTATTGAGGGGAGACACAATATGGGCGCGTTAGCCCAAGGCGCAAAATGCTAGGGGGGGTCCGGGGACATGCCCTACCGGAAAATTCTGAAAATTCAAGTACTCTGAGATGTAATCTGGGTGCTTAAATTAATTAGCAAATGCCAGGATTCCATGTTGCACAAGAAATAATGGAATATTTAACAAAATGCAGCCAGTTGTGGTTGTGGTCAGCAACGTAAATGACCCGACTAGCAACACATTAGTTGCAAACATACCTGAAATCGTAGTGGAACTAAAAGAAATCCAGATCTGTTCTTTTTGGCGCAAAATTCGCCAATCACGGCTTCTACACCAATGGGTATGCCGTCCGCCAATCACTTGTAAGCCCGTGCTTATTTGCTTAAAGGCAGGTACGCCCCTGGAGACGGTGTTCCTTAATATTGCCGTCCTTTTCTTCCAACGTTTAATTTCGCTGTATTATTTTCGATATCACAGGAAGAATTTCACAAGACGACCTTCGCTTTCCGCATGCGCACTGTGGACGAATTCAAAGAGCCGTTTAAATCCAACGACAAACCCGTTCGAAAGGCTGGCCTGTCACTCATTTCCATAGAAACCAAAGTGATTCCGTGTCCCTTCAGAGAAAACTGGCTGAAGAATGGTGGAGATCCCAGAGAGCATGCTCATAGATACATTCCAGCGATTAGGGCCTGGAGTAATACAACCTTTATTTCTGGTGAGAGGATAAAAAAATTAATGTTATTGTTGTTGTTCTTGATGTTGCTATAACTGGACAGCATCCATTCCCTCTACCTTTTGATGGGTAAAAATTTGCCGGAATGGACTAAGCAATGACCCGAAGACTTCAACTAGCTTAAATATATTTGTAAGTAAAGGTTTTTTAAAACAATTTGAAGTAAAAACGGTGAAAGCGTGCGACGTTTCCACCGAATGTTTTTTGCATGTCTTTTACACTCCTTTTTACATTTTCATACTTTACATATTTTTACTTCTTTGTGTTATATTTATACCTATGCCAATTTTTATCTTCAGCTTTTAAGCTTGATAATGACCGAAGTTCGGTCGAAACGTCGCGCGCGTTTGCCGTTAGTTTTTACTTCAAATTATATATATTTATATTTGTTAAGTTATTTTCGCTTTTTAGTAGATTATTTCCTTTTTACAATTTTGTAATATTGGTGCAGAAAAGCCCTAGGGAGCAATCAGCAAACGTATGTATGTGTGTATTATTAACTTCCAAACCGTTCCCTCCTTAGGTCTCTCTGATTCTCGATCATCTGAAGAGAAGGAGAGAATTGTCGACGAGCTATTTCAAAGATATGAAAACGAAGTCGCCAAGTGCCCTGAGAATCATGGGCTTGATTTTTTCAGTGCCTACATGGTCATCGAGAAACGTATCTGATCAGGACTATGCCCTCAAAACTTTGTAACTTTTCCTAAAATTTTGCTGGCAACAATTTGAAGCTAGTTTCACGTGACCAGCAAATTTGACGTTGCCATGACAACCACTTTTTGAGAAACAGCTATATTATTTACAACAATTCGCAATTTTGGTTTTAATTATGATTATTTGTACTTTTCTTGTTGTTTGTTAAGCAACAAATTAGCGTATTAGGTATAGCTCGAGTGTATACTGAAAAATCAAGTCCACCCCGTAGGATATTTCACTCGAAAACATTGAAAATCTCTTTTGTATAACTTTTGTACAAAAAGTAGGGAAACAGTAAGAAGGAACCCAAGAATGAACCAATCAAACAATCAATCCGACAATGTTGGATCGAAATCCAAAAATTAATCTGACAAAAAATGTTGTAAAAACGTCATCCAACATGGGTGCTACACGTTCCAACATTGTCGGATGGACAAATGTTGTACAACAATGTTGGAACGTGTACCCGCGGCTTAACTTAGCGCTAAAACACTGACGCGCGAATGACGCAGGTGTCCAATTTTAGGTATTTTACATGCATGCAGCCCCCCCCCCCCCCACAAAAAAAAATAATAAAATAATTGGGCAACTCAGATTTAGGGAATTTTTGGGCGAATGGTTAACCGTCCCGTCTCCTTCCCCGCCCAAAACCTCAGGCTAAAAAATTGTTCATACGCCTCTGGGAACAAAAGCAAGTTATAAGAATATGTAGAAAGAAGTCAATTATTTTACTTGTTGTTTTTATCGAGTTAGAGTTCCATCTTTAGGGACTGGAACAATCAAACATACATTTGTAGTAGACAGCGAGCACTGTGCTAAAAATAATTAAGTTAGAATAATTTCTGCGCGAACTATTAAACATTTTTTTGTGTGTGTTTTCAAATTTCGCTAATTAACAAAACATTAACGGAAGGTACGCAGAGAAACTTGATGTTGTGAAATTTCGCAATTTAGTGGAACTGTACGCGAAAAATTGATTAGAGAACCAGTACCAGATGAAGTACGCGTACACGACTTTTCAAATCCGGTGCTTATACTCTCGATCAGCACTATTAATGAACATGCTTATCTCATATCGATAGTCTCATTTTCAACTGGTCAACAGTGCAGGGAGGAGTGAGCACTCTTCGAACACAACTGGATTGAAATGCGAAAGTCATACTCGTGCTAGCCTGCGAAGCAAATACGTCTGTTTTCGCGGGCTATATACTCGTACTACATTTCGTACCCCAACTGCTAGTTAAAGGCCGCTATGCATGAATGAATGGAAATTAAGTACGGTTAAAAATATCAGTATTAATTATAGAACGATTCTTCTATATACTGGATTAATGTTTGTCTTAAACAGGTCTAAGGATTTCACAGTGCGCAGTTGATCGTTTGAGGGGAAGCATGTAACTAAACCTGCGCTTCAGGTAGTCAGTTCTTGGGTTGAGACAATTTATTTTGTGGCATTACAGAGGTCAGGTCATGGGACGAATTTTCGTCACAGTGAAAAACGTTACATTATTTACGGACGAAAAATATACTCTGGGCTGCCTTCTTTGTCACACTTATTGTTCTGTAGTCATTAAATGTTTTATTGGAAGACTCGTTTATTTTTAATTTAATTTACTACCGACAAATTGGAAATTGAAAGCGGACCAAAAAGACTGAAGCGGTTTATTTCTTTAGGACTCTAATACGAAGTGCTAGTTTTTTGTATACCCTTGAAAATCTTTCTTTTTTTCAGTTTATATATTTTCAGTTTATATATTTTCTGTTTATATATTTTCGTATTTAAACTGTTACAAGAAAAAATAAATTAATAAATTGCGGGGGAACCAAGCCTCTTGATGTGTAACGGTGACGAAAGCACTGACCGCATACACTCGTTTTATTGGAAGACTCGTTTATTTTTAATTTAATTTACTACCGACAAATTGGAAATTGAAAGCGGACCAAAACGACTGAAGCGGTTTATATACCCTTGAAAACCTTTCTATTTTTCAGTTTATATATTTTCTGTTTATATATTTTCGTTTTTAAACTGTCAGAAGAAAAAAATAAATAAATAAATTGCGGGGGAACCAAGCCTCTTGATGTGTAACGGTGACGAAAGCACTGACCGCATACACTCGTAGCAGCAAAATTAACTGAGTGCTGACGTTACATTTCTTTTGAGATTTAAATTTTCCAACCACTGAACAAAAGAAGACATTGTTTCAACATCCAATTAGGTTCTATAAAGTATTCATTAGCGTCATTTCTTTGTCTAATCTCGTCGTTAAAGAAGACGAGGACATTAATTTGTGTCTGAGAACCAAGACGGAAGAGCAGGGACTTTAAGGTACAGAATATATAGCTTTGCTGGTTCGCATTCAGGACGCATTTCCCAGTGAAAGAACATATGCGTGCGCGGTAAATAAGTTTAACTAAGTTTGTTCTGTAATTTATCATTTCTTTGTGCGATTAGGAGAACATATTTTGATGTGCCATATTTATTTCAATCAACAATTATTTGAACTAAATTTTGTTCGAAGTAGCTTTCTCTGATTTCCAGACACCGTCATACATGTAGTTTATAATCATAACTGAATCAGTCAAAACACTGCGCTAGAGCTGTGACGGAGCGATGCAGTCAGTTTATTTATAAGCATACATGCGTTAGACACAAAGGGAACAAATATAACTGGTGTTCAAATCAGCCGACATATATGCTCATAAAGTTGAAGCCCAAGCGGTTTCACAGGGGTAACACTAATCTGTGGAACTGCAGACCGCTGAACACGTGGAACCTGCGGAACCCGCGGAACCTAAAGAAATGACCGTTTTCACTACATTTCTCTAGTGTGCTACTCTTCTACAATCAACAAGTAATGATTGCATTACCAGTGTTGTTATTCTCCTCCCCAGAGGCCGCGCTCCTCGGTGCTGACCAAAAGGATTGCGGCCTCTGAGGGCGGGAATGTTGTTGTTTCTTTCTGAGCTTTTCTGGTGTCCGAGTCACTAAAATGGTCGAAGGCAGAGCGACTCTCAACACAAGATAAGGATATTTTTTCGCTGAATTGAGGCTTCTGACCTGTCTTTCACCAGAATGAAGACGTCCGAAGTGATTGATCTTAACATTAAGCAACTTTCTGCCTGTGCTGTTGAATCCAAGGTATAGTTTTACTGAGATAGTTCAGCAGGGGCGAGCTAGCAGTATTAGCAATTTCCTGTGCACGTCTAGACGAAATTTTCATGTATCAGTTGAAGTTATCTCAGTATAGAATATGTCAGAGTTTTAGAAAAGCTTAGTCGCAGTGTAATCACGTGAGAGTTAACACATCGCCATGTTGAATGTTGACAACGTTTTCAGATTGGTTCTTGGTTTGTACATTGGACTTGTTTGTTTCTTCATTGAGGATGGTAAAGGGTATTTTCGTGACCCGTGACCGGCCCTTTTTATTTCCCGTGAAATATGAAATTGCTATTTTTTCCCTTGTGAATCGTGATTTCCACAGTCGCCGTGAACCGTGATTTTCCAAAACTCTCTCTTTTCGGTGAAGCAAAAAAGTATTCTTACCTTGTGTTGAGATCGCCCAGTTTAGCTCTCCATTCACCCATTTTGGCGGCAAAAAGCAACACGTGACTCGGATACCGGATGTAATAAAATCACCGGAAATAATTACATCACCGGAAATCACCGGAAACAGAAGTAACAAACACGGAATTAGGCAGATTATCACCGGTAATGCAATCGCTGCTTATTGATAATTTGACTTTGGCAATTTCGAAGAGCAGTACCCAAGGGAAATGTTGTGAAAACGGTCATTTCTCTAGGTTCCTCTGGTTCCGCAGGTTCCGCGGGTTCCGCGGTCTGCAGTTCCACAGATTAGTGTTACCCGTTTCACCGTCCCAAAACACTCCGACTCGAATCTCTTCCCGAGGTCACGCATTCACAATCTGGGGAGGAAAAATTGCGTGACGAGCCAAAACAACCTCTGCGTCCACAAATAGATTGAAAACTTCCAATGTCTTAATAAAATTATTGAAAAACTGTTTCTGTACGCGTTTTCATGGATTGAAGAAAATATGACAAAAGAGAGGGCAGTGAACAGTCTAAAAATAAACGTTAGATACATTGTTCACGATATATTTGCCTAAAACTGTTATAGAGTAACGAAATGGTTATAAATTTATGTAATAAGAACTTAATTAGCTCTAACTAAATGATTAAAAGCAATTTCTTGAAGAAACTCCACACTGCAGCAACATTTTTGCAAAATTTCACCGATTTTCGAGCCAAATTTGAATCTTTGAAAAACTGACATCCTGACGCTTAGCTTTTTCAAAATGCACATCACAATCCGGCTCATCCTCGGTGTAAAAACCTGTGGAGCTCACGAGTGACGTAAAACAAAGATCGAACAAGACAGCAAATAACCTCAAAACAATATGGAACAGAAGAACAATAGCTCAAAAACAAAGAAAAAGGTCACAGGTTTTTACACCGAGGTAACCCCACAATCCGTTTCCATCCTCGCCATCGTTAGACATCCTCACTTCCTAATGGGTTCTAATCATTTGTCGAGAACTGCTCTACAAAATAAAATCATTATTGCTCAGCTTCGGAGTTCCAAAGATCGATGTATGTTTTTTGAGATTTCCAAAATCATGCTGACGATTAGTTATGTTGGAATAGCCAATCAGAGCGGGCCAACAACGATATTCACTGTTTTAGTAGATGCTATAAGAGTCCATTCTTCAGGTTTTTTTACAAAGGAGAACTATTAAGTTATTATAGCTCACCACAACGAACACGTGCTAACATTATTAAATCAGCTCAATGAATTAGAAAAAAATTGTTTCATGCGACGTATTACGATGCCAAGACTTGACGAAGCTGCCTAAAAGACATCCTTACACGCAACTTCAGAAAATCCTTTCTTACCCAAAAAAGAGACAATTTTGTCAAGATATTGCAACCAAGAGTTTTTATCGCTGACGAGAGATCTAGATTTGCATTACAAAGTTTGAGTTAAATTCAAACTGGGTTTGCCGTTTCATGAAAGAGGTGTTGATAGCTGGTCGCCTTCGAGAGGTCGCAGAGATAGCCTTAACTGAAGTGGTTCTTATTAATAAAACGTATTTTAATAGCGTCTGCTTTTCTGTTTGTGTGTTCACTAGCGAATTTTGAAAAAAGGACAGAGGAACGTTTACATACTGAAAGGAAAAAAAAAAGATGTCCTCAAGTAGCGACAAGTTTGTAAGTACCTTTTCACTCGCCTCCAGATCTAGCGGTCACTGGCCGGGGACATTGTGTTGTGTTCTTGGGCAAGACACTTTCAATTAGTCTCACAGTGCCTCTCTCCACCCAGGTGTATAAATGGGTACCGGCGAATTTAATGATGGGAGTAACCTTGCGATGGACTAGCATCCCATCCAGGGGGGAGTAGAAATACTCCTAGCTTATAATTAAATCAGTCCGGGGCTTATCTCCTAGTTTCCTGTGTAAACCGGTTACTAGCCCCGGCCTTAACGAGCCACTTAGGTTCGAACGCAGACTTTTCCTTTTCCCTCTCTATCTGCCAGGGCTGAAAGCCGGTGAACATGCTATGAGATTCAAGGTTAATTGATAATCCGTGTGGTCATTGTACTTTTATGAAGCCGGAAAGGTTTTTTAGGAACTGATGGTTATTGTTTTGTATTTCGTGATATTCTTGCTGAGCAAGGCCGAATAATTTCTCTTATTATATGGCAAGGAAAATTCGAACGTTCTGATTGGTTCTGTTTTGGTCAGGCTAAGTCGCGTATTTTTCCTAAAGTTGAGTAATCTAAAACTTGCAAGTAGGAAGTGCAGAAAGAAAAGTTATAAAAATACTCTAATTTAAAGAAAAAATGTTTTCAAAATCGTAGTAGCTTGTTCTTTCGGAGTTGTTTCGCGGCATCAAAACATGTTACGGCCAAAAACCTCTGAATTTAAGTCACCGAAAGTGCGTTATTAACAAGCATGCATTACCCGAGTGCCACATAATAAACTACTTACTAACCTAGCTTGCTCGAACCCGTACTGTGGAATATTGGCCCTCGGTCGGTTTTGTACGGACCTCGCTGCGCCCGGTCCGTAATGCCACGACCTCGGGCGAATATTCCCCAGTATGGTCCTCGCGCTCGGTCAGTAAGAGGTTAGTAATAGACCATTTCCGAGTTCCCTTTTCCCTCTGTTTCAAAACGAGTCTAAGTGCGAAACTATTCATATGGAAATGAGCTCGTTTTGCATGAGAATGAAGATGCAGGTAAAACACATTTTAATAACAATGGTTTCGCACTTAGACTCGTTTTGACACTGAGGCAAAAGAGAACTCGGAAATGGCCTATTGTATTAGATCAAAGTTAATGATGCTCAGGCCAACCTGGACTACACTGCCGAGTTTCCGTAGTATGATTCCTGACCCTACCCCTTCAGGTTGCCATGAAAGTTGGTTCTTACCCATTCATATTTATGTATCGTGAGCGGCACTGTGACGGTACAGTACCTCGCCCAAGAACACAACACCATGACCCTGGTGATACGACTCGAACGCGGACTATTCAAACCAGAGTCAAATACATGAAACTTACCATTAGGCCAAGCAAGGGCATAAATTCACCAGGACCCATTTATACACCTGGGCGAAGAGATACACTATGAGAGAAAAGTATCCAGCCCATTTGGCCACCGCGCCTCTTGGCGGTCTATTACGGTTTCCTATTGGTTTGATAGATATTCAAAGCCAGTCGTATGTTTATGAACGCTTGTCGTGACACACGCCTTTATGTTTTGCGCGTTTGGCTGTAGTCAATTTAATTTCAAATATAGATATTTTTATTAAGTCCCCTCACAGCCACATTCCGTACGGTGCAGATGGGTCTGGCTTCTACTCAGACAACACTATTGGATGCTACAATGTGATCTTAGAGTCCGCTCCTCTTATGTTAGAGAGTGTCAAATCAGCTTTCGTAAAACTTGATTCCACGTTCACTATAGCCGACTACGGCTGCGCAGATGGAGGCACCTCCATGCCATTGCTATACGCATGCGTGAAAGAGCTACGTAAGATTCATGGTGACGATCTACCTATCCACGTGATCTATGAAGATCAGCCTGTAAATGATTTCAAGTCACTGTTTCTTCGCTTGCAAGGTTAGTCTGGGGGGTAACAGACCTCTCTTGACCCGGTCTAGTGAGGTATTTGTCTCCCCTGTTGAAATCATTCTCGGTGAGTTTTATCCCCTTGTCGTTCTTGGCACGCACCTCTTCAATTTCCACTCGTGAATAGAAATACGTGTTTTCAGCTTCCTAAGTGGAATGCATTTAGTTGAGTGATAAACGGCTGATATAGGAGTAATACAAAATCTCATGGAAGATCCTTTTTTCGGTTTATTTTTTGAGGAAATCGGAAGCAGGTTTATATGCTTCTAAGGAAATCCGTGAGTTTTTACCTTGACGATGTTCTTTTCGCATTACTGGTGGCGCACCTATTCACACCTATCCTCTTCGTGCCTCGTGGCACGTAGGGCCTGGCGCACAGTCTCCACTAAGTGTTCCCTTGAACAGCCACGCAATGGCTGCTCCTGTTTAGTTCTATCATGTCGTTGAAGAATCAAATCTATTTTCTCCACAGTTTATTTAGTTCTATTTTCCTTCCCAGGTCTTATACCAGGACCAAAAAGCTATTTTCTAGACTTTCCAAACGTTTTCGTCACGACTAACGGCACAAGCTTTTATAGCCAGTGCCTTCCTCCACACTCTGTAAATTTGCTATTTTCTTCCACCGCCATGCACTGGTTACGTGACAAGCCATGTAACGTGACTGGAGCGTTACATCACACAATGATTACACTACCAGAAGAGGCTGAGAAGTTTAGAAAACAGGCTGCAAAGGACTGGGAGACGTTGCTGTTGGCAAGAGCGAAAGAGCTTGCTCCGGGTAGGGATGTGGAGTGGTTTGTTGTTGCACGGTACAGAAGCGTGATTAGTAATTGATTCGGTGCATCTTTGGCCTAGGTGGTAGGATGGTTCTTGTCCAGTTTGCAGTAGACGAGGAAGGGCAATTCCTTGGAACAACAAAGGCCTCTCCAGCGTCCATGCATCACACGATGAGAGATTTGTGGAAAGGCCTAGTCCACGATGGTCTTATTACACAGGTCGTATCTTGAATATGTTTCTTGCTAATCACATCGTTCGGCTTCATGGAGCTCAAATATTAGTTCCGTTATCCTTGAACGGAAAGCCCTAAAATCGTTTGCCAGTTCAAGGAACCTGGTTTTGATTTAGGTTCAAACCCATTTTAGTGACCAAAAAGTATGGCCTCTAGGACAAGAATGCTTTAAGCCAAGACTCTGATAAAATATAGTAATTTGCCTGTTTTTGATGAATGATTAACATTCTTTGTCATTTTTGCTCAGGAAGAATTTAACAGCACAACATTTGTTAATTATTACCGCACAGTGAATGAATTCAAGGAGCCATTTGAATCCGCGTACTCACCCGTTCGAAAAGCTGGCCTTTCACTCGTGTCAATAGAAACCAAAGTGGTGCCATGTCCGTACAGGGAAAAATGGCTAAAAAATGGTGGCGATGCTAAAGCACACGCGCGCTGGTTTATTCCAACGACGAGGACTTGGAGCAATTCAACATTTCTTTCTGGTAAGAAAGAAATTTCAATTCCTTTGGTATGTCGAATTTCTTAACTTATCTTACCACACTCTATCTAACCTCGCCTTGCCTCGCGTCGGCTCGCCACACTTTACCCCCTCCCCTCACCGTGGCGAGCCTTGCCTTTCCTTGCATGCCCTGCATCCTCGCCCTGCCCCGCCCTGCCCTGCCTTTGCTTTCCAAGACCTTAAAGTGCACCTAACCCCAAAATATCTTTTTCGCTAGAATAAACTTTTGCACCAATTTGAAACGCATTGCAACTTTCGTTTCTCCTTTTTACCAAATTCTGACTATTTATAGCATTCAAAAGTTACGATAAACTGTTCCACGACCGACTCAGAATGGGCTTGGGTCTATTCCCGATTTGACGTCACAAACTGATTTGCATGCATGTTTACAAAGAGTCAATGCGATGCAAATCATTTTGTGACGTCAAATCAGGAATAGACCCACGCCCCTTCTTACTCGGTCGTGGAACAAATGATGCACAGTTTTTCATAACGTTTGAATGCTATAATTAGCCAGAATTTGGTAAAAAGGAGAAACGAAAGGTGCAATGCGTTTCAAACTGGTGCAAAGGTATGTTCTTCGCAATCTGTTGCGCATAAGGCCACAAAGATGGAACTGCAGTCCCTGGTAGGTTCAACCTTGCTAGACAGGTTCCAGACGAACTGCGGCATCTGGTCCTCCAGCTTGGAGGTTGGACGAAGGGCTAATAACCCTTCCCTGTAAAACAACTAATATTAAGGGAACCATATTATTAGCTTGTTTATTTTCTTGTTAGGCCTTTCCGATCATCGTTCTCCCGAAGAGAAAGAAAAGATTGTGGATGAATTCTTCAAACGATATGAAAACCTGGTGGCCAAGCATCCAGAGGATCATGGGATGGATTATGTCCATGCCTACATGGTTATTTCAAAGAGTTAACAATGCAGATATCGCATCATGTAGAAATATAAAGCCACTTGTGGACTTCCAATGCCACCTTCGTGAGCTTGCCAGTTGTACCTGTTAACGCCTAAGTTATAACCAACCGCTAATTTTCTTTACTAAGAAAATTGAAAGTTTAATGGTCTTTAATTGCTTCTCAAAAGAGTAATTAGTAGTTGAGTCGATGTTTAACCAGGGCTGTCCTTTGCTGAACAAATGTTTTTCAAAATTTCAGCTTTTCTTCGCTTGCATTACCTCCCGGCAAAATAGTTCTGAGTAATTAATATGCAGATTGCCGGATTTCATCGAAATTATGTCAAAATGATCGTCAGATATTAACGCACCCATAGTATTTGGAGCATTTACCATAATCAAAATGTTTTCCTTGTGACTTCTCGGTGTGAAACAACAATTAATAAACTTCTGTTCTCCGCACTCAAACTAGACTTTTTTAGGAACCAAAGGCGGTTTTCCTATTTAGAGGAAATGTAAAGACTTTGTCCGCCTTGCCAGCTATTGGATGTAACGTGGCTTTTGTTTCAATTTTTGCAAACCACCCCAGAGGGCCCAGGTTCACGACCACTCGGTCAAAATGACAGTTTTCCTTGTCTCCCTCTCCAAAGGGAGAATAAATTAACAAATCTGTCCACCCTCTGTGAGCTAAGCTAGGTGCTGGAGAAAGGCGAGAATGGTCAATTCATGGTTATATCTTCAGTATTCCTAAAGCGCAGAAGGAAGCATGCGGCTTCAAACTTGTTTTGAAAATTTGGTCTTCGATCTACACCCATGCGAAGTTTTGGAGCGAGCGGATCCGATTGAAGCCAATGTTTGGCTTCCTTTTCGACGAGCAATTCGAGTGTATCAAGCGTGGCATGTTTGCACCCTTTTCAAAACGACGTTTAAACGCTTTAGAACAGTCAAAAAACATTACATGCATTACATGATGCGAAATGTAAACTTAGGGACTGTGCAATAATTAACAGGAGGGGGGGGGGGCGAAAAATGAGCCTCGCAAGGAGAAATATTACAAAATACCCCCCTCTCAACAAAGACACATTAGCTCTGACCCCCCTCCAAATCTCCAAAAAATTATTACAAAAAACATTACATGCATGATGCGAAATGTAAACTTAGGGACTGTGCAATAATTAACAGGAGGGGGGGGCGAAAAATGAGCCTCGCAAGGAGAAATATTACACAATACCCCCCTCTCAACAAAGACACATTAGCTCTGACCCCCCTCCAAATCTCCAAAAAATTATGACGAACCTCCCCCCAACCACCACCTACAAATATAGTAATTCTACCTGAATCTTTTACTTGCTTTGTACAGTAATGCATTCGACATCAGTGTCTGGGACAAAGAGTACCTCGTAACTGTGTTTGATAAAGTCGCCCATTTCTGAAGAGTCTGATTGTGCATCGTCTTCTGAGTCGTCTGGATCTTCTGATGCACTAGATTGCAGCTAAGAGTCACTAGTTGCGTCATTGTCTTCGGGTTCCAGTATTTGTTGAGCAGCCCGAACGTAATGTAGAACACGAGCTACTAGCGTTGCTTTCCTTCCACTGACCTGTAAATTGTGTTGCTTCAAGCACAATCTTGCCGTCAGCGAGCTGACATGGTCCTCATTGTTCCAGTCAATGTTTAGCAGATTGTTTCTTTCAGAAGCTATCTTTCGTGCCTTCATAGCGAGAAATTCCTGATGTTCTACAAAGCTTTTACAGGCATTCTCGTCAACCATTAATTCCTGGCACACCTTTTGGAGTTCGTTACCGTTTGAAGTTAGTTTACCAGAGGCAAACAATCGCTTTACTTACTACGGGAGTTGCTGGTCGATTTGGTCAGTTGTGCTTGGAAATCAATGTATCTGGTGTCACTGAGACCTGGAACAGGCAACCAATTCCCAGGAACTCCTGCTGACCAACCTTCCTGTTTGCAGGACTCACAATTCGGCTCACAAGCATACTTCAGATACTCTAAGTAGTAGTGCATGCCCTTGTCGTACATGATCTTCCTTTAACTTTTGATCGAAGCTTCAAAAACAAAGCATTCCCGCACATCTTGCTTCGCTTACTAGCAGGTGCCTTCTTCCACTGAATGAGATACTTGGCAAGAAAATGTAAGATCTGCTGCTTCTTAGAATAACTAGAGACATATAAGGAAATCGTGCTTCCCAGACACAGGCTCATCATGAATTCGATCTTAAGACTTCTCTAGCCAACTTCCAAGTATTCTCCAATCTTAATCTTTTTGTCAGTTTTCCAGTTGCCCCCCCCCCACTTACCCCCCTCCCTAAGGCTATGAGTTTACATTGTCCCCCCTCTCGTTTTACTCCCCCCCCTCCAGATAATTATTGCTCAGTCCTTTAACTGGCTCTTTATTATATTTTTCTTTCAAAATCAATTTTATCTATAATTTTTCATACAAATCTTTATAATTTTGCCGCCGCCATTTTGACCGAATGGTCTCGTGAAACTAGGGGCCCTCTCAGGGGCGGATCCAAGATTTTTCTTGGGATGGGGTGCACCATTAAGGGAAGACGTAATTTCCAGGATTTTGCTAAGGAGGGGTGCACCACTAAGGAGTGACGTAATTCATGGGTGAAGTAAGCAGAATACTAGTCATATTAGTATAGTCGCAGGTCATCTGCCTTTGCTGTTTCCTAACCGAATAAGCCATTTCCGAGTTGCCTTCTGTTTCAAGACGAGTCTTGGTGCGCAACCTTCCTTATGGAAATGAGTTGGACTTTCAAGAGAAAAGACGTGCGAGTAAGATTGATTTCCATATATATGAAAAGTTGCGCACTCGTCTTGAAGGAGAGGAAAACGGCATATCGAAATGGCCTATTGAAATTAAGAAATGTTGGTTTTTTGAGGGGGAGGAAAACCGGAGAAAGCGGAGAAAAATGTCTTAAAAATCCAAGTTTTTGGCTAAAACTTAAGCCTTCTTCAGGGGAATGAAGTGACAAGAAAATTTCTAATAAATGTTATAATCCATCGCGCGCGCGAGTGGCTAGACACTTCACGTGTCCGAATATGCCCCAGCTGCGATATACGTAAGTTACGATAATTCGGTCGAAGTCTTGCAAAGCGCCGCATAACGGCAAATGTTCTAGCTGGTAAAGGCACTTCGTTGACAATTTGTTGGATAATAAAACAATTATCCTGCTCAATCTTGCGGAATATCGCCTGATTTTAGCCAACTCGGCCTACGACCTCGTCAGTTAAGTATCAGGCGATATTCCGCGCGATTTCGCAGGATAATTGTTAAACATACCCCAGGCGATATTTCCCAGTTTTCGAATTTTGCGATTTATATTCGCACGTTTAGTTTTCATCCCGAGTAAATTTTTCTCTACTTTTGCCATAATTCATTTCAGAGGGATGAGCTCGCCAAGGGAATATATATATTTCTCTTGGTCTCGCTAATAATGCTCTTAAATTATCTTCCAGTGAAAGAAAATAGTTTTTTCTGTTGATAGAATGTGTCCTGACTTCTCTTCTCCCTTTTTGTTGGTGAACGCGATAGATTTTTATTCATATGTAGAATGTTTCGGGATTTGAAGTGTGACTCCTACATGTGAATCTTATTTTCTAGAAATGAAAGAGCTTTTGTGAAAACAAACCAAACGTTTTTCCCTACCTAGTTGCCATAATGTAGAATTAAGATTTTTCTTAACAGGCGTCTTAAACAAAAAAGAAGACTATTAAGAAACTGATGCAAATTTATTTAACTGAAAATCTCCTTATCTATTTCAAAATAGCTTCCTTAGTGTCAGTTTTCTAATTGAGCACGTTTCTTATAATGGCATCAGTCAGTTTCCGCGTCAAGTTGTCTTCATATATTCTTTTTCATCTGCGCATTTGAGAGCACGAGCGACTTCACAAATGTTTCTCCTTCGGGTACGAACCAACTGAAAATAGAAATACCGCTTTAGTTAGTATATTTTAAGGAAGATTTGAAATGATGTTCGAGCAATGACTTATTTAAGTAGTCCTTCGTTAGCAACATTTTTTTAAAAAGAAGTTATTTTCCTCTCACTCCATTGGCAGCAACAGGTGACAAATCAAACGGCAATATGGCCTTCGCCAGAACAGAACCAATCAATTTATCAAAGAGAGCAACGTCAACTTGGGCTCAGTGTCGATATTGCATCGTTCTCGCGAGAATTGCAGAAATAAAAAACAAATACAAAGCAAAAAGCACCAATTTAACATGCTATTGTTGCTTCAAATCGATTTGTTAAGTAGTGATAAAAGAGCTACCTGAATTTTCAAGTCATGTCACCTTTTTAATAAAGGCCAGTATTAAAGAATGCATCGATTCTGTTACATTAGACAACAATATAACTGACAAACTGATCCTGAGCGTTCAATTACCTCCGATCCCCAATTCGGCATATTTCTTTTTCCTCGGTAGTTAGAGCAATCTGGTCTATTCGGGCACGGCAGAATGGGCATGGCAGCTTCTACATCTTGAGTGTAAGCCAACAGCGAAACCGAAATAACGGAGCACAGTAAAACCATCGACAATGAAAACTTCTTCATCGCGAAACGTAGAGAGGATCTGATGCGTTTAACGAAGGTGCACTCAGTGGTCTTTGAAGGACTAAAAAAAACGCCTTTTATAGATAAACGGTGGTTTGCGTCCCCATTGAGTTGATATAATTAGCAGCAATAATAGACGAGCTTTTCTGATGCAAAACAGGTATGTTTGATTAGAAATTGGAGGTGGGATGTTTTCCGTTTAATGGATGGCTTTTATTACAACAAAAGAAGAATATACACGTGACATGTAAATTAACTTGCAGCTGCGACTTGAAAAGAAAGAAAAATAGAAACCATACTTACGTTTTGCAATCGATGCGTCAATAAAATACCACAGCTTCGTGAATCAACATGGTTATGAGTTTTGGGGAACAATGAAAGAGGTTAATATGTTTTATTATTATTACTGCAAAACTGGAATTATAGGCGCCTAAAACACCTTAATTAGCATTTGCGGCTGTTAAAAGAATGCCTTTTTTTTTGATACGTTAATTTAGTAAAGCTGGGCAGTTGCGAATCGAAACAACCATAGTCGTTACAGCTTCTTGTTTCTCTTACTTTATTGCTTCTTTCAAAAACAATTAGAGAACTGAATTATTGACCCAGTTATTAGCGACAAAGTTTGGAATATCTCTTTAACAAAGCGAAAAAAACGAATTGAAATTAATGAGTTGTTTTGAAATTGTTTTTCATTAACGTGTCGGCTTTCACTAAACAAATTGAAAAATATGCAAATCAGTATGCAAATAACTTTTGAAAAGCCGGCCACAGAAATTGCTGTCTGATCAAAGGGTTAGTAAAGAAGACCTATGTACAGCTATTTTACGCATCCATATGTGACAAGTAGCTTCAACTTCAATCATTTACTCCCATTGGGCGTAAGTACCCTTGGGCAAAGTACTTGGAAAGAAAGCGTCAGAACTTCTTTCGATATCGCAGAAATTAATGGAAAGGAGTTTTGACGCTTTCTTTCCAACTGCTTGGGCGTAAATGATTGGTTTTAAAACCCGCCCACTAAAGTTATCTCCTAAAAAACCTAAAAAACTTAAAAAAATAGCACATCAGTTTTGTTTTATGCATTGGACGGCATGCTGTTTTCTACGAGAACAAATGTGTATTATTCGCCTGGCGCGTCCTTTTCACAGTTTTACGCGATAAAAATCATGAGCTGATAATCTATTTTTGTCTTAACAATCAACGAAAGGTTCTGTGATAGATATGTTAATTTAGTCCAGCCGGATAGTTGCGAACAATATCGTTACGACTTCCTCGAGATTTCAGTGATGTTCCCAACGAAAGCTGTTAATCGATTCAAAATCAATTACCAATGCTGTAGTGACTGCAGTAAAATGTGGAATTGTTTTTTTTTTCTCTTTTTCAATAGTAAGAGAAGCAATGGAAACAAATGCTTTGAATTGTTTTCTTTATTTAGTGTGTACTTTATTTAAAACGTGAACAAGGAAGCTTAATTCTCAAGCCAAATTGCACAGTAAATAATTTTTCTGACCTCTCAACTGCTGTTGAACCCAGACGCCGGCTGGATTTCTGTAGTGGACTCAGAAATTTTATTTTCTGAATAATTTGACTATAGATCGCTTCTTCATTGCAGTCATTTCACCCTATCCAAGTTGCTTCTCCACTTACCAAACGCATCGGACTTGATCCATAATTAACTTGGTACATTTTGCCAACAACTTTAGAAATTCACGGCCTGATCAAGAGGCAGTAGTCCCAAAAATAAAATAAAAAAGATGTTTATCTGGGGCTATTTTATGCGTCTATATGTTATAAGTAGCTTAATAAGTGGCAAGAATAGAAAATTCTGATGTGTCCTGTATACGAGTAGTTATTTTAAGAACAAACCTTGCGCGCAAGAAAATGACGCGCGGCCTTGCCTAAGCAATTTTCGCGCGTGCACCACGCCATATGTAGTTAGCAGTTTGTGGTTTAATTTTGTGGAATTAGCTATAACCATTAATTAGGTTTTAACGGGGAGCCATTTATAGTGGTTATTATATTAATGGTAATTGCTGATATATTGTTGTTCCGGTGTAAGTTCCTAAGAATGCGTTCATAAGCAGGATCTGGTCGAAACAGACATTTGTATTGAATTTGTCATTTTTGGCAAGCAAATTCCCTTAGCGCGCGAACATTAGTCTAAAAATAAAACTGCTCAGGTTCATTACCATAGATGCAGACTTCTGGAATTAGCGGCACTTTTAGCTACTTCTGCTCTTATCTAATAAGTACGTAAAAATCGACAAGCCATCTTTTTTTACGTATTTCACGACTACTTAGTTTCCTATAGAACACGTCTTTTGCATTGATGTTTGACTTGTTTGTCCTCAATTATCATAAATAACGATTACGAGTTGATAATCTATTTCTTTTAAATAATTCACGAAGCCTTAGCCATTCAAATGCTCGGATACAACAATAGAACAAGCACTAACGTGTTCCCAGCTGTTAATTTACAAAATCATGTAAAACTCGGCGCCTTTTGTCCGGCATTTTCTATTTCACGGTAGAATATGTTCATTCTTTAATTAAACCCTTTTCTGGCTCCGAAAAAGTAGAATGTCAGTGGCAGCAGTAAGCGAACCGACTTTGTTTCGGGAGGCCGATACATGCATTTTATTCATCTATTTCCATTTGGTTGATTAATTTGATACTCATGTTTGACCATTTGTTTCTAGCTGTTCATCGACACCACTGAATAATTTCTCATTCTCTTAAGTAGTTTCCCTTTGTTTCGCTGTTTCAGTTTTCGTGTGTTCAAGATACTGGAGATAGCAGTAGCCGAGTTTCCGCTCGATCTTTGATCAAACCTCCAAAAATTTTTCAATTACCAGGAGGCGAGCCGACTCCTTTTAATTTTACGAGATCGATCCATGCATTTTATTCATCAATTTCCATTTGGAGTTGATTAATTCTTCACTGTTTGACGATTGGTTTCTGTTCATCGTCACCACGGAAAAAATTATCATCGCCTTTAATACTTTC
Organism: Blastomussa wellsi; assembly: GCA_947652115.1. Classification (NCBI taxonomy): domain Eukaryota; kingdom Metazoa; phylum Cnidaria; class Anthozoa; order Scleractinia; family Plerogyridae; genus Blastomussa; species Blastomussa wellsi. Next base: position 4,428,142 of record OX393570.1, on the reverse strand, counting down.
CTTTGTCTCGATGTTTTAGTTTTATTTCCCCTTTTAAAATACCATTGCATAAGCACCTATCGAAAAAAAAGAACACTATAAAAAAATTACACTTGTCAATATTCTCTTAGTTGGCAACATTCTCTTAGCTGGCGTATACTCTGCACGGCGCAATCATTTCACAAACTTAGAATTTGTGAAGGCCTAATGATTCAACAATTGAAACCCACTTTAAAGGAGCACTGTCACAGGGGTTTTGCTGTTTTCAGCTTCATTCATTGCTAAAATCATTACCTGTAACCTGTAATCCCTGTTATCATTACCGTAACGTCAGTTGTATAATTATAAATTAAAAATCAGACCGTTTAAATTTTATCCCGGGCTTATCCGATCGTGTTTTCAAACCCATGCGGCAGGAAAGTAAGAAACGTTCGTGCGGTGAAGCAGCAAGTGCTATCAAGAAATGAAGCCACCGACAACTGAGGCTGCAAATGTCACGATTTTAAAACCTGGTAGGATTTTTCTCAGATTTATCAAGCGAATAACCCCCCCCCCCCCCCCCGAATAAACAGTGAAGAGTTTGAAACTCACCTTTTTCCCGTACACGTTTCTGCACTGTGAGACTCGTCCACTACCACTGCTGCTAGGCTTTGATGCAGTTTGCTATTGTTGTCTTTTAGGACGTCAAGAAATTTCTTAACGTGAGTACCTGTTCGGCAGTGATGATTCAACTGCGGTGGTGTCACTGCGATTTGGAAAATGTTGCCGCTGTTGAGCTCCTCGGCAGTGCAATTCACTGAACGCAATTTCATAATCTGATCGATCAGGCTTTTCAACAGCGAAATGACTAAAACGCTGGTTGGCACAATTCTTTCCCGCTCGATTCAACCACTCGCGTCTTGAACACAGTAAATATCATACTCTTTCCGAAACCAGTCGGAAGAATCGCTAGAACATCCTTCCCATTCATTGCTAATAGCTGTTCTTCTTTGAGGATGATCCTTCAATTAATTTCTTTCAATTTCTTTCAATTCATAGATGCTATTACTTGGCGATCTAGAATCACGATCAGATTACACCAGATGATCATGGGAAGACCTTCAGTTCGCTCCCCAGCCGGGCAGTCGTTATGTCCGTAAAGCCTGGTTCACAATGGCGACATAAGGCCGACACAACGACAAAGTCACACAATTGCAAAAAACACCTTACACTTATGTTTTATGTCACCAGTGTGAACAACACAACATAACGACATAGTAAGAACATAATGATGTAAAGCTACATGAACATAACGACATAAGGAAAAGATTGATCTTTTCCTTATGTCGTTATGTCGCTAGTGTAAACCAGGCTTAAGCGAGTTGCCCGATAGTTTTGTCGTTTAAATGATTTGTGCTGCAGCTGCTACGTGCTTCTCGCCGGTGGATGATGTGCTTCTTGCATTTCAGACAACATGCGTATGGAAAGATTTTACCACAAGGCACCCTATTTTGTTGACATGCAGTAACCTTAATTAACGCATGAAGAGAGACAACACACCGGAGACTATTATCCCCTTTTCTGGGTTCTTTACAGGGACGGCGGAGCCGGGGGGGCTAGGGGGGCTTCAGCCCCCCCACCTTTTACGACGATGGAATTTTTTTTGTTTCAGTATAAGGTTCGTATGAATAAATAATGAAAAAAGGAAAACGTAAATAATAAATAAAAGGAAAACGTAAACGGAAAAGCGCCATTTTGTAGAAAAAAATACGTTACTGACAGTTATTGTTGTCATTCAGAGTCATTTGTAAGCATGTAATAATATCTTTTATTAAAAACTAGCTATGGTAGATTGCATTTCCTGAGTTTGATTGGTTTAGAGGCAATGGTATATGGTATATGAGCTCAAACCTGTTCAAAACCTGTCGGAAACTTTTCGTGTTTACGTACTTCCTTTATACGCGCATCCTTTCCACACACGAGGAGGTTGTGTAAAAACCCAGGTTAGTGTACTAAAATAAAGCCAGGATATATCGTGGAAGACTGAAAAATATGTATGAAGCTTACAAAACTTACAAAATATTGCTGTAAGCAGGTTGTCTTTTTAAAGAAATATCTCATGGAGAATGGTGAAAATACCATTTCCGAGCCTCTAGATTTCAAAATTTTCTTGGGGAGGATGCCTCGAGACCCCCTACAAACTCGCGCCTCCGGCGATAGTTTTCTAGCCCCCCACTTTAAAATACGCTCCGCCGTCCCTGGTTTAACGTCCCACAGAATTATTGATGGACAAGGTTTGTGAGACGGGACCTACGGTTTATCGTCCTTATCCGAGAAGACTAGAAACGGTCTAACCATTTGCAAATGCCATTACAAAGGCAGCACAATCTCCTCAGTTATTTATAATTGGACAAGGCTTATAATCATTATGATGTATAAGGTTTTACAAGTTGAATCGTTCAAATGAGGTTTTTGCCTGCTTGCTAGCTAGAACTTTACAAAAGCCATAATTTTGCAACCGATCGTTCGAGTTCATAATTGTAAGACGTGCGGTTTGTTAACGTGTCATTAATAATTGCTGTGAAAACTATTACTTTTTCACTAATTATGAATACGATCTAATTTTTAAAATCTTTTTGGGCAAACCGCACATTAAAACGTCATAATTGATAATTCATATAGCAACTGTCTTAACCAGTTTGCTACGGATCGCTGTGTCGAAACTAGTTTGTGTGGGGCGACCCGATTTGTACATACAAGAGAAGCAGTCTTCCTATTCAGGTTAGTGACGCTTGAGTTAAAGGGGCAGTATCACACTGTTTTTTGTAAATAAGCTTAACTTTACAAAAGCCATAATTTTGCAACCGCTCGTTCGAGTTCATAATTATAAGACGTCATTAATAATTGCTGTGAAAACCATTACTTGTTCACTAATTATGAATACGATCCAATCTTTAAAATCTTTTTTGGCAAACCGCACGTTTTTGATAATTCATATAGTAACTGTCTAAACCAGTTTGCTCCGGATCGCTGTGTCGAACTAGTTTTTTGGGGCGACCCGATTTTTACATACAAGAGAAGCAGTCTTCCTATTCAGGTTAGTGAAGTTTGAGTTAAAGGGGCAGTACCACACTGTTTTCTGTGACACATCGAAAATCCAAGGGACACTTTTCGATTAAAAAGAAGCTGCATGATAATAATAAAATATCATTTGAAAGACTATCGTAATGTAAAGAAACTGTTTATAGATATCTTTCCAGTGGATGGCTAAGATCAAGATTGATGCCAACATAAAAACGTCGGCCCGACGTTTTCAAGTTTTCTCATTGAACCTCATTTGAAATCAGTACTACCATATTGTGTGTCGTCCTTCTGTTCTGAATTCACTTGATGTTATAAAATTGGTAATTTAGAAACGATTTGAGTATTGACTGAGGCGTTGGCAAATTGTTACCAAAATTGTGATAAACTCCGTCATACTTCCCCTTTACGTTCCTCATGCTCATTCGCGGACTTATATCGATTTTGTCTTCTTCTCTCCAGAAATGAGGGATTGTTATCTAACTGCAAAGAAATTTTAAGCCTGAAAAGCTTATTCACTCTTTTGTTGCCCATGTAAAACAGTTTTAAAAAACACATATGAGTATCATCATGCATGCCACTTCTGTCAAACTTTGAAATCGAAGCTAATCTTCTATATGTCAGGCAATGAACCTGTCACTGAATTTCACACATTTGTTTTTCCTCGATAAAGTGCATGTTTTGTCGTTTCTAAAAAATGTTTCAGAAGCCGCTTTGGTTGGTAAGGTACGCAGGTGAAATTGATTAATGTTCAAAGAGAAGCGCCGATGGACTACAAGTGTTAGCCGTTCTCGTCATTTCGCAGTTGTCTTTTTGTGCCTAAACGACTAGTTTTCTTTGCTACAATTTGAATTTGTTCCTTCGCTTCACAAGAGTTGCGTGAAAGGTCAATAGCTAGAAAGATCATAGTTAACACTTATTCAATTCTACAGAGCACCAGATCCAAAATAATGTAGATCATAGACCCTTCGTTCGCATATTAAACGCCGCCCAAATTTGAATAACAATTCTTTATACATCCTTAGCCTCGTGTGGATGTTTATAGGCAAAGGTTCTATACCTGAATTTTAGGCTTAAGATGTATAGGTATTGTAATTCAAATGCGGACGCCATTTATGCAAAGGGTCTATGTAGTCGTTTCACTTCGTTTTACTTCATCATCTTAACTGTGACTTTGTGAGCGCGGATGACTGAGCGTCGCATGGTGTACGAAAATTGCATTTCTGACCATTTGTTGAAAAAATTACAGAAATGAAGTAATGTTTAGGACCGCTGGTTATTCAACTTGTGTGGAATAATTATACTGAAACAATTATAAATATACACCAATTACAAATAACCACCACAAATTATATCCACCTCTACTTCGGTGAATAAATGCAAAATATTACGACGTGAGGAGTAAAGCATTTGTTAAGGCTGTCAGTCAATTCTAGATATTTTTCACCTGTCTTGCTTGGTGGCCTAGCAACGTACAGGGATCATTTTTCACCAGTTCGCCGCTGTGCTGTAAGGTAGCACAAAGCTTGGTAGATTAAACCAGAACTCACCTTTCTATGCCAGGCTAGGTAGCATTGAGAAACATAGCTTGCAGATGCCTGATATATCACATTTTCGTAAGTATGGCCTGTAGCTTGCTGTAATCGTGCTTTATTGTCTTGCAATAGAAGGGACAAAATGCTAAAAGTAGTGAAAGCAACTAAAAAGAAAAAATAACTATTAAAAGATTCAAAATTTCACAAAAATTGCAGCTTTGATTTCTGGACATCCTGTCCAGAAATCAATTTTGTTGAATAGTCCATTTTACAGTTCTGTGAAATGTAACCAGGCCTCTGTAGGAAAGCGAGGCTCAGGGTGACCGTGTCATGATAAAGACCAGAAACTATTTAGCATAACAACAAAAAGATTTACATATCAAACCAAGAGGGTTTGTATCTAGCTGAGCAAGGTCACCTTCAGCCTCATTTCCACTCAAAGGCTTGGTAACTGAGCACAGAACTGTAAATTGGCCTACTTCCATCCTTGTAATATGTTCTATCTTGTTGTGTGGAATCTCTTTATCAAATTTATTTGTGTATTTGGTGGCATTTGGCACAATAATATGGAAATTAGAACATAAAAATTTCTGTAATAAGGCGTGACAGGGTCCCTTTAAGGGGTTTGGGTACTAATATCCATGCAACAAACAAGAAATAACTCATCAGTACAACTGATATATCAATGCCAATTTCAGCCCACTTAAAAGAATTGTTATTTATTAACACTCAAGCTACGAATTTCTATTTGGTACTCTTAATTTTTTTTTGGTAGGAGATTCCAGAAACCTGATGAAGTGCAAATGGCTGGGCAGAAGATATTCATTCTCAAAGAACTGTTGATCTTGTCTGTAATATTCAGAATCATTGACAGTCAGCAATGTGGAATCGCTATGAATTCAATTTATCAAATGATGCTCAGGGGCCACACCTTTAAGACGCTCAGTGTTCGGCCAGGTTCACTTGACTGCAGAGAGGCGTGCAACTCTGACGTCAGATGTCAAAGTTATAACTACGTCATTTTCAAAGACATATGCGAGTTGAATAACAGGACTAAGAAAGCCAGGCCAGAGGACTTTGTCAAAAATAGTGACAGATATTACATGACGAAGGCTCCCAGAAGAGGTATGATGAAAAGGAAAATACTGATGACAAGATATAATAACAATACCTTCGGTATCGTCTGCTAATTCACAACTAACTTGTTGAACCGTAAGTTTCTTATTAGTGATACATGTCCTGTCATAACTTTTTTGTCCTGCCATGATAACTGCAAGCTCAATATGTCGAAATGATAAATAGACCTATTCGGCTAACGTGTTTACCTCCTTGTTGCTGCCCAATTCAGATCATGTGATGATTCATTTGGGAGGATACAATTGTCTTGTCCGTACATACTTGCATGCAATCAGTTGTGTATGACAAATTGCACAATTGTAACCTCCCAAATGAATCATCACATGACCTGAATTGGGTGGCAACAAAGGATGTAAACACGTTAGCCGAATTGGTATATTCGAAGAAAAAAGATAAATGTCCGGGACTCAGAAAATTATTTTTCTGAGTAATTCGACTTGAGAACGCTTCCAAGTCTCCTTTCCATTTATTAGCTGGGCATTTCTTAGCTTGGTGAAGACTTTAAACGAACTAACCAGCTCCCTGTTCCAGTTCCTCTCGGTTCCATCCCCGAGCTGCCTGCTGATTCGTGCAGAGAGATAAAGGCCAGTGAAGGAGGGAAAGTGGTCAGCGGTAATTACTGGATGGATTCAGTGAGGTCTGCAAACTCCATTCTTGCTCACTGTGACATGGAAAAAGAAAGTAAGGAAATCACGTGTTTTTTTTTATTTTATCACGTTCAATTGTATCGCGGGCCCATATTGGAAGGACAATTCTTTCCTTGTAGGTAGTTTTCTAGCTTTATAATCTGGTTTACTACACGGAAATAGACCCTATGCATAAATGGCTGCCAATTTAAAATTCTTTTGTATGTATTTCAATTACCCTCACTAACCTCGTTTAAAAGTAAAAATTCTTTTGAATTACCAACTAGAAAACGAGGTTAGTAGGGCTAATTTAAATGAATACAAAAGAATTTTAAACTGGCAGCCATTTATGCATAGGGTCTATATTGTCGGTAATTCTCTGAGATGCTTTTTCTTTCCTCATTTAAATTCATGTATAAGACGATTGCAGTTTCAATGTTTTGTTGCGGATTAATCTTATTTTTGAAGAGATTTATCTTAGGGAATGCGATGAAACGATAGGTTTGAATTTTCCTGGAATAGTTATTGCGCAGCGGAACACAGCAGTTATAATGAGAAGGCGTACCTGCTACGCAAGGTAAAATTCATTCACCACGAAAGCCGCAATTTTGAATTGTGACCTTCCAATGCGAGCCTTCGCTACATTTAGTCCGCGGGAACCAAACATGTCACGTGATTTTGAAAGTGAGCGTTCAAGTGTGCCTGTTCTGCATGAAGACTGTTTACAAACAATAACTAAATTAAAATAAATTATAATTTATATTTCCATTCTATTGTAGCCGCCGACTACTGCATCAAGCATCAGTGTCAAAACAATGCAACATGTGTAAACAGCCACGTGAACTACACGTGTTCGTGTAATTCATCGAAGTGGATTGGGGACTACTGTGAACGAGGTGAAAATGCTTTATTTAAGGTGGCTCGCGATCATGCAGATGAAACAAATATTTAGTGTAATCTTGTAGAATATTTTCCGGTAAACAGTCAGATAAGAATGGAGACAAACTTTGTTGCCATGGAAACACCAGAAGAGGTCAAAGATAACCGATATTTAACATTTTTAGGCTAATAACTTTAAAACTACTCGGTGAAAGTTGTTGGCTTTAAAATATCTTAGTTTAATTGACAGAAAAAAATTATGTCGACAGGTTTGAGAGCCACGTTAAATTAATGAAAATATAACGTAGATCTGAAATCTATCGACAAAATTTTTAAAATTTGCAATAATGTTACTTTTGTCGACCTAAAACATGTAAAAGTCAAAAAACTTTCACCGAGTAGTTTTAAAGTTGTTAGCCTAAAAATGCCAAATCCTCTTTTGATGTTGCCATGGCAACGACTTTTGACATCACATAGGCATCAATTTGTTCATTTTCAAAATCTACACACATTTACCCTGAAAGTTACTCTTCAGCATTATTGGTGTTGCTGCAATAGAATTCAGAAGACAGGAATGTGTCATAATTCCTCGTTTAAGGTATATTTTGTCAGTACTCACAAACCCCTGTAAGCGGTAAGGGGGCAACTGTAAATGACTGTTTGAAGAGAAATGCTGGTGAGATAATTGAGAGATAAAGTCGATTTCGAAAAAAAGATAATGCTCTCGTCATAGCAGGTCGAACAAAGTGGACACTTTAAAACTTCTACGAGAGTTGAAATGCGAATTACTGGCACTTGCTACTCCCGAGAGGAACCAAGAATCCCGAGAGGAACCAAGAATCGCGAGAGGAACCAAGAATCTAGCAAGGAACGTCTTCAGCTTCTACCGCTGACAAACTTCAACTTGTAAAAGCTACAAGTACTAAGAACTCGAAGGTTTATCAACTATACCAAAACTGTAGATATGATTGGGTTAAGAATCGCGATGACCTTCGAGATAAATCAGACAATAAACAAAGAGCAAATGTCCAATGACAAACTCAGAAAAACGAAAACTAAAAGAACGCGAAAGTGTCAGGAACCTTTATTGAGATTCATGCCAAAGTAAGCAAGAATTCCCAAGCTGATCTACCAACAAAATTTAAATTTCGAAACCTCGCGTGGATTTTAAAAGCCTTGAAGAGCCTTGGGTTATATAAACCCGAAAAAAAATTAAGCAAACCTTGAAGAAAACGTAAGCACAAATCAATTATACAGCTGAATACTTCACAGCAATTGTTTCATTTTAGGGTACTTAGATATATGTATTTAATTAAGGGGTATTGGCGCTCTAACGATGATTTTATTAAACCTTCAGAATGTCAAAAAGCGCTTGGATTGGAAAGCGGAGCAATCACTGACGAACAAATAAAAGCATCTTCCGAGTGGAATGCCTATACCGCTGCTACCCAGAGCAGATTGCATTTGGAATGGAATGATGGAGTCGACGGGGGAGCTTGGTCAGCTGCCATTTCCGATGAAAACCAATGGCTCCAGGTCGATCTTGGTGGTCAGTACACGAGGCTAACACGTGTAGCGACGCAGGGAAGACATCATCACCATCAACGGGTGACCAAATATAATCTCCAGTACAGTTACGATGGATTGAACTTTCAGTACTACAAGAAACAAGGCCAAGCGAGAGAAAAGGTAAACTGAAGATTTCATACACCGAAGCGTTGATTGAAGCTCGAAGACTTGATTTTTGAGTCCCCCGACTATGGGGCTACAAAGTATTAATTTAACCCAGGGGGCGACCAAATTTGGAATAAATCACGCCATTTCTGCCCTTGTTTCGTAGTCGAGACCTGATATGACAGCGACGGTACGAAAGGCCGTTAACATCGTAAGATGTACGCATACAAAAAAAAACATTCGTGGCATACTGGGCTCCTTAACTTTGAGAATATATAAGCAGTGATTATGAAACGTAATGGTTATACAGTACGTCCAAAATTCTATGGTGACGTCGGATGATGACGTCATGTCATGTGGTAATTAAGTCATGATGTCCAAACAGCCGCCATCTTGGATCCGCCGTATTGGATGTTTTATTTGTCAAAAACGTCATCACAAAACCAACAAAAATTACCGAGAAGTACCAAAAATGAACAAAATATTGTTAAAATATCCTAAACATAACTAAAAAATAACTGCATTAAAGGTAATTTTAGTTAATAGAAGCACGACAATTCCATTGAATTGGGCAAAACATGCATCTATTAAAAAAACAGTTGCCATGGCAACTTCAAGTTCCTGACGTCATATCAAATTGTTTCCAGATACATTTTAGTTAAAGTAAGAAAGTTTCACGGCTTTTAACGTTCAATTATCAGAGTAAAAGGTAGTTTTCTTCGCCACGGACTACCATCATTTATGTTATACACTGATATGTTCTGTATGTTCTTTATTTGGAAGAACGTGCGAATGTGAAGACGAATCGGCGTCATTATGTTTAGACTATTTCCTGGGTATACCGGAATAAATATACTTATTCCGGAATTAATAGAGTCAATCGAACGCCGGCCCTTATAATAACATATTAGATGTGCTTTGAGTCGGTATTGTTAGGGAGTTTAGTCATACAGTTTTAAAATGACAGATTTGCTAATAATCTGTGGTCTGACTTATTTAATAGGATTTTGCTGCAAACACAGACGACAGTGAAAGTGTTATTTATCATGATCTAAACCCACCAATCAGAGCTCGTTACATCCGTTTTCGACCAGTGGTTTGGATTGAGCACATTTCAATGAGAGTGGAGCTCTATGGTTGTCAAGGTAACTGCATGTGTACGATTAACCATTTGGATGGAGATTTATGAAAAATAATGACTTAGTTGGGGTGGAGCCGGAGGCTAAGGTAGCTGACTGAATGATCTTCCACTGCAATCTGATATATTCTTTTCTTTCATCCACAGTTTAACTCCCTATTATCTACGTACCAGTTTATTCGTCTCGTTTCCTGAGGGGTGCCAGCACAAATTCAATGCTTATTCCATATATGAACCACTGATAATGTACAGCGAGTTCGGGTTTGCAAGGATTGAGCATGGGGAAAAGTTTTCCGTGACAGATGATAGCGTCCTCACACTAGGTCCAGCATCAAACTCGTTATATCGCTGTAGAACTGAAACTCGCATGATGTGTTTTACTTCCTGAGCCCATGAGAAGGAGCCTCCATCTCCCATACTGACCATCTGAGTCAACCCTGTCCCGTATCTTTTTATTTTTAGAAGCATTTCCCACGGTGGTTTTCGTGGTATGTGTAATAGCCAATCATGTGAGAGCTCACTGTTCTAAAAATAAAAAGATACGGGACAGGGTGACTCAAGGGCAAAGTACGAATGGAGGCTCCTTCTCATGGGCTCCTGACCAAATCCAATTCGGAGATCCAGTATGCAAGTCCCTCATTTTGTCACCATGGTAGCCGTGCATTTGCCCTTCTTGTCGTTTGGTTTATCGCTGTCTGGTAACGTTAAAATCGGTGATGGCGGCACCTACACGGACTCTATACCATATCCTGAGAAGTTTCAAAACTTCTGTAACTTTCCATTAGATTAGATAGGAATACGGATTGGTAAACCAAGCCAGTCATCTAGTAATTGAACTCTATTTTATCAGGGGCACCCAACGAACAAACTGCGGCAGAATTCATTCTGGAACCCAAATGAATGAACATATATGATATTTTGACATTTACAAGTGTTTGTGAGTGTTGCTGGGAAAGATTTATCTGTTCCTTTTTCCCAGCACATGATTTTTTCACAGCCAGAAATTAGAACAAACAACAAACGCGTGGAAATGACACTGAAAAACGTTGAAATCCTCTCTTCTCAACGGCTAGCGCTCTCAAGCCCTCGTTTATCATTTTCTTCAGTCGCCCTTCCGAATTCAATCGGCCAGTGCAAAATTAGCCAGTATTTTTTTGTGAAAAATTCCATGGAAAATATTACTGAAATAATTTGCCAGCCAACAATTATTTACGCTGGGGAACATATATATAAAGTGAAGAACTGACTCAAAGGGTGCCCCTGTTTTATGCAAGCATTGTATTTTGTTATGGTAATCCTAAATTTGCGCTTTTCATGTCCATTAAAACGTTCTGTAGCTAGCCTTACAAGTATAAATACAGCACTTAACCTTCTATTATTATGAAAACATGTAGTTGCTAGAGTTTTTTGGCATTAACTTTAGGAAGCAAATTATCGAGCAATAATTTGCGTGATAGTTTCCATGAAAAATTATAACTTAGCGGGGAGTTATGCATATCTTATGTTCTGGCCATTGCGACCGGCCGTTCATGAGAAAAAAAAAACAAGTTTGAAGAAAAACAGCATGTGCACCGCAAATCCTCGTGTATCCCAGCACCCTTCCCCTCCGAAATTGCACCGGACAGGTGACCACAGGCTGCTTCAAAGAAATTCAAATATAACACTGTCATTTATTTACATGATATCATAAGTTAATATATGAGATATCACACGTACAGCTGTGATGAGAGTTTCAATAAGGTTCAATTTTAATTGAAATAAATTTCAGTGCATATAATATATAATAGTTTTGATGTCATAATTTCTTCTTGTGTGCTCAGGATTACTCAAGCCGGATTCTTGTCTTTTGTTGTCCTGCGTGAGCATGTAGTTAGTGGCCTTAGCAGCTGCATCAGTGTTTTAAATATTCGGTTAATAATTGACAATTTTTGCTCCATTTTTGCACAACATTTGATCACAGCCGTAAAAAAGGATTCAACATGTATTGAAGGAAAGAGAAACGCTGATAAATAACGATAACGAAAGTATTAGACTAACTCCAACTTAACAGCAATACGATTCGTACGGTGGATAATGGTTTGGCATCAACGTTTGCACGACTTTTGTGCCTAATAACCATCTATAAAAGGGGAGATATCCGTGACGTCTCCCGTTGTTATTAATCTACGTGCTAACCAGAAAACTGTTGGCTGGTGAAACAAAGAGCTCTTTTGTTTAACTTGTTGAAAATGTAAATAAAAACAAAATTGAACAATGTTGGGAAGCAAATATCTTCCTTATAGAAAATCAATCGTTCCCTATAAAAAGTCAATCGTCTAGGTGCAAAAATGCCAAGAAATTTGCTTAAATTTAATACGCAATTTTATCGAGTATTTTTATTTGTTTAGTGTCATTTCTGATTGATTTGAACACCACGCCAAACAAAGTATAACATGTTGCTGTAATTTTAATCATAACTATAACAAATTCTCGAATCTGATTCATTTGGTTCTTAGCACGCCCTATTTTTTACTAAATTGGAATAACTTAAACCAATAACAAGGTTTGCGTACTGCGCGTGCGCGCACTCTTCCGTTGGTCCCTTCAGGTGGCCGAACACAGTTTTCGCGCGCGCTCTGCAGTCGTTGGTGCTGATGCGAGGCAGCGCGCGCACAAGGATAACTCAACAACAAATATATGGGGCCGAAAGAGTGATGAGTTTTTGTTCCAAGGCGGTTTTATAGGAGGCACTTTTTTTTCTTAAAATGATAGTATGTTGTAAACTTAAGTCTTGTTAGAATGGTATGTCAGAAAAAGTCAAATTTGACAGGTTTCTCAGTGTTACCGTGAGTAACGTCAGAACCAGTTAAATGCAGCGCATGCGTAGTTAGTCAAAAAATTGAGATTGAACTCTTAGGTCCAGTCTTTCCGAAATACGCGTATTTCTCGAAAACCACTCGTTAGAATTTCACCAAATTTGGCAGGAAAATACTTCAGGGAGCAAGAAAGAAAGTTGTTGCAAAAGTTTTGAAAATTGACAAAGGAAATCGTAAATAATGGAGTTACCTTTCAAGGACGGATAGCTAAAAATCGGTCTGTTAAAATTACATTAAAATAGTGTCCGCATGTGGATATTGTGACAGGTTTGTTTCAGGCAAGTGATAGAGAAAATCTAATGACTAAATTTTCCGCAAATATACAAAACCCGATTTTAAATTGATGTTTATATCCAGTCACGTTATCATGGGAACAGCGCACACGTCAGCGTAACTATCAAAATTCGAAAGTCTATCCTTTTAACTTTTATCCTGTCAATTTTGGGGAACTAGTGTTCAACAGTTTTAGAATAAAATGCAAATGCAACACAGGTTTCAAAAACTGTGTTCGGCCACCTTAATGCAACTAAAACTCCTTGATATTCCTAGCACTTTCATTTTCAAACATCGCTTTTTATCACATTGTTGATAAATCGTCAACAGGCTTTGCTTTGCTGAAGTTTTTCTCGAATTTTGTTATAGTTGTGATTAATTGGTAACGGGACTTTATGTCGTCCAATTCTGCCTGCAGTCATACTCTTACTTAATCAAATTGGACTCCCGCTACGCGGTCGTTCGATTTTGTAAATCAGAATTATCATTACTTAACACTTGTTTCGTAATGCCACACAAGCTTGATGGATAAGTAACTATATGTATATGTATTAGGACTACATGCTGGCCCCAATTTTTTTAATTACTATGGAACATTTTATGACAAAGATTCGAAAATATGGCCCCAAATTTGTGAAGTTACTTTCCCGCTAAAAAAATAAAAATAAAAAAAAACACACATTTTTTCAGAATGACGATTTCTATACTTATGCTTAATTTCAAGCTGTCCGTATCAAAAACAAAAAAATTTGAATGAAGGGGAGCGTTTTGGGGTCACTTTATGCCCGAATACAGGCCGGTTGAGTTAAACTCCACTCGTTCCTATTAACATTATGTAATTACACATCGAGCTGTCAATCTATTTTCTGTGAGCAGCTGTCGAGCGCGGTTGCATAACGACGTACAAATACTTTTTTCTCAACAATTAGACTACCAGGGTTCATTTTCTGTCAGCGAATAGTCAACGAGGCCCAGCCGAGTTGATCATCGCTCATAGAAAATGAGGGCGAGTAGACCAATTGTTTTAGTAGAAACTCTAAAGGGTTGAATTACAAGAGCTACCATTTTATGTACTTTCGCGCGCGATCGAGAAAAAATCAGATTAACGGATTTCAGATCCAATTGCAGACAGTTGAGTTTAAACTTTAGTATGTACAGAACATAAACTAGTAGTGATTGTTGTGGGTAAGTGGAATGCTACCTGCAGGTTGTTGCAAGCTAAAGAGGGGAAATATAACATTATCTTGTTTGTTGTAAACACGTTTAAGTACATGCATGTATGATTTGCTGCTGGGCAAATAAAGCTGTTCTATTTGTTTTTGAAAAAATGAATTTTGTTTTATGACGCAAATATGTTTTTACTTTCTGAACGAATTTTTACCGGCCGGTTCTCGGATCTTACTTCCAGGGAAATCCGCGAGTTGAAATTTGTTATGATATGTTTGTAAATATAATAGCCTTTTTGTAACGACTAGTTCAGAAATAGCATACGTTCAACCCACTACCTAAAACTTTTGGAGAAACCCTACTTAACACAAATTAGCATTTACATTCATCATATCGCTCACAAAATGCATTCGTAGATATTTTTTATTATAATTATTACTGCTCAGTGTTCGGCCAGGTTCGCTAGACTGCAGAGAGGCGTGCAACGATGACGTCATATGTCAAAGTTACAACTACGTCATTTTCAAAGACATATGCGAGTTTAATAACAGGACAAAGGAGGCCAGGCCAGAGGACTTTGTCAAAGATAGCGAACGATATTACATGGAGAAGTTTCCAAATAGAGGTACAGTATTAAAATGAACATCAAAAAACGATAATTAGAAAAACAGGTAAGGGTCATAACTTCCTAAAAGTACTTGTTGAACAACTTTTGTACTTAACGCTCAGTGCATCCTCTTAGCCTAAAGTTCCTTAATTGAAAGCCATCTATGTTCAATTCGAAATCCGTGATCATGAGTCTGATTGGTTCTCCAATTAACTGTTTTCTGGCTATTCACTGATCGAAAACGATCGCTCG
>OX393570.1:4370460-4407960 GCA_947652115.1 Blastomussa wellsi | reverse complement strand
TGTATAAAAGCTTGAATATTTGAGATGGATTTAATTTGTTTGCCTGTTGGATCTATTCAGCACATTGATGCCTGTGGTGCATTCTCCACATAAACTTCAACTTTATAGGCTACAGTTTGTTTTGTTATTAAAGTTTAAATTCATTCAGAATCAGGCCCATTTATTTTTGAAAGTTGTAGGTGTGAATGTAGTGTACAAAGCCACTGACAGAAACTTGGAAAAATCTGTTACAATTGGAGCAGCAATTTGATTTAAGCCCATAATAATAATGTGATGCTGTCTGCATTCCTTGGTGCTGTTTTGCTCTAGGTTTTAATAAATTATTAACTTGGGCTCCATCCCTTTTAATTATTTGTGAGTTTTGCATTTCTTTTCTGAGAGGCATGTACGGAACTTAAAAGTGTACATGTAGTTAGCACAGTCGATGCAGCTATTTCAATCAGCAACAGTTTTGGCTGACAAGCATTTAATTAAATGTCACAACTTTAGCAGTAGTCTTGCATTACGTTTATTGTACATGTATGTCTGCTAGTGCACACAGATCTTGGCCTGAAGATCTCCACAGTATTCTGCTAAATAATTATAACAATGCAAAGCTGGAGATCTCTTTGTTTCCCAGAGCTTGTGAACCTAACGAAGGCATATTCTCCACTATTTTGATAAAAGATTGTTTAAATTGTCTGTACTGCACAATCTTCACCAAAAATGTTATGTTAGAGTCGCACAAAGGAATGTAACTTACTAAAACAATAATACAGAGAACACCGACATGTATTAGAAGACATTATTTTCAGCTCACTTAGCTTTCTTGAACTAAACAATCCTTAATGATTGACTCTAGAAATCCATGCATGCTATTACCAAAGTATATCATCAACAACAAAAATCCTGAGACTGCACAGTAAAGACTGGAAATGAAATAGAACTAGAACACAAGTCTTGGTTTTCTGTGTTTTCAGTACATGTAGAACTGGTTGCCTGGCGAGTTCTGACACATTCATTACTCAATATTGAGCAGCTGGTTTCATGCGATGTTTTTCAGCTGTGCTATGCTGGTCCAGTACTCGATGAAAAAAGTAACTTTGATATTTAAGACACCTATATATTTTCACAAATTATGTACTGTACCTGTATGTAATGTTTTTATAATATTATACTAGGTGTTCAACTTTCTCCTAGCGCAGTTCTCACCTAAGTTTTTGGAACATTTTTGTTTGTGGTTCGAAATATTTGGACTTTGTAAGGTACATGCACATGAACTACAGGTACATTTATGCCAAGTTCAGGTACATATCTGAATAAAATGCAACAGGCAACATGGGTCTGTAAAATACATTACAACAGCTAATTAAAAGTGAATAATTTATCACCCCCAACATTTAACTTGCCAATTTTGTGCTCTAATCTCCCATTTCATTTGGCATCTCAATATCATTTTTTCCACGGCTTTACTTCCTTGCAGGTTGGTAGTGCTCTGGTGGAACACCTCGATGATGACTTGGATTTTGATCCCCAAGTAGCCATTAGCTGTGATAAGGTGACAAGGCATGTGGATGTTAACACTGGAGAGTGGGTTGCTGACAAGAACTCATCCAGGCTTTGTACAGTCGACAAGAGTGAAATCCTCAAGTAAGAAGCAATATAATTATGATATTAAGTACGTATTGTTACTTGTTTCGCTTGTGATGTGTATTATGACATTTTGACTGCAAACTACTACATGTACAGCTGTAGTCTTCATCAGGTGGTAAGGTTGTGATCTTCCTACCTACAGCTGAATACTGGCGAGTTTTTTCTCTCTGTTCCTTGCTTGGGCTAGAATAAATAGGTCACATTAATTTTGTGAATTCATCAATGATAACAAGTGAAATGTGGTTTTAATTTCAAATTTTTCTTTTTAACAAGGTACTGCAAGTCTGTGTACCCTTCAAAGGATGTCAGAAATGTTGTCGAGGCCAACAATCGAGTTTTAGTGGTTGACAGTTTGGTTGTTCCATATCGCTGTCTTGGTGAGTTGTATGAGAAAGCACACTAAGCACACATGGTACTTTTGTGGATAAAGTCAAGGATCTGCATTTACCATGCTTTTTTCCCTTGAGTAAAAAATGATGCAATTTATGCAAAGAAAAATTGACTGCACATTCTCAGAGAATAGGGGAATTGTTAGGGTAACCTGTTTGGGCCTGGAGATTGCAGATTTCATGTACTGTAGGTAGAGTAGCAATAGTACTGCCTTGTTGGTACTTAATTTTGCGGTTACTTAATTTCTTGTTTGGCGAGACAGTATTTCACGCGGATTTATTTTCGCAATTTCAATAGGCAAATGTAAAAAGGCATTAAATTTTGTGATTAAAGTGTTCTAAACTTCATTTTTTTTTTCAAAAGGTCTGAACTTTTTAAAATTTCTAGATGAACTTGAAAACGATTCTACTCCATATGTGAAAGCTTTGCAAATAAATGTTATTTCAGAACAGAAGATACAAAATGGAACTTACTGTACCAGTAAAACCAATTTCATGTATAATTTGTGTACATGTATTATTGTTGATACATGTCCTGTATATATTGTTGTTATTACATGGTACATGCACTCCCAGTCACTTATAGCTATACATGTACAGTATTTACCATGATGCATGTAAGCTTCAGCCTGTTGGGCAGCTGGGTTCAAATGCAGACTTTGTTTTTCACGTTGAAAACTGCTGACTGGATGCATACATGTCTATTTTCACCTGTTCACCTTGTAACTTTAACTTTTAAGGATCTCATGAAATAATGCCAAGCGGTGCTTTATTTTAATAATTATGACTTCATTGCCTGCATCTGGTGGATTGTAAATTCAGGTAAATAATATTGTTATTTCTCTCTTTGCACTAGTGGGTGCATTTGAATCTGATGCCTTGCTGGTGCCTCCAGGATGCCGCTTTGAACACATGCATTTCACTACTGATTGCCTAAGTCATGACGAGTGGCACAAACGTGCATCTGATAAATGCCAAAGTGAAAGCATGATTGTTAAGGGTTATGGAGTCCTTATTCCATGTGAGTTGGGAAAATTCACTGGTGTGGAGTTTGTTTGCTGTTCTGATGACGCCAGTGAAGAGGCCACAGATGTTGTCAAGGTTGTGCCTGTTTCTGAGGCTGCAAGTCCGTCTGAACCAATTAGTGTTTTGGAACTCTTGAAAAAAGAGATCAGCAAGTTTGCAAAGCATGTGGATGGGGCTTCTGTCGGTATGTTGTGGAGACTGTTCTTTGAAATTAGCTTTCTATAAGTCTTGCATTTGCAATAACTACAATTCCTTACTTCCTAGGCAGCTTGCAACAGTTTCAGAACTAAGTTTTCATTTAGTTGACATTGATATTATTTGGTTAATGAGATGTTTAGTAAATTCTGTTGACCTTGTACATGTAGCATGTTGTTGATTTCTGATTACTTATCTACTGTAGGCGGTAAATGTACGAAAGACTTTGCCTAATGTTGGTCGGCCACTGTTGGATGTTATTTGCAGCCATGTAAAAGTGTTTTATTAGAATTCTGTTTATATTTAACATTAATTTTTTGTCATAATTTTTAAGGTTGTGACAGGACAAAGTACCATGATCGTCGTGACAAGCTGGAAGAAACTCACCGTGGACGAGTTCAGTCACTGATTGAACACTGGGAGGAAGCAGAGAAGCGTTACAAGCTACTGAAAATTAGTGATGAAGATCAGGCAGAAAGTTCAATTGCTG
Source organism: Blastomussa wellsi (assembly GCA_947652115.1). Lineage (NCBI taxonomy): Eukaryota > Metazoa > Cnidaria > Anthozoa > Scleractinia > Plerogyridae > Blastomussa > Blastomussa wellsi. Next base: position 4,404,228 of record OX393570.1, on the reverse strand, counting down.
GTTAGATTTGCTTCCTTTTTAATTAAGTTGGGGAATTGTGTCTCTTCCTGTCATTTTTAAAATCACTGGAGTGTTAAAATGCAGTGGCTAAATTTCCTCTTCAGCTGTGTCAGTCTAGATCATGTATTTTAAACTTTCAGTGACGTGAACATGCCAACAGAAAGCTTTGTGACTTTAGGATACTCTATGCTACATGCTATGCTAACAAAACCCACCTTTCTTTCAAGCTGAATACATTTTGTGAGTTTTCAGACTCTGTTGGCTCGATAGCATCATTGTTCATACAAATTCTGGAAAAACGATGTTTACATGTCCTTGAAGCGACCGTTGAAATCACCTCACTGACAAAATGCTCACAAACCAGATCATGTGTTAAGAATCAAACTGCTTTGAGAAAACTGTAGTTTTGCCACTCTTGTGATCTTGGTAATACAGTATATGTTTGTGGCTGAATGTAATTTAGGCTAACTCGAGACAATTTGTACTGTCCAGCACTGTTTTTTTGGGTATGGTCGCTTAGCCTTTGTTTCCATTGTTCAAGGTTTGCTGGCTGTTGCCACAATTGTAACAATTTTGACTGATGATAGCAAATATGTAATCGTCCGTTTTGCCTTTATGAGGAGACTCTTTTGGGGCCAGAACAAGCATCTGCATGTACTTAGAACAGTTGTCCACTTGCAGTGTATCAGGAATGTAGCTAAGGGCCGGCTACCGGCTAATTTCACTGGCTGAAAGAGAGCTTATCACCGGCTTAAATTTCACTTGAAACCAGAGACTCAAAGCTACATCCCTGTTGTATGGTGGATTACAAATGAATTGTTTGCAGGGTTGTCAATAAGATTTGAAGTATGCGGAGATAAATTATTTTGAAAGTAGACAGCACTGGGGGCCCTTTTTTAAGAGCTTTTTTTCCCACTTATCTCCGCCAAATTGTAGCTGGCATTCAAGTAGCCGGTGATATCGCCGGTCGCTGGTGCTTATTGACAACCCTATGTTTGGGAAGTGTCTGCCTACAGGGTGCATGCAATCATGTTTCTAATGTCTACTTACAGACGAACTTGAGAACTTTAAGAAGTCACTGAACTCCTTTGATGAGCAGGCTAAGCTGGAGCGTGCCCGGTTGAAGGAGGAGCATCATCAGTGTATGCAGATTGACCTGAATGACAAGAAGAACCAGGCATTGCGCGACTTTGTCACTGCCCTTCAAGAGGAGCCCAGGGATGGGAACAAGATTCTGGAAGCCGTGCAACGCTTTGTGAAGACATGCACACAGGATCGTCTGCACAAGTAAGTTGGTGAATGAAGGAAGAGAAGTTCCAGATCTGCTGTGAGAGTGATGTTATTTGCGTCAACAGTATTGAGATCCCAGAATACTCTTTCTGGAGTACAGACCACCTGGGTGTAATTCAGCCTTCAGTAATTCAGTGCACTAGACTTCAGTTCAAATGGTCTTGGTTTGAGCCTTGGCCTGGGTATTGTGTTGTGTTTTTGGGAAAGTTAGCAAGGGAATTTGGATACTGGTGAATTGAATTCTGGATTGTGGGGTGTTGCCAAGGATGAACAACTATAGCCGTCCAGAGAGGTGTACACTGTAGAAATAGTCTCATCCTTTGTTACTTCAGGCTAAGGAAATTACAGTAGGACATGCTATGGCCTGATGAGCCACAAGCTACATGCACATTGTAGGCTCACAAGGAGACAAATGTATTCTTAGTTTACTACAATAACAATAATTGTTTTGCTACATTTCAGCTTGCGTTACTTTGAGTATGTACAAAAGCACCACCCCGAGAAGGCTGAAGAAGCAAGAGAGGGACTGCAGAACCACTTAAAAGGCATCAATAAGCTTGTCAACGAGTCTATGATTCTGCTGTACAAACTGCCAGAGATTGCTCGCCAATTTCAGTTTGATTTGCCCGACTGGATACCAAAACCACCTGCCTTGGTAAGTAAATAATTATAATCTGTACCTTATTTTGGTTTGGCAGGTATTGCGTTAATTTGTCAAACCATCGAATTAAGGATTTTCATGTTAGTATAATTCAGCTGCTTTGTCTTCCACATACAGTGTATTGTAGGGTCTTTTTCGCATATGTACATGTATGCTTCATAATGATATGCTTAAAATTTGGTCACTCTTCATCTGTTATTTCCATCCCTCACGTGCGCGAGATGTCAATTATTCAAATCAAATTAGTTTTGTGGGTTTTTTTTTTTGGGGGGGGGGGGGTGGCAGGGGAGATAAAAGCATACAGCACTCTTAATTAAATTGAGGCTCTGTTCAGACTTGGTGCCCAAGCACTGATACCTGAACACCAGGAAAAAAGCAAAGTGCTGTGTACAGACAAGAAACACTGTGCGCAAGTAGAAATGCCTGATTACAAGGTCTGTTGTGGGTGCTTAAGTAGTGTGTTCATCATTAGTGCCCCGCAGGAATCAACTCAATCACGGTGTCTGGGCACCAAGTGTGAACACAGGTTTTAAAAGATATTTTTTGTGGTGCACTTTGAAAGTTGTGGAAAGGTTCAGTCAAAGAGATCTAAAGTAGTAGGGTAGCAGCTCTAGATAGCTTGTAATTCTTGTGGCAGCTATTGTTTTGGAGGCTAGGGGCATTGTTCCTGTTGTTCTGTTGTCCTGTCAATGTGTCGCACGCCATTCATGTGAGACCTTGCGAGAGCTGCTATCTCGCCCATCTAAAGAGTATATTTTTGCTCATGAACAGCCAACAGAGGCACCGACAGTGGAGAAAAGCTCGGCAGCCAAGGACCCCACAGACCCACCAAGCCCAGTGGAAGGCGAGTCAGCTGTCACTGGTATGCCAGTTAATGACGAAAAGGAGAAGGACCACCAACAAGGAGCAGCACAAAAAGCAGGTGAGTTCTGAGTGAGAAATGAGCACGAAAGTGAATTTTTTAATTGAAACAGTTGGAAATAAAAGAAACGGTAACTTCCATCAACATGCCAGCTTGGAATTCAATTCTAATTCTATTTCTAGTAAGCTTAAAGCTTAATAGTGTCAGCTTTAGAGGTTTAATACTGACCACCTGAGTTCTACAGTAAGTTCGAACGAGCAGTTTATGATACTACTTTCATTCCTGGCTCATTTTATTCAGCACAAGTCGTGTTGGAGCGGGCCTGCAAATACAGCAGCGTTCATTGGAGAAGGGCAATCAGAATTTTCTCATGTCTGGCAAAATCATGATGATGATAAGCATGATGGTGCTTGGATTATTCTACCTTTTGGATAGGATGATCCTTGCACGGAGCCAAATGCAACACTTCCCGTGTAATCTGAAAGCTGAAAACATGCCGCATCCAGAGCATCCTAGAACTAGGATGGTGTCGTGCCGTGCCGTGTAAATCAAAACTTAAAGCCTGGTTTTCATTGGCGACGGAATCGGAGTAATAAGCGGAGTCGCAAACGTCAATGATCAAGTGAAAATCAAATCGGAAAACAGAGTTCCTATTCCGCTTAAAGCCTAGTTTTCATAATGTCGGAAAAATCCCAGATGATCGAGGATTTCACTGTTTCCCGACCATCCCAGATTTTTCCGACTAATAAAAATTGGAAATCTTTAATATCCCCGATCGCCTGGGATGGTCGGCGACAAATCGGGAAAATCGGGAGCGTTTCTATTTTCCCAACGCATCCCAGATTTCTGCGATGATCGGCGATCATTCCCGACATATGAAAACTGAAATGATGATGGTTTTAACTTGTTTCCAACGCTCTAGCTTCTTTTTAATTGCTTGGCGCCAGTCCCAAATTCAGAATGTTGAGAGAATCTGCAACCGAACGTCTGGCGTGTCTCCGATATATCGGTAAAATCTGGGCCAGTCGGGAACGAGTGACATCCCCGACCGTCGGGGATTTTTCCGACATTTGAAAACCAGGCTTAAAGCCTACATGAAATTAACTAGTTTACATTTGTCGGAATAATCCCAGACGATCTGGATTCACTGTTTCCCGACCGTCCCAGATTTTTCCGACTATTGAAAATTGGAAATCTTCAATTAATATCCCCGTTCGCCAGGGATGGTCGGCGACAAATCGGGAAAATCAGGAGCGTTTCTATTTTCCCGACGCGTCCCAGATTTCTCATTCCCGACATATGAAAACTGAAATATCCACTCTCGGGAACGTTTCCGATGGTTTTAACTTGTTACCAATCCTCTAGCTTTTTAATTCCTTGGCTCCAGTCCCAAATTCAGAATGTCGAGAGAATCTGCAACAGGACGTCTGGCGTTTCCACGATATATCTGTAAAATCTGTGACAGTCGGGAAACAGTGACATCCCCGATCGCCTGGGATTTTCCCGAAGTATGAAAACCAGGCTATATGACTCAGTCGCTTACGATCTAGTGAAAACGAGACTGTCGGAGTCGCAAGCAAAAAGGAAGTACTCGGAGTGCCTGGAACTAGCAATGTGATTGGTTTATTCTTCCGCATCTGCTTTGCGACTCCGACAATCTTGTTTTCACTAGATCGTAAGCGAAGGAGTCATAAGTGGAATCGGAAGAAAATGGAAACGTTCTGATTCTTCCGACTCTGATTCCGTCGTGCTTATGACTCCGCTTAAGACTCTGATTTTCGATTTTTACTTGGTCGTAAGCGTTCTTACGACTCCGACTCCGACACCGCCGCTGATGGAGACCAGTCCTCAGTAAATTCATGTATACTGGGCGAAGTGCAGGTAAGCTTGCGTACGCGAGTCGCGATTGGTTTTGTTTTTTACCATTTACTGTTGTTAATGACTCGACTAAAACAAGCGTGAATTTCGACACTCGGGGAAAATCGCTCTAAAGCCAATATTGATCTCTGTTATTCTTTGTTGTAGCTAAACCTTCTGGAAGGAAGGATGATGATGACGACGACGATGATAAAGATGTCGATGATGATAAAGATGGCGATGATGATGAAGACGTGTCCGAGAACGAGGAAGCCGTTTTCAGGAGTACGCATTCCCAGGCCACCTTCTCCGCCGTGATTGGACTCAGCTGTGGGGCCCTCGTCATCATGATCATCATCGTCGTTGCCATGGCAATGCGCCGACCGCGCTCTAACAACAACACCAAGACGGTTCTCGTCGACACGGACACCGAAGGAGCCTCGGAAAAGAGCCACCTTGTCAACATGCAGGAGAATGGCTACGAAAACCCCACGTACAAGTTTTACGATTACTAAACATGCTAACTTGTAGTATTTGCAAAGTTCTCGTGATTTGTTAACACACTTGATCAGCGTTGACCGGTTATAATCTTGACTGTGTTTGAGACTAATGTAAGACGCATTTTAGAAGTTGGTACTGCAAGGTCTTTTAGAGCACAAGCGAAACGTATTTAGTACAAAGTAGGGCAATTCAACTTTTGATAATCGTTAACATTCTCTATAACTACATATTGCGAGAGGGTTTCTTTTTAAAAGCAAATGATTGTTTGCTTTTTTTCAACAAGCGGATATTTAGTTCTCATCAATAATTGTGAGAGGGCAAAAGGTTAGGTCCGCTCATCAAACGTGTTCCTTGGTTTCCAAATTGATTGACATTTGTCCTAAGTACGTGTAACTTTATTACTTATTTCCCTTTCACTTCCACTTTGGACATGGAAGTACTTGATCTATGCAAAGTCGATCCTTTGCAGTTTCATAAGTTAAACCCTCGCGCGTTAATTTAAGTCTTGTTGTAGATTTTGTAGCTTTAGGAAGGGGTGTAAAGATAGTAGATGTAACTATTTAAACCCAGCGCTTTCTTTGAAAACGTAGCAGTATTTATTGGACACAAAGCCGTAATAAAAAAATATTGTAGCTAATCTTTGATACTCGTCAGCAGCTTCGGTGCAAATACGAAACAGTCAACTTTCGCTGTTACGGAAACATAAAGGCTCGATCTTATTCCAGTTGAGGGGGTTGGTACCCGTGCTTCGAACACGATTCTGGCGTGAGGGACCGGTAGCAATCGAGCCTGTGAGGCAAGCTCAAAGAGCTTGTGGAAGACAAGGTTCTGCCTTAAGAAGGACGGTCGAGACCGGTCTGCTTCGGCGAGGTGCGCCGTTTATTGGGTTGGGTGGTCACCAGGATCGAGTTGACTGGATATAAATGTACGTACCGAGCGAGCTGTCGCATTTGTCATGTAAATACGCAACAACAGTTTCAGCAACAGCATCGGCAGCAACAAGAACTGAACTACAGTATTGAAGCTTGCAGTCATCTCCCTTGTTAGTAACGATGTAAGCGGCACTTGTGTAACAAAAGGCTCCGACGAAGGGCTAACGCTCGAAACGTCAGCTCTCGAATCTCTTTACGGTGGCCAATTCACATTATCAACCCAGTTGATATAACCAAATTATATTGTTATACTTCCCGCCGACGCAGCACCACAGTTTCTTTAGAAACTTACTCCCTCTGTTCCATTATCAGTCGCGTACAGAAGACCGTTACCTTTTATCGCCATTTTATGTGCTTGGTGATGCATCGTATATTAACAAGGGTACAGTTTTAGCAATAGTTGCAAAATTACGGTATGTGCTGTAGTTGAAGAAGTGAGCGTTCCGGGGACGCTGAACGTTGCATTGTAAAGAACGGGGATTTAGCAAATAAACCTTCCATTAAGATTTTTACTACCTTAATTTTGTGTGGACTGGTTCTCTGCTGTTAAAATGGGGAAATGATAAGGGAACGACTTGGTTCGAGTCATCGGTATGTTAAAGAATTTGCGGGATCGAGAAAACGCGAATCTACTGCACACCTTTTTCGAAAAGTCGAAAACGGTTTGTCTTCGTACGATACGACCTACATCTTGCTTGCGATCAAAGGGCACCTGGGTGGTGTGACGAGCATGTCACAGACAAGACACAAATACCACCCCTTCACGTTTGCAGCAAGAAAACGAAAAAGCTGTCATTGAGGGATATGAATTATTTATTTCATCACCCGCACATCGCCGAATGACTATGTTCTACCCAAAACTGTTAGACCCCTTCTGTTTGCGGTACACCTCTGCTCATGTCCAAGATGGATCGTTTATTGGTATTCCAAAAAAGATGGCGCCTAAAACAGAGAATCTTTGAAATCAACCGACCGAAGAAACCTTTCCAATAGTTCTCTTAACGTCGAGGAACGTGGAAGCGAGGTTGCTCCGACGGCGACATATTACGTCATGTTGCCAAGCAACTTACTGACCTAAAATAACGAAGACTCGGGTAATTCTCACAGATTCCCAATAAGAATAAAGGCTGCGTCGTAAGCACGCGTTAAAGGAAAAACGGGCTTCCGCGTCGCCCGTGTAAATTTGGCTACACATACGACTCTTGAGTGCGTACTGGCGAGGTGATGTGTTGCGATTTTATGACTGGATGATCGTGTGGACATCGAATAATAACGCTGATTGAAGGAATTAAAAACTACTAAACGTTTGGGACAGTTAAAATTGAAGTCAAATCCCTTAACTTGTTTACTTTCTATTTCTAACTATATTGACAACTTATAGCAGTGTTCCATTTGCACTTTCTCTGCAGAAAGAACTTTTTGTATAGCTCTTCTTTTAGCAGACTGGAACTCCGACAGCGCGAAGTCTTCTCTTCGGAACGATTTTCTAAGGCACAAAAGGCAGAGTTGGTGGAGTGAGGCCCAATGTCTCTGTGACAAATTTCTGTGCTTTCGCTGCCTCGCGGAGGGAAAACGTCTGAGCGAGCTCCGATTCCGTTCTCACCAACGTGATCGCTTTGTCAAACAGCTCAATTGCCTTATCCAAGTTTCCCCTAATTGAAGGAAGGCAAAAGAAGGCAGTTATTAAGATACCCAGACATACATACATTCTAGTTAGCCTGAGTCAGTGGTATACCATGGAATATCTCACTTGTCACTTGTATTTTCTCGTTATACACACGAGTTATTATGTAAACTGGGAAAAACAAGTGACAAGTGGGCGTATCCCAGGGTATATCAGGAGAAAGTGTTCCAGAACTGTTTTACACCATGTTATAAATAGACATATCAATATCCAATATAAATACGGATTCAGGCAGGAATGGCGCAGCACGTGTCCGTTTACTAAATGGTCTCTGCCATTTTACCGATCCTTTTGTAAATATTTTGGAATTTTTGTCTACTGTAAAAAGAAAAAAGAAAAGTTGCATGTCACCAACCAGTATCGAGACCGGTCTCAGCACTAAACCCGGATAAATTTAATTATACATTGTTAATCGGTTTAATCAGAGCACTGCCCCAGCCGTTTACGAAAGTGACATCGGCAACATTTGGCACAGTGGAAAGATCGCTCGCCTCTCATTAATGTGGCCCGGGTTCGAGTTATGCGTCATTACGTCAGTTGAGTTTGGTGGTCGAGCCATGACACAGAAACCGGCGCTGACAAGCTTTCTATCCCTACAAATCCCTCTAGATTAATTAATAAATTAGACCTGCTGTAGGAACAGCAAATCCAGCAATTTGTACCTTTGAACTTCAAGCGTAGCTAGTGTTTCGTAGGCGAAGTCACATTTTTCGTCGATTGCTAAAGCTTCACTAACTAATTCGGCAGCTTTCTCTACGTCTTGTCTTGACTGCAGCATCAGCATACTGTGAAATGAAAAGATCAAAATACATTAATCGATTATTAGACCAAAAACGTTGCTCAACAATTATGAGAAGATTTGCAGGTGAATAAATTTCTGAGCAAGTAATACTTACCCTTTATAAACACGGTGGACTGGATTTTGTGGCTCTAGTCTTATCGCATTATCAAAATGTTCCTCTGCTTTTGCAAACTGCTGCATATCCTGCAGAACCTGTAATTAAATATAAAGTAGAGACTCTATATTTGTCCATATGATTGCGCTTAGCATAATCGTAATTGAGTGCGACTAAATTTACTTTTGCCAATTGCGCAACTAATGTCAAAACGAAAAATCGTTAATTTGAAGTGATTTCTTCAGTCAAAATCTTTCTACTCGAAATGGGAAATTTGGGAAATTTAAACCAAAACTTTGGGCAATATCGTCCCCCAGAGCCCGCACTTTTCTTTTGGCGCTGAGCACCAAGTACGCTGCACGGACTGCTGCGGAAGTCAGCAAATCACGGGCTTTCAACCACATCGAACATCGCGCTTTGGGGACGAGATTGAATTATTGGCCGAATAAATCGTACCCGGAACCTCTTTGAGCTTGTTGGTTGAAAATCCATCTACAAACCTGCGCATAAAGACTATGTGCATCCGCTGAATCAGGATATTTATCGACAGTTTTCTGCAACATGTCCACAGCACCGCGAGCCAAGATCGGAGACTGCTGCAGGGCGGCCGACTTGTAAATGCAATACGCTAATTGGATCTTTGCCGGGATGAAGCTCTCATTCAGAGATATGCATTTTTCGAAATCTTCTTTGGCTTCCTGAAGTTTTTCTGATAGAAAGTGGATCTAACAAATAAAAAAAACGCAAATTTTTTTTCAACGGTTTATTCAACGGAAGGAGCCTTTTTCTCGAGATTAGTTCTGGTGAGATGAGAAGGGAGAGGGAATGTTGCGGACGCTTACATTTGGGGGAGTAAGGTATTTTGGGTAGGATTCTTTAAGATGATAGACCCAAAACACGCTGCAATTGCGTTAAAACGACCCCAAACGCCACAGAAACACGAGTAATACAGAACGGAAGAGAAGTAAGTCATTTTATTGAATTTCTTTCTCATATTTGGAACTGTTTTGTACGATCATTGCATTCCCATACAAATTCATATAGTTACGCTGCAACGCAATATGTTTCAGTCGGCTCCCAAGACCTTGAGCTACATGTATGTGGGTGGTTGGGGGGGGGGGGGGGGGGGTTGTTAGTTTGTGGTATGCTAATCATCTTCCTGAATGCATCGAGTCTCTCCACAGATGAACGTTGCGTTAACTTACCTGACCTCTGTGATGGTATATATCTGAATTATCAGGGTCGAGTGATACTGCTTTGTTAAAATCTTGAAAACACTCCATGACATTACTGGCTTGTAGCTGCATACTACCCCGCTTGATCAAACAGTTTACTTTGAGCTAAAAAATGGAAAGGAAAAGTTTAAATAATAGTCTCTGGATTGTTCGAGGTAGAGGTACAAATTCAAAAGAAGTGCCAAAATTATCACCACCTTCTAACATTTTGTATTGAATCTTTTTTTGAACAGTGTCTTGGGACTCTTGACCACATCAATCTTTTTCTGACAAAAATGTTGTTTAAAAATAGTGCTCTCATATTGCTCAATGAATGATCAAGAAGCTTTGAAATTTAAATTTTTGAAGAAAAGCTTGCTGTCTTCCATCAGAGATTTTTTGTTTCATTGCTAGAAATTTGGAAGTTTGCCACAGGTAATAACAGCTTAAGACAACAAAAGTATGACTGTTTGATGTCACAATTGAAAATAATAAATATTTGAATAAAGGGGCTGTTGAGAGTCTAGCACTGCATCACGGCTCGTGCGTGTTGAAACATTTTAGCCTAAATCTTTCAAATTCCCAATTTACAGTATGTCTCAATCTTTCCCATCCCCACCCATCCTTGTTCCTCTTTGGTTTAGTATCACTCCTTTGGTGTTTTTCTTTCTTAGTAAACTATTATTTAGAGATTTCCTTCATTCTAAGGGGAATTTGGTTCGTCACAAAAAAATGACTCAAAATAGATCGTGACGGAGCTCTTTTAAAGGAGCTACGTCATCATTAGTGCACTTTGAAAAATTTAGCCTAAATTTTTCACAATCGTCATTTCCAATCCGTTTCAATCTTCTCCATCCTCAGCCATCCTTGTTCCTTTTTGATTTAGTATCACTCCTTTGGTGTTTTTCTTCCTTAGCAAACTATTAGTTTCGGGTTTTCTACGTTTAAGGGTAATTTGGTTCGTCGCAAAAAATAACTCAAAATATCGTGAAGGAGCTGTTTTAAGGCGACACTCTACCTTTGTTGAGGCTTGCTCATCAGCATTTATCACTTGTGACAAATCACGCACTGCTTCATCCACTTTTGACGTCAGGGTGTGTAGAGTTCCCCTTAACCCAAAAGCCTTTATGTACAGTGGCCCAGGTCCTACACAACAAGAAGTAAAGCCAAGAACGGAGGAATGATTTTAATTAGAAATAATACAAGCAAATTTACATCTTTGGAACTTTGTTCACATCTTTATGATTTAGTCAGCAGATAGGACAATGGAAAGTGTTCAAGGTCATTCCACAGATATAGAACCCACACTTAGATTTTTTCAAACTTTGTGTGTTGATTGTTTGTGTTATACGAACTTAAATTTTAAAATAAAAATGGGGGGTACCCATGCTCATTTACTAGCGACAGCACCTCATTAATTCCTTATGTATCATTACGATTTTACTCACAATTGGCTTGTACAACAACACAGTTTTGACAATTGTCTCTTTTTCAAAACTAGGAATTGGTCTACATTTATTGTGCAGGAAGAAAGTTGTTGCTCAATTCAAACAATGAGAAACAATGATATGTCACTGCACTTGTTTATGAGAAAATGACTATTTACTTTTCTGGTGAGTTCGATGCGTGCGCTGATCATGCGTGAAATTATGAACAGTAAGGATGCGCAAGGCAAAACTAGGGAATAACCTTAAGACAGCCACCATACTAAACCTTTCTCAATTTGCTTTGTGCACAAGTCCACTACGCCTTCATATCTTTTTTCTTTCATTAGATTCACGGCTTCAAGAAAAGGGGAATCCTCGGGCAAATCTTTGTCAGAATCAACTTCTAATGTGTCATCTATAACAAAACAAAATTTAATTAAAATACTGTACAAGTCATTGAAAGCACAAAGTTAAAACAAAAGTAGGTCTGAATATCTAGAAATATTGCATACATGATGCGTCTCGTGAAATAATTATGAAATTTATATTGAGTTATGCCAAGAGTGGTGAAATTGTCTGAGAGTGTAACTTTATATATCCCTGTTGAGTTTCTATTTGAATTCTGTTAACAGCATTTTGTTGAAGAACAAGTTTTCAAATTGGAGAATAACCAAAAACAAACAGCAGCATCAGCTGTCAAGTAGATTTCAACCCTGGCCAGCAGGCTTGTTGCATCAGATTAATTTAAATTTGAACTTACCACAGCAAAAAGATTCCAGATAGGCTTTTGTGTAAGATGGAGAAGGTAAACTTAGCTCTCTGTTCTGTATTAAAGAAAAGCATTCCAAGCAGTAAAAGCCAAATATCCCTAGAAATCCTATACGATTTTAATATACAACTACCTGTATTTCAACTGACCTTGTCAGGTCAAAGCTTCAAGCTACAACACAATACCGAAAGGTAGTATGGGTAGAAGTAGAGGGCTGCTGCACGCTCTGAACACTAACGAGATATGGCTATGTGGAAATTGTTTTCTTTCTCACTTTAGACATGTAGAAACAAGTTATTTTTAGTCACAATGAATTTAATAGAAGTCAGAATTTTCAAAACTCAAGGCAATGTAGTGACAGAAAAGCTTTGGAAAAGGTCTCGTGAGAACAAAACCATAAAATTATATCCATAACGTAAGTAGTTGCCTGATATTTATAAACACTAAAGAAGTGAAGTAGCAGCCACCAGTTTGTTCACAACCAGTATTTACTGCATTTGACAATAGAATAGACAGTGAGCCAATCAGAGAACAGCATTTGCAAAAGAACGCTAGTAGATATATTTTATACCTTGTAATATTCTTGAGCTTTCTCTTTTCCAATTTCTTTTAATACTCGATCAGCTTGCATCATCCAGTTTGGATTATTAAGCCCTTCAATCATACACACTGCTGTAAGATCTGCACATAGTAAAATTAACAATATAATTATATTTATGAAAACCTCAAGATCGCACTCAGGGTGGCTTTCAGTAACACCTCAGGGCGTTCAATAAGACCTGGTACCTGTTAGAGCTGCATAAAGTTAATACTGTTCAAGCAGTTTCCTATGAAGAGGATATCTTTTCAGTTTCTTATATTGCCCTCTGGTGGTTTGAGTATAGTGATTGTGAAGAACCTTTTTTCTAAATTTCTTCACTACAGTAAATGGTTTGAGCCCAGGGGTAAAAGCTGATTGTGTAGTTTGATCGTCCGCTCAGGTTGTGGAAACGTCAGTTACTGACACAGTTATTCTCGGGACTACCCTCACTCAGATGATCAAACTACACGATCAAATTTAGTTTGGAAAAACGTAGCTGACTTTTCTAAGTCAAGTATATAGTGAAGTATGGTGTGGCATGGTTTTTAATAAAATAATTATTAATTTTAGTATTTGTACTGAGTGCTTGGAGCTAAATTTTAAAAGCATGATATGGAAAGAACCAAGCGACACATTTGTTTCTAGCTGAAACAAAAAGGTGTCATGCCAGAAACAACCAAGAAGAAGAAAAAACAAAGAAGGGAAAAAACATGTAGCCCTGATAAGTAAGCCTAAGACAGGGAAATTACACATGGTTAAGGATTAGTCACGAACAAATGAGATGCAGCTTGCAAATTGTGATAGATGTTACTGGTACTTACATGTACAAATGCACAGCATTTCAAAAAGGATAGTTTACAGAACTACATGTACCTTGAAGACACTCTTCCTTCCTATCAAGTTTCTCATAAGCTCGTGCTCTCTTCATGAAAGCTTTGGAATATTTCTTGTTGAGTTCTATGGCTACATGTAAAAGAAGGTCACAAAACCACAGTCAGGTGATATTGCGATTGTTCATTACATTATAATAATCACCAGACATTAAGGAGAGAAACTTCTTACCTTTAGTAGCATCAGCAAGCACTTGCTCGTAGTTTTTCTATCATTGATAGTAATTAAAATAAAAAGGTATCAGACATACCACAAAAGCATTAACAAACTACAATATTTGATAATTTATAGTACCAACGGAAGGAAGAAAAACACCAATTTAAAGAGCTACAAAACTAAGAAGGAACAAAGATGGTTTGTTTAACAAGGAAGATTGAGAAGGATTGTTATAAACAAATTTGAAAAATGTAGGATAAACTTTTCAAAATATGCCATCTGTGACAGAAATCGGTTAACAAACTGGAGTTTTGGGGGAAAGACCTGGGTTAGGGTCCGTGAGTGTGAGGGCAAGCAAAAGGAAGGACGAGGGGATAACAACACGAGGATATTTTAAGGGCTTTTGTTGATCACCTGCTGTTCATATGCTGCTGCCCTGTTTTGGTAGTAGGTTGCTAATTCACTCTTGTTGTCTTCAGGGCAAAGATTGATGGCTTCTGTATAACAATTAATGGCTTGGTCAAATTTTCCACCCTTGAAGTACTTATTGCCCCTTAGCTTGATAGCTTCAGCTCGTGCTGCTGGGGTCTGTGATCAAAAGAACAAAAAATTTGAATAAACCACACATCTTGGTCACAGTGGCACTTTCCCCTAATCAAATGGAGGGAGGGAAACTGGAGATCCTGGAGAAAGTTTTACCACCAATGCACCAACCACACTCCCCAGGGGGAGGTTTTCTTGAGGGGGGGGGATGATGGGCTAGTGCCTTCATGTTACAAAGGCAAGCATGAGACACTGCAAATTCCGAGGGGGAGGGTGGGGGTTAAACTAAGACAGAAATTTCTGACGGGGGCAGGGGGTTCAAGGGAAGCTTCATTGCCAGAGGGGAAAGAAACACAAGAAAAATCGAAAGAAATGCAGACTCCATCCGAAGCACAAAGCAGTTCTTACATGTACATTCATTACTTTGTAAAAACATAGAACTTGTTTTCACTGAATTGTGTTGAACATCACAAACTATGTTTTTCACTTTAATTTGAGCTTGCTCGGCAAGAGAAAATTACATTACGGAACACAAACTGAACACACAGAAGAAATTCGATGACGCAGGCGGCTGTTAACAAAGTTGCTGATTTCATGAAAAGAAAAGCACCAGGAGACTGCACAGAAATAGAGAAATGGTTTGGACAGAAAGGAGCTCTGTAAGTAGTGATTTTCATCCAGTTTTACCATCTGTGAGTTGTTTATGAAGTGAGCTACTGCACACCTCACGCGGCGGAGTCCAGCTTTTAAACTGTTCCACAGAGAAAAACAAATTAAGACACTGACAATATCAACAAACAACATAGACGTAAGCTTACAGCCTTGCTAAGAAAACCATGAACACCTGAAACATTTCAGGAATGTTTATTGTGCAGTGACCAGTCCCAGCAAAGTTCAGGACAACCGAACAAACCTCAAAACCAGAAACTAGGTCAAATTAATTACCATTACTGTTTGCAGTTTAGGTTTCTCACACCTAATTGGCATTTTCTTTGCATGTCTGGTGTTCATGGTTTTCTTAGCTTGGCTGCAAACATTTCAAATAAAAAACTTGATAGGAAGCGTCAGAAAAGTCCCATGTACACGATTGCAGAGTATTGTTAGAAAGGGGTAGAGATCATACTATACAGTAAACTGTTATAGCATTCACATAAATGAGTTGTAGTCTTTATTATTTACAAAAAAACACCATTTGGTTTTTGCTAGGGGTAGAGTGACCCATGTTTAAAATTAGGGGGTGGGGCCCCTAAATGGCCCCTGGAATGACAATTCCAAAGCAGTGGTGGTGCAAACCCAAAAAACCCTCTGTGGGGAGGGTGTGGATATTTTCTGGAACCATACATTCTTGCCAGTCAATGCAAATCATGTGTTCCCAGTGACACTTGATCCTTGTGCACAGGGCCGACCCATTGGTGGATCCAGGGGGAGGGTCGGGGGAAGGGGGGGGGGGGGGTCCGGACACCCCCTTCCCTAACCAAATTTTTTGTTTCTTACTACTCTTTTGACGATGAAATTCTCGCATCTACAGTATCGCTTATTATCACTCAACTGAGTCAAAGTTTGGACCCCCACTATCAAAAAACAAAAACTCCTGGATCCGCCCCTGCGACCGCCTAAGAGCGTGTTGTTCTGGGGACGAGAATGACCAGTTTAAACGTGACCTTCATTATATTCGGCTCAAGTGCAGTACGTACGGGAGGGGTGGTATTGGTTATATTTTATGGACCGACTGCCAGCAGGGGAGGGGAAGATTTAAATCTCATTACCAAGTTTTCCTCGGAAACGTCATCGCTTTGAGGAGCTTCATTGCCAGGTACTTCACTTTCGCTTGCAGACGCTTTATCGCCCTTCGTCCCTTTTTCCGCATCTGGACCCTGCGATGTTTGTGAGGACTTCCAGTAGTAAAACGCGCCTAGAATGCAAGCTGCGGCCACAGGTGCCCCGATCAGGGCCGCAATCTGCCACTTAGTAAGGCCTCCGCCCGATTCCTGTACACTCATGATCAACTGTTCCAGAAGAGTTGATTTGTTACACTTGTTTGATGATCGATCTCTGCTACTTTGGAGCCATATTGGATTTTTGCGCACGTGTGTAATGTTGCGCATAAATTTGGAGTGTAGTAACTGGCTATCAAATAGTGAGGGCTCCAGGTTAAATTCGAGAGGTTACCAAGGGACAATATGGCGACAGAAGACCAGCAGAGATGCAGCTTGCGTTTTTTGTGAGAGGTTTTTCGTTAATCTAGATGTCTGGGACACGTTTGACCCGCAAGGTAACTGTGGAAGGAAGTAAAAAGCTTCCAGAGGGAAGTGGCCAGAATTCAGGATCGAGCTCTGGAACCAGGCGGAGTGTTTTTGATAGACTAGGCCCCGGAACAAGCGAAGTAAGCTTAAGTGAAATATGTTACATTGAAATTAACATCGTGTTGATTTGTTCTCTTTTGTTCCTCATCGGTGGCTGTATTTATGCGAAGCATTGTTTTTACTTAAGCATTAAAGTATCACAGAGCAAAAACTAAAGAAACAAATGAGTTAAAGAAACAATTGTTCTCGCAGTATAAGAGCTTCCTTTCAAAATTTTGGAAATATTAGAGCTAATAAGTTATGCCTTGTAGGATTATAACAGCCATATTCCCTAGATTCTTTGTATTTCCATGATAATTATATTATGTATCATATTAATGAGTGACTTGTTGCTCATGGTGAGTGTAATGTTATGGAAATCCAGACTAAACAATTCCCTGTATTTGTGCATGTTGTGATTTTATCCCATTACCCTGTTTTCCATATTTGTTCTGTTGCATGGCAATATATGATAACGAATATAAATTGAACCACAGCATTTAAGTTCTTGTATGCGCGTGTTAACCTTATTTTGGCCCAAGCAAAGATGTCAAACTTCCCTTGAATTAGTCAAACTAATTTTATTAATAATTGCATGATTTTATTTGACTGTTTTTATAGCGATCAAGAATCAGGGAGCCGTATCCTCCGGAAAAATGCAGAAACTGGTTGCGGGATGGCAGATGTCAGTTTGGAAGAAATTGTAAATTTCTTCACGGCCCTTTTAGCGAGCCAAAACAGAGAACGAAGAGTATGAGAAGTATTGTAAGAAGTGATGTGGAGAGGTATGAACCTGTTTTAAAGCTATGTATTGTTTTTGTTTTTGTTGTCTTTTCAAGCAATAGCTGTGTTTTCTTGTTAGTCTAGAGGAATTTGTGGATCACTTTTGTTTGTCATATACCACTAAGGATTCAGTGAAAATGATCCAACTGGCCACCAAGCACTGGAGTTAGTTTATAGCTCCATTGGCTGTAATAAGCCCATATACTGTAGCTCCTTCACTCCCAAGGAATGGAATGGGTCAGGATTTATTCTTTAATATGTAAAAGGTACGCAGGGCCCCAAATTTTCATATCACTACCCCACTGACTTTCATTGGCAAATTCCAGACATTCTTGTGGCTCAAAGTCATGCTCTTTCTCCTTGCCACCACCATTGTTTACAGTTGCTCACTTGAACCGCGCTGAAAACAGGATCTCGGAAAATATATATTTTTTTTTTCAGCAAAAACATAAAATTAGGACCGAACTTTCAAAACTTCCACTAACATGTATAGGAAATAGAAAACACATCTTTGAACCAAACCTTTTGGAATGGTTACAACTGCAGCATCGACGACATGTACATAGCAACAACTGCTGTACAGTACAGCAACAATTACATAACTGTTTATTCAAAGTTTTTTTTGCAATGACATTTGCAATGATTATTGTAAATAGCAAGCTGTAAATTACTAAAGTTATGCTTGGAATTTGCCGGGCCGGCAAGAGCAAGAGTAGCTGGGGCAGTAGAACAAAGTGGGTGTGGCTGCCAGCGATATGAAAATTCCGGCATATTTCACAGTTAGGTGATTTGTACATGTGGTATACATTGATGTAGTAGCAA
Organism: Blastomussa wellsi; assembly: GCA_947652115.1. Lineage (NCBI taxonomy): Eukaryota > Metazoa > Cnidaria > Anthozoa > Scleractinia > Plerogyridae > Blastomussa > Blastomussa wellsi. Next base: position 4,386,018 of record OX393570.1, on the reverse strand, counting down.
AGCATTGCATGTACATTGTAGTTTGGTTTTATCAACTGGGTTGATAATGTCAATTGGCCACCATAAAGAGATTCAAGAGCTGACGTTTCGAGCGAAGAAACGAAGAAACGTCAGCTCTTGAATCTCTTTACGGTGGCCAATTGACATTATCAACCCAGTTGATAAAACCAAATTATATTGTCATACTTCCCACCGACGCAGCACCACAGTTTCTTTAGAAACTTACCCCCTCTATTCATGTACATTGTAGTTACAGTGAAAAGGTTAACTGTTTTGTTTTTTTTTTATTCATGTTTGTACCGATTATGTTGATGCACACAGATCAGAAGAAAGAGGTACTGTATCACTGCATGTTGTGCTTTACAGTGTAGAATTGCTAGTTATTTTGTGTAGTAGTGGCATGCAGTGTGGCTGTTGATCTGGGACAGGTAGCTTTTCCTGACGAAAGTCATTCTTCATGCTCACTTACATCAACCGTATGGTATCAGGCAACACATATTCCATCTAAATTATGGTTTCAATTACAAACAGAAATAAAGGCAAGCACTTTACTAGTGAAATTTGGGAGTTATTCCCTAAAGGACAAGCTAAATTCATTTTTTGTACCCTGAATAGCGACAAAATGGGCTCCCGACTGTATCTTGCAGCCACGAAGTTCTCCACAATAGCCAGTAGTTTACATTCTCACCATATTCTGAGCCATACTTTTGACATTTCTCTATTACCACTTCTCTAGACTTTCTCAAAGTCTGTTTATTTGTGCTAAGGCGGTTTCCACTGAACATTCAAGTGCTCAACGAAGGGCAAAAAATGTAGTTACAGCCATTTTATGTTAGTTCAAATCAACGTTGTACACACTTTAAACATTTTTATGAGGTTTGACATGAATTTTACTGCAGTAGTAGATTTTTAATAATTAATTTTCACACTTGTTGCTCGAACTTTGTGCGGAATCAGTCTTAACTTGCTGTCATACACCTACAGTAAAAATCAACCTGTTGCAACTCTACGACCTGTCTTCAGTGGTCAATCTCCCTAAGGGTGACAGCTTAACTTAAAAGAGAGCTTGAATGGTACTTGGTGACTGTTGTTTTTAAGTTAAAATTAAATTTTTATGTTTTTGTTACATTTAATTTTGTGGATCTACTTTTAGATGATAACACCATGGGAGGTCGAACTCGAAGTCTTGACAGTCTAGAACCAGAGGATGATGAAGAGAGGGAAATTCCAATTAAAAAGAAGAAACACAGATCATTTGAAGAATCTTCCGACACTGGCAAGAAAAGCGACAAGGTTAAAAAAAGGCAGCACATGGACAAAGACTCGACTGAAGGTAAGGGTGTAATGACTGACATCAGAAATTAGATGCCATGAATACATGTGTATCACACTGTAAATTGTCTTCCATGGGAGTTTGAATACATTTGATGGTGCTTCATTTGGTAAACAAGGTACTGACTCGGTCTACGCTTCAACTCTTTGCGGCAGAACGTCATTGACGATATATTTGTTGTTGTTTATTCCTAATCAGGCGAGGAGGAGGATGAAGACGAGGAGAGGAAACGAAAAAGGAAAGTAAAAAAGCGACAACTCAGTGGCGGTGTAGTCATAACCAAGGCCCTCAGTCCAGAACAAGAGGAGAGAGACTGGGGAGATGAGGAGTTCGGGGAGGAGCGAAGTGATTTGGACTGGGAAGAACGAGGAGAGCTGGACTTTGAACGCCAGCTGAATTTAGAAAAACGACGACAAGATCTTCAGCGGCAACTGGCTCTCATGGATGAAGAGGAAGCGGCGAGGGAGAAAGCTGAGAGGAAGGTCAAAGAGGTGAAGAAAGAAAAAGACGACAACACAAAACCGATGATTCCCGTGGTGCACAGCAAGTTGCATCCTGAAAAGTCGTCCGTGTCTCCTGGGGCCGAGTTCTCACCAGTCTCCTCACAGTCGACTCCTAAAAAAAAGAAGAAAAAATCGGATGGCGAACCGAAAAAGGCGAAGACGAAACGCAAGTTGTCGCCGTCGGCTAAAGAGGCGAAGAAACGGAAAGGTGTAAAGCCAGTTTCTGAAGGTTTAGCGAGTGGCGTTAAGGTCGAGAAGGTTCGAAAAATGCCAGATTTGCCTCAAGAAAGGTCTAAAATGATAGGTGCTCGTGCGCACCACCAGCTTGAAGCGAGTATTGAAGGAAAACCACGAGTTATCAAGAAGAAACAGTTAAAGACGAAATCGAAGGAAAGTCACATCGGGGATGCCTATTTAAGTCCCTCGGGACCCTCGGCTCTTGAACCCGCGGGAAGTCCACCAAGGGAGGAAATCCCGCGTGAGAAGAGGTCGTATACTCCTGAAGAACAAAGACCTCCCGTGGAAAAAATACGTCGAAGAGGAGCTTTATCTTCTCCCGAAGGTTCCGACTCCCCGGCTCTTCGTTATCCGAGTGAGAGCAGGACTCGTAGGGTCACGGACCCTTCCGAGGACGGAAGCCCTCAAAAAATTATCCGCGAAGTTCACGATGCCGGTCTGCCCGGGGAAGCGGAGTACAAAACGAAGGCAAAAGGGTACGAGAAGCGTTACAGAGCGGAAGGTTCGCCAAGTACTCCAGAGTTCGGCCGAAGGACACTAGTAAAAGATACACGGCATGTTGAAGAAGGAAGGCATGCTGAAAGAAGAAAGAAAACAGTTGAAGAAGAGCCACCACGCAGCCCATCCCCCGAGGATATCCCCGCGCGGGGCCCGGTCACACCACCCGAGGAACAACGAAGGCACCGGACACCACCACCTAGGGGAGATAGACGTGGACCACATACCCCACCGGGTGAACCTGATTTCGATAGCGGAGCACGGAAGGAAACAGCAAGTGAGCGAGGCCCGCTTCGCCGTCGGGGCCCATTTACTCCGCCACTCCCAACCACTCCCCCTGTGCGGACTAGAGGTGACAAAAGTCGTGAAGAATTTTTTGAGGGGAGATCTGAGACGGTACCGTATCGGGATGAGAGTGTCCCCTCCCGGAGTAAAGAGCGGGGTGAACGTGAAACGCGATACTCGAAACAGAGAGGTGAAGATGGTGTAGATGAATTATCGCGAGGTGGTCGAGGACATGCTCAGGTAGACGAAGGTTATCCAAGGAGCCGAGCTCGGGACGACGACCTAGGCAGAGGTCGACCTCGCGAGGATCGCCAAGAGGAATACCATCAACGAGGTCGCCCGAAAGACGAGCGGGTTGACGATTTTCATCGAATGCGCGATCGTGAACCAGAGCGAAGTGATGATCATCACCGAAGCCGGGCCGAAGAGCCCCGGGGAGAGGAACTCCCACGGAGAAAACCCGAAGCTGATGATGAATATCTAAGGCGAAGAGATGAACGAGACGACGACCATTTACGCTCGCGAAATCGGGAGCCTGAGAGAGACGACGAGCGCCCACGACGAAGAGACGAGCGCAGTGACGAACATCAACGAGGGCGTGTCCGAGAAGAGCACGAGACTGATATGCAGCGGTCCCGCGGTGGACGTGATTTTCCCAGACGTCAATTTGAGGCAGGAGACGAAAGACATTGGGAGGGACGAGGCGAGAGAGACACAAGAGAAGTTCAGTTTGGCGATCGTGACAGACGGCGACCTGATATTCCCCGGCAAGACTTACCAGACAAGTAAGTTCTATGTCAAACTTAAACATTTTCGTTATCGGCCCTTCTTTCTGTAGAACCCTTATGGGGCTAGGTCATGGCGCTTTAGATCTTTCTGGTTATTTATTTATTTACTTTTATTATGATTTCTAAACGCCACGTTTGCAGAGTAACTGTGTTTTTGTCATTTTCATGTAAAAGGAGCCGGCGTTTTTCAAGTTGACCCAAGTGCAATCCTGTTTAATCTTCTTCAGCTTTGACCATCCGTGATGCCCTTTTCTGTGTTTCGTTTGAGTTCTGCGACAGCATGAAGCCATTTTTGTGATGTTGTAACTGAATCTTTGAACAGTTATTCAGGGCAGAAATTGCGTGAGCTAGAGCCCCCTCTGGACACTTCCTACTGTTCCCAAAAAAGCGAACTGGTCCTTTTGTTAACCCTCATTCGCTCCTTGCGTACTCTCAGCTCACTTGACCCCGTGGTGATGGTAGGTGATAGCGGCGACGTTTCACGGAAAACTACGCTTAAAACTTGAGCGTTCTGTTTTCGATATAGTTAGTTCATTTGCATGTTTACCTTTTTAGCCGCAGTCGTGAAAGACCAGGTGAGAGACCACGTGACAGAGAAGGTCGCCACCCACCTCCAGGACCTGACTATCACAGACGTACGTCCCCCATCCCCCACGCGCCTAGACGATCCTCCCCACCCCACGGGCCCCCGAGAGGTCCGCATCGCTTTGACGAGCGCAGACGAAGTTTATCTCCAGGTGGTCGCAGAGAAGAAAGTTATCGCCCAGGTCCTCCCAGAGACCAAGCGGGATATGGGATGGGGCGAGAGCCAGTACGTGGGAGGGGTGGGTACTCCGCACCTTTTGATAACCGTGGCCGACCTATGGAAGGTCGACGAAGAAACTCACCCCCTCCTAGACAGTACGTTGAACGTGGTAGAGGTGCCCCCAGAGGCAGGGGAAGTAGAGGTAGGTGGACATTTATTAAATAGGTAGCTTTTTAGCTGCAGTAAACAGATATTTTTTCTGCGTGAATTTTTTTTCCTTCGAGAGATCATATCTGGAAAATTCAAGATCAATCCACAAGCGATCAGAGACAACATTTTTGTTGACTATGTCGGTTGCCGCTTGGCTTGTCTTGCCTCGCCCTTTCGTGATTTTAGTAACAAGCTAAAAATGTTTTCCGAGGCTTGCAAAAAGTCATAGTGAAATTGTAGAGGGTTTCATCTTTTAAGGTGATTGCCCAGAAATAAAAGTTGTCCAACTATTTTTTTCAAGCTTTTCCTGAATGTTCCTGAAAAAAACTAATCCGAAAAATACAATAAAAAGGTAAGCTACCGCGCTCGCGAAAGATATACGAAGGTCAGTGTTACCCCATTTGTGAATCTGCTGATACGAATTACGCGCGTTATTTCATCGGTTCACGTTATATTTTGCGGTAGTTGGAAGCTCAGTTTGTTAAAGAAATACTGGTAAAAGCTTGATAGGCAGAAAGTCTCTAGCATATGGAGCAAACTTAAATTTGTAAAATTAAATGCAATTAAAAAATATAGGTCACCGTGCTCGTTTACTAGAAAACGACGATTTATCATATTTTTATTTTTCAATTTATTTATTTTTCTTTCTTTCGTCTTCTTTCTTTATTGACTAATTAAAGTGCACCTAACCCCAAAATATTTTTTCGCTACAATAAACCTTTGCACCAGTTCGAAACGCGTTACACCTTTCGTTTCTCCTTTTTACCAAATGCGGACTATTTGTAGGATTTAAAAGTTACGAAAAACTGTACGTTATTTGGTTCACGACCGAGTCAGAAGACCCACGCCCCTTCTGACTCGGTCGTGAACCAAATAACGTACAGTTTTTCGTAACTTTTTAATGCTATAAATAGTCAGCATTTGGTAAAAAGGAGAAACGAAAGGTGTAACGCGTTTCGAACTGGTGCAAAGGTTTATTGTAGCGAAAAAATATTTTGGGGTTAGGTGCACTTTAATTGCTTTGCTCAAGCTTTAGTGCCAACCTACCTCCCATGTTTAAATAGTATTTAGTTTTACTTAGCTTTTACTTAGCTATTCTGAGAAAATGTTCCCTTTTTTGTATTAATACATTGTGTTGTAAATTAAGTTTAACTTTTTAATTTGGTAATAAAGCTGGTGTTGTTGTTATCTCCATCACATGCACAAGCCAAGCCGTATAGAAAAAGCTGTCATTTTGTTTTTGTGCGTGCTAATTACTGTACGTGCAAAATTATGCGTAGTAAGGATGCCCAATGCAATACTTGAATCAAATACTTCAGATAACTCAATATAGTTAAGAACTGAAAATTGAAGTAAACTGTTCAGTTGTGGGCAGTGTCTTTTTTACCCGATGTGGTGAGGACTTGAACCCGGGCCGTTTGAGAACAAATCTAATTAGAATCTGGTTGAAAAGTACCCTGCCTGTATTTCCTGCTCGCAGGCTAGTTGAAGGGCTGGAACACGTGACTTCGGATCACAAGAGCGGGGGTTCTTAGCAACTTAATAGCGACAGTACCTCTGTTTATTTTATCACCTTGAGTATGAATAACACGTATGCTGTTGTACATAGGTGGCCGAGGCTTCCCCGACAGAATTCGCCCGCCAGGGGACCGGTACCAAGATTCGCCTCGTGACAGAGGAGCACCATGGGATCCGGAACGCCGTCGTGAAAGAGATCATCCACGTGACCGTGGCCGGCCTCACGACGAACCTCGGGACAGAGACAGACGTCCGAGAGGAGACATGTCTCCTGGACGGGGTCCGAGACATTGGGAAGACAGGCGAGGCGGTGAGTGTTTGTATTAATCCGTCAGTCCGTATGGCAGTTTGTTCGTTGACCCTTGTTACGTTACGGGAAAGTTTCAGGGTTTTATAACCAATTAGAAAATAGAACGAATATTCGCCTGCGTTTTCGTAGGTTGGCATTGTGTTATACAGCGAATACAATTTCTTGCAGTTGATATATGTAATGCAAGCTGTCTGTTTTTCCTCTTGACGGACAAGGAGACTAAGGGGTGTGTTACAATTACTTCTTATCCTCGTGTTGAATTTCTCATGGTTATTTTTGCTCCAGGAAGCCCGGGACGAGTTGCTAGCCCACCACGCGACCGCCGTGCGCATGAGCCGGAGAAAATACTGCGTGATGTAGAGGAAGAACGCAGGCGCCGATCAGACGAGGAGGAGGAAGAATGGGAATACGAGGAAGAGATGGGAGGGGACAAGGAAAAGGTGCCACGGCAAGGGGAAAGGTATGATCGGTTATGAAATCTTGTTCATTTAAACGTTTAGTGTATTCTTTGTCGATTGGTGATTTAGTCACTTTGCGCAAGGCTATGTAAAAACGTTTTCTTTTAGCATGAAGCGACTAGGACTATTCCCACTCCCTTGGGGTGGGATGCTTGTCCCTCAAAGAGTTCCCCCGCCCCCAGCAAATATTTTATTTACCTGGGTGGAGAGAGGCATTCTGGCATTCTGGCAATCTTGTCATTACTATTTTTCTCAACCAACAGAAAGCGACCCAGAGAAACGGGTTCGTCTGCTTCGACAATCGAGTCACCCGTAGGAGGAAAAAGACGTCGAAGTGACGATACACCGGAGATGGAGGAAGATCCCGTGAGGGACATCCCGGAGGGTAATGATAAGCCGGCTGAACAAGACGCGCCAGCCATCTCAGTAACACCAGTGAAACAAACTACGAAACTCAAAAAGAAAAAGGTCAGTAAAAAGGAAGGGAAATTGGCACCCCAAGCCGAGGGTGAAGCTAATCTCGTAGTTCAGGTGCCTCAAGAGCCGCCTGCAGAATCTCAAGGCCTGCTGGAAGGCGAGAAGCCAGCCAAAGTGGAGAAAAAGCACAAGAAAGAAAAAGGAAAAGTCAAAGAAAAAGTTACAAAAAAGAAGAAGAAAGTTGCTGCAGCAGCTGCAGCGGTGGAACCCCAAGTAGTAGCTACGGAAGTAACCGAAGAACCAACGAGCATGACCGAAGAGAGTGGCATCACTTCGTCGGAAAATCTCGGAGAAGCGACTCAACAATCCGAAGATGAACCGATTTCTAAGGTGGCAAAGAAACGCCGACACCCAGCAGCTCCCGAAGGAGAGGAGACGAAGGTAAAGGGAGGAGATAAACCACCGAAGAAAAAGAAAAAGAAGAAACATCAGCCCGAAGTTGTCGTTCAGCCATGGGCCGATCTCGAAGGCGAGGACGAAGAAACGAGTGTTAACAAGTCTGAAAATATCGAAAGCCAGGACAACGAGAACGTACAAACGAAGGAAAACGAGGACAAGAAATCTTCAGACGAAAAGGAAGAAACGCAGGTTTCTTCAAGAGTCGAGGAGCCGCTAGAAGTGTTTAGTGATTGGAGCGACGACAGCCCGATCGGAGATGATACCTGGTCGGACATAATAGAACCGGTGATTTCTGAGGAGAAGCCGAAGCCCGACGTCAAAGAACCCGAGACTGAAGCGTCGCCTGTCCCGCCGGCGTTCGATGATGTTTACGATCCGATTAGCGACGACGAACTTGACGCGATGCTAGGGGATGAAGACGACGAGGGTGGGTCAGGTGTTTCTGACACCAAAGGTTCTGCGAACGCACCTTTGGCAGTTGAGGAAGTCGATTGGAGCGCGCTAGTCTCCGCGCAAAGTACTTTGGAGAAAACAGGTACTGAGGTGTCCCGGAGATACTGAAATCTGTCTTACAGTGTTAGAGAGATTGATGATGACCTTTCACCACAAATAGGAAACTCGAGCTTGTCTTTCATGTTATTACGTCACTTTAAAATTCGTGAATAGATCCCTCCATAAAACAATGGGTGCGGGGGGGGGGGGGGGGGTATGGTCGCACATAACGACGAAGACAATCCTTTCTCCCCGGTTTTCCTGGTTTTCGCTGACGGGAGAAAAGAGACCTCTGCCATGGGTCTGCTTTGATTTAACTGCCGTCCACAGTCTTTGATGGCTCTGTTTAAAACGCATGCTGCTTGCGTTGTCCGCTGACCGCAACTTGAGCCCGTTGCGTCTCGCGCATTTCTTTACATTAATTCCGCTGTCATTTATTTAGACCAAATTGTAGCAGGAGCTGTTCGACAACGATGATAAACTGAAGTGAAAGGTTTTATTTTCGTCACATGCTACGAACACCACGTGATGGCTCGGTCACTAAGCCGCGGCGCATGCTCAATACGCCATTTTCGACCCACGGCAGAGATCTCTTTTCTCCCATCTGCGAACACCAGGAAAAGAGCCTCTGCTAGCAGGGAACAATCCTTTTCGCTTTCACATACAAACCCCTAACGATTGATTGCATAAACGTTGGGAAGCCCGTCGTGTTTACCCAATATCTGGGATTTTAGGTCAAATATGTTATTTTACAGTCTTACGGTTTCCGTTTTGGATTTTGGTTTTCAGGAGAAGAGCCTGGGTCTCACCTAAAGCGGTTCACACCTGGTCACGTGTTCTCGCGGATTGGAATCTCCTCGTCGCTCGCTGGTCCGCGGTTAACCAAGCTTGTGCAACAAGCATGCGCGGAGGTAACAAAGGATAAAACCTCTGGGGTACAGGCAGTGAGTTCAAGCGACGCGGAGGACATGGACGAGTCACAAATTATCAACAGTGTTGGAGCGCTAATGGCAGGCGCGGCTGCTAAAGCTCGGGAAAGGGAACTGCTGTTTTCTAGCGTGGGGCCGTGTAGGCGGGCGCTGTGTGCCCGCAGGGATCTGGCGATGAGAAAGCGGCTAAGAAGGTTGACAGGAAAGGTATGTTTTTTTAGGTTTCCTTGTTGGTTTTACCAAAAGGACGTTTTTTAAAGCGGAATTGCAGCAGCTGACGTATTTACATCCTTGTTGTCTCCCAAGTCAGATCATGCGGTGATTCATTTAGAAGATTACAATTGTTCTGTTTGTACGTACTCCCATGCACTCATTTGGTTGTGCACAGTTGAAGTCTGAATTGCGTGGCAACAAGGATTTCAATAAGTTAGCTAACGTATTGAAATCCTTGGTTAACGTTAGCTTGTTTAAATTGGTGGAATCCCTTTTCATTTTTTTTTGTCTTTGGGAGAATAACCTGGCTGCCGATGGGTTAGGCAATGAGAAAGCCAACACAAAGATTGGTTGAAGCTTTCTTGAGTGTTAGAAAATTCTTTTGACGAATCACATAATTCTCATCACTAAAAGTTTAAAGTGCGCCTAACCCCAAAATATTTTCTCGTTAAAATCAACCTTTGCACCAGTTCGAAACGCATTGCACTTTCGCTTCTTCTTTTTACTAAATGCAGACTATTTATCGCATTCAAAAGTTACGAAAAAATGTACGTTATTTGGTTCACGACCGAGTCAGAAGGGGCGTGGCTCTATTCCTGGGTTGACGTCACAAACTGATTTGCATGCATGTTTACAAAGACTTGATGCGATTCAAATCAGTTTGTGACGTCAACCCAGGAATAGACCCACGCCCCTTCTGACTTGGTCGTGGAACAACTGATGCTCGGTTTTTCGTAACTTTTAAATGCTATAAAAAGTCACCATTTGGTAAAAAGGCGAAACGAAAGGAGTAACGCGTTTCGAACTGTTGCAAAGGTTTATTGTAGCGAAAAAATATTTTGTGGTTGTGTAGCAGACTAACAGGAAACAAGTCATTTATTGGCTGTTTTGTTTGTGTCTTTGATAGGTTGGTCCTTTCCAGACCCCGCCGTCGGCCCCAGTCGACAACGAACTTTATTCGATGAGCGTGGCCTTGTACAAACATGAACATCCCACCACGGACTCATCTGCTACGAAGTTAATCCCCTCCAGGGTGGGGACAGTTCTTACCTCAGTGAATTCTTAAGATCATCTCTCGTACACTGTCTATTGCCGTTGGGTAGTACTGTAGTGCATTTTTTACCATTAAAGATAGCTCAGCTATAATGTCCGCGATTCGTCGATTTGTCTTCGTTTTTGAGATGAATGAAAAGTGATATACCGATTATTGGAAACGCTATTTCTTTTATAAAAACGGCTTTTCTTTCACGGAAATCTCACAGCGTGGAAAATCCTTGCCATGGTGTCTGTTATATCCCACGGCTCGCAACAACAACAACATTTTTTTTTTATTTACAGATTTATAAGAAGAGTAGAAGGGCTTGTCTCCCATGTAGCCGCAAAGCTAGTCGAGGCGGGACAATGTGTGCACAAGAAACAATAGAAAAGACAAATCACAATAAATTACAAACATCTGGAAAACGGAAAAACTTAGAATTAAAGTAAATATCTCCGCCACTTCATGGTATTTTATAATAAACGCCGGTTTTCGGGGAATATCTCCTTCGCGTTTCAGGCAATTTTAAATCCATACGCTCATAACCTGTTTGGGGTGTTTATACATTTTTGGGTGATTTTCAGTGGCGGATCTAGGGGAGCACCCCCGTTCCATTATGAACGAAAATTTTAAAGCTTGAAGGGTCGAAAATTTTCGGGCCCCCGCTGTAGAAAGAAGACTGGAACTGCCACTAATTTTGGTGAATGCCTGGGAGGAAATAAGTTTTTTCCTCGAAGGATTTGTCAAACTTTAGAGATCAATTGTCTGTTGGTGTTCCAACAATAGTTTTCTTTCCTTTAATCTAAATTTCATATCAATTCACGTTTACTGTCCCCCTCCTCCCCCTATCACAACGACCATCGCAGACATTTTCACTGTCCTCAGATGTACAGTTCGATCTGGATACACATGGCTGACATAGCGTCATGTTAACGCGCGTGGGAGATTTCTCGGATGGGATCCCCGTATAACCCATACAGAGGACTAAGAGGAGTACCCCATACCGCCGGGATAAATTCTCTGTCTTCTCCCGTTACTGTAGTCTCCTTCGCGGCAGCCGTTATAATAAACGCCGTTCTTCGGGGAATATCTCGTTCGCGTTTCAAGCAATTTTAAACCCAGTCGCTCATAACCTGTTTGGGGTGTTTGTAAATTTTTGGGTGATTTTCAGTGGCGGATCTAGGGGACCTCCAGTTTCACCACAGTTTTCTTTTGAAACTTACCCCCTCTATTCATTCGTTATTAGGGTCGTCACGCAATGGGGTGAGGAGCATTGCGTGACGACCCTAATAACGGCTGCGAAGGAGACTACCGTTACTGTTTCCCAGCACCAAAGCAGATAAGGGATGTTTGTTCCTCACTTCCGTGGTTGAATTTTCTACAGCTAACTGGGGGGTAGGGGCGGGGGTAATCTTTGGCCGTTTGGTGGCTTACCCTTGAGGGCCTGGGTTCCATTAGGCGAGCCGACGCTACATATAGATCAGCGGTTAACCACCACCGCAAGGTTTTCGCGCGAAAAGACGAGCAAGAGAGTTGTGGACTCAAAACAAAACCGAAAAATTCAAAATTATGCCACGAAATACTCAAAATGATAAGAGTAAGCACAAGGAAGTGAGCCAGTGGATATTTGTTGCCCCAGGTATGGCCTTTATTCTATAAAAGTGAAGTCTGAAATTAGCATTGAAGTGGCGATCTTTGCCCGGGTTTTTGATGAAATTGATCGATGAAATAAACTGGTTGTTTGCATCCAACGGACAGAAAGTGCTGTTTGTGCTCAAGAATCTGGCGAATCAGAACCTGTGTTCATCAAGATTCCACATCCAAGGACAGGTAAGCTAAGGCTGATTGCTCTCTTGGTCATAGAAAACAAGGATCAGTGACTACGGTATAAAGCCTAAATAATTTGCTGGAGATTTGGGCAAACCCAAAATAAAATGGTTAAAATATTTACATGTAGCATTCTAGCCCTAAATGGACCAAACAACTCCACAATGGGCCATTCCATTTAATATCCACTCCCCCGTGGAGGGTCTTTGCTGTCTGACCCTCAGAAAAAGCTGTTGAAGACCCCCTCAGGAAAGCAAGATCAAAGTCCTCTTCAGGAAAACAGAATTCATCAAAGCCACTGGCCTAGCTGCCCCCTTAGAAATAACGTTTAAGAACCCCCCTCTCCCTAAGATTTAGATGATCCTCAATGGGAGGGGGTGCAGTTAAAAAATGGAATGGCCCTATTTTTATCTTTAGCTAGTCTACAAAAATCACCGAGTTAGATGAATATCATTGCCACATCACAGTCCCCTTCATGTGTTAGTCCCCCTCATCAGCCATAACAGGATCAAATCATTGAAGAAATTCATTTCTGTGAGCTTTAATAAAAGGTCGGGCTTTGATAAATTTGGCAGATTTAATATCACTGTCTTGTTGTTTTCGCTGTTGTTGTTACTATTGTTTCATCCAGGGTCTTTGTTTGTAAGATGTCATAATTGGCTGGACTTTGAACTTCAGGGTTTGCCATTCATTGAATTAAGGCAAACTGCATTATAAACCAAAAAACGTAGCCACCATAACAAATTTGGAAAACTCACAATTCCGCTCTGAGGAGGGGCTTCAAAATGTTTTGCAGTAGGCATCAACAACTCCAGGGAAGAGTGGGCAGTTGTGGCAATCATGTTATTTGAAATGTTACTGTCACGAGCTACATTTTTGATCGGGCCTGACCAGAGTAATGGGCAACATATAGTCAAGGAACCATCTGATTGTCAATGGTCACCAGTTTGTTTTGAAATCCCTGTTAGAAGAAAATGATCATATGATTATTTATTGTGCTGGTAAACCCATGGCACAATCGTGCATCTTCTCATGATTTACAAACTTTTCTCATGTTCTCCCAAACATCCCGCATCTGTTATTACCGCTATAAACCCATAGAAAGTGTGGTCTATTGCTTAAATAATAAATACATGTATATTGTAGATATTTTATATAGATTAGATCTTTAGTATAATTACACTAGAGTATAATTTATCACTTTTAGGCAAAGAACTGCAGTTTTTGCTATCTCACAGTGGAGAGAAAATCTTTGAAGTCTTGCGATTTACGGAAGAACCTAGATCATGGTTTGTAGAGGATTCCATTCAAAAAGGTATACCAAAAACCATTCCTGTAGACAAAAATACATGTAATCACACTGTAAAAGTTTGTGGTACTAGTTGAAATAATGCCAATCCTGTTAGTTTAACGTTACTAAATGATAATGAATTTGGGTTTTTCATTATTAGATGGAAGTCTCTATGTCATGACGCCTGTAGATCCGTTATTCCTCATCTTACCATATCTCACCAAATTTTCTCAAAAGGTAAGCAACCTTTAATTTTGAGTGCAATATTGGAGGGAGGGTTTGCAAAGAGTGCTGTCTAGTAATCTGGGACAATTATATGGATTTTCCTGCTGGGCAAGTTACATTATCCACCACAGTCTCACTGTTTTAGAAATGTAGCTAAATGAAATTTAGGCAAGGTTAATCTCAAGACAATGCTGGTCAGTGGTCGTCCCCTTTAGCACGACACAGGGTGACCTTTCAGCTTCTCAGCTGGGGCATCTCGTGATCTGCTAAATAAATACAATTGCATGCTTACTGGCCTTGGCAAAGGGTCATTTTCAATTGCTTGCAGATTGTTGCAGATCTTTTTCCTTTCCCACTCCACCCTCCCATTGGTAAGTATCGGGGTCTTAAATATTCCACTGACTGGGTCTGTGCGGTGGTGCCTTTTGTGGTGGCCGCTTGCAGGGTTGCCATGGATACGTCCTTCCCTGTGCCAGATTTGTTGGCCCGGCTTAACCAACCTTTAAGGCATCAGCTCCAAAGCTATTAGTCATGAGTTTAAAGATGTAATGCCTGTCATGTCACCGTAGCCCAACTTTAGACAAAGAACAATTCGTGTCCCTGAGAGAATTCCAGTTCATTCCAGTTCCCAAACACCAGATGTGTGCTTCATGCACTGAGTTACATTAAGACACAAGGTTCAAGCATGCAAACCAAGGCCATTTTACAGGGGTACGTTCATTTGTGACAAGCATCCTGCAGAAATCTGAAATCTGTGTGGTAAAAAAAGGAAATAATCTGACTTATAGTTTAGAACCCTCGAGCAGTTACTCCTGGATGAGAGACATCCATCCATCAGCAGACTGACTGGCTGTCTGACATCTGAGGAGATTCTTAACATTTGTGACATCAAGGGAGACGATGATCTTCAAGTGTACAGGCTCAATAATGACAAGACCATAGCATGGTTAAAAGCAAAGGTACTGAATTTGATATTTCTTATTTGAGAATAATGGATGAACGTTTCAATTTCATGAAGTTGAGTTTTAACTGAGTGACATTAAACAAAAACCATTGATGAATTTAATAATTAGTTTGACTAATCACAAAGGACGGTAGACGTTATGAGATGTTTCAATCAAAACTTGAAGTAATTACACATTTGTGACTTCTCATGCAAAAACATAAAATAGCGGCTAAAAAACAACAAACAACACATACACCAACTCATGGCGACCAAAATTTTGGAGCTGGCGACTAAATTGCAACAGAAGTCACCAGCTGGCGACTAAATTGAGAAGAAGCATTGAGTGCTTGAGCTAACTTTAGTGACTTAAATTTGTCACTGGCAACCAAAGTTAAACAGTCAGTGGCCAAATGGCCACTAAGGAAAAAAATAAACTTGGAGGGTTGACATACACACGCACAAAAAAATTACTTTAACAAGAGTTATACAAGAAATATGAAATGCTGCTTGTAATTACACATGGCCAACACAAAGTGTTGGAAAACATTTGACAACAGTCCTAATCAATTTTAGTTTTACTTCTGATTTGTTGAAAGCAAAATAAATAAAATTATTCTGAAGCTACAAAATTTGATTATACCTTCAGTTAGTGCAGTGTTGTTCACAGACCAGTTTGTGTTTTTAACAATAAGGCAAAAACAAATGGTACATTCTAGCCATGAAGAATCCTTTTCTGTTGTGTTTCTTTGTTAGGTTGAACACACTGCCGACAGTGTTTCATCAAGTGGTGTCCATGTGTCAAAAGGCTCCCAGAGTTCCACCTTTGTACGTAGTAAAC
>OX393570.1:4347316-4370260 GCA_947652115.1 Blastomussa wellsi | reverse complement strand
AATTTTCTACCATTGATAGTTTTCTGAAACTCTCACCAATGTAAGATAATGAGTAACTGATGTCAGAAATGTCAAAAAAATGCTGGTCACCGACTTCGTTTTGGAGATAACATGCCCAGAAGAACACCCTAAATCTGAAAACTTTCGCTTCGCGAGCGGATACGGCTAGTGTCTGGAAGTACAAAAATATTGCAAATAAATCTTTGAAATGAACGTATCTCTGTCAAATGTTGTCTAAATGGACCCATAAAGTGAATTTATTCAATTGGTGTGGTTCCTTGAAGTAAAAATTCGCATTTAGCGACCACATTTCTACTCGCCTACACCAGCCGCACAAACAATTGGCATAAGAGACCCTAGTCTGCAATGCCTTGAAACCTGTGACATCTGCCATTTCCGATGACATCAACTGTTTTATGAAGCAAAATCTTATTGTCTGGCCAGAAGTTCTGTTTCTATTTCCACAGCGATCTCAGCGACCAATTTCAATATTTTAAAATTCAGCCTAAAACAATAGGACCTTATCCCGAGGCTCTGTGGAATAAACTAGTGATGCCTATTGTGTTAGGCTGAAGTTTAGAGTACTGTACAGGACCGCAAATGATCCCGACCCGCAAATGATCCCAGGACCGCAAATGATCCCAAATTGGACCGCAAATGATCCCCGGACCGGAAATGATCCCCAAATTGTACCGCAAATGATCCCGTACCGGAAATGATCTACTCCTCGTAAACGCTGGAAAAGCGTGGACTTGGGAATAGAGACAGTGGATTAAAAATCCCGGAGCGGAAAAAGTCCCCAGATTGTACAAAAAATATTCCCGGACCGAATGTTCTACTCCTCATAGCTGAAGGAAAAGTGTGGACTTACGAATTTAGACGGTGGATTAAAAAAAATGAGCGTTTTTTTTTTCTTACTGTTAATGAAACTGTAATTTACACAGTGGACTAAAACATAAACGCTTTAATTTTTTCTTATTTTTTAATACAACTGTAATTATAAGTAACACAACAAATTGTGGAATATTAATTTCCACTCTTTGCACTTCGCTGGAAATTTTAATGAAATAGTTAGTACAATGGACAATTTAAGCTCTAAATTAATATTGTGGCTTTGTAATAATCATTAATTAATACATTTTAACGAGAAATAAAATTCAACAGTGCGACCAAAAGCGGTTAATGATATAAGACACCAAAGGCCTCTTTGATTCATGTTTTTATTTTTGCATTGCGGCTATATAATCAAATTCATGTAACGCGGTATGTTTCCAGATTTGTATGGGGTTTCTCATGTTCTAATCTTTACTTTGGTTCACATATAAATATATTCCTCCATAAACTCGATGTAGAGTCCACGCCATTCTTTTTTTGACGGTATCACATTGTAGGAGTCATTTCCGGTCCGGGGATCATTTGCGGTCCAATTTGGGGATCATTTGCGGGTCCTGGGATCATTTGCGGGTCGGGATCATTTGCGGTCCTGTACAGTACCGAAATTGGGCTCTTTTTAACCAACTAGTGAGATGATCTCAGATAGTGCAGAGTGTTATCTACAACTTAACATGCCGTGGCAAACGAGGACACATTGTTGCTCCCTTTTGAGCAAACTGGGAAACAATTTTGTAAACAAAATATGTTTCTGTTGCGCAGACGGGCAGAGGGAAACATTTCTGTCTGTAACGTTTCTTCATTTGCCACGGTCTTTAGGATGGTCATCTTTTTTACTTGACTTTCTTAAATATATTTTTTTAATGCCCAATACACAACATTGATTTCCAAGTGTAATATGTTTTGCTTAGGGTAGAGACTAGATGGCTTTTCATGATCTAAGCAGTGTATATGTGCACTTGTCTTTCATTCCGGACACAAAAACGTAAAGACGCCACTTTCTCAACAACACAATTTCAAGTATATTTATCTTACTCCTGATACTACAGTAATGTCTTCAAAGGCAAGATAAAAATCGTTTCTCAGAAGCTTTAGTCAAGACAGCTTTTTAATTTTAACCTTACTTTTGATGTCAATCTTAGTTTAATTGCAATAAGGCATTCAAGCAGCAAACCATTCTCGTTCCCGGAGCCCTCGTTTCTTTGGGTCACGTGGTTAAAAGAAAACACGTGGCCCTGGGGACGAAGATGGCAGCAAACGTGATTATAAACGCTTGCAACTTGATACTTTTGTTTGTTTCCTGCAAACGTCTGTAACTTGATACTTTTGTTTTTCTCTCGCGTTAAAAGAAAAGAAAAGAAAAATAATTTTGTGATGTCTTTTTACGCTCAGTACACTCGGTACAACCAGTACGCTCGGTACACTCGGTACAGCCGGTACGCTCGGTACAGCCGGTACACTCGGTACCGCCGTAAACTAGGTACAGCCGTACACTAGGTACAGCCGGTACGTTCGGTACCGCTGGCACGGTCGGTACGCTCGGTACAGCCGGTACGTTCGGTACGCTCGGTACGCTCGGTAAACCCGGTGCAGTCGGCTAGTACGCTTTGTACGCATGCATAACATTAAAGTGGCGAGAAGTGGTAGGCCGAATCTTGATCTTGAATTTCGCCATTTTGCTGGCAAAATCATGAACGTCGCGATTTGGCTCGCCAATTTTGAAATTTCACGATTTGAATTTCCCGATTTGGCAGGCCAAATCTTGAATTTCACGATATGGCAGGCGAAATCTTGACAGGCCCAATCTTGGCTGGCCAAATCTTG
Organism: Blastomussa wellsi; assembly: GCA_947652115.1. Classification (NCBI taxonomy): domain Eukaryota; kingdom Metazoa; phylum Cnidaria; class Anthozoa; order Scleractinia; family Plerogyridae; genus Blastomussa; species Blastomussa wellsi. Next base: position 4,367,545 of record OX393570.1, on the reverse strand, counting down.
AATTTCACGATTTGACAGGCCCAATCTTGAATTTCGCGACTTGGCTGGCCAAATCTTGAATTTCGCGATATTTTGGCCTGCTAAATCGGGGAATTCAAGATTTGTACTTCCAAATCGTGAAATTCAAGAATTGGCCATCCAAATCGGGAAATTTCAAAATTTGGCGAGCCAAATCGCGACGTTCATGATTTTGCCAGCAAAATGGCGAAATTCAAGATCAAGATTTGGCCTACCACTTGTCACCACTTTCATGTTATGCAAGGGTACAAAGCGTACTAGCCGACTGCACGGATTTACCGAGCGTAACGGCCGTACCGAGCGTACCGAGCGTACCGGCTGTACCGAGTGTGCCCAGCGTACCGAGCGTACCGGCTGTAGCGAACGCACCGGCTGTACCGGGGGTACCCGCTGTACCGACCGTACCGGCGGTACCGAACGTACCGGCTGTACCTAGTGTACGGCAGGTACCGAGCGTACCGAGTATACCGGCTTTACCGAGGGTGCCGGCTGTACCGAGTGTACCGAGCGTACCGGCTGTACCGAGCGTACCGGGTATACCGAGCGTACCGGGTGTACCGAGCGTGCCGAGCGTAGCGGCCGTATCGAGCTTACTGCTGTATGGAGTGTACCGGGTGTACACGTTAACTATCTGATGGTAGAACGTTAATATCTGATGTAAAAATTGAAAGAGAAAAAAAATCGTTTCATTTAAAAAGCAATTTTTCATGAAGTGATAAACAAGAACTAATTTTCTGATCGAATAGTCACGGAATAGTACATTCGTTTTCCGTTGCCGTCATTCGGTTAAACCGCTTAAAATTTTCTTTATAAAGAAGGATATCGATTTATCTAGGAAGCGGTTTTAACAAAAAGTATTGAAGGTAAACAGCTTTGCTTGACCGAGAGTTTCCAGCACCGGTGAAAACTAAGTAACCTCACACACATTTTTTTTGCGGTTTTTGGAATGCGCCAAGGAGTCTACAGCAATATTCGGGAACTTTCTTGCTTCAAACTTGAAAAAGGATGTTACTAAAACGAGGAATGAGGAATGGGGAATGGGAAATGGGAAAGGGAAAGGGGAGAGGGATGGGGGAATGGGGGAATGGGGGAATGGGGGAATGGGGGATGGGGAGGAGGGGAATGGGGAATGGGGAATGGGGAATGGGGAATGGGGAATGGGGAATGGGGAATGGGGAATGGGGAATGGGGAATGGGGAATGGGGAATGGGGAATGGGAATGGGGAATGGGGAATGGGGAATTGGGAATGGGGAATGGGAAATTGAAATGGAAAACTGAAAATGGGAAAATTAAAATGACAAATTTTTATTTTCAATTATAAATCAGAACTGAAATATTTTGTTAATGTGGTATTTTTTGCAGACTTTAAAGAAATATAGAAGATTTTCTTTAAAAAAAAGAGAGCGCAAAGATTTATTTTCTTCCCATCGCTGCAAGTGGATCGAAAGTTGAATTTTTACTAATGCGCGCACGAAAGTTCTCTCGTGTTTTTATCAGAGAAAACGTCTTTGCAGCTTAAAATTAAAAGGGAATACATCAAGGCGGGCGAGTTTCAAGCAGTTTTAAAAGGGATGGCCGGGTTCTGTTAAATCTGATCATCAGTGCTGTGAAACAACGTGCAGTAATAATCCTTCCCCAGTGTCTCAGTTTGCTCGCATTTGTTTCGATCGACACTGATTTAAGTTTTCTCCAGACTTTATATTGAAAAACTGTACTGTTTTCTTTTAGTTCACTGAACCAGTAGAGTCAGTAGAGAAATTCCCAAAGTGATCGAATGATTAAATCAGCGAGAGTCTCGCCGCCTTCAAAAGCCTTCCAATTGATGAATTACTCGAGGCTCATCGAGGCCGACAGAGCATTCGGTCTTAAAAAGTACATCTTTTGTATTATTTAACACATTTTTATGTCTTTCTGCTTCTGTTAAATGAAATTTTACCTACTTTGTTTTTAGGCTTCTCAGGCTTTTCCATGACCATCTTTGATAATTTTAAAGCGAAAGTGCTGCCTCGCACATGCTATCTAATCTTCATCTCGTACGTTTAATTTGTCGCTGCTATGGTGTTTTTTTCCCTAGCCGCTTCATTTATTTTCAGCGTAATTTTACGGCACAAATAAAAACAAATACTGGCTTTCGTCAGCAACAGCACAGAATTACCAGGGAAGAGAAAGCGACAATTCCTGTGTAGGTAGAAACAACGAAATTTTCTTGGTCGTCGCGCGTTCTATTTCAGGTCTGTTTCACACAAAAGAAGATATCCAAGGGGAGTTTATAGATTGTCCAAATAATAGTTTCTCGGAGAAGTTTGAAATGTGTATTTTATATTTTCTGTAGATAATCTCTGTACGAGCTCAAGGTAGTATTTTTTTTCCAATCCAGTGAAAGGCATTGTAAAATAATATAACTTGTCTGTATTTATTGTGTATTGTGTACACCTATTATTTTTCGCTGTGGCTAATTACGGTAAATGACCGGCAGACCAATACTTTTTAATATAATTTGGTGTTATCAACTAGGTTGATAATGTCAATTGGCCACCGTAAAGAGATACTTTTTAATCTGTCTTAGCTAGCGCTTTTCCAAACAGAGCAAACCCAAATCCAACCCTTCGTTTGTGCTGGGCCATGATTTTTGACACCACTGGCTTTTCGCCTGCGTGACAGTTCTTGCGTTACTTGACACATCAAGCATGTTTGCATATAAAGTTGCCGGCGAGGTTTCGCTTGGAGTTTGTGAACAACTCTCTAGTCGCTTTGAAATCTACGGCGCTCCTCTGAATCGCTTGATACACAGTTTGGATAAGCTAAGGTATTTCGAACTTAACTTCGAACTTAATATCGGACTGCCGGTGGGTCGGTGTTTTGAACCAAAGAATCGAGACCTCTGGCCGCAACCAAATTGTGAGCACGCGTAGAGAACTCGTTTTGTAGCTTTCAGTCAATCAGATTTGTCAGATTTGATTTTGTGCATGCACAGAGTGACGGGAAGTCCGAAAATCCCGGACTTCCGGTGTTGGACCTTCCCAGAGGTCGCGTTTCTTGGTGCTGACCAAAAGGATCGCGGCCTCTGGGACGAGAATGGTAGTGTGCAGTAAAGTAACACAAACTAATATTCTGCGCATGCAATGGAGCAAATCGCTTTGTTCTAGGAACTGTAAAGATAGTACCACAAGGCGGGTATGGTGTTTTCTGAAACATATTTTTACCTTTTGATGTTGAAGGAGCAGTAGTGCAGATCCCAGCGTTTTACGTGGTACAGTGCACACAGGTTCCTACTAGCCTCCTCCCCCCCAGCCCCTCCGCAAGACTAATTAATTAATTGGTATTAATTAATTAAACAAACATTAAAGTTTACACATTAGCGCTTTATAGCTTTAGTGCCATAGTGCCATAGTCCCTTAGTGGATTAGAAGAGGACAGCCCACAACACATCATCCCAATAGTGCACTCTGCACAAAAAATTCAGTACAACAAAACAAGGAACAAAATACCTGTAGCAATACATATGATGGAGTCTTTATTATATAATTATAGCTTGTTTAACTTACTGTAGAAATTTGGATAAATATTATAAAAACATCTCACAGCAAAAATGTAAAGTCATGGCTTGCCGTGATCATAATGTCTGGCGACTCTTGACAAGTATCCTTATGGTAAAGAATGGGTCCAAGCTTAAAGACTTAGGGCAATGCAGCAGCTAGCTCGTAAGGTCTCACATGAATGGCTCGATACCCTGCGTGAAAACAAGCAACAGGGTCAATGCCCCTAAAACAATAGCAACTGCTACCAGTAGAATTACAAGCTTACGAGAGCTGCTACACCACCGAGTCTTAAAAATGAATAATTCAAGACTCTTGGAAGATGATTGTGCAGTGTATAAAAGAACAAGTATCAAATCAGCCATGCTCTCTTTAGCTCTTTAGTACTCTTTTGCTATACTCATTGCTTGTGAGTGGAACAGTTCACACATAAACTTTAAGATCTGTGTCTGTTCAGGAATGGTTTCAAGCGTTTCCTTGATGATATGGTTATGCATTAGCTTCACAACTATTTTTTTTTTTGACTATTTTTACTGTATATTCGTATTGCATATCTTTTAAACAGAGTTATTTTGCACTTAATAACCTTTTTTACTCTAGGGAAATGTTACGGAGTTCTACACCTCTTGTTTTCCTTTTCTTGATACTGTAATTATAATGTTCACTCATTGTCAATACCACTTCACGAAAATGGGGTATTATTTTTATTTTTACCTAATTCCTCTCGATGTGTTTATTTGCTTGTTTCTTACAGACAAACAAAAAGTTAACTGCAGCGCAGAAGTCACTGTCTAAGATAGACAAAAAAGGAATGAAGTCAATTTCAAGTTTCTTCGGAGCAGCAGGAGGCAAAAAGGCTAAGAGCAGATAGAACATTTGGTACTGGCACTTAAACATGTTATGGGCCTGTTAAACTTGTATAAAACTGACTTATCATGTAATTATGTCATTATCAAAAAGTTATGTTTCGTAAAGAATTTGATAACTGCTGAATTTTGTACTGTGTAGTGATGAACAAAGAAGTCACAGTCTTGATGTGTCGAAATACAGCGGTAAATAGAAACGCATCTTATCGCTGCATTCTCGTTCTTTCTTTCTTTTTTTCAGTGCTTTTGCTTGTTTAATAATGACTTTTTTAATTAGCAGTTATTCCACGGGGTGGCTACTAAGAATATGAACTCCGGTTAGCCTGAATATCACTCCGGTTAGCCTGAATATCACTCTGGTTAGCCTGAATATCACTCCGGTTAGCTTGAGTATACTAACCTCAAAGAAAAAGAAAAAAATTCCTTCTTGGATCGTTGACATGACAATATCGCGATTTTCTTATAAAGCCAGATGTCGTGGCATTAGTTTATTCACACCAACCTGGCGAGGGGAAGTTTTCTTTAAAACCGACTAAAAAATTGGTATAATACATTGGCCTAAAACTATTACTAGCTAAATATAAAGCCCACAAAAAATATGAACAGAACCAATACAGTGCGACACTCATTGCTTTCGACTGTAATTAGTGGTTTTGTTTAGTTGTTTAGTTTTCGGAAGGCTAAGGCCTGCCAAACATCTCCAATCGCAAGGCAATCTGTTTGTTCCAGGTTCTTGGAAACAGCCTAAAAGATTTCGCACAGAAACCAGAGCGAAGGTAATGGCTGACGATTGTGTCTCCATCAGAGTTACCTCCAAACACCTTTATGGGGTGAAAAGAAAGGAAAAGAGAAAATTAAAAAGGCTGATACAACCTAATATATACGATTTTAAAACAATTTTTCGGCTGGCCATACAAGCCTTTTTCGTTGTTTGCTATTACTTCAGCTAAACTCACCAGGATATTGCACACTAAGTCGTTCGCATGGCCTTTATCTAAGGGTGGCGGTTGCTGTTCAAACTCTGGTGTTCACGTTGGTTGTGTTACAGTTTGCCTCTCTTAGTCATTAAATCACATTTCACCATTTGTTCTTTTTTATAGTAACGCAAATATTCGTAGTCGCTTCATGCTATTAAAGTAACCAGGAGCACCGGCCTGATGGACCACCAGGCTCGTACGAAGGCTACCCCATAAACATGAAAATCTGACCTTAAGCTTATCATTTTCCTTGTATTCCTCGAAGTTTAGCCCATCCATACTGTACTCCAGATAGTAGCTTTCAATATAACTTGCAACACCACCAACATAGCCTCCTTGGGTCGCAATATTTGTTATCCTCTTAACGTTTTCGAAATCCACTTGTAGCCATGGCCTTTTTTCAGTTGTGTCTGGAACCCAGGCCTCAATGGAGTTCAGGCGAGCTTTTAGAGTGTTGTTTTCAAGTTCAGGCAACGCTTTACTGGTTACAATGGGAATACTAGGATTGCCTACCTCAAATAAAAAAAAGATAGAGAGAGAGAAGGAAAGAAAAAGAAAAATTTTGGAGGTGTGTTCTGGGCACCGGCTTGAGCGGTCCTGGTTCGAGCCTAGGCTGCGCACTGCGTTGTGGCTTGGGCAAGTCACTTAACTCTCGCGTCACATTGCCTCTCTTCACCCAGGTGTATAAATGAGTACCGGCGAATTTAATGCTTGGTTAACCATGCGATGGACTAGCACCCGATCCAGGGAAGGGTAGAAATACTCCTATTCCCTTCATGCATGAGGGTAATACGCATGAAGGTAATACGATTACCAGTGGTTGACAATTCTCTACGAACAATTCATAAATCGAGAACAAAGTATACAAAAATAAGGCAATTAATATCCTCTGGCTGATTGGTGTTGGTTTCACTTATAGTTGGCTGAGAAAGAGGCGCGAGGAGCATAGTAGAGCATTTTACAATGGGGATTTCTAGGCTCTCAGTCCAGGGCCACGACGGCAGATAAGTGTACTTCGATTAGCACAATATCCAGAGCCGTAGAAATCCAAATCCCTAAATCTAACCCCCAGAGGGTACTCTGTGGTGAACTATGGAATGGCTCAGCGGTGAGAACGTTCACCTCTCGCCCATGTGTCCCCGGGTTCGGTACCCGATCTGTCGTCATGTATGGGTTGAGTTTGCTGTTGTTTCCGCTCCTTGTTTCGAGGGTTTTTACTCGGGCTCCTCAGTTTTCCTCCTTAGCCAAAACCAATACGTCCAAATTCCAATTCGATCTGGAATGCACGACCCCGCAAGTTTATACCTTTAAGCAATACGATGTCAAGATAACGTCACGCCTTTTTCAGGCTGCAGGTATATATTCAAGAGTGGGATTTCACGTCAATTTTGGACTACAGAATAGGGTAGGAAAGGAAAAACTGTATTTAGGCATTTAAGGAGTCTGGCAACAGTATCCAAACAGTATTCAAACAGCTACACTTTGAAGGATGAATACTACCACTGTTTAACAAGCGATGATACAATAATGGTATCATACAAATGCCCTATCATTGGTAAACAAGTTATGGTCATCCTTTTTATATAACAGGCTACAATAGTAACAACATGACCTGCTAACAACACCCTTAATCTTAGCTTTAAGCTCTTATAAATCAAAAACGAGCTCGGTGATCCCCATTTTTGTGTTATCGAATTGTGATAAGCATGATAAGATACAACTTTTTGCCAAGTTAAAAAAAATCTGTTGAGTGCGTTTGAGCGGCTTTACCGCTTCGCGTTTAACGAAAACCACAGCAAAGTATACATCTTCTGAAAGCTTAAGAGTTGTAGATTATATAGTTTTTTTTTGTAGATTAAGGTGTGAAGAGCACATAGCGATGTTGATCGCTTTCTCCCTTTCAAATCCTACCGGAAACGAACTCGATTTGCGAGACTCGGAACTTGCTTTATTTTGAAAACATATTTTTTGCTTAACCGCACCAAGCAACCGTTTTCAAATTAATTTTATCCACTTTGAAGAGCGTTTCCAAAAAGTTCCGTTTTCCGGTCAACGAAAACGCCGTTTTAGTGCGCTGACGCAAGGCGACTCCGGAGAAAAAAAGTTGCGTTGTCAAATTTATTCGGATTCGTGGGGACGTAGCCTAAGGGACGGACTATTTTATTTTTGAGGGGAGGGGTTGGGCAAGTACTAAGAAAAGTTCCTGCACAAGGAAAAGCGCCCCAAAAAATATCGTGCAAAGCGAGCTGTCCTTTCATTTTATCAAGTCTGTCCATTGAAAATGAAAAAAGTCACAAAGGAAAAAAGTAAAAAAAAAAAACAATTTAGAAGCGAGAAATATTACTCACTTTTCAGTTTTCGAAAACAGAACGAATATCAGTAGTTTCACATGTTGTGAAAGCAAATTTGGCAGTTTTCGTTCCATTGTGAAATTAAATGCTTATAATATGACAGCGCCGATTATTTCATGTAAGTGTCCCTCTTAACAACAGCCTTGGTTCACTGTGATCCCCTAGAATTTCGTTACCGGTTTGGTTTGAAGTTTATTCACCTGCTGTGCTGAAAGCTAGGGAGAGCACAGCTTTCTACTCTCGAGGTTCTGTGTTGATGTTAAAGAACAAATTCTTGCCAGGCAAAAATTGTCCATCCATCCCCCCTTTCAAAAATAAAATGGTCCGTCCCTAAGTATTTTAAGGGGCTGTTTCAATAAAAAGTAAATGAAAAGGACATAGATATCTTGGTATCCCCACTGTTGGTATGTAAATAGGCTACCATTTTCTATCGAAGGTATTTGAAAAGATTACACTTGTTCAAAAATGGTATATTAAAGGTAAGGGGAGTCGTCTGAACTGTTGGGGTAAACCTTCCCTATTAAAATATTTTTTGGTACCCTCCTCCTCTTGGATCCAATTATCAGACCATCGCGCCCCCAAAATTACCTTCTTTCACATGAAGGGAAGCTTAAATATCTCTTAGAACACACTTCTAAATTAATTATAGTTACCTGGCGTAACTTTGCATCCAGTACCTGTCATAACATGACACAACAAGATAAAAACAATTCAATTATGCATTTTATGTATTGATCAAGTCAAGACAAGTCTAAACAACATTCAGTATCTATGTTGTGCTAAATATAAGTCAATACAGAAGGGAAATTTGGAACAAATTAGCATGGTAATGTGATTCAGTTTAATCATATCATATACTACCATTAAATTTCTTTACAATTTTATTAGAAAAATAGCTAGGCGAATAAAATAAGTTATGCGAACTTTGTACGAAATTTAAAAGGTATAAAATTTCTAAAAATGTGAGCTTGAAGCGTCCTAGCAGCAGAATTCGACGTTACATTTGCTATAATTATCTATTAAAAGTGTTAGGTCTTTGTTCAAAATATTATTCTTAAAACTGTTGACATTAGGTTGCTCTCTGTCGCCGTGGCCTAATTTTTTTCCGGAGGCGAGGCCCAAAATATCGTAAAGAATGTTTTCATAATGTTCTGTGCGAGCATGTGGAATATTAAAATCAGCGTTCCTCAGCGTAATGAGAGTACTCTACAGAAATAGTCGGTTTACTTACCACAGGCTTTCTCCAAAGCTATCACCACGACCGTCACAAACACCATTACAATAAGAAGAGCCCACGCGATGAATTGTGACTCTGTCTTGATTTCGGCGATACGATTGTCCAAAACTTTTGTTTCGTTAGTTGTCAGCGGCCTCTGGAAAGACAGATCATTTCGCTTTTCAGGACCAGGGCCAACTTTTGCGCAGACGTAGAAATCCGTCTGGGCGAATGAGACTGTCAACCATACCATCGGAGCAACCAATACCCGTGTCATGCTCGGTATGGTCATCTTAAAGCATGTGCTCACAATATACATGAAAGAATCTGTCCCGGGAAACAAGTTGCAAGGATTCCAGTCGACTACGATCACTAGCATGTTTACAAAAAACAGGATTATGCAGGGTGCGATAAGAAACAGGGTACCATAATTTTCGTACTTTTCCACTGGACAGTCGAATACACCTGCGTCCAAAAGAGCATTCAACCCCACGGTTATCCCAGTAAGAAGAAGATTTGTCAAGGTGATTTTGTTGCCATTCACGACGTCTTCGATCGTCTTCACCAGATTGGAGATTTGACTCATATCTGCGTTGGCCAAAGCTTGTTCTAAGAAACCGATTAAGAATAATTAGCAGTGAAAAAAACGAATTAATGTTAAAACTCTAATTCTACCTCCATCATCAGATAATTTTAAATGGTAATTAACTCTCTAATTTTTAAAATCAAATTTTGTAGCCACATGCCTACTGCAAGTCCCGCAGCCGGTTCCCGCGGTCTGCAGTTTCACAGATTGGTCTCATCCCTACAGATGTTGCTGACAGAGCAATCTTGTTTAGCCGAAACAACTAGTTGCTAAGGTGACCGAATAGACTCCAATTTAAAGGAGAAGTTTCACGGGATTTAAGGTGTTTAAAGAAACACGTTTTTTTATATATTAAAAAGAACCCTAAAGTAATGGTCCACTTTTAATAGTTATAACTATACCAACACTAGAGTCGAGAAAAAAATGTTGCCGAGTTTCGGCTCTGATTAGTAAAGAAACTGAGTCAGAATTAAACGAATCGCAACTTGAATTTTCTCAAGTTCTCGCATGCAGTTGTTTCCAAAATGTGCTAGAACAAATCATAAATTCTTACTCTTTCAAGAATTTAACTGTTTTCTTTTCTCTTGGTGTTCTAGTGGTCTATTGTAACTAATGGGCCATTTCACAGTTCTGTGCTTAGTTACCAAGCCTTTGAGTGGAATTGAGGCTGAAGTTGATTCGCTCCGACGAAGGGCAAACGCTCGAAACGTCAGCAATTGAATCTCTTTACGGTGGCCAATTGACATTATCAACCCAGTTGATAAAACTAAATTATGAAGTTGACCTTGCTTAGCTAGACACAAACCCTCTTTCTTTTGATATGTAAATCGTTTTGTTGTTATGCTAAATAGTTTCTGGTCTTAATCATGACAAGGTCACCCTAAGCCTCGCTTTCATACAGAGGCCTGGTTACATTTCACAGAACTGTAAAATGGACCATTACATGTAATAGAGACCTTTAGATTCTACGACGAGGACGACTACGAGTAAGTTTTTTCGCGCGCACTAACAAAGTAGCCTCGCCAAAAAACTTCATTTTCCTTTTTTACCAACAACAAAGTTAGCACGGTCATTTTTATTGAAGGCAGTAAGACTCCTCCTGAGCGCGAAATGATGAAACTACTAACATTTTGATAACATGTTTTCGCCACTACGGGTTTCAGTGAGAATGTCGTAGTCGCGAAAACAAGTTATCAAAATGTTAGTAGTTTTATCACTTCGCGATTAGGAGAAGTCTAACTGCCTTCAATAAAAACGATCGTGCTCACTTTGCTGCTGACAAAAAAAGGAAAATGAAGAAACTGGTGAGGCTATTTTGTTAGTATGCGCGACAAAACTTAAATTCCAATCTCGTACTCGTAGTCGTCCTCGCCGTAGAATCTAAAAGTCTCTACTATCCAGCTGGAAACTTGTTAATAGATATATTTTTAGGATTTCTTTCACGTGGTGACAATAAAAATTAAGCAGGCCCAGCGAATTTTGTTTTTCAAATTTTATGACGTCACGTGAAAACCAAGAATCAGAGTGACACCCAACGCAGATAACAATTCTTGCCCGTTACCTGGACAATACAACATTCTTTTTAACACACATTCATAATCATTTACATTTTTATTGTTTCGCAATTCACACTTATTATTTAGATTTCCTCACTGCTTTCTTGTCATTCATTTTACCCGTCGAAGACTGTAGTTCGGGCAGTCGAAAGCTCGTAGTTTCTTAATCATTTTAGCAAGATATCGTTTTTTTAAATTTTAACTATGTTTCATCATGGCTGCGGCCCTTCAATATTTTTACTTAAAATAATAGCCTTTACCACTGTCCGAACACCCGAAAGAGGTCACAATAAACTGAGATCAATCAAGGATGGCTTCGAATGAGGAAAAATGAGAAGGATTGTAACTGACAAACTTGAACAAATTGGGCTAAAAATTTCAAAATGTTTCATCCGTGAGAGAGATCCTTTAAAGGCCTGAGATAGACAAAACTATGTTACAAGTGTTTCAGACCTGCCAACTCTCGCGGTTCTGCCGTGAGTCTCACGATTTTTTGTCATTTCTCACCGTCTCACGACAAGGCTCCCAATCTCACGATAGTAGAAACTCACTTAGATAATCGACATATAAGCCTCCCAATCTCACGGGTTTTGGGGAAAAATCATTCTGAAATGAAAAAAATTATCTTGTTGAATAAATATGGAAAATTAACGTGGAATCCTAATGCCATAAAGGTATAAACTAATAAAGGATAACACTGTTCTTACTATTTTGTACCGAACTGCTGTGATTTTTGCTTATGCTCAGAACTTTAGCTCGATGGAAAACGGGTTTGTGATCGGAAAAAATAGAATCTCACTACTTTTTGTACAATCTCCCGATTTTTTTTCATGCAATGGTGTCCAGATTTTCCTTTATCAGGGGTTGGCAGGTGTGGTGTTTTGGCTGTACGCCACTTGAAAACAGCTACAGTACTAAGAAAGAAATACGAGGTACATAGACAATGTCTGCGAAAAAGGCATCTTCATTTAAATACACCAGATATTTGAAGTGACGTTTAAAATCATTCTGGAGTATTTCTCACTGATGAAATGCAAATAGCTAGTGAAGAACGGTTTTTAACTGCAGGGAAAAATGAAGCATCGATCCTGGTTATAAAGAAACACTTAACAACAAAGTGCTCGACACGAGAGAAATTTGGTTTGGCTTTTCCGTCTTTAAGATAATCTATAACTTCAAACCTTGGTATCCAAGCTTGTATCCGACAGGGCGTTTATTTGGCTCGCTATCAGCCTTATTGAGAATTTATTTTGCGTCTCTATGCAGCGTCAGTGAAGACTGACGGTTTTGCTTGTTTTCAGTTCCGTTTTGTAGTTGCCCAAGCGCCAGTTCTTTAGAGGATGCTTATGTTCCCAAATATAGTAATTATCTACATTGCTGTTCCGCCTTCTACCAAATATAGGCAAGCACACGTGGTTTTCTATAACTGTTCTATAGTACTGTTTAATTGATTTCTGCATTGACGCGAAACTGAACAAATGCTGTCCTCTTCCATCCTCTTCCGTCCTCAAATCCAATATCTGCAGCTACAGACAAGTGTACCAACCAAAGGTGGGTTAGGGGTTGGGAAGGGAGGACAAGGGATGGTTTGTAATGTGTATTCGTTGTTTTAGACGAAACAACCAGACAAACTGAAAAATAAACCGTTTTAAATGCTATGGCGAAAAATATTTCCCATGCTTCTTTCAGGGTTCAAAATACTTTTCTAGATATTCAGGTAAACGAAACAAACAGATTTAAGGGTTGTGACATTAATTTTTACACCTAGTAGCAGGTTGATTGGCAGTCTTTCTTTCTATGAGATCAAAGAAAGCTGTAAGCTGGTAACCTCCCGACTTCCCGATGTCAGCGAATGTATGCCGTAAAATGCCCCTAATACTCTCCCTATCCTCCTCGTCTCTGAAGCCCCCACGCCTTAAGTTTCCAAGATGCTTAGCCAAACTTAAAAAAAAAACTTAAAAATTGTCCTATACGAGTTTTATGTACGCTAGTTAATTTAGATTATAAACATCCCTCTCTCTTAACCCACATGGTTAGCGCGCTGGACTCCGAATCGGGCGGTTCGAGTTCGAGCGCTACCCGGAACACTGCGTTGTCTTCTTGGGCAAGACACTTTACTCTCATAGTGCTTCTCTACTCAGGCGTATGAATGGGTGCCAGCGAAATATATGCTGGAGGGGGAGTAGAGATATTCCTAGCTGCTTGGCGCTTATAGGCCACTAGGCTTTGCCCTCTTTAAAGCCCACCCCCCCCCCCCCCCGCCCTAAACTAAAACAATCTTTAAAAGAAATCGGTGTCAGAAGCGAGAGGGTTTGGGGGGAGGGGGGATGAAGGTCGAACAATCTTGCTTTCTTTAACACTGTTCAGCTTATTAATCATTGCCTGATATCCGGCCATGCGCCACTAATTTAACCAAGTCCTGTTGCGACCGGAAAATTGCGACCCACCGAGACAGGGGCCTGTTCGCAGGTTAAGTTCGAGCCCTGCCCGGAACTCTGCGCAAGAAATCGCGCGCGAATAAACAAAATCGCTTGGAAATCAAGCGCGAGAAACATTGAGGAACGCGCGAATGGCTCGGAAGATTGATTTTCAAGCCGGTGCGCGCCCTCCAGGCAAGCGGTCTCCCTCGCCGTTTTGATTTGGACTCCCGCTCGCCCTCCCTCTTGCGTAGCGAATCAAACGAGCGACTTGGAGCAAGTCTATTGCTTACCATATATCCAACACTGTTCAGCTTAATCATTGCCTGATAGCCGGCCATGCGCTACCAATTTAACCAAGTCATATTGCGTCCGTGATAGGTGTTGACGTAGACACGAGTATAAGAGACCAAAAATACAAAACTTCACAACCTCTTTAGAAAAGTTCATTTAACGTTTGAACTATCAAATCATAGACTAAATTGCTCCAAACGACGCCATTTGATTAATGATGCGGCTTCCTTGTTAATGTAGCAATTTTAAAATATTTCCTTTCATTGACGCACACTGGTTTGATTACTAAGTTCAAGAGCATATTGCTGTTCAACCATCCGTTTTTAATTACTTCGCGCTCGCGTCTAGTCTGTCACTGGCGCCACCAATGGCAAATGGAAAAGCAAAGCAGATTTTACAAATGATTATTATATTACCTGTTCCAAGTGGAAAATAGTGTCATCTAAGACAGCGTAGTTCAAAAGTTCTTTCTTTGAAAGCAGTCAATGTGTTTGTTTTTGTTTTTTTACTTTTATCTATTCTTTTCTTTGTGAAATGCATAAAAAAAACACCGGTAAAAATTGAAAGCTTCTATGATTATTCAGTGACGTCAATCGGTTGAAGTACTTTGTTTATGAAGTTTTTGGATTATGTCCGCATGCCGTTCCAGGGGTGTGGGGTAACGTATTTTCTCGAATAAACGCCAGTTTCAAATAAACGCTTTGTCTGTCACGCCCAGTTTTAAATAAACGCCCCGAGCGTTAAATCAACGTCCCGCGCCGTGTATTTGAGGTCCGGAATTCATTTTAATATCGACAAATAGGCTACACAGTATGAAATCACGAATTTACGCATTTTTATTTCTTGCGTAAAGAACCGAAAACATAAGGGCTTTCTTTACGGACGAGTTCCGCGTTCCGTAAAGATGCGTAAAGACTCCATTCTTATCTACGCACGTAAAGGGCGCAGATAAGAATGGATGTAATTCACCGAACACCGAAAGATCGGTGTGAATTACCTATGTTTCATCGGTCATCAATGAGCTACCTACCTTATTGGTACTTAATTCCGTGGGTCTTTAATTACGCGTTTTTCGCGATTGTAAAAATATCGCGAAATTACAGGCCCGCGAATAAAAATCCTCGCGAAATTTAATACCCATATTGCATATAGGGCGTTCAAATCACAGAAAAAAATGGTTGACTTGTAATAAGTAGTTGATGGCTAAGAAGAATCGAACGGCTACCTGAAGATCCATTCGCAGATTTGAAATCACAATGATCAGTTGAACATTGCCTCGAGCTACGCACGTACTGAGACAATGCGCGTCCACGTTGTATAATACACATAAAAGTTAATTTTCAAATATGCGTTTTACTTTTTCCAGTTTATCTTTGCGTTTTAAAATGTTCGGATTTAATGCCCTTTTCACGTTTGCCTATTAAAATTGCAAAAATAAAACCCCGCGAAAAACTGTCTCGCAAAATCGCGGAAATTAAGAGACCGAATATACTTCCAACTTGAAGGGAAGGTATCGCGGTATTAAATTTTGGGGTGAGTTAGAAGACCAAAATCATTTTTACATTAAAGGAACCTTTAATAGTTATAACTGCCACACTAGAGTCAAGATTAAATCTCTGATCAGTAAAGAAACTGAGTCAGAATTAAATGAATCGCAACTTGAATTTTTCTCAAGTTCTCGCATTCAGTTGTTTCCAAAATGTGCTAGAACAAGTTCTTTCCTCTTGGTGTTCTAGTGGTTTATTGTAACTAAGCAAAGGTATTACAGGACAAGTTTGAACGAGTTAGGTCAAAATCCCTCAGATATTTCCCTTAAACACTACGACCACAGAAAACTCGTGATCATTTTGCCTCGCTTCTTCCCGAAGGGGCCTTGATAGTATAAGCTATTGGAAGGCAGAATTAAGTTGCCTTTGGTAATGTTACCTAACTTGTAAATTATATGAAACCTTGAAATAATAGCCTTTACCACGGTCCCGCAAACATCTCGAAAGAGCCCACAATAAACTGAAGGCAATCAAGGATGGCTTCGAATGAGGAAAAATGAGAAGGATTGTAACAAACAAACTTGAACAAATTGGGCTAAAAATTTCAAAATGTTTCATCCGTGAGAGAGATCCTTTAAAGGCCTGAGATAGACAAAAACTTTGTTACAAGCGTATTGGCTGGACGCCACTTGAAAACAGCGACAGTACTAAGAAAGAAATACGAGGAACATAGACAATGTCTGCGAAAAAGGCATCTTCATTTAACTACACCAGATATTTGAAGTGATGTTTAAAATTATTCTGGAGTATTTCTCACAGATGAAGTTCAAATAGCTAGTGAAGAACGGTTTTCAAGTGTAGGTAAAAATGATGCGTTGATCCAGAAACACTACACAACAAAATGCTCGACACAAGAGAAATTTGGTTTGACTATTCCGTCTTAAAGTTAATCTATAACTTCAAACCTTGGTATCCAAGCTTGTATCCGGCAGGGCGTTTGACTCGCTTTCAGTCTTATTGTGAATTTATTTTGTGTCTCTATGCAGCGTCGGTTAAGACTGACGTTTTTGTTTGTTTTCAGTTCCGTTTTGTAGTTGCCAAGCTCCAGTTCTTTAGGGGATGCTTACGTTTCCAAATATAGTAATTACCTACATTGTTGTTCCGCCTTCTACCAAATACGGTCAAGCAGACGTTGTTTCTATAACGGTACTGTTTATTTGATTTGTGCATTGACGTGAAAGTGAACAAATGCTATCCTCTCCGTGCAGTGCATCACCAAAAACATCACCAAATCCAAGATCTGCAGGTACAGACGAGTGTATCAGCCAAAGGTGGGGGAACGGGGTAGGCCGGGGTTGGGAAGGGAGGACGAGGTCTCTGAAGGCCCCAAGTCTTTTCCAAGATGCTTGGCCAGGCTTCGACAACAAAAGAACACTTAACAATCGTACTATACCAGTTTTATATTCGCTTGTTAATATAGATTATAAACACTCCTCTCTTTTAATCCTCATGGTTAGAGCGCTGCATGGTCTCCAAATCGGGCGGTTCGAGTTCGCCCCCTGCCCGGAACACCGCGTTGTGTTCATTGGCAAGACACTTAACTCTCATAGTGCTTCTCTACTCAGGTGTATAAATGGGTACCAGCGAAATATATGCTGGAAGTAACCCTGCGATGGGCTAGCATCCCATCCAGAGGGAGTAGAGATATTCCAAACTTCTTGGCGCT
This sequence comes from Blastomussa wellsi, assembly GCA_947652115.1. NCBI lineage: Eukaryota > Metazoa > Cnidaria > Anthozoa > Scleractinia > Plerogyridae > Blastomussa > Blastomussa wellsi. The sequence goes on along the minus strand of OX393570.1, from coordinate 4,350,514 downwards.
TATAGGCCACTTGGCACTAGAGGCTTTACCCTCTTAAGCCCACATTCACACCCCCCCCCCCCCTCCCACATCTCAACCGGTTTTTAAAAGAAATCGGCTTCAGAAGGGGGAGGGTTGCGGTGGCGGAGGAGGGGCGGGGGGGGGAGGGGTAGGTCGGACAATCTTGCTTACTCGAACACTGTTCAGCTTATTAATCGTTGCCTGATAGCCGGACATGCGCCACTAATTTAACCCAGTCTTGTTGCGTCCGTGAAAGGTGTTGACGTAGACACGAGTATAAGAGACCAAAAATACTTTCCACATGCCATCCTGAAGAGGGCAACACTGCCGAAACTTCGGTGAACATAAACCGAACTTAATAGCGTTAAAGAATACCAAAAACTTTTGTATCACCAGAAATACCAGAAAAGTTCATTTAATCAGTATAACGTTTGAACTGTCAAATGATAGACTAAATTGCTCCAAACGGCGCCATTTAATGATGCGGCTTACTTGTTAATGTAGCAATTTTAAAATATTTCCTATCATTGACGCATATTGTTATTCAACCATCCTTGCATAATTACGTCGCGTTCGCGTCTAGTCTGTCACCGGCGCCACCAATGGAGCCCAGGAGGAAGGGGTAATGGCATTATACATGACCGGGGGGGCAGGGGGACTGTCCGACGGAGCTTCATTTTGCAAACCCAAAAATATACACGAGTCTGAAATTTTAAACCCAAAAAAATACCTGGCATCAAAATTTCCTCCCCCCAAAAAATACAAGATTTAAACACCTCAATACGGATTTATTCAAACAAACAGACTCTTCTAATGCATGATTTTGCATCAGTAAGCTAATGAGATCGGAGATGTGAACCAAAAAAATGCGCGTATTTTTAAGACCTAAAAAAAATACGAGGCAGATCTCTGTCTTGAACCAAAAAAATACCGAGCGTGTAAATACCAAGCGCGTATTTGAAGTCTGGCATTTATTTTAATAACGTCAAATCTAGTTTCACAGGCGAACTCGCTCTAACAGTTCAACTCATCAGTTTTCTTCCGCACATCCAACAAACTACCTTATAGAGGATGCTGCGAAGGTTATTTTTATCGGTTGTTCCCATGCCAGCGGTGTCTACTTCCACCTCGATCAGACATGAGTTATCACAGTCTCGGAAGGAACGTTATGTTAAATGGTGCTTTTATTGATGCAAAACGAGAAAATGCATTTTTTGGCGTCTCAGTTCACAGAACACTGTATCACCGATATAATTTTTGTCGTCCGAGTAGTTGACGATTCTAAAAACGATTACTTGAATGAGCTATGTTTTCACAGACGTAAAAAGTGAAGTCTGTCTCATCCGAATTCTTAACCAGAAGTTGTCGATTTAAAATCTTAGGCCTAGGGCAAACATCAAATCTTAGTCGAATCTAATTCGTCGAACCTATTAATTTTGAAATAGGTGCATGAATGGTGCGACGTTTGGCGCAATCAAATTCGACTCAAACTAATTGGTTCGACTCCAGCATAAGTTCAACTTGCCAAGTCGGATAATGCGACAGTGGTTCGGCGTTGCAGCAAACGCCGCTCTTAACAAGCACCGAATTCAATTCATAAATCATGCAAATTACAAAATACAAATTACAAATTACAAAATACAAATGTCATGGATTGCGCAAACTTCACAAAAATACCAACTCCCACATCTGCCAAACGCTATTTTCCCCCGGACGAGCATGCGCTGTACAAAGACGATATCGAGCAAAGACAATGGCGAGCTATCGCAAGTCATTGCTGTTATCGCACAGCGTGATGGGAATGTGTTTTTCGTGTTTCATGAACACTAAATATAAATGCTTGAGATGCGAATTTCCTATTTGCAATAAATGCTCAGTGTTTGAAGAAAACGAGGACGTTGAGGGATAGACAGCCGGTAAAAGCGTTGCATACTGCCGCGCCTGGTCTACCGTACGTACCATACGTTGGTAAACCAACCAAAATTGCGTTGGAAGCGGCGGCAAGGCCGACTCAAGACCGTTGCTCCACTGTTGTTGTTTGCTAACTAAAGCACGGTCAAGCATGCCACTTGGAGCAAAAGCTGTCGTCTCCGATACACTGTTTTCAGAGCTGTATATAGTGAGAGCCTTCTCTGTCTATTTTTCGCAATTAAATGCCAAAGAAAGGCCCGACGAGCACTGTATTTCGGCATTTCGCTTGGGCAAGTAGCCTAGCTAGCAGTAATTAGCCACACATCGAGTGAGAATAGCACAGTGACACGTGCTTATTTCCGTGTTGTAATGAAGTACATTTGTAAAATAGGATCGACACAGGTTCGACGTTTGCTACCACGCTGGAATAAAGTCGACTCTTTGTCGAACCTATTTCTAGTGTATTCGACGTAACTAAGATTCGACGTTTGCCCTAGACCTAAAATAGCATTGTTCTCACCAATTCTCGCGAAAATAGGTTACGTTCCAGATGACTTTTTACATTCTGAAGAGTTTGCTCCGAAACGGTTCATCACTTATTTTATGTGTTCTCATTGTAATTAGTTTTGCATTGAATTTACAAATTCAGTTGGTTTTCGCTTTCTTGTAAACATGTTGAAATCACCCTACAAGATGAAATGAAGTAAGTGATTTGTTAAATTGCTTAATATTGCGAAATGGCATATATGGACCACCCGTAAACGAAGTGCTTACCCAGATGTTGACGTATTTAAGGAAATGATTAATATGAAATGAAAGACTGAGAAATACATAGCTGTAAAAAGTAACACAAAAGTGAAACTTCAGGCAGAATGGAATTTACTTATTAATAATAGACTATCGTCCATTAGACTGTAAATCAATTACGAAATAGTGAGGTCAATTAGCAATAGAGTTATTTCAGTAGAGTTATGGCTTAGAAATAGAGTTAAGGACTGCCAAAATCCTGAATCCAAGGCTAAATTAAACTAGACTAAAAAACTACATTACACTAATAGGAAGTATTGAAAGCAAAATCGATGCGTTAGCACACGTTTCATAACAATATTACGAGCATCACGGGGGCTGGCCCCTTTTTTTCTTCCAGGGATCCCGTGGGTCCCCTGTTGCTGCCCTCGGATACATCACTTTAAATTCCTCGAGTGCATCGCGGTAGTCCCAGTCTCTCTCATCATTTCCCTGGCATTTAAACATGTTTATTACAAGTTGTCTGCCACGTTTCTCTGG
>OX393570.1:4279816-4342316 GCA_947652115.1 Blastomussa wellsi | reverse complement strand
GGAAAATGTTACCCTTCCGCACACCTTGAAAACGATTGCTAGATCAGTGTGACTGTTAGCTTTGTACCAAGATATTATTCACATCATATTGCAAACTTCTGTACGACTGTTTCAAATATATTCTCAAAATCATTTCTAGATTGATGAAAGAATAATTCCCAAGAGAATATCACGTGGTCTGTATTGGGAAAACAAACCTAATAATGTCTATTGCACTATGCAGACCTTTTGCATGCCGCGTGGGAATTGGGCACTGGACGTATATTTCCGCCAACTTGCAAATGCAAAAAAGACCTTACACTTATGTTTTATGTCACCAGGGTGAACAACACAACATAATGACATAAAGCTACATGAACATAACGACATAAGGAAAGGATTGATCTTTTCTTTATGTAGTTATGTCCATGTCGTTATGTTGTTATGTCGCCAGTGTGAACCAGGCCTAATAAAAAAAAAGAGGTGACAGCTCTGAAAAGACCTGGTTAACCATTGGTCCATGTATACCTCAAGTTCCCAATCCCCACGCGGCATATAATATATCAACTGCCAGTTTTCTGAAGTCCGTTCGTGCGCCACAATAGGCCATTTCCGAGTTCCCTTTTCCCTCTGTTTCAAAACGAGTCTAAGTGGGAAACTATTCATATAGAAATGAGCTCGTTTTGCGTAAGAATGAGGATGCAGGTAAAACTCATTTTCATATGTTAGACTCGTTTTGACACTGAGGCAAAAGAGAACTCGGAAATGGCCTATTCAACGAGGATTCATCGGCCTCGTTGTCAAAGACTCTGTGGAACTCCTACGGGCCTGACAGAAGACAGAAAATCTGATGAAGGCTTATGATGATTGCTAGAATAAGAAATGGCAATTAAACGGAGAATTCGTTAACACTAGCTGGAATTTGTAAAACGTATCCGGGGAATTCCCAAATGAAAGATACAAGGATGCTCCTCATACGCGTCTCGCCGGGGGCGGATTCATACGAAACGTCAAGTTAAAATTACATCATGAGAAATCTGTGTGATGTTTTGTTAGGGACCGGTCATTATTTATCGCCTGGGGGGGGGGTCGGAGTATTTAGGGGGGGATCACATGGTTTTTTGAAGACCTTTAGGGGGGATCAGCCGTAATTGACAAGCATAATGGGGGGGATCAGGATTTGCCGCTAGGACTCTAAACCCCCAACCATATATTCAATACCACGTTCAGTTGTATTTTGTATTATATAAACTTTATTCTAGCCCAGACACAAAACCCAAACCCTTTTACAGACCCTCCATTTTGTAAAAAAAGTATCACTATTGTAGTCTAACATACACGTTGTTAATCAGGCACGATCTATTGAAATTAGAAAGGTAATCAAGATTTTGAGAATGGAATACTTACAATTGCTCAAAATTGTTTCATGACGTTTCAGTTTGTTTTATAGAGAATCGTAATCTAAAATCATAAACGTTCAATATTTTAATACGCGGCCGAATGAAAACAACAAATAAAAAAGTGTTTATTTTGGTGAGGCTGTATCTTGTTCAGAATCTTCGGCAGCCCTCTCCACTGGCTCTTGCACAGTCTCCACGTCAGATTCATCGGAATCCTCGCCCGAACTTGACCCTCTTTCAGCACCATTACTGCTATTCTCTTCGTTCATTCTGGCCACTACCACTTTCAAATTGCGTGCCAGCTCTGTTTCAAACACGCCTCTTTCCAAAAGCCATAGCAGAGGATCCAGGTGGAGACGCTTGACAAATCTCGCAGTGAATCCTGCATTAATACTTGAGACACATTTGTAAGTATTCTTTTCGAGTGAATCGAAAACCTCTTTAGCTACCTCTTTTGAGGTAAGTTTTTCTAGGAGAATTGCTGCTCGCTGACGTAACCTTTTCTCCTTGATTTTTTTCACTTTGCTCTTGTTTTCTTTTTTTCTTCGGGATAGGCCGTTGTTCCCCATGGGAGATGGGAACTTTCTCTTCAAGCTCATGAGGGTGGTCGTGAGCGCATTGGAGGCTTTCTGCAGCTCTTGGTGTAAGGCCTTCACTCGCTCTTGAGCTTCCTGGAAATATTTGAGCTCATCACTTGCAAACGGCCTTAAGGTATGCTCTTCTGTATAAAGGTTCTTTCGTCTGTTGTCGATAAATGAGAGCAAATCGTATGCTGAATTAAAGGCCTCATTGACAGTGGTCAAGGAGGACTCACACTTCGCGACATCACCACTGCCCTTACATCCATCCACGCCTGACATGAACTTCGTGATGTTTTGGCACACTCCCCAATTCTCGTTTCTAAGCAAGTTGTTTTCTTTATCGGAAAGGGCTTTTATCTTTGTGTTTAACTGCCAACGCATTTGCTGTTGCTCGAGGAGATACTGTTTGAAACCGGCTTGTTTACTCACGAATGAAGATTCATAAATCTGCGGTACAACACTATTGTAGAATTTCAGCCTTTCTGTGTGTGGGTTGGGAAGGAGATATTTTTCCCACGGCTTCTTTTCTGGTGCTGAGTCGTTCCTCAGGACTTGTAGCTGCCCGGAGCGTCCAAATGACAAAATCGCCTGCTTGCGCTTCTTGGAGCACTGGCGGACGTAACACCTACCGATCACATTATAAATGTTTGTTAAGGATTGCGTTACAAATTATGCACCATGTTGCCTTACGATTTTTGTTCATGGCTGGTTTGAAGCACAAGCCAATTATTTTATAGAGGCCTTCAAAATAATCATCTAAGAAACGATAACTCAATACCTTCACTGCTTGTTCCTCTTTGCTTTGATTCGCCTTGTATCTGAGCAAAGAAACGCCTCAGACGGCGAGTTTGTATCTTCGTTAGTCCAATGTCTCGCTCAAGAGTTTCGTCATCAACGTCCAGGAAATGCTCGACCTTTGCAACACCAATTTGTTTAAAATTGTCTGTGTAATTGCTCAAGTCAGCTTTTGTTAAAAGATAGTCAATTTCTTTATCCATTGAAAAAATAATGAAAGCAAATCAGCGCAATTAAACGAGTTCTGTGCCCACGTTTCGGCTAAAGGTAGGTTTTATATGTTAATATGTAAAAAATAAAGTTAAAGTTAATATGTCACAACGATGTTAGTTAATAGTACGTCACAACAACAAAGCATTATTTAATAAGCGCGCTGAGAAGATTTCCCGACAGTTGGACTTCAGACATTGTAATTGAGCAAGAATGGAAGATATGACAGAAAAGCTTAGCAATCTGGACGATAATGGTGATCAGCTTGGAAAGCATTTGGATTTAAGTGATGGAAGTACCCATAAACGATGCCATAATGAAAAGCGAAGCGAGCGAAGGGCGAGAACTGAGCGGCTTGTATCAGATATCGACAATGACCAGGTAAATAAATGATGGCTTTGCAGTCTTCGTAAAAATATAAAAGCTAGTAAATGTTGTCTGACGTTTCGACGTTACTAAAATCATCATGAAGGAAAACGCGGCAATTTCTTCGTGATACTGGTCCATTAACATTGAAACATCGAAACGACGCGGACATTAATTCTTTGTATTTATTAAAGACTGCAAATCCTGGTATTTGTGTTCACTATAATTTAGATAGGGTTATTCCCGGCATCTGAAAGACAACCCTATAATTTGCAGATCAGAGGTAAATAACAGTGTTAAATATTTAACTATGCTTACAAATAATGAAATTAAATTAAAACGGAAATGTAGAACGTGACGCAAGCGAAGCGAGCGGAAAAAAAAAATGTGGGGGCTCCCTCGTGCGTGCGTCAAATGCAGACTATAAACCAGCGGACTTACTAGAAATTGACGCGATTTAAATTATCGCAAAGTGAAGGAAAAATACTTTCTAATAAAACAAATAATGCGAAAGGTGTGTTTTTTAATTTCAAACTGATGAAGAAAATTAACGCGGCGTTATAAAGAAACGGAACTTGTAGAGAAAACAGTTGCCAGGGGGGGGGGGGGGGGGATCATGAAACTTTCCACTACCAATAAGGGGGGATCTTTCAAAAACTAGATACTCTACGGGGGGATCAGGTAAATGCTCCGATGTGACAACAAAAATACTCCGACCCCCCCCAGGCGATAAATAATGACCGGTCCCTTATCGCGGTTTGTTTTATTTTTCTTTTTTTTTACTTTAATAAAGTAAATAAATAAATCTAAAAATGAAATAAACAAATAAAGAGACTAATAAGATAAGACTACGCTTGCGTTCACAGCAAAATACACAACAAAAAACTGTACATGCCTCGGTCTATATGATAGGCTTGTCTTGCTTTTCGACGGGAAGTACTTCTTGTTCAAGAGGAATTAGATTCATGATTGATGTACAATTACCTGGTATGTTGAAATTAGCAGGGGTGGGTGCGGAGGGGGGGGGGGTTGGGTTGAAGTAGCTGTATTTCTGTGACCGCTATTATATATTGGCATTCTGTCTGTCAGTTTAACGTTTTCGAAGAGTACGTTCGATGGCTTCTCTTACATATTGCTTACTACATTTTTATATGTATATGTAACGTTATAAATCGAGTTGCATCAGGGGTACCCAACGAACAAACTGTGGTAAAATGCATTCTTTTATCCAAATGAATGAAAATATATGATATTAAAACATTTACAGGTATTCTTGTGTGCCGGTTGCTAGTAAAAATTTATCTGGTCCCTTTTTCCAGCGCACGATCCATAATTTTTCCCACTCTTCTCAACGATATTCAAGCCTTTGTCGTGCAGTTTCTCTTGCCGCCCTTCCGAGTTTCATTCAGCCAGCGCAAAAGTAGTATTTTTCAGTGACAACTCCTATGTGAAAAGATTTACTGAAACATTTTGCCAGTCAGCATCATTTGCGCAGGGGAACAGACTCGTAGGGTGCCCCTGTTGCATGTTATATGGTGCTTAATCCGTCTCATTTTGTTTGTACACCTAACAGTGTACTACTTTGTTTTCTTTCAACACATTATCATTCGCTATTGAATCAGATACCCACGGCTTCCATGGCTTTCCAGACGCAATTCTGGGATACATTCCTGCAAATTCCTCATATGCCTTAAGATAGTGCCAAGAGTCCTTTTTGGACCAGTTCTCGAATAGTTTTTCGACTCTTCGCTGTCCAAATTGTTCAGGGGCGCCACTAGGGTAGAGGGTGATTTTTTCTTCTTTAGGCAAGAATGCATCTGTTTCTTTCTCTTCTCCATCCGCGTCTTCACTAGAATCTCTGGCAATAGCGACGCGATTAGGATCTGGTTCTCCTCTGCTATCAGAGGTGTGCAGATTCGCACCTTCTCTGGGGTTTTTGTTAGATCCCCCATTTTTCTTTTTAATGTTTTCCTGTTGGTAAAGATCTCTGATACGTTCGCGGAAGACCTCCATCGCTTTAGAAGCTTCGCGTTTCTCAAGAAGGAAGTTGTCTAGATAAAGGAAGAATTCGAAGTAGTTTAATACTAGATTCTTTCGGTGCCTTTGGTTGTTATACCACACACCTAAATTATCCACCGTGCGCAAAAATGGTCATGATTAAACTACAATACCTTGTAAACCTAACAGCCAATAGGGCACGTAGAAAGCCATATTTTTATTTAGACATTTAAGATCGTCCCTTTGATGACAATCACTGTTCATGCTTGGTCTGAGGTTTTTTTAACTTTCCTGTTTATTTTCAGATGAGCATTTTAGGATTTTCTCCCGTTAAGAACTATGGGTAAATGTACCCGCCGTCATCATTTATCAGTACGGTAGATTGACAAAAAAAATGTTTCATATCTATCAATGAACAGCGATACATATGTAAACGCCTAAAGCGGTTAAACGTGACTGGGGGTGGGGTTTGACACCCGCATCAAACAAACAATTTGACACTAGTGCTACATGACTACCAGCTTTGACGTTTCTATGGCAACTGGTTTCCGACAGCTACTTATGAAAACGGATTTTTTTAGTTTAAATCATTTCTATGTTGTATGTATACATTTACATTTTAACCCCAATTTGTCATATTAGACATGATTAAAAGCTTTTGAATACTAAATTGAGCTAAATATTAAGTGTTTTCAGTTAAGATGTGTTTTTAGTTATAACCATTTTTCTCCATCATTACCGCATTGCCGACAATTTTCTTTCTGAAAGCTTTCTTTTGTAATGGCATTACCCTTTAAAGTTTACTTACTTACATGGCACTGGGCCGGAATCGCAACCAGGCCTCATTGTGGGAGGCGAGCGATCTCACAACTCCGCCACCCTCACTCCCCAAGAATCTTGCTATACATTTTGATGTTAAGGAGTTGTAGTATACATCAATTGTTATTAAAATATTGATTAAATAGATGTCATCGTTTGCGACTCGGTGGCTACAGCATAAGCATCCCCTTTATCTTCCCCTGCAATCAGAGAAGGTTCAAAAAGCCTAGTCTGAATGGGGTTAGGGGAGTTGTTCTTCCGAGGAACGAAGACCCAAGAGAGGACTAAAAGCCGAGCTTAGATTAAGGATTGCCAGAAAGCCAGTTATATCGTCAGCTAACACACAGACTTACCTTCTAAAAGTTCATCATCTTTGAGCACACATTTCTTCGAAATTATTACTATGGCAGTCACAATGGCCAAAATCGAAAACATCAGCCAGGCCAACATATGTGATGTGCTTTTCGCATCTGCAAATTCTTGTTCTAATGCTTCGATCACGGTCTCGTTAGTCAGATTTCGCTTCTCAATGGACTGTCCAACCTCGACGCACACATAATACGTCGTGTCTGCAAAAGATGTGATCAACCAAACGAACGGTCCAAAAAACGCTTTGATGGTGTCGGGCAAAACACGGCCTTCACACTCCCCCCATCGGCAGTACTTTCCTACGCAACATCTGTCGGTGAGTTTGGAAAGTGCACCGAGGATTACCAGGTTGGTGAATAAAACTATGAAAAATGGAGCCACAAGAAACACAGTTCCATAGGCTTTGTGGTTGTTAAGGGGGCAGTCGAACACCTCAGAGCTTAAGAGCAGCTCAAGTCCCACGACAACTGTGGACAGGAGAAGGTTCTTTAATGTGATCGTGTTGTCGGTCAACAGATCCATAAAACCCTTGTTCGTTTTCGCCGAGTCCTTTGCTTCAGAGATCATGTCTTTGATACGGCGAGTTATCCCGCTGGTTCCACGTTCTGGTTGAATTTCTACTTCGTCACCCATTTTAACGATTACTGGAATAAATTAGAAAAACATGTTCCGTGCTGTAAAATTTGACGAAAAGAAAGCAAAGGAAGAGAATTCAAAGGAAACTGTGAATGAGAGGGTATGAAAGAAACAAAATTAACAGGGACAATTAATAAAAGAAAGACCAGAAAGATGGAAGAAAAAGAAAGGAAAGTAATAGAAAGCAGATTACAGAAGGAAATTAGCTGAAAAAGAAAATAAAAAAATGAAGGAATGGGAAGGGATCACAAATAAAGAATCAGATCTGTATGTAAGAGAATTTCCTACCGCAAAATTTATCGGAAAAAACGTCAGCCCGAAAACTGGGAACGAGGTGAGAGGAGAGAGGACGATGCGAGGGAATCTTCCTCGTCGTTCCCCGTTTGGATAGTTTTCCCCGCTGTCTTTAATATCTTTGCTTTGATTCTGAGCCCGGCTGGGAAGTTACCCATACCACGGATCGTTGCGACGGAACATCTGTTCGGAAGGTCCAAAATCACCTTAGATACTCAATAAAATGTGTTCAGAGGGATATAAAAATGGGTAAAAATGTCGTTTTCCGTACGACGAAAGGATGGACGATGGGTGGAGCACAGGTAGCCCAAGCTTATGTTGTGAGTCAGGATCAATAATTAACCCAGAAAGCGAGGAATTGGCAAAATAAGCGTTCAGACAACAAGAGAAACACAGTGAAAGTAAGGTAAGGCAATTTTATTTAAGGTTTGGCAGTATTTCGGTTTGCTAAGACGTGTTTTAAAATTTTCCCTTACAAACTCTTAGATTTTTGACGTTGCAGCTATTGATCCTGACTCACAACATGGGCTTGGGCTTCCTGTGGATGGAGCAACAGCTTCGTGACCGTGTCTTCTTTGTCACGCAATGCAACGTTTTAAACTGCATGACTAAAGTCACGACTTCGTATCAGAAGCACTTGCTGGATTTCTCGCTGAATTCTAGTTGCATGCAGCAGCTGTGTTTATTTCGCTTATTTGGAACTCGTTCCAGTTTTTTCGCACCGGAGGTGGAGGTCTGGCGAGGAAATCCTATAACATGAGAAAGACCTGATTTTGAAGCAGACGACTAATTCAAAACAGTTCAAAATGGCGGTGAGTTTTGAGTCGAAGGTAATCATGTCTCATTCTATGCCTACGCTTTACAACGAATTATTTTTGTCGCCGAAACGATTCATATTATTGTTGAAGACGAAACAAGCTAGTTTTCTGTGATACTTGAAGGCTAAATTCAGCGTAATATCGATTGTAGTGAATTTTTTCATTTAATGTGATGATTACACGTGCATATATCTCTAAGATTTTGTACAACGACCACCGTCTCCTAGTGCTATTAATGAACTGTGATTTCCATGAGACTTTAATATCTAATTTTAAATCAATCTAGGTCTCTGGTCACTTCATGTTGTGGGACAAACTAAAACAATTATCCAATGTTCTCCAATCAAGTAATTCGATTAGAAATTGGAATTCATAAAATCATTTTCTTTTACATAGCAAGCATGTTAAGTTCAACATACCGTTTCTTCTTTCTCTACAATGAACAAAAATCGGCCTTCTCTTCCTCGCGATAAATGTACAACCTGTTGAACACTTTTACAATTGAATTATAGTTCCTGGCTCGCTATATATTCGATTTGCATATGTGTGGCTTCGTGACAAGATGCATGTGTATCGTATTGATCTGGAAAGGTCATTGTCGTCAGTCAGAAATTAACATACTCCTGATCTGTTTACGCTGTGATCAGTGCTGTATACACTGTGACGTGATTCTTGTCATGTAATTATAATACGATCAAAATAATGGACAAACAGGGAGGAAGTTAAACACTTGCCCTTTCCTACCTTGCACGTTTTTTTTTTCAGTAATTTGGAATCATGTTTGCGTTTTGGAATAATTCAATGTTTTTCAACCTAAAATTTGAAATTAATTTGTTCCTCCATGGTCGGTTCGAGAAGCTCATGCTAGTCAAGTTGTAAGTAAACACTCAAGCGTGATTGACTTTCAAGGGGAACATCCGACTCTATTAAAATTAGTGTTGTTCTGTGGGGCCAATACATCTGATACATCCACTAACTTCCTTCACTAAAAAAAGAAAGAAATAATATATGGTTTAAACAATTAGGCTGATAGAGCAGCCTTTTCAATTTTCTCGGACAGGTTGAAGCCTGGCCGTAGGCTAAGCATTGATTTATTTCATTATCATTTTTACAAATAACCTTTATCGATCACAGATGTACTGTAGATATATATAACCAGCATGTAGTAACGTAGATTTTTGACCAGAGCCCGCATGCTTTTCGGACACTGGTGAGCGAACTGGGCGAAATCAAAACCGGAATCAGAAAATCCTGGTTTCAAGTTCATTGTGTGTTTGTCATCATCATATCTTTATTTACCCTCGGCTTGATGAGGCTTGCCACGTTAGCAAGCACTTTAGCTGTAACTTTGGCTAAAAATGCGAAGTGTAAATCATCTTCGCGTGAATTAATGTCGCATAGAAACCGTGGATAAGTTGCATTCAGACGTTACATGTAAAACTAATTCCTGATTTCCAGTTCACGTGAATGACGTTCGAAGCATAATAGAAAAACAAATTACAAAGCCATAAAACTTTGTCTGAGATCCCGCCTCCAATTGGGAGAAAGTGTGTTAAACGGTGTGGCAGCTTTTCGTGTTCGTGTGTTGAGCTGCAAGGTGATGAAACAATGTAGTAAAATCGACTGTCTGAATGAAATAACCGAGCCTTTTCGTCCTTATCCGAGAAGACTAGAACGCCGATTTAACCGTTTGCAGGTGTCACATTCTTCTCAGTTATTTTAAGACCCTGAGTGTTGGTCCGGTCTTGGGGTCGAACCCGAGGCCTCGCACAGCAGACTGACTGGCGCTCTAGCAAGTGAGCTAACCAGGCGGACGGTGGTTGCATCAAAATAGAGTGAAATTCCCGGAGGATTGGTTTGGTGCACCAACGTGGCCGCTGGTTCTTTGCTTGGGTGCGTATGAACATACGGTTCGAGAGAGGTAGTTGCTTATCCAGTTTATAAATCGGTGTATGTTTCTGCAGCTGCCCACTCGAGGGGCTTCAATGTGCATTCTACAATCTATTTTGTTCGAGCATAAACTTCTCAAGCGGTTCAGTGCTCTTGAATGCCCCTTTCGCCGCCTTAAAAAAATAAAAATATATTTAACAAATGGTAAACGCCATGGCGTACACTATTGAGTTATGGGCTTATACACCTATGAGTTATCCCCCTTATGGCCCTACTCCTAGGGTAATCTGTCTCAAGTTATTTTTAGATCACCCCTATCCCCAAGGGTCATTAAATAGCCAATCATATGGCGCGACTTTCATCACGTAGATGGCCCACACAGATCATCCACGCAAAATCCTCGCGCATTGTGCGAGGCGACCTCAAATAAAATGAGGGAAGACGTGGACGACGAAACCGATTACAAGAAAGTTTCTACACCAAGTGACACTGGAAAACGACGATGGAAAAAAGAGTCGTCCGTCGTGGTAATATTATATGCGCGAGAATGAGTGCGTTCTAAAAATAACTTGAGACGGATAACCTCAGGAATAGGGCCCATATGGTGGATTACCTCTCTTACCCCTTATCCTCTCTTGATTAGATAAAGTTGTTATATATTGCCTTGCTTGTTTACAATGACCTTGAAACTTGCAGTGATTTATAAAAAATGTCACCAAGCGGTTTCGAACATACTATCACGTTTCTAGGCGTAGACCAAATTACGCACGCTCATCAAATCCCATTTTCTCGCAATCAGCCAAAGAGATTTTTACACACAATTTCAAATGAAATCAAACTACTTTGAGATGAAACAGCATTCACAAAACGCGTCGTGTTCTTGAGATATTACCCAATTATGTCGAAAGTATGAGTTTGGCTGTATTTATGACCCCCAAAATTACATCCTCAAAAACAAGATCCCTTGGGCAGTTTCCAAGAAAAAATCTCCTAGGGACGAGGAATAAAAACAAGAGTAAACACGTTGTGACGTCATTGCGTTACTATGGCAACTCCGATGCCAATATAACACTAGTCAGAACAAATTTTCAACTTTACCTAATTCATCTGTGGTAATCTTTCCTCGATAGCGTTAGTAATGGCGCCGTAGTAAATTCTCAAAGTTGAGCGGTGTTGACTCTCAGTCGAGCCACTTTAAGGAGCACCAGTAAGCCTTTTACTAACACTACTTGACCCGTCTATCGTTTATTCGAGTAAATCCATGATGTCAATGACTGAAAGCAAAATGCAGAGAACGCATTGTCGATAGTAAGGCGCTTTGCGACCTGATATTGAGTCATCAATTTCAGGGGCATTACTTAATTTATAAGGACGCCACGCTTTTCAGATTTGATTGGCGCGTCGGTGAAAGTGCTTAACATTGCATAAAAACAAAATGAACAAAAATGAATGGCCACTGTGCCAGTATATTCTTTAAATGAGATCCCGTTAACGCCTATTCCGATTGAGAGAGCTTGGGTGTGTCAAAAAGAAAAGGGGTTGGTTTTTGGTCAGGAAAAGTCGCATATTTTTGTCTGATTTGTTGCAAGGGTTGCAGGAAGCGCGCCCCCATTCAAATTTTTAGAGACCAGGACTTCATGGGATTCTCCTTTTCCAGTTGTGTTCAACCAGTGACTTGACTGGTACTTGACAATAGTTGAATTCAACTAACGCTAATGTAGCGGATTGTCTGGCAGACAGCAATTCGACTCCGATTTACTCAATCGATCGCGACTATTTCTTTTTTCTGCGCCCACGTGAACTTTTGTAGTTTTTCGCATTTTGAATACGCTTGAACTTTTAGATAGTAAGGCGCTTTACGACCTAATATTGAGTCATCAATTTCAGGGGCATTACTTAATTGATAAAGACGCATTCAGCGCCTTCAAGGCGCGCTTGTCAGATTTGATTGGCGCTCTCATATGGCGGGGTGATAGCGCTTAACATTGCATAAAAACAAAACGAATGGCCACTGTGCCAGTAATTTCTTTAATTGAGATCCCGTTAACGCGTGCTCTTATTGAGAGATGGTATGTCAAACATACTACTAAGGAAATGTTTGAATGTTTGTTGCGTCGCCAGATGATGGTACGATTAATGCCCTGTACGTACAAATCGATAAATTGTAAATGTATAGTTTGGTATCGAGGTAAATCGGTGTATGTTTCTGCAGCTGCCCACTCGAGCGGCTTCAATGGGCATTCCACCTGCTTTATTGTTCGAAAATGAACTTCTCAAACGGTTCAGTGCTCTCGAATGTCCCCTTCCGGCTGTCTACTATATCAGATTTGATCTCCGCCTTTGTCTGGTAATGTCATTTGCGGGTGCAGCTCATGCGACGAGACTATTCCATTAGGGGGAAGCGCACATGGGCAAAAACGGCTTTTTTTCGTTCACTGCATTCCTTGAATGTTGCTTTGAACGCAAAAGGTGTGAATGTTTTCTGTTTCAGTGCCGACAAGCTCGAAGATTTCGCCACAATGACGTAATTGTTTGAAACTGCCTGAATTCTCGCCATGTGATGTCATGGTAATTTATGTCAAGCGACTGCTAGATGGGTTCCAGTTTGTTGCTGGTATCCACGCGCCAATTTGGAGGATTTTGGATTCGAATTTTGCCGTTTTTAGCGATTTTAAGACTGTACCTGAATGCGAAAATCATCGGATTTGGAGTGCTTATGTCGCGATGGAATAATGTCTAGTATGGCTACACAAAGGTTGTAACGTTTTGGTCGCGGAGAGGATAAATTCGCATCCATGTTAATTTGGGGAGTTTCTACTTGTCGAATGGTTGATTTTCAATGTACATGAGAGAAGGAAAATCTGGAAATGTTCCCAGTGTTAGAGGTTCGCGTTTCAAACGCATCTGTTTATTCGTGTTGGCCATCTGCTTGTTGCAAGGTACCCGTTCTAAATGCTTTGCTTGTGTTTATATTGATCTATTTTGGTGGAATCTCGAGTATTATAGCAACATAACGAAAAATCGTTGGTTAAATTCACCCCCTAAACGTTTAGAGCCTTGCAGCAGTTTAACTGCTTTAAGCTTTATCCAAGAGGGGAGAATTTTACTAAACGAAAAAGCAGCAAACGCTTATTTTTCTTCGAACTTTAGTTAACTTAATTAACGTTTGTCTGGTCGTTGCACTGTTCTCGGCCACTTGTGCTAACAAGCACTTGATTTGTTCCATTACTTTCATCTATGTTGTTCTTTTCATTCAGTAATTCTTATTTTCTTAAACCATAAAGAATAACTGGTAAAGGAACAGTTTAACACGAAAATTAACCAGGTTTCAATTAAAGAAGGGGAGACATGTTGAATTCTAACATCAACATAGGCGTACCGGCCGGGAAGGGAGGGGGGCAGCAACCTTCCCAAATCCAAATTTTGGCAATTCAGATTTTTTTGCGCAGCAGCAAAAGAAATTTGGGCAAGACAACTTGGGAGAATCTTTTGGGCAAATGGTTTTCCAAAATTGCTCGTACGTCTATGAACATCAGCGGTAGCGTTGTTTATTTATGTTAGAGCTGCGTCAAAATTAACAATTAGCATTCTTTTTAAATGAACCTGAAGCACCTTGCCATAGCGCAGTTTTCAGAATTGACAGGAAATGGTTGTCTTGCATATGCCAATCTAAATATTCTTTTCGTTTGTCTTTGCTTAAAGTCAAGAAAGCGAATAGTCTTACGGATCACGCCTCCAAGACAGGTGAGTTTCAATAATTTACTATAATATTTTGAAACTGTGTATTTAAGCTGAAATTTGTCATGAAACTGATAACGAATACGAGAATCTGTTTAACTTGTTGTTTGAAGAACACTGTCAATTTAGAAAGTTGCTGATTATAAAGATAAAATAACTGGTTCTAATGATATTGACCTCTAGCTATGTTGACATAAACATGGTTCAAGCTACCTGCTTAGTCCAGTTAACCCGGCCTGTTCCTCGTTCCCGTTCACTGGGCGTTAAAGAATCATTAAATTTTTTTCCGGATTTTCAATTTCATAGCAATTGCATTTACAGGGAAATATACAGCTGTGCGTTTGCAGCAGAAACATAGATTAAGACTCACAGTTTACTTATTTCGCAAGGAATTTGTCAGAAGATACAAGCAAGATATTTTAGAATATTCTCTCGCTAAATGTATGTGTTTTTAGTATTTTTGAGGTACTGTGTTCCACATTGTTGCGATCTAAACATTCGAATTTTGCTATAATTAATGTCGTACAAAAGCTTGAAGAAGATCGAAGATTTAAGAAGATTAATGAAGCTAACAACCGTTCAATTATAAAGTAGATATTGCTCACGCGTGGAAACAAGGATCATTCGACCACAAGCACTAATCAAAATCTGGCAGGTTTTTAGGATTTTTCGCTCGGAAGTGGCACTATTTGTTTGTTTTCTTTCTCCAGGAGTTATTGAATTGTCCAAACATGACTTGCAATTTGTTCAAGTGTCAAATCTGTTAGCAAAATGATGACACCCTCGAGCGCGTGTGCATATGTCAGAAACGGAGAAAAAGCTCGGCTTTTAATTAACAGTTGTGCGGCTTAGCTGAATTCTTGCAAAAGATTTCTGCCCTTAACGTTGGGAAATTAAGCCAAAAAAGAGAAAAACAGTGTATTCAACTATACTGTTATTATTCCTTAAAGGTTGATGTGGTTGTGACATTTCGTGAAGCTTTCCCATGATAGATCAGGAGAAGTGCTTGAAATGTGGAATAGGAAAATGCGTCACTATGTGGCCGTGAAATAATAATAATAATAAATTTAGTAAAACTGTAAACAATGACTGTAATATTTTCTATATTCAAATTTTCAATTTTCTATATTCAATTTTCTATTTTCTGGCCTGGAAATTAGTTTATATGAACTGTCTCGACTCGTTTCAAGTCGACATTATTGGACATGAGTGTAATGAAGTACAAAACGTGTCAGGACATTTACAGTTTTTTGGACACAACGGCATCAAGTACACAAAAGGTCAGAAAATCAACGAAGAGTTCAAAGCAATCACGGCTACCCTCTCTGCGAATTGCCAAATCTATTGCGCGCAACGTTTCCCCGGTTAGATAAAGAAACAAGTATTACGCCAATTGCATTTTCGAGTTTGGAGCAATTTATGAATGGAAGTTCCGTTACTTCTGTAATTAGAATCTTCCTACAGAAGAAACACCTAGAAGATGTTTCATGTATTGAATAAAAGAGGCGGGACCTCGTGAACAGCGTGATCTGAGATTGCAGTGTGGTAAACGTGTGTATTTTTAATGCAAGGCGTGGTTTTATTCTTCGAGAAAGACCGATCGATTCCAGCACGTTTCTAAGATTAAATAACCCAGCAAGATGATATCAAGGGAACCGAAATGAGCACGTAACTGACGGTCAGGACGACATAATTTTGACTCAAAATCGACAATTTTGTCTCATTACAATCTCAAAATCCTTACTGGCATCTGACAGTTGCCAAACTTTTGACTGACAGCGGACACGTAACTCAATTACTTTGCCTGGCGGACCGTTGGAAAATAGACGTCCGATAGTAATGAGTTAAGGTGTTTACTTCTCTCGACCTGATATCTCTGACAGGCTACGACGTGGATTTCCCGAATCGTGGAATGTAATGTTGTACCCAGATCTCACCTTTTTCTTGGCCGTGAGAGATCTGGGTTCGAGATTGCGTGCATTTTGCGCATCAGTAGCCCGCATTCGATATATCAAAATTCTAGCATGGCTCCGAGGCTTTATGGTTTAAAAATACAAGTTTCTGTATATCCCTTTGTCTGTTAATTCTCACAAGAGACTTGATAAAAAGAAGACAAAACAAAATATGCAACTTTAACCAGAAAGCCTCGGTACCGTGCTTGAATTTTCATATATAGAACGTGGCCTATTGAAATCCACATTTAGAGGATTAAATATTTTTTGCATATAAAATAGAGAAGGTACGTTATTGTAAACCTTCTATGTGCAATTCTATTTCGTTGAGACTAATAAAGATAAAGTCAGGTGAACACAAAATCTCGCAAGAGCGTTAAATTCCCCATTCTCGTCCCCAGAGTCACTTGGGAAATGAGGAACAAGTGTCTTGGGGGACACCTGATTTGATTGGCTAGAATGGTATAGAATCTAACAAAGGGAATCCAACAAAAAATCAACTGTTTTAAACTATGTTACTGTTTTAAAAACGGTTGATGTGATTGGACTTCCTTTGTTACATTTCAGCCAATCAAATCATGTGACCCCATAGCCACTATTTCCTCGTGCACAGGCCCAGCCGGCTAAGAGGGACAACCGGCTCTGGGGACGAGAATGTAAACTCCCACAATGAAATCATAAGTGAGAGCTTGCTTTCAGTTTCATGTCTTTCAGTTTTCTGCTTTTATTTTCAGTTTTTTAAACTTAAATCAAAACTTACTTTATATTACTTTAACAAACAAACAAACAATTGCAAACACTAGATAAATGACCGCAATACAATAAGCCATTTCCGAGTTCTCTTTTGCCTCAGCGTCAAAACGAGTCGAAGTACTTGGACTCGTTTGCGGAACTCAGACGAGGTTTCTTATCCGCTTACCAGCCCTGTTTTATAATTTTTGTCTTTATCACTTTTATCACATCCTTAGTTTTATGTGTAAACCAAGTTTTCCTACTCGCATAACCTTTTCAAAATGTATTTTGTCTCTCTTTTAGGTTCTCCGCAAGAACTCCACAATCGATCATTAAGCTCGTCAGCTGTTCTTCCGACACCTCTGGCAATTCTTGGAAAAGATGGATTCCGAACTGCGAAGGCACATTTATTATTGGAGACACAAAGAGTCAGCGAAGATCGCCATCATGTTTCTTCTGGGAAAGAATTCAAGAAAACACACGCAGCGGAAAACGTCACACTTTCGTCTGATTATGCTACGCACTCTTTGAATAATTCCAAAAATCCTCGCATTCGTGAACTAACTTCTCTTGGTAATTTAGGCCCCAACGATGGTAGTAGCAGCTCCAAGCAGCAAAAAGCAAGATTTGCTGCAACTAGAATAGCAAAGGGAGAATTAAAACTTTTATCAGATAAATTAGGTGTTTCAAGGCATCAGCACTATGAACGGAAGAACCGTAATGACACGACTAAAACGTACATTAAATCAAGGAGAAAGAAAAGAAGAAAATATCATTCGCCAATTCAGTATCATCACCGTAACAGAAAGGCAAATCTTCGAAGACGTAAGTCCGTTGTTGGTAGCGAAAATAAGTTACAGGAAAAAGAATTTGCGAGAAGTCGAAAGTCTCTACAACATCCAAAGCATTTTCCGGCCAATAACAGGTTTCCGCTTTTCCGCGGCAATGAGCGAGTGTTGCTGAGATTTAAACGCAAGTCGCTTTTAGAGATGGACGATGAGAAACCGCCCAAGAGCAAGAAGAAACGCAAGCGAAAAAAGCGCCGTCAAGCGCTCCACGAGCATGCTAAACCGCGAAGCTTACCTCCGTTTAACCAAGCTATGTTAACTCGGAACGGGCTTATTGCTGAAAACTACCAGAAAAACATGGCTTGGAGACGACCAGCTTTAACAAGAAATCCCTTCGACAAGGGTTTTGTTGCCACTAATAACGCAGTTTCCAAAGCGAAGTACGATCCATTGATCTACGGCGGCCGCGCATCTTCTCTTTCATTGAATTCGAACGAATACCACGCATTTAATAACCGAGGAGGACACAGGTTTAAACCGCCATCTGCTCCAGCTTTGCATTTGAATATTGGGCAAAAGAGCAATAAGCTAGCTCCAGCTCTTCCCCTTCGTTCTGAAACGGCGAGACCCGGCATTGTTGCAGCCTGGGACACAAGATTTCACAACGCGCCTGCTGTTAAGCAGATGATTATTCAACAGCCACTCAAATTACAAGTCGGAAATAAACAACTTCAGGGAAGCAGATTGCTCCAAGGCAACGAGCAGAACAAAAAACAGTTTATTCCCGTAACTCAGCGTGCATTTCACGGTTATGAGTACCAATCCGAGAACCCTCTTCTCTACCCGCCACAAATGGCGTTTGCAGGTGGCAACCTACCAAAGACCTCCCATCCTCAAACGGTAACCAACAAACCCCTGTTTTTACTTCAAGAGAGAACAAGAATAAATCCACAGTGGTCTCCAGTTTTTCCGACGATGAGCGATAACAGTCACGTGAGTGTTAATGCTGACGCACTGCAGAGGTCACGTGTATCTCAAGGGCTCTTCGTGAACTTAAATTTCGAGGATGTGCAAAGCGGTAGGGCGACTTATGCGTCTTTGAAAGGAGATGTTACAGACACGGACAAGCGAACAGAAATCACAAAATCTTTTGGATCGTGTGGAAAAGTTGCGAGGTTAAACAATGGCAGCGAAATACTACTGAACGGAGGACAACTGAAGGTGACGTACATATCGTACTTGTTAAAGATATTAGGTCTCATTGGAGGTGTAATGTTCTAATATTATGCCAAACATGCATAATCTGCGTTGGATTATATTCCTGTATTTAAGCAGTAGAGGACTTTTGCCGTGTTTACATAGCGGCCTCTAAACATGATGGGGTTTGGGAGAATTCGAGACGGTGACACAAACCCGAGACGCAGTCATTGGCTATACATGCACCTTATTCCAAAATGGCCGCTGATTTATGCAAATACAAATTGGCGCTTTTAGCCTCATTTTCGTTTTGAGTAACGACTATAGGGACCTTCGACAGATCGGAGTACGAGTACGAGATTGAGGACGAGTACGACGTTTCAAACGTAGTGCTCGTGCCTGTGCTTTCATATTTTACCATAATCTTGCACCGACAGTCTCCTTTTCAACTGGTCAGCAACTGGGAAGAGTGAGTGATCTGGGACCGTGACTTGGATTGAAATTCGAAAGACGTACTCGTACTCCGATCTGAAGGTCCTCCGCTTCTCTCGTTTTTTGGGTTTACCTCGGTGTAAAAACCTGTTACTTTTTTCTTTGTTTGTGAGGTTTTTTTTCTGTTCTATATTGTTTTGAGTTCTTTGTTGTCTTGTTCGTTTTTTGTTTTACGTCACTGATGAGTTTCACAGGTTTTTACACTAAGGATGAGCCTTTTTGTGGGTCAGATAGGCCTTTTGCAACAAACGGTCACATGGTACAAAATCCGCCATGCTGGAGGGTAAGCTTATTATTATTCCCGCACTGGGACAGCCAAACAAAGCGACCTCAGCCAGTCAAGCTTGACTTTTCTTTGTTTTGGATGTCCCAGTGCGGGAATACTGATAAGCTTGCCCTCCAGCATGGCGGATTTTGTACCATGTGACCGTTTGTTGCAAAAGGCCTATTTTTCGGGCAATGAGACAGTATGCCAAAAGATAGAAAAGCACTGACAGAACATCAGTTAAAATTAATTAATATGAACAAAAAACTCAACTTCTACTCCTCTTTTAAAAAGGATACCAAAAAAGCTGATTTCCTAGACTTGATAACCAATCCCCTCCACAAAATTGCAGTAAATAAATTTCGATTAGGAAACCATAGATTACGCATTGAAACAGGTAGACACACAATACCAAAGACTCCCTTAAATTCGAGGATCTGTTCTTTCTGCCATTCGAATGAAATCGAGAATGAAACACATTTTCTATTCTCATGCAAATTATATGATAGCTTTCGTTTAAAATTCTTTAATGATACAAACGAAAAGTATAAGAATTTTCATCAACTAGATAATGTATCAAAAGTTTTGTTCCTTTGTAACAGCATTGATCCTTTCGTTTGCCGATCAACTGCTACTTTTATCTTCCAAGCCATGTCTCTCAGACATGAGTCCTCCTTTGTAAAATGATTCAGATGTTATTTTGTTTTATTTGGTTTAATTTTAATTTGAAATATTAGGTAATGCCATGTATTGTTATGGAAATACCTCAATAAATTGTTGTTGTTGTTGTTGATATTGTTATTTTGCATATCTCTTCAGGAAAAGCCCCGCCAGGCCATAACCATAGCAGCGTGGATCAAGCTCGACAACAACAAGGGTTATCACTCGATATTTGACACGGTTGGCGGTCATTCGCTCCATAAAAACGGGCAATATCATTTCGAGATTCAAGATGGCAGTGTTCGCTGGTTCCACAGGAACGAATCGGAAGTACAGATATTCAGTGTCGAAACAGGTAAGGTCATAATGAATAGAGGGGGTAAGTTTCTAAAGAAACTGTGGTGCTGCGTCGGTGGGAAGTATAACAATATAATTTGGTTTTATCAACTGGGTTGATAATGTCAATTGGCCACCGTAAAGAGATTCAAGAGCTGACGTTTCGAGCGTTAGCCCTTCGTCGGAGCGCTCCGACGAAGGGCTAACGCTCGAAACGCCAGCTCTTGAATCTCTTTACGGTGGCCAATTGACATTATCAACCCAGTTGATAAAACCAAATTATAAGGTCATAATGGCTCGTTTGTGGTGCAAATATGCATACCTCACCTGTATTAAAATTTGCGCAGTACTAGAATTCGCCCAGCGATGAGTGCGCGAATTTTAGTGCTTCGAGAAATATAATCCGCGCGAAAAGCTTGTTCGTGAAATATGAGACACTCATTGCTAGTTATGCAAATCAGTTGATTTATTAACGCATACATACGCAATTAACATATGTTTTAAGTTGTTCTCGTAACATTAAAAATAAAAAAATGTCTTCATTTTCACCCTGGGTAATTTAAGTTGGGATTTTTCGATTTAATTGGCTTTAAATGTTCGTTTCCAGTCACCTGCACGTCTAGAAAATAGCTAATCTGTGCTTTCCATTTTCCACAGATCCCATAATTCCCGCAAATGTCTGGAATCACATTGTTGGAACTTACAATGCGCATACCGGTATCGCTAAGATCTTCATCAACAGTCGACTAAAAGCAGAGTCTGCTGGGAAGGGTCTATTGTCACAAGATTGGGACGCGCATGCGGGAATAGGGAAACACAAAGACCAGAGATTTCTCCAGGGGGAGTTGGACGAGTTTAGGATATACAACAAAGCTCTGTCACAAGACGAAGTTCAGGATCTTATGAAGGCATGTAGCTTTGAAAGAGGTGAGTCAACTACTAAAACTGCAACTGGACGCGTTTTGTAATTCCACTATTCCATCATTCGGCTGTACAAGTCCCAAACAGCCAAACAGCCAAACAGAGTTGGCCGACGTTTTGGCGGCCGCGGGACAGACAGGACCTACCACTCCGCGGAATGACTGTTGGTGTCTTTACTAACCCCCCCTCCCGTCCTCCCCCCTCTTCAACACCATAGAAAAAAATATATATTTTAAATGTCCTTGTGCAGTTTGCCCGTGCCCATGTAAGCTTCATGCACACAAACAGTGAAGGTCTCATCTCAAATTTTCAGGCTAATAACATGAAGTCTGTCAGGCTCAAAGATAAGTTGTGTCTTGCGTAGCCTTCCCACCCATAGTCAAGGTGGTTTCTCATTGAGTTCACTTGTTTTGACCACTAAAAAACACTCCCGAGGAGTCAAAACGTGAACGACAACGCTCTTTCTTCTTATTCATAGTCGTCTTTATGTGTTGTTACTCTCACTTTCTACTTTAGAATGCGGTGGATTCTTCTACAGCGCAACAGGCATTTTGGAGTCACCGGAATGGCCCAAAACTTACAAAGGCAAAACGTCTTGCACTTGGCATATTACCGTTGATCCGGGTGAGAAAATCGCGCTCAGCTTCAAACGCTTCAGTTTAGATGAGAACGGGACTTGTGACCAGGCGAAACTGGTGGTTAGAGATGGAAGCAGTGCAACTGCTAATGCGCTTGGAGTTTACTGTGGAATAAAGCGTCCCCCACATGTAACATCGAACAGGAATCACTTATGGATACAGTTTACCAGTACAGAGGAGGCAGAAGGCAAAGGTTTTCTAATGTCATATGACACAGGTGGGATTAGTAAATTAAATGTAATGTAATGTAATGTGTAATGTAATATGTAATGTAATGTGTAATGTAATATGTAGTGTAATGTAATGTGTAATGTGATGTAATGTGTAATGTAATGTAAAACTTTATTTAAACACGGAGAATCATCAGTTAAGCCAAACGTTAAAAACTAAAACTCATTACTGTTTTAAAAACTGTTTTACATGATTGCCGTGTGGGAATCCGATACCTCAGATACCTTCTTAATACCCCTTTTAAACTGCCCAATAGAACCAACGCTTTTTAAATCCTGGGGCAAGTTATTCCACAAACAAGCCCCGCTATAACAAAAGCTTCGTTCCAAGTAATTAGTATTTGGCTTGGGCAGCGAAAGTTTACCTTCAGGATTTCTTAAGTTATAATCATTAACATGGCGTTGAGAGAAAAGACATTGAAGATATTCTGGGGCAAGTTCATTCAATGCTTTATACATAATTAAAACTTTCTGTTTTTTACGACGAAGAGACAGCTTCTCTCACAAGGAGGTTGGAGATCGTATTCCTGCTATCTTACTTTGCATCTGTTATTTGGGTCGTTATGAACCGACTAGGGTGGCCACCTTCTGACGATTTGAGCCTAAACAGTGCTTAAAATGTTCCTATTTTTTAAACAATTGATAGCAAAGTGGTATTGCAGTAAGTTCACTCCTAACCGATATGTACATGTTCACGTCACTATGGCAATTATTCTTCTGGATTTGAATAACAGACTCGTATTTATAAATAGAAGATTAAAAAAACGATTAGGATGGAGGCTGTATTCCTGAAAATGTCATAATACAATATGTCATATCTATCTATCTCTATCTATCACCGTTAAGCTCGCCACGCTGCGCTTTCGATAGTGGCAACTAACAGAGGCCGGCGGCCATTTTCTCTTATATTTAGAAATTTAATTCCCTTCATAGTCACTCAACCCACCCTGGCAAATGTAAATAATTACAGCATCGATGATTTTTCTTGAAACAAACTTCAGAATTTATTAGGCATATAATGCGGTCGTTGCATATCGTTTCACACGCCCATCTTACTAGCTCTCGCGCTAAATATCAGTAAATAAAATTACCTGTGGATGTTTTTTTTCTTGTCAGCAACATCTCGTCAAACAAAGAAAACTGAAAGACCACCCACTCTGGTTGACGATTCCCAAAGATGCGCGGTCACTCGGCCCGAATATAACGTTACCTTAATCGGCGGCATCAAATCCGGGATCTTCTCTGAGGCTAAGCACGTGCACGACATGGACCTGTGTACGCGACACTGTTGTCTGAGAAGGTCATGTGACCTGGCCTTCATGATCCGGGATTCTTGCTATCTGGTTCAATGCCACGATGCCATGTTATGTAAGACAAAGAAGGCGCGGTCATCCAATATGAACCCCAGGATAACATTCGTATCGCACTTACAGGCGCTGACACCTGAACCAGGTAAACAAGCGTAGTATATTACAGTGGGACATTACTTTACTGACACCCGCGAAACACGGGCACCTGGTTATTACGCCGGAACAATCTTGTTTGCCCTGCCAAAAAGCTTTATTTTTATCGTAGGATTCTCAAGCTTTGGAATTGTGCATTTCAAATAGAACATTTTTCAATAGACCAATTACGATATATTGAAATTCTAACAAGGCGCTGAGGCTTGGGGGAATAAAACAAAAGAAATTATTTATTCATCCCTAAGCCTCAAGTTAAAGGTTATTGTTTTATTCCCCCCAACGACATGTTAGAATATTAATATATCGGAATTGGTCTATAATGCGAAAAAACTTTGGCTTCATAGGCACTTTAATGCGGACATCGGTTAATACGAACAACGGACGCTTTTCTATGAGCAACGCAACACATTCTCAATCAGTCAATCAATCAATCAGTCAGTCAGTCAGTCAGTCAACCAATCAATCAATCAATCAATCAATCAATCAATCAATCAATCAAAAACTCTATTCAAGTGTCTATTCTTCTAGCTGGACATCCGGCCTACTTATTGGGGACACAACTTAAAGTCCAATTTTAAGCTCGCTTTACGGCCTGGCAGCTCGGCCACGTCATACACATAGCCAACCGGCTATCTTGTTATCTATCTTAAACATAAACAATTTGCTCCGTAGACTTATTGCAGCTGACTTGCTCTCTCGTTTTTATCAGAACTCTCGGCAGATGGAAGCGCCTTCAGCAAGGCTATGACTCCGAGTTTGTCTAAGCCAACAACACAACCTGCTAAAGCCCAACCCGAGTGCCACCATACAGCAGTCAGCTACAACGTGACGCTGGTCGGCGGGATAAACGCGGGAAAATTCAGCACGTACGGTGCAACTCGCACCATGGACGAGTGTATGCGTCATTGTTGCCGTGACGACAAGTGTGACGTGTCGTTCATGATTCAGGGGAATTGCTACGCGGTGGAGTGCGCGGACACTGAAGGGTGTCAGGTCAAGAGAGCAAAACCTTCCTTTTATAACCCCACTGTGGCATATGTGTACCGCGGCAATCAAAGACCCATAGGAGGTGAGTCAGTGAGGAATTTGTTACCAGCAGTGGGAGTACCGAGGGATGGGGATGGGTGTAACCCCTCGATATGCTTTTGATGGAGGACGGATACTGCATTTATCTACCTTAATAATGGTTCACTGAACTGGTTCAAATAAGGAAATAAGAAGGGGCCTCATAATTATTCATGTTTATACCTGAGGGCCTGTGAACTACAAAATAATTATCGGGATGGGAATTTCGTGACTATTCTGCAAAGAAAACGCAACTAAATATTTCAAATCTTACCTGAGGAGGCACTCAGATTACTGTAAATGTTTTTTATTTTCGTTCACTATAATTAAATTCTACTTGCTAATAACTTCTATTTATTTACTCTAACAGACCCTTTACCGGGCGCAGAAAAACCAAGCCAAGACGCATGCGACAAGTACAGCGTCAGTAACACAATCTATAACGTGACACTTCGCGGAGGCATTAAGTCTGGGAACTTTACCGACAAGGGCGTGGTCAAACACATGGAAGAATGTTCAGCATTCTGCTGCGCAGATAAGAGGTGCAACGTGGCTTTCCTCATCCGGGACAATTGCTTCTTGGTATCGTGCAAAGACTATGCTTCATGTCAAGTGAAACCGGCCCTGTCCGAGTATTATCACCCGAGGCTCACATATGTTAACTGGAGCCCACCTGATGTCGAAATTCCAGGTAAATGCTTCAGTTTCGCTTAGTTGTTTGTATGACAAGCGTTCCTTTCCCACAATCGATCCTCAATCTAATCTTAAAACGGCGGCAGAACGATGAGAAAGTGGTTTAGGGAAGTCGAGTTTTAATTTAGAGGTGTTAAGTTCAATGACACTAGATGGATTTGTGTTCTGTGGTCCCGAATTCAACTCCCCCACGCTTTGTAAACAGGCAACTGTTCGGCCTCTTGCCAGTTGGGATTTAGTACGTTGTGTTCAGTATTTGTTTCATACACAGGGACAACTCAACAAGCATCTACAATCTTGGACAAAACTGTTGAGACACTTCTGCAAATTGCCACCAATTTGGGTACTACAGCTGCTATTGTCCAACCCCCCCTGCCCCATTTCAATGTTGGCGATTTTTTTGTGTTGCCATAGCAAAGCCGAGTGAATTGTAAATCACATGAGACAACATTGAGAGGGGGATTAAACATTTTTCACTCACTTGTAAGTCAAGGCATTCTCAAATAAAATGCGGTATTTGTTTGTCTCAACTAGTTTTGTCCAAGATTATAGCTTGAAGCACAAACCGCATACAAATAAAATTACTTTACCTTAACCTTTTTTAAGTAATGAAGAGAAACCAGAAAAAAGCCAGGTTTTTTAACCACCATTTGCCAGTAAAGGCTGGATGATTTCAAGCGCTTAAGGGAAGATAGAAGTGATCGATTCACCGACTCCCTCTAATGTGACAAAAACAATATCTTGCATTCAATGTATCATCACAGAGCAGGGAGTTATCGAATCGGGGGAAGATGATGACCTCAATTTTTGGATGACTTGCTGTGATGGCTAAACTCGATTTTCAGGACAGTTCAAGGGGGAGGACTGGGGCTACGGTGGTACACAATATTTGATATTTGTTGTTTTTGCTTTTTCCTTACTGCTCATTAATGAAGTTTATACTTGACCTTGGTGTACCAAATCAGCAATTACTATTTCCAGTAATCCACAGGCGTTACTTTTTGCAGCAAACCGGTGGTACGCATCTCTCGGTTGCTGGAAAGACACGGAATCATTTGCCCTCCCCTCTCTGGAGGGTTCAGATCCACTCCTCACAGAGCCTTTCGTGGCGCGGCCGAAGCCTATTGACACATGCGCACAAGTGGCGAGAAGGCATGATTTCAAAGGTATGGCAAAACTAGCAAACTATGTTTGACATTTAAATCTTCTACATGAGCATTTCGTTTTTGGCACTGAAGAGGAGGGGGGAGGGTAGGGAGACTCTGGATATTCAACAGCACTTGGGCTTTTTACATATTTCTGTGCTAGCCGAATGCTGGTTATCGCGTTGGAATCCAGATCAACCAATCTGGCTTTGAGCTATAGCCGGGTAATTGCGTTTTTGTCTGCTAGATAAGACACCGTGCTCCTTTCTCTAGCATTGATTTACTTACCTGGATAGAGAGAGGTACCACGAGAACTCGTCAAGTTACTTATCCAGAAGACCCGATCAGAACTCCAAACCACACTGCACGATCCAGAGTCAAGCACGCTAGCCATTAGACCACTGGGTGGTTTTGGAAAAACGTGTCTTCGTCTATGCTTCGGAATTAAAACAAGAAATGACTTGGAGACACGAAAACACGGTGTATTACATTCTGCTACTTTTTTTTGTTGTTTTTAGTTTTTGCCATCCAGAATGGTGGTGCGTGTCTAAGTGGACCCACAGCGGGTCGGCTTTTTAACCAGTTTGGCGAGTCATCATCCTGTAAGGCGGGGAAAGGAGGCTTATTCGCTAATGATGTCTATAGACTGACAGATTCAGGTGAGTTTTTATCTTCCTCTAGCGGGTTGATTTTAAATTTTTTCGACATGTAGCGCACAGTTTGAGACGAATTAGTGCCCCTTTTGAAGAAGAGGTATCAGTGAATACGGTGCTTTTAGAAGGAATATGTGGGGCAGGGGTTAGAAATACACTGCAAAAGCTTGACGATTGACCTTGCATTCCAGTCTCCAGACTACAATGGGGAAGCCGAGTATCCTTTAAGATCCTCTCTTACTTCGCATTTTTCCAGATCATCTTTTTGAGACCAAACGTGTGACAGCGATGTTGAGTAAATATATTTACATCTTGTTGCGCTGATTTTAGGTTCTTACGTTTCTCTTGGTTGCTGGAATGACTCGGGAATCCACGCCTTGCCAGTTCTCGAGCACTCTGATGCAAAGCTAGATGATTTTTACAAATCTCGCATAGATCCACTGCGCAAGTGCGGAGAGGTGGCGCGAAAGCGAGGCTACACTGTGTTCGCTCTTCAGCGAGGAGGCATGTGCTTCGGGGGACCCCGAGCGGAAATAGATTATCGGAAGTACGGAATGTCAAGGAGGTGTCGCGATGGTCTTGGTGGATCTTACGCTAACAGTGTGTATAGGTTGATTGGTGAGTCAAAATAGCTCTAACTCGGCTAATGCATCATTAACTTAAGAGTGCAGCAGTGATATTCGCGGGTATATTTCTTGGAGAGAAAGTATTCTTTTTTAGAGTATGAATCTCACGCAAGGTCTATCAGGGCAATTTCAATTATTCCCGCCTATCAAAGAAAAATGATTTCGTTACCTCCCTCCATTCATTTTTATCCAGTAACAATTTGATCAAGGAATGAAACTTTCATTAACATGTCTTTATGATGTGGTAAAATTCGCAGCAACACGTCCTACACCATTTTGCTTAGCTAACACAACCATCGCCAGTTCTCTCTTCGCCATCTTGGAAAGGAATTGGCGTTGCTATGATTTTTGCAAGAGTATTAAGACATGGAAACAAAAGTTTTATTCCTTAACCAAAAATGTTGACTTAAAGGGCCCTAGTCAGCCACACCTTTGTTATTGTTTACATGTGAGAATTTCAGTATTACACTTTACGCGGATCGTGCAGAAACGAAAGAAATCCCTTGAGAAACTTGCTAAAGGTAATTTAAACACTTCTAGTAACAACCTACGGCAATACAATACGACTGCGCTTCACTATACAATTTCCATAATTTCGATGCCATCGAAAACGGCGGAGGCTGACTATAGGGCCCTTTAAACTATAGCTTATTCACTTCCTTTGCTTCTTTAATACTTCGAAAATATTAAGCATTTGTCGGATCAATTAGTCTCTGGGACAGGTAACAGTTTCATTTCAAACCTTACTTTTACTTTTCTGACTTCATTTGAATAATTCAAAACAAACGTTGATTAGGAACCGCTTCCTTAAGTAAAGGGTTGCCCAGACAAATTATTAACAATTATTAGAATTATACATAAATTTAATTTTACATAAATGTAAACTATTGTCAATACAATTAGATTTGACCTAGATTGAGTAACAAGACTTTAAGCAAGTCCTAAATTCATTATTATATAATTTGGTTTTATCAACTGGGTTGATAATGTCAATTGGCCACCGTAAAGAGATTCAAGAGCTGACGTTTCGAGCGTTAGCCCTTCGTTGATAGACGTTGATAAAACCAAATTATATTGTTATACTTCCCACCGACGCAGCACCACAGTTTCTTTAGAAACTTACCCCCTAAATTCATTATTAGTTATGCTTTTTATTTTAATTTTACTTTGACATAACTTTAACTTTTCAGACAATGTAGACATGGAAATTGGGCCAACAGAAAGCACTCAAAATTCCACCTCACCGACTGGTACCACAGGCATTTCAACCTCCAGTGCTAGTACCCCAGGGAGTTCTTCCAGCTCAACATCCAGCGACTTTACACCGACTGCGCTCAGTGGAACACAGCGGTCACCGGCTACATTTCCCTCGCCGACACCAGCCATCCATGAAAATTACCTCACACTCCAAGACGGCTTGCCGCACAAGAACACCTACACGGCCGGTGACATTTTGTTCAACGTTACACTGAAGTACGGCATCAAGGCGGGAAAGTTTGACGACAAAGGAAAATTAGGAAACATGTCAGAATGTGTTAGAGCGTGTGGTAGATTGGAAAGCTGCAGTTTAGCGTTCATGCTTGGGAAGCAGTGCTTCGCGGTTTCCTGTTATAACGATGCTCTCTGCCTGACAAAGCCCGCTTATTCACCTTTTTATAAGCCGAAGATTGCGTTTGTAAAGCACACCAAAGTGATAGTGAGCGGTAAGTGAGAAAAACACTGTTGACCATTTGTTTTATGTAGAAAGTGTCTGTAGAGAAAAGCGCAGCTTGGCGGAAAAGAGCATCTGCACAACTGTGGTACACAAGTTAAACGTTCTGCTCAAGTGTGAGGCTTTCGCTCGCTTGCCTTGAGCCAAAGGCTTCTATGTCAAGTTGTGAAACAGTTGGAAAATGTTCTCTTGGTAAAGTCCAACCGAACCAATCAAAACCGAATATGTAGCGGGAAAGATTAATTCCAATATAGCACAAACGTGCATATTATCCGCTTCATTTTTCTTCTGCAGCCAACACATCCAAGTCGTCGTCAGAATTGGATCAGTGCCGCGCAAGTGCAGTTCACAATGATGTCACTTTGGTTGGAGGAATAAACGCGGGAAAGTTCACTGATCTCGGCGACGCCGACAACATGAGCATTTGCTCTCAGCGGTGCTGTAGGAAGGACGCATGCGATGTAGCGTTTATGCTCGAGGGCGAGTGCTATGGTGTTACCTGCGTGAATGACTCGCTGTGCGAGACACGTCCCGCGCGAAATCCCGCGAGGTACAACCCGAAAATTGTCTACGTATATCACAACAAAAAGAAAGACAAAGGTAGAAATTGTCCTCTTATTATTGATAGTTGTTAGGGACTCTTAACGATTTGCTTCATTTGATCATGAGTTTCCATTATTTTAATCTGAAGTGCGAACTCAGGTTAAGTCGCTTGCAATACTTCAGCTGCACATACGGCATTCTGGAGTATTTTAACTCTTATTAACGACGAGTTAAGATACTGCCAAAACTTCGACACACGGTTAAATAAGTAAAAAGGTTTGGTTGTCTTTTGATAGACTGTGTTCCTTGGGTAAACAGAAAACACTGGAAATACAACCACAGGTAGTTCATCCTCAAGTAACAAATTAAACTCACCCTAACCTGTCCACTCTGCACTTCATAAAATATTGACGATCGTTTAACTCCTCACTTCTACAGCATTACGACGACCAAAACTCAGGGCAGTCATGAAAATGATTGAACGACTTTTGTACGGAAAGACGCCACAGGAACAGACTGGAGCAAACTTTGTACCTGTAAACAACAAGAATGCTGACGACACTGATTTTACTGTGGACAGTGACGCAAACAGCGACGTCAGCAATGGCGTAGGCAAGACTTTTCCCAACGACAACCACGCGAACAGCAAAAACATAGACGAAACTTTCTCCACTGATATATTTACTCCAACGACACCACAGATGCGTTTTGAATCACTGGTGGACAACATTAAGGGCGGGCAAATGAATGTTTACGCTTTTCCGGTATTTTACAAGGAGAATGAATCTCAAAGTGGTCGATCTGTTTCATCTGTCGCACCGCCCCCATCTAAGAGCACGGATAGTTTAAGTGGATCTGAGTTGAATACAGCTCAGAGAACGCCCTCACCGAATATTTTAGATATGTTCTTGACGGAAATGAATTCGCCCAAAATTGACCAGGTGACGTCTTTTGGTCACGTGCTACACGTTCGTAATCCTCAGGCGTCAGCTGCTGGTACCCCGTCACTGATTGGCTCGTCACATGACACGACGCACTATGGCTCACGTAGTAATCACGTGCTGTTAAATTCCCAGACATTGACTGTTGACGAAGTTTTGAAAGGGCTTCTCCACAAATGGCTGCATGTAAACAAGCCTACCAGGAGAGACGAAAACGAAGGGTTTCCTGGTTACCATGACAACACAAACGATCTCCTGTCACTGAGCAATGAAGAATTAGACAGATTCGCAGAGTACGCGATGTTACGATTAAGACATAGACAAAACTCTCTCACTTCCCAAGACGTTTTCACGAACCGCTCACCACTTCGCATTTACGAAAACCCGCAGCGAATCGCGCAGAGAATAAATGCTCTTTTCGGTCTCTCTTCCACAGCTTCTGCGCAGCAGAAAAGCGTGTGCTGGGACGGCGACATACTTCACAATTACACTCTAGTCGGCGGAATCAACGCAGGAACATTCAGTGACAACGGAAAAACTACCAACATGGACATCTGCATGCAGTTTTGCTGCAAGCGTGAAAACTGTGACCTTGCATTCATGATTGAGGATGACTGTTACTCCGTCTCTTGTAATAGCAACGGAGCTTGTGAGCCCAGGAAAGCGAGACCTACCCATTATTTTCCTCGCATTGCTATAAGGAAAAAGCCACTAGGTAAGCAAATGTTAATTTTTCAAAGGATCGTTTGCTCAATGTTGTAACTTTTGAATACCATTTGCTTCTTAAATGCATAAATTGCAAGATCAACAACTGTTTTTATTTTCGGGGGGAGGGGGGGGGGGGGGGCGGAGGATGCACAGAAAGGATGTCGCTGCTAAAACGCGTTCACACACAAGAGCTTGATTTTGATGCAGTCTTAAATTTTAAACCATCTTGAACAACTCAAGTAAGTCATATAGAAGCCCTGTTCAGTAGCTTTTATTTGACTTTTCGTCACACCCAGGGTTAAGATTCAGCCATGAAAGCGTCACATGAAACCGTACTAAATAACGAGCTGGATTTGTGCTCGATGGTTTTAAAATCAGCTCTACGTTTCGTAAATAGCCCAACAGGCCAGCGTCCAAACAGGTGGAAATCTTACAGGTTTCGGTTCTATTTACAGTATCCTCAATTGAATTAATGCCACTGAAGTACGCTGGTACGAAAACAGTGATTCATCTATTTATTGATTTGACACACTATCATTTCAATAAACCATGTAAAATCTGGAACCATTGTACAGTACTTATGTTGGAACTTAAAAGGAAGGCCGTATGGCCAAGCGACATTACCAAATTAATATATTAGCCACACCCTTACCCCCGCCCCCGCTTAGGTCAAGGTCTGCATCCGCCACTGTCTATTGCCATGGCAACTTGGTCCGGATAACAGTATGTCCAGAATATACTGATACCCATATCGATTCTGTTATTTTCCATTCACAGGAGATTACCGCGTCAAAGGAGTAACTTCTGACATGTTATCTACACCTGCTGCATCATCATCGTCTTCACCATCGCCGACTCCCTCGCCATCATCATCCTCACCCCTGACACCTGCTACGTCACCCTCGCCCACATCTCGCCCAATCGCGGAAGCTCACGAAGGTACACATACTTTTGTCATGCCTGCCAAAGTAAGATAATTTTCATTACGTGAAATTGGAATTGCTGGTTTTCACGTGACGTCATAAAATATTCGCTAGGTCTGGTAAATGCTTTATTGTCACCACGTGAAAAATATCCTAAAATATATTGACACGTTTCCAATTGGATAGTATTATCTGCGTCTGAAACACAGCTGTTCCTCCAGCTACGTACGGGGTAGCTGGAGGGAAAGGGGAATCCTGTCGTTGTTACTTCCCTCAATACTATAATGTGTAGTCAGTCGTGGTGGGGAGTGGGGAGGGAGGGATTGATTTGAAAGGGAGTGCTCTGCACGAAACGTGCTCCCACATGGGTTCTACTGGAATGGAAATCCAAGCTGACATCCCCTTCCCCTGGGATTTAAAATGACCTCCAAGCATTTAGCATAGTATACTATCCCCACCGATCTCACCTGCACTCCTATATATTAATGAGAATGGGGAGCCCTGGCGGACCCTCTCCGCAGTTGCAAGAGGGATGATGAAAATGGGAGGGAAGGGAGGGAGAACTGCTGGGAGAGACCACAGGAGTACAGATAAGACCAGGCGAGGAAACCTGTGTGCTGCCAACTGCCACGAGACATACCACGGGTGTGCGAGAAAAGAGGGCGAGTCTATAGTTAATTCTCCTTATATACGCGTCGTGTCTCGAGACGAACCAAATAACCCCGTAAAGGAGCTACGATATTTTCAGTAATTTTTTTTTGCGACGAACTAAATTACCCTTAAAACGTGGGAAGCCTGAAACTAATAGTTTACTAAGGAAGAAAAACATCAAAGAAGTGATACTAAACCAAAAAGGAACAAGGATGGTAAAGGATGGAGAAGATTGAGATGGATTACAAATGAAGTTTTTGAAAAAAATTAGGCTAAATTTTTCGAATGCATTAAAGGGGCTACGTCACCATGAATGAATTCATCTTTGGTAAATTTGTAAACTGACTTAAAATTAAAGGAAACCGTGAAATAATCGGTCGAAGAACACCAAAGAGATAACAATAAACTGAGAAGAAGCAAGGATGGCTTCGAATGAGGAAGATTGAATTGGATTGTAACTTGCAGATTTTAAAAATTTAGGCTAAACTTTTCAAGATGTGACATCGGCGACAGAGCTCCTTTAAAATATAGAAAACCACAAAATAATAGTTTACTAAGGAAGGAAAAGTGGGAGGCGTGGGGGCCTAACGGTTAGCGCGCTGGACTCCGGATTAGATGGTCCGTGTTTGAGCGCTTACTGGGACACTGCGTTGTGTTCTTGGGCAAGACACTTTACTCTCACAGTGCCTCTCTTCACCCAGGTGTATAAATAGGTGCCGGCGAATGTTGGACTAGCATCCCACCCAGGGGGGAGTAGACTATCCGTCACTTCATGCTAAGAAAACCGGGATAAGCACCGGCCTGATGGGCCACAATGCTTGTATGAAGACTTTACCTTAAAGGTAGAAAACTAAACCAAAAAGGAACAAGAATGGTTAAGGATGGAGAAGGTTGAGGCGAATTTCAAATGCAGACTTTGAAAACTTTTTGCAAAGTATTTCATGATGCACAAACCATGACGAGGTTCCTTAAATTTCAACAGATGCATCAGTAAACCCTCCCGTCAAAGTGGCCCACTCGTGCGATGCCACGCCCATCGAATATAACGTGACGCTGAAAATGGGCCTCCACTCTGGGATGTTTCGAAAGATCGGTAGAGTGGACGCTATGGACGACTGCATAGAAATGAGCTGCAAGCAGCCCAATAGTGATGTAGCCTTCATGTTGGGAAGCATGTGCTATGCCGTGCATTGTTATAGCGCGGACCTTTGCAAGACCGTTCCCATCTTCGGATCCAGTATCTCTCGTTTGAACTTGAACCCTGCCATTTCTTTCCTTAAGAGGAAGTCTCGCTTCGGTGTGAGTTCTCTTGGTAAGACACTGTGTTGTTTGTTATTTTGTAGACAAGGGCTCATAATTCTAAACCTCATTTGTTGCCAGGTTTCATCAGGCATCCGATGTTCACGTTTAGCCCTTCTGAACTGCCTGTTTTCGGCAAGAAAAAACAACTCACGTCACTTTTATTATACTTCTCAGCTGTAACAAATGACTTCATAGCTCAAGACAAGTGCCGCGACAGTACAATCACATACAACGTCACGTTACGTGGCGGGATTGATGCAGGTATACACACTGTTAAATTCTTTCTAGCCTCTGCTTATGCATATCTCGACTAATCGGAGAGTATCGAGGAATCTTTGTTTACAGTATTAGTATAAACACTTCGGTTTCTGATGGAGCTATAAAAACATTAATTCTGAACATTGAAAGAAATTGGCATGATTCACTATCGCTTCAAATTTGATCCCGATTTCTTAAGTACGTTTTCTGTGATGTGGTTTGAAATGCAGAATTTTACAAAGAATGTTTGGGTTCATTAGCACTTTTGCCTCCCAGAAATGTTGCAGGCGTCAGTGCTAATATCTTCTTCGATATCACACGCAAAGAGCTGAAAATTTCGCCCATAAAATCAAGTTTCACTTGACCGGATTGTTCCTGGTGGTTTCGAGTTTTAGCGTGGTTAAGCTAATCCAGGAGTAACCTTGAATTTTGATATCAGTTTTTTGGCTATTCTGTGAGTGTACAACCTTAATATTACATCCACCTTTTTGGCTCGAGGCAAAATCACGCCACAAAACAATCATCGTATCTCCATTTCAGGCAATTTTACAGAAAGGACTGGAGTACTGTCGATGCGTGACTGCGTCGGTAAATGCTGTGACGACACGTCATGTGACCTGGCTTTCATGTTCGGCGATCACTGTTACTCAGTGGCGTGTCAGAGTGAGAAGCTGTGCCAGGCTGTTCTAGCCAAACCGTCTCATCTGGAACCCAAGGTATCCTATGTATCGAGGGGAGTGTTTGAAGACGACAAAGACAAGGGTAGGTGCATGGTACACAATGACTGTTTGCCATTTACAAAAGAAAACAAATTCTTTAGGGGGATCATGTGGTCTGGGTGTGATTCCTGGACCCGGCGTCATATGTGGGTTTAGTTTGTTGTTAGTTGGTGTCCTTGCTCCGAGGGCTTACGTCCGGGATCTCTGGTTTTCTCCCTCCACAAGAACCAACACTTCAAATTCCAATTCGATCTGGAATTCGAGGCCACATGTATGTTAGCCGCACGACTACTATGTGTAACCCTTCATGAGAAGCATGTGTTCCGTTGAAGTTTCACCTAGAAACACGCTAATTAATTTTGGTTGAACTGCGAAATTTGGCAAGGCCGTAAAAGCCAAAAGTCCTGAACCTGGTGCAAAAAATGGAAAACTGCGAATGAACAAGAATTTCCGTGTGAGGACCTCGCAACCGGAAAATGGAAGTTTGAAATTTTCCCGAAGAATGAACCAAAAAATCATGCCGTCTTGTCCGGCTACATGCTAACCTGAATTTTCCACATTGTTTTTTCTAAATGGTAAACAAAGAATGGGCTAGAAAGTCATGTTTGCCTCATTACTGAATTAGATATGCTTTATCCATTTGCATGCAGACCATGTAGACTATAGTCTGTACAATCTGTATTTTTGAATGTTCTCGGACAGTATTTGTTGCTTGTTTTCTGTGATAGGCAAGCTATCAAAATTAAAGCGCAGCACTGTACAGTGGAGGGCCCCCATGGGAAGCTCCATGCTCCCTTGATCCCTAAAAGAAAACCTCTGGAAGGGGCACATACTTCATGGCAGCACACCAGAAAGTCAACCACCATACAATGCGGGACATAACTGCTGGGACACGTGGCGCAATTGTGGGCAAAATGACTGCTAGCCCCCCTCCCCCCAAGCAATGTTGAGAATTGACTATCCCACACGCACGCCAAGTTCAGCGCATTATTTGTTTGTCAACATTGCTTGGGGGGGAGGGGCTTGAGAGTTGGGAAGGGGGACTTGGGAACGTGCAGAACCCATTTTTTAAACCCCAGGATCATCTGTTGCACTATTGGATACTCCTTTTCAGAAGTGTCCCAACTGTTTTTGACCTCCATTGTATATAGTCACCACGGTAGTGTTTAACATTGCCAAATATGGTACATCCTATTATGGGTGACTGTATGTGAACTACCCTGGAAGGCCTTTATTGTAAACTAGACTCGGAGTCCTAATAAACATGGATTCGCGTTTTATTCACTTTCATTAATATTCAGATAGTAACATCTGTGTCTTGTTTGTAGGGACAATGTTCTCTGCTAGCGACCAGACGCCGACTTGTCGAGCGGATCAAAAGTCTCGGTCTAAAATAGTCAGCAATAAAACTTTAGTTGGAGGATTAGAAGCAGGAGAGTTCAGTTTTGTCGGAGTTGTCAGGTACAGTTCATTTGGTACTCATTCAAATTATTATCAGAACAGAGATGGTACGTACAGGGGTAAGAGCGCTCGCCTCTCACCAGTGCGGCCCGTTCCGATTCCCAGACCTGACGAGTTTGTTGTTGGCTCTCGTCCTTGCTCCGAATTTTTTTCTCTGGGTACTCCGTTTTTCCTTCCTTCGCAAAAACCAACACAGATCGGGAATCCGTGGGCCGCAGGTCTTTTAGTCGCTTAACTATTATGTGCAACCCTCGTTAACCATAAGAAGTCGACTTATTTTTATTTATTTCTGCAATTAGCTTGTTAGCTTGTAGGTAAGGATTATGTATTTGGGCCAGGAATTTGGTTATGCCTAGTTAAGTCCAGGCTTTCTAGTGACGACCATTTGGAATTGGGCCTAAACGATTCCGTTGAACTCCATGCCCATTGTAAACGTCCAATCGTCAACCAACTTCCAAACTGTGGACTTCTAATTTATGTTATCAAATTGGGTTGTCATTCATATAACGTGAGCGGTACGTTAGAGCTACTTCACTCTTTTAACCCCTGCAAGACTGTGTCGACTGTGTCCGTCGATGCCGCCACTCCAGTGAAGGTAGACAACCCAACCGCATGTGTATGTAGTCAGATTGAGGTACAGCTTTATTTTTTATTGGTGCATCGCGGAGGCCTCGCCGCCTGGTGGTGCTTAAGTTCACTTACTGTCATTGTCCATGTGTTGTGTTCTTGGGCAAGGAACTTTGCGTTAACCAGGGGTTAAAATTTAATCCGAGTTTCTTTTTCTTCTGTTCAAGAGCGTATTCTCCGATAATTTTCTCTATTCTTTTTAGAGTATCTAATCATCAACTTGTAGATGAAAATAATTACACTGAATTTGCTTTTAAAGCTTCCATATCTGAATTTACATTTCGCACTAACCCTGGGTTATCTTAACCCAGCTTTGAACAACCCGGCTCAGGGTAGTAGCGCCTTACGGAGTGCTTGGAGGGATAACAAATCTTGGGAGATTTTTCTTTTATTACTGTATTATCCATGTAAATATTTCTACTTGTAATTGCATGTATATATTTTTCACTTCTATGTAATTTTATATATTTCTTATTATAGTATATTACGGCAGAATAGCCCCTTATAGAGGAGTCGTAATAAAGTTATCTGTATCAGTATCTGTAATAATATGCTTGTTCAAGTGAGACCAGCATATTGAAGAGATCGCCTGCTAGGTATGCAAGCGTCTCAGAGAAT
Source organism: Blastomussa wellsi (assembly GCA_947652115.1). NCBI lineage: Eukaryota > Metazoa > Cnidaria > Anthozoa > Scleractinia > Plerogyridae > Blastomussa > Blastomussa wellsi. The sequence goes on along the minus strand of OX393570.1, from coordinate 4,304,105 downwards.
CTAGGATAGCACAGCTTCCAGACGGTGTCGGCCTTACTACCCACACCACGTAGATCAACCTCAGGCCCCTGCTGAAGTATACAACCACGGTCGGGGTGGCCTTCCTCGATAGAGAACTTGCAGAGGAGAAACATGAGAATCCTAACACTCGCTAAGGACCACCTACCAGCTTTAGAGGGCTGGCGGGCACTCGATACTATTAACCCTCTCCCACCTCCAGATCCGGATCGGTCGGTCCTGGTTCGAGCCTCGGCCGGGGCACTGCGTTGTGTTCTTGGGCAAGACACTTTACTCTCACAGTGCCTCTTCACCCAGGTGTATAATTGGGGTCCGGCGAATTTACTGCTGGGGGTAACCGTGCGATGGACTAGAATGCTATCCAGGGGGGAGTAGAAATACTCTCAGTCGCTTCACTGCTAAGGAAACCAGGATAAGGTCCGGCCTGATGGGCCACTAGGCTCGACGCAGACGTTACCTTTACCTCCGCATTAACGCGTTACATTGAATTGCAGTCAGCAAACAGGTCTTATAAACGGGCACCATACTCTGGCACAGATCCCCTCAAGAACAGCTAGCTTTGTGTCAAGGAAACCAATCGCATAACTTACACATCTTTTTAATAATATTATTTTACTCATAATATTTTTTTAAATAGTGTTTTGCATTATTATACTCCTGGCCGTCTGACGTTTGGGAACCCAGCGGTCTACCTTTTACGTATCTTTGTTCTTTGCTTCAATCAGTAATATGGACATGTGCATGGATCGCTGCTGTGCTCAACGAGGCTGTAATATTGCCTACATGGTGGACAAGAACTGCTTCTCTGTTGCCTGTTATTCTCCTTCGTTGTGTAAAATCAGCGACGTGTCCTCTACAAATGGCGACGTTGAAATTTCCACTATTACGGAGAGCACCGCTGATAGACCAGCTGAGAAGCGTAAGTAGGCGAACGATAGACGTGGCTGATTTCCCTTTCGAACACGATCGATGCCATCATTGGTAACCAAGCTGTTTTTTGAATGGAGAGGACAATATCTGTTATAGTTTAGGCCTGGACTAAATAGAAGCCACAATGGTTATAATTTTCCTTCATCTTTTAATTAGTGGAAAAAAAATTTGATGATAGTTAAAAAGTTATTAACTCTGAGTTGTCCTGAGAGAGATAAATTCAGTGTAGATGTAGCAATCAAAATATGATTGTTGACTTGGACATTCTTTTATTTTCAAGGTTCCATGATAAAAGAATGACCGTAAAAGGTAAAATGAGATTATCTATTAACATGTTTTCCGTTGCAGATTCCATGGTCGTCTATGTGGTAATCGGTGTGGTCGGATTCGCGGCTGGCGCTGGAGGGATTTTATGGGCCGTCTGCATGTTTATTCGAAGGTAGGCTTTAGCATTTACCTCGTTTCAGATAGCCTTTCCTGATTTTTTTTTTCACGTTGAATAAATCATTCTAAAGACTGACACATGCACTACAAGTAAAACTGAGGTATGTAGGAAGTATGTGTGTCAATGCTTTTTAGGGGGCATGCCGCTGCAATCTGCACCCTGATACACAGGTTTCCTGTGTCCTCGGTACATGTCGCTTTAACCTATTTTTTCACTGCATTTTATTGCATGTCTGTGTACATGCTAAGATTTTGTCTCGCCTGCATGTCCATGATTGTGTGTCTTTTTGTATTTGTCAAAAATCTGCACTTCTAAATTCCAGTTCAATCCCTCGCCCCAGTGGAAAGTGTGACATACTAATCGAGAGATTCTACTTTCTCTTTTCTCTTTTGTGATATTTCAGGCATCGTTTACGATCAAGGCATAGACAGGATACCGAGTAGTACCGAGGTATAAAGTGATGAGGTCTACTTATCTGAGGGCCCGGCAGCATAGCGGTGCTGGAATCTCAGCTAAGATTTGGCCTATTTCGTAATTCTCAGCTCTATCAAAACTTGTCAAACCCTAGGGCATAAAAGGGGGATACCACCCCACCCTGAGGTTTTTCTGGAATGTTGAAAAGTGGATTTATTCTGTGACGCTGGAAACTTTCAGTTGCTGTTTATTCATCTCACTTTTGTGGAAATTTTGATGTGTCAACCACGTGACAATTAATTAGATTAATTACCGCCACATGCAACACCTTCGGTCGTCAGCTTCAGGCGAAAATAATGTTTTGTCCGATGCAGTAACTTCATAAACGTCGGCATGCTCAGGAATTTAAATTGCTGAATTTAGCTTTGAAGTAAAGCAAGACATGCTTAAAAGGCCAAGTTCACGCAATTCAAGAAAATTACAGCACTGGCCGACTGGTCACTGAATTAACTGAAATATGACAATAATAGCTTAAAGCTGTTGTATAAGATCTCCAAAGAATCACAGAAAAGCTAAAAAAGTGCTTGAAAAGCATCCTTGTCTGTTATGTGGCCGTTATTTTGCCAAAAAAATGACTGTTACTTGGACAATTTGAAATTTATGTTGTAAATCTTGCTTCATTTCTAAGCAGTTGTGTCTACTTCTATTTTCAGTAGAAAACACAAAGAAGTAGATGTTACTCTCACGTGACGAGGCCTTGCCACAAATGAGCCGAATAAATGTCCGCGACTGAACGCGACTGGAGTCTGAAGATTTTCTCGTTGCGGTGTACTTTTTTTAAATCCTAGTTTTGATCAGATTCAGTCTGTGTAGTAGAACTTTGACGCAACCTGAGAGCTGAGTGTTGACATGATAGCATGTAAGTTCGAAACCGTGTGATGTCAGTGCTTTCTGAACGACAGATTAGCCTCGTCCCAAGGCCGGTTTAGGCCTGGAGCGAGGTGGGTGATGGCGTTCGGGAATGACCTTTCCTCCCAAGGTAATGTTGAACTGATATAGTTTAGTTTTTGTATAATATAACAAGCATCTTGATATGTCACTCCTTCAACAAAGAAAATATTGCATATTTCATTCTAAACCGAATGCCGCATTTGATCCCAAAATGATTGAAAAACGTTGTAGGGGTATGATGGATTTTCAATGGAACTTAAATTCGATACTTTATAATAAATGCCTCACGTTTTCCATAATATCTCACTTCAACTCTCCGTCTTTTCGTAACAGAAATTATTTAATCTCATTGTTTGATTGTCCCGCGTATTTAAAATTTTGTGCTATTTAACCGTAATACATGACATATAAGGTAGTAAAATGGCAAAAGAAAGAGAAAAAGGTACAAAGAATTTCCTTCATCTCTCCCTTACCCACTACCTAATATGCGTGGAAGAATTTATCCGCTTCCCCCTGTTTTCCTCTACAAAATTATTACTGCGAGTGGCCCTACCCATATTTGCAGCAGCCTCCCCCGCCACTCACCTAAAATAACGACCGCTACTCTACATATTTTTTTTGTTTTCTGCGCTCGGAAATTACCAGATCCCTTGAAACACACAGTTTTATTCAATCAGTAGAAAAAATCAATCACGCTGTAATAGTAACGAAAATGTTTCGCGTAGAGTTTGCATTTTGATCTATAGTTGACAGATTTAATGTATTTTGTAATAAAATTGACTGTTCACAATACTGGCATCTGGTCTCTGTAAAATGGGCTGTAGTTGTTATCGAAAAAGAGAAGAATGAAATCATGATATAGTTAATTAGTAATTATAATATCACTAAACAGAAGCCTAAACAAAAGCCATTATTTTTACTCTCCGCCTTTCTGTCAAACGTAGTTAAAGGTAGAGTCTGCGTGCGGTCATTGTGGTGCATCAGGCCGGAGCATATCCCGGTTTCCTTTCCTTCTTCCACTGAGATGGGACTAGTCTATAGTAGGGGGTAAGTTTCTAAAGAAACTGTGGTGCTGCGTCGTTGGGAAGTATGACAATATAATTTGGTTTTATCAACTGGGTTGATAATGTCAATTGGCCACCGTAAAGAGATTCAAGAGCTGACGTTTCGAGCGTTAGCCCTTCGTCGGAGCGAATCGGAGCGGATTCGCTCCGACGAAGGGCTAACGCTCGAAACGTCAGCTCTTGAATCTCTTTACGGTGGCCAATTGACATTATCAACCCAGTTGATAAAACCAAATTATACTAGTCTATAGTAGCCTAGCTCCCCAGCATTAAATTCGCTGGTACCCACTGATACTCCTGTGTGAAGAGAGGGACTATCAGAGTAAAGTGTCTTGTTCACGCGCACGACCCAGTGCCCCGGCCAGGGCTTGAGCCAGTACCGCCCGATCCGGAGTCCAGCGAAATACCATTAGGCCACGGCGCCTCCTATGTTGCTCAGCACTCATCTTGACTTATCCTATGGCGTCACCAAACGATTCGCCAAACTTACAAAGACTGTCGCTTTAACGCAGGTTAACCATAGTTGAGGGAACCGTCTTGTTCGTGTAGTTTATACAATTTCAAACTGGAACTTGTTGATTCAGAGTACAGTACGATCGCAGACTTTTCTGATAGGCCTTGCGGTCCTTTCGCCTAGACGAAACCAGCTGTCACTCATCGTAAATTATTGACTGACATGTGGCTGACAAAGGGAACCTTTTTTAACTCAATATCTCTATATTGTTATAAGGCCTACAGGGAACATACCAACGGCGACATTTCCCCGTTTGAATCCTTTCCACGTCGCAATCTTGGAGTTTGCTCCCCGCTGTCAATATTTCCCTCCTTTTCCCGGACTTTGTTGCAAAAGGCCTATCCCAAAACACAAAGCGCACCGCACACGATCAAGGAGTGACGCCTGGGAACGAGAGCAGCTTGTTTATCTTTTGTTCGTTTGTTCGGTGGCTCATCCAAACGGTTCGATTGCTCACTCCTTTTCCCTTTTTTGCGCCATTTAAGCAACACTTTACAAATCTAAATTCAACGAAACCATTTACTCACTCACGTCCGTTGTTGCGGATGCCGAGGATGTAAGTGGATTGAAAATTGAAATTGTCAGTTTATCTGAGTTCATTGAAACCATTTACTCACGTCTGTTGTTGCGGATGCCAAGGATGGAAGTGGATTGAAAATTGAAATTGTCAGTTTTTTCAAATACTCAAACCATCTCCTCTCTAGAAAAAACGAAATCGGCAACCAGCGATTTTGGCTTTCTCTTCCTGTCAATTTTTCGTGTGATACCTTTTTCGCAATTCTACAGGAGCATTTTTTGTACGAGTAAAGATATTAAACAATGACTTTAGCTCATAATTGACCTGAACTGACTACAAAATCACCGTGACAAATCACAATGCCCCTGTAAGTTATGCAAAGATCTTCCAAGTGTAGCTTTTTGTGTAAGTGCTATGAAAAACGTATTCATTCTGGCTTCTTAACTTCTATTTTTTCGCGAAAGAGCAATTTCCTGGCAACCAGAAACAACACCGAGTTAAACATGTTAAATAGAATAGTTTAGATCTTTTGTTATGCTCAAGGCGCGATCAGTTCTAATTTCTATCCTTTTCTAGCAAAATAGCTGGGAGCAAAACTAAACTGTGACCGGCCTTCGTAAAAGGTTCTTGCCGTTGATGCCACGCCAGCATGGATGTAAATAACACAGGAACAACTAAACATCCCTCCAACGAATTCACGCCAGTGTTTATTTGCCCGCACTTCCCAGAATTCTTCAGCAGCTGGGATTTGAAAAATACAACTTTTCTCTGGATTTCAGTCGCCATCGTATCGACTGCGTCACCGATTACTATCCTGCTGAACGCAATCATCGTCATTGCTGTAAAGAAAAGGAAAGAGCTGCACAAACTCTCGTACATTCTACTCTCTAACCTGGCTGTTGCGGACCTTGCGGTGGGCGTTGTGAACATGCCGTTATTCGCCGCGGTGGATGCAATAGTTGCCCGTCAACGTCTGTTTGAACATGTTTGCTTGCCAGATTTTGCAAATGCAATTTTCATGTATTTTTTCTCGCTATCCACCCTGTATCACTTAACTGCAGTTGCTTGGGAACGGTACGTGGCGATACAGAAGTGGATTGATTACAAAGTTATCGTTACGAAAAGCCGCCTCAGAAAGCTTTCGATAATCAGCTGGCTAACAGCGATGTTTGCCGCAATCTCTGCCCCCCTACTTACAATCGCCGGTGTGGACAAGGAGATTTTGAAAAAGTGGCATATCGTACCGAATTTTATGGCAGTATCTTGTTTAGTTCTTATTGGATATTTTTACCTTAGGGTGTATATTGGAGTACGCAAGCGTGAAATTGACGAAATCAGAAATGTCACCGCTCTAGTTAGAGCGAAACTCGAATCCAAAGTTGCCAAGACAACCGTTATACTTACTGCCGCCGTAATTTTGTCGTATCTTCCAGTAGTTGTTGCTTTTATTTTGGGAAACGTTTCGCCATCCATTCTTACATACTCGGTTTTCCGGTTTCTTGCAATGCTGACCCTGCTTAACTCTCTAATAACGCCTTTGCTTTATTGCTTTAGAGACCGCAAATTCAGAAATGCAGTTCAGGGGCTGTTAGGAATGAAAAAACCCGAACAAATCCAGCCAGCAGTAGGTTTTGCCCTTTTTGAAAGACGAAAAAATTCGTTCGGGTCGGTGGGGCTGTACAACGAGGAAAAACCTGTCACCCGTTGTTTGCCCAGATCAGCAGCCTGTGAGCCAGCCTGCAATGTTCATCCATTTGGCGTGTCGCAAGAAATATTGATAAAAAAATCCTTGTCCGATCCTACGCTTAATGAATGCACTGGTTCCTTCGATAGCGGTTTAAAACCACAGCAACCTTTGTCCAGTGTGGTGATAACAAGTGCAATGATCAATTCTGAAAGTGTCGTGAGACGTAAAATGTGGAAAAGCAAGCCTGGCGTGGCCGGTAAAGCTGCCCGCGAGCCTCAAGCAAGCCTTGACCACAGCAGATTGAGATCTAAATCATGCAATGCTTCTGCCTCCGTGAAATTGCCCAACCGTTGTCAAAACTTACGAGAAGAAAGAAGTTCAAGACCTGAAACGGCGCCAGAAAAGACCACCGCCCAGTTATACATGACAGCTTAATCGCAGAACATGAAATAAACTTTACTGCAAAGATTTTCTTCCAAAAACCACCAGTAAAACGTCTAATGTAAGTCGTAGGCTGCATTGCTGCCTCGCGTGTCACGTTTCAGGATTTGAAGACCTTCAAACCACCGAAGCGGCTCGTATATATTTCAGTGTACTAGTATTATCATTTCGTTCATATTGACCTGACGACAGTTGTGCAAATTAAATTTCAGGTAGAACGATGAAAAAATACTTGTCGATGCCGATCTTTGTTAGTTGTAGGCCATTATTTTATGAGATCGCATTCTAATAATGGTAATGTAGAAATCAGCTTTCTTCGATCCTACTTTGATACTGGGTTGATAATGTCAATTGGCCACCGTAAAGAGATTCAAGAGCTGACGTTTCGAGCGTTAGCCATTCGCTCCGACGAAGGGCTAACGCTCGAAACGTCAGCTCTTGAATCTCTTTACGGTGGCCAATTGACATTATCAACCCAGTTGATAAAACCAAATTATATTGTTATACTTCCCACCGACGCAGCACCACAGTTTCTTTAGAAACTTACCCCCTCTACTTTTATACTGTATGAGGTTTTACTGCAAGAAATATAATTTCTATTGTTACAACGGTGTCGAGAAACTGACAAGGCAAATTCGTCATGGCATTTTTTCATTGGTGTGTCTTTAAATATTTTTTGCGAATTATGCTTTCTTGACTTGCGTATGGAAATTTTATCTTTGTTGTCTTGTGTCTGTGAAACGGGATTACAAGAACATTTTGTGCTATAGAAGCCAAAATAAAATGAGTTTGTTTTGAGGCAGGTGAAATTTTGCACACACAATGGAAATAAATGTTGCGGTGGTAAGCTTATCCGGCTCGGATTAAGTCTATTTTACAGTAAATGGATTGTTGACCTAAGAGTTAATTGCTCTTTCTTTCGATAAGTCTGAAGGTCGCAAGGTTTGGAAGTTCATTCCCTAGTTTATTGTGAATATTAAACAATGTGTTAATCTTTAGACGCAAACTTTTCGCGGAAACAGCCACGGAGAGAACTGATTTTTCCCAATCTTCAAATCATTCGTTTTGAAAAAAATTGTTGGTCTAAGAAATCAATATGGCAAACTTTCCCTTTCAGTTTTCTTCCTTCTTTTCTTATTTAAAGCCTGCTGTTTGTAAAGATGGATTAAATAGACTCTAATACGGTGGTTCGTTCAAATATATATTTTATTATTTAGTTTGGAGAGCACAAAAAGAAGCATACTGAATTAAACATTAATAATAATAAGTCAGTCAATGAGTTCTTCACCAAGTAAATACGTTCTTTATCGCTATTTGGTCAATTTAACCGCGGGAAAGCTTCATTACTTACACTGTTTCTGAAAATTCAGTATTTGTTTTGCCGTGTCTGGATATAGTTTTTCCCTGAATAAAAAAATTGATTAAAACAGTGACATTTTACGGGATTTTCGGGCTGCTCATACCAACTGGCGATAGGACACCTAGAAAACATGGCCACACATTGCTTTTCAATCGAAGGTTACTTGCAATCATTATGGATTTTTTGGTTAAATATGTAAATGGAAAATTAAACACTCTACCCATGGCAATAAACAGCTGCGCAAACCAATGTACGTATGAATCGAAGTAGAACAATAAAATATAATTGTTTCGAGAGTTGCCAAAAGACAAGAAAAATAGCAATAACATTCCCCTTGCTGTGGTTTGTTTTCTCTTAAATTGAAAACAAACTTCGAAGATCCACTGAATTCCACTGAATTTCTTAAAAGATGTGAGATTTTGCCTATAGCTTGCGAACTTTGAAATTTATTTTCTCAGGCTCTGATAAGAAATTGTTGTACCAAAATTATTTACACCTTATTGCAAATTAACTTGTTTGTTACTTCTTCAAATATCTGATCAAAAGAAATCTTTTCTAACAACACCAAACATCGAAAACAAATTTCGAAGTTCCTCTATAAATTCCACTGAATCACTTAAGACGCTTTTACAAAATGGCTACACGCAAGATTTTGCGTATAGTTTGTGATCTTCAAAATTCATTTTCTCGGGCTCTGATAAGAAATTATTGTCGCTGTTATCACGGATAATTACTTGCATCTTTACCTTTTATTAAGGGTAGAAAATAACGCAATATGATTCAAATTATTCTGGTACTCGATTTTTGTCCAACTTAAATAAATATTATTCGACTTCCTTATGGATTTAAATTTAAACATGAGCATAAAGCATTAACATACGAAAAGTGCACAATTTGTAAATATGACAAATAATAACATAACAACATAATCATTATACATATTATACTGAAACTATAAAATAACTTATTGATTTACTTAGAAAGGTTGACAGAATTTAACGAAAATAATTTTCCAGATAATTTGGGAAATGGCACAACTGCAATCTGAAATAATATGAATACATATAAGTAGTAATGACATTTAACTGATTCCTTAAATTTTGAAAAACAGAAGGTTTCTTAGAATTTTCGCTTATAGAGTTCCACATTTCAGGACCCATAAATCGTGTGTTGAATATGCCATAATCTGTTCTGTTTCATGATTTCCAAATATTGAAAACCAACGACCGAGGTATCGTTTTGTCACCGTTTTTCACTATACGGACCGTGATCACAAGTCGGAAAATAACTTGTTTTTTCCAATCAATTTCAATTTTACACAGGGATAAAAACCCACGTAAGGGTGCACGATTAAAAATCTGAAGGGGTACGGGGGGGGATTCCAACCCACCCCCCCCCCACCCCAAAAAAATATAAGAAAAAATATAAGGAAAAATAAGATAAAATAACAAAAAAATCCTGCATTACAAAACAACCAGACAAAAAACCTGCAGGGTAAAAAAATCTTGCGCTCCTGCTGGTTGCGAAAAGAATAATGCACCCTTCTAGAACGTCCTACCCCCTACTCCCCGCCCCCCTGCCATTCACATTTCTAATGGTGCCTCCCTAAGCGTTACAGTGACCCTGGGCGCGCAAAGATAGGAAAATCCAGACCGCGCTAAGAACCAATCAGATTGCAGTATTCGTTACCGTGCCATGTGCATGTTGGAACAAGTAATCAAGATAAGAATAAAGTTCTCGCTACTTGCAGTTGGTCATCTAGAACACAAGCAACAGCTGTCCACGGTTGCAACCCTGCTTTGTCGGTTTCTATCGAGTTGTTGTCTCGCAAAGTCAACTTTTTCACGTAGTATCAGCCTTGCAGTGATTTGCTTGTGTTACAGTTTATTTTTGGCTGATTAGGTCTCTTGCAGATCCTACGTAAACTAGCAGCATTATCGTTCGCGGTCCTTTGCAGTTTTCACGTCTACTTATAGGTCATCTAAAGGCTCCTGTGGGAATTATACCAATACAGGGAACATACCAACGGCGACACTTCCCCGTTTGAATCCTTTCCACGTCGCAATCTTGGAGTTTGCTCCCCGCTGTCAAAATTTCCCTCCTTTTCCCGGATTTTGTACCTGATGATTTGTTGCAAAAGGCCTATCCCAAAACACAAAGCGCACCGCACACGATCAAGGAGTGACGCCTGGGAACGAGAGCAGCTTGTTTATCTTTTGTTCGTTTGTTCGGTGGCTCATCCAAACGGTTCGATTGCTCACTCCTTTTCCCTTTTGTGCGCCATTTAAGCAACACTTTACAAATCTAAATTCGTCGAAACCATTTACTCACTCACGTCCATTGTTGCGGATGACAAGGATGGAAGTGGATTGAAAATTGAAATTGTCAGTTTTAGCTAAGTTCATTGAAACCATTCACTCACGTCTGTTGTTGCGGATGACGAGGATGGAAGTGGATTGAAAATTGAAATTGTCAGTTTTTTCAAATTCTCAAACCATCTCCTCTCTAGAAAAAGAGAAATCGGCAACCAGCCATTGTGGCTTTCTCTTCCTGTCAATTTTTCGTGTGATACCTTTTTCGCAATTCTACAGGAGCATTTTTTGTACGAGTAAAGATATTAAACAATGACTTTAGCTCATAATTGACCTGAACTGACTACAAAATCACCGTGACAAATCACAATGCCCCTGTAAGTTATGCAAAGATCTTCCAAGTGTAGCTTTTTGTGTAAGTGCTATGAAAAACGCATTCATTCTGGCTTCTTAACTTCTATTTTTTTGCGAAAGAGCAATTTCCTCGAAACCAGAAACAACATCGAGATAAACATGTTAAATAGAATAGTTTAGATCTTTTGTTATGCTCAAGGCGCGATCAGTTCTAGTTTCTATCCTTTTCTAGCAAAATAGCTGGGAGCAAAACTAAACTGTGACCGGCCTTCGTAAAAGGTTCTTGCCGTTGATGCCACGGCAGCATGGATGTAAATAACACAGGAACAACTAAACATCCCTCCAACGAATTCACGCCAGTGCTTATTTGCCCGCACTTCCCAGAATTCTTCAGCAGCTGGGATTTGAAAAATACAACTTTTCTCTGGATTTCAGTCGCCATCGTATCGACTGCGTCACCGATTACTATCCTGCTGAACGCAATCATCGTCATTGCTGTAAAGAAAAGGAAAGAGCTGCGCAAACTCTCGTACATTCTACTCTCTAACCTGGCTGTTGCGGACCTTGCGGTGGGCGTTGTGAACATGCCGTTATTCGCCGCGGTGGATGCAATAGTTGCCCGTCAACGTCTGTTTGAAAATGTTTGCTTGCCAGATTTTGCAAATGCAATTTTCATATATTTTTTCTCGCTATCCACCCTGTATCACTTAACTGCAGTTGCTTGGGAACGGTACGTGGCGATACAGAAGTGGATTGATTACAAAGTTATCGTTACGAAAAGCCGCCTCAGAAAGCTTTCGATAATCAGCTGGCTAACAGCGATGTTTGCCGCAATCTCTGCCCCCCTACTTACAATCGCCGGTGTGGACAAGGAGATTTTGAAAAAGTGGCATATCGTACCGAATTTTATGGCAGCATCTTGTTTAGTTCTTATTGGATATTTTTACGTTAGGGTGTATTTTGGAGTACGCAAGCGTGAAATTGACGAAATCAGAAATGTCACCGCTCTAGTTAGAGCGAAACTCGAATCCAAAGTTGCCAAGACAACCGTTATACTTACTGCCGCCGTAATTTTGTCGAATCTTCCAGTAGTTGTTGCTTTTATTTTGGGAAACGTTTCGCCATCCATTCTTACTTACTCGGTTTTCCGGTTTCTTGCAATGCTGACCCTGCTTAACTCTCTAATAACGCCTTTGCTTTATTGCTTTAGAGACCGCAAATTCAGAAATGCAGTTCAGGGGCTGTTAGGAATGAAAAAACCCGAACAAGTCCAGCCAGCAGTAGGTTTTGCCCTTTTTGAAAGACGAAAAGATTCGTTCGGGTCGGTGGAGCTGTACAACGAGGAAAAACCTGTCACCCGTTGTTTGCCCAGATCAGCAGCCTGTGAGCCAGCCTGCAATGTTCATCCATTTGGCGTGTCACAAGAAAAATTGATAAAAAAATCCTTGTCCGATCCTACGCTTAATGAATGTACTGGTTCCTTCGATAGCGGTTTAAAACCGCAGCAACCTTTGTCCAGTGTGGTGATAACAAGTGCGATGATCAATTCTGAAAGTGTCGTGAGACGTAAAATGTGGAAAAGCAAGCCTGGTGTGGCCGCCAATGCTGGCCGCGAGCCTCAAGCAAGCCTTGACCACAGCAGATTGAGATCTAAATCATGCAATGCTTCTGCCTCCGTGAAATTGCCCAACCGTTGTCAAAACTTACGAGAAGAAAGAAGTTCAAGACCTGAAACGGCGCCAGAAAAGACCACCGCCCAGTTATACATGACAGCTTAATCGCAGAACATGAAATAAACTTTACTGCAAAGATTTTCTTCCAAAAACCACCAGTAAAACGTCTAATGTAAGTCGTAGGCTGCATTGCTGCCTCGCGTGTCACGTTTCAGGATTTGAAGACCTTCAAACCACCGAAGCGGCTCGTATATATTTCAGTGTACTGGTATTCTCATTTCGTTCATATTGACCTGACGACAGTTGTGCAAATTAAATTTCAGGTAGAACGATGAAAGAGATCGCATTCTAATAATGGTAATGTAGAAATCAGCTTTCTTCGATCCTACTTTTATACTGTATGAGGTTTTACTGCAAGAAATATAATTTCTATTGTTATAACGGTGTCGAGAAACTGACAAGGCAAATTCGTCATGGTATTTTTTCATTAGTGTGTCTTTAAATATTTTTTGCGAATTATGCTTTCTTGACTTGCGTATGGAAATTTTATCTTTGTTGTCTTGTGTCTGTGAAACGGGATTACAAGAACATTTTGTGCTATAGAAGCCAAAATAAAATGAGTTTGTTTTGAGGCAGGTGAAATTTTGCACACACAATGGAAATAATTGTTGCGGTAGTAAGCTTATCCGGCTCGGATTAAGTCTATTTTACGGTAAATGGATTGTTGACCTAAGAGGGAATTGCTCTTTCTTTCGATAAGTGTGAAGGACGCAAGGTTTGGAAGTTCATTCCCTGGTTTATTGTGAATATTAAACAATGTGTTAATCTTTAGACGCAAACTTTTCGCGGAAACAGCCACGGAGAGAACTGATTTTTCCCAATCTCCAAATCATTCGTTTTGAAAAAAATTGTAGGTCTAAGAAATCAATATGGCAAACTTTCCCTTTCAGTTTTCTTCCTTCTTTTCTTATTTAAAGCCTGCTGTTTGTAAAGGTGGATTAAATAGACTCTAATACGGTGGTTCGTTCAAATATATATTTTATTACAAGCACAAAAAGAAGCATACTGAATTAAACGTTAACTCTATTTTGTAATAAGTCAGTCAATAAGTTCTTCACCAAGTAAATACGTTCTTTATCGCTATTTGGTCAATTTAACCGCGGGAAAGCTTCATTACTTACACTGTTTCTGAAAATTCAGTATTTGTTTTGCCGTGTCTGGTACGAGTTTTTCCCTGAATAAAAAAATTGATTAAAACATTTTACGGGATTTTCGGGCTGCTCATACCAACTGCGATAGGACACCTAGAAAACATGGCTACACTTTGTTTTTCAATCGAAGGTTACTTGCAATCATTATGGATTTTTTGGTTAAATATGTAAATGGAAAATTAAACACTCTACCCATGGCAACAAACAGCTGCGCAAACCAATGTACGTATGAATCGAAGTAGAACAATAAAATATAATTGTTTCGAGAGTTGCCAAAAGACAAGAAAAATAGCAATAACATTCCCCTTGCTTCAGCCTCGCTGTGGTTTGTTTTCTCCTAAATTGAAAACAAATTTCGAAGATCCACTGAATTCCACTGAATCTCTTAAAAGATGTGAGATTTTGCCTATAGCTTGCGAACTTTGAAATTTATTTTCTCAGGCTCTGATAAGAAATTGTTGTACCAAAATTATTTACACCTTATTGCAATTTAACTTGTTTGTTACTGCTTCAAATATCTGATCAAAAGAAATCTTTTCTAACAACACCAAACATCGAAAACAAATTTCGAAGATCCTATATAAATTCCACTGAATCACTTAAAGACGCTTTTACAAAATGGCTACACGAAAGATTTTGCGTATAGCTTGTGATCTTCAAAATTCCTTTTCTCGGGCTCTGATAAGGAATTATTGTCGGTGTTATCACGGATAATTACTTACGTCTTCACCTTTTATTAAGGGTAGAAAATAACGCAATATGATTCAAATTATTCTGGTACTCGATTTTTGTCCAACTTAAACAAATATTACTCGACTTCCTGATGGATTTAAATTTAAATATGAGCATAAAACATTAACATGCGAAAAGTGCACAATTAGTAAATATGACAAATAATAACATAACAACATAATCATTATACATATTATACTGAAACTATAAAATAACTTATTGATTTACTTAGAAAGGTTGACAGAATTTAACGAAAATAATTTTCCAGATAATTTGGGAAATGGCACAACTGCAATCTGAAATGATATGAATACATATAAGTAGTAATGACATTTAACTGATTCCTTAAATTTTGAAAAAGAGAAGGTTTTTTGGAATTTTCGCTTATAGCGTTCCACATTTCAGGACCCATAAATCGTGTGTTGAATATGCCATAATCTGTTCTGTTTCATGGTTTCCAAATATTGAAAACCAACGATCGATGTATTGACACCGTTTTGTCACCGTTTTTCACTATACGGACCGTGATCACAAGGCAGAAAATAACTTGTTTTTTCCAATCAATTTCACTTTTTGAAAACACAGGGATAAAAACCCACGTAAGGGTGCACGATTAGAAATCTGAAGGGGGACGTGGGGGATTCCAACCGCCCCCCCCCCCCCGCCCCACCCCCAAAAATTATAAGAAAAAATAAGATAAAATAAGAAAAAAAATCCTGCATTACAAAACAACCAGACAAAAAACCTGCAGGGTAAAAAGATCTTGCGCTCCTGCTGGTTGTGAAAAGAATAATACACCCTTCTAGAACGTCCTACCCCCTACTCCCCGCACCCCTACCATTCACATTTCTAATGGTGCCTCCCTAAGCGTTACAGTGACCGTGGGCGCGCAAAGATAGGAAAATCCAGACCGCGCTAAGAACCAATCAGATTGCAGTATTCGTTACCGTGCCATGTGCATGTTGGAACAAGTAATCAAGTTCTCGCCACTTGCAGTTGGTCATCTAGAGGCTCCTGTGGGAATTTCTGAGCAGTGATGCAATAAAAATTGTCTTTCATGGATTTCAATGTAAAGTCTATTAGAAAAATAATTGTCTCACCTTTTTTTGTTTTGAATAATAAAATGTCAGAGAGCGAGCTGATCACAGAGAGATTCAGGAATCTAAGAAATTCAGAATTAACCTCTGGAGATAATTTGTTAGGCAGGGACAAGAAAAGGGCTCCGGAATCAATTGAGTATAATGCTCCGACACCCGCATAGTGCATATTTTTTCGGAAAATACTATGCTTTTTAGGGTGGCGCTCAAAAGGATAATGCTCAAATTTTCGAGCGTAATGTAGGAACGGTCCATTTTATTCTTGAGGCGGGGGGGGGGGGGGCGCATTTTCTACTGTCCAGGTTCTGTGACAATGTTAAAAATATCTTGCACAAGCTCACAGTCCAAAAAAAATCCACAGCCTGAAAGTGAAAAAAACATTGCCCTGAACCCCACCCCCCCCCCCCCCCCCCCTTCCCCCTCATCAGAAGTAAAATGGCCCGTCCCTTATTTCAGTTTCTAGGCTGTCAGCAGCCCTCTCTTTCTTTGTCGATCAAGCGTGGCCGCGCAAAATTTGGGGATATACGCGCGTTTATTTCGCATTTTTCCCGAGGGCAGTTTTCATCTGCATTCATCTGGCAGGTTTACCGCGGACAGTTTTCCGGAGATAGTTATTCCTCGGAAGTTATCCTGAGCTGTGCGTGCATTTATCCCGCGGCTAGTTTTCCGAGGGTAGACGCGCATTTATCCCGTAATTTTCCCGCGGACAGATTTCCACAAGCGCTTCGTTTCGCGCGCTCACAAATAGGTACGACTGTGGAACAGCAGCTCTTCATCAAAATGGAATTCTTGATGTATTTAAAATATTTTTTTCACTTTATTAGCGTATCTAACGACTGATATGGCCTTCGGTAAAAATCTTCGGTAAAAATCAGACAGAAAAGACGAAGTATTTATCTGAATTAAGTAGCGAATATTCTATCAAGCACAATAATTGTCGGTCATCAACAGACTCCACATTTAGGAAAGAATAGTTTTACTTAATGACTCATATTCGAATGTCTCAATATGGTTAGCTGGCAAGTTACACGGCCGACAAAACTACCGTCAACTGTCAAATATAAAAATGTAATCGTCCGTCAAACGTCAATCCAGAACCAGAATCAGAATCCAGAATCCAACGCCATCCAGAACCGTCAAATTGCCTGAAATGTTTTACCATTAGCCAAGGTACACGTCTTATTGAGACCCTCATATTCAAAAGTTTAACACATAAATAAGTACACTGTTTGGCTTTCAATTAAAAGTTAAAATCCATTATATCGCTGATATACTGTAGGAATTATTTTTTGGACAAGGTTTATCGCTGGAGCTTAATTAGAATCCCTTAACCTATACCCAGACCATGTTCAGCTACCTTTTGCAAGCCTATTCTAGATTAGACACTTTGTTGCGGACTCGAATGTTTTCCTGTTTGCTCGCGCACGCAACATTGTTTGTTGCGAACTGAAACTTTGAGTGCGAGACTCAAATTAAAATAATAAAATCAACGGTGCTGTTTTTTTTTTTCAGAAAATTTTTTTGTCCGCAACAAATTTTCCCCGTTTACTCGAGCTATAAAACATCATGAGCAACACCGTAAAGTCCTTTGCCATGGTCTAAAAATTTTATGCTTCATCCTGGCTGCAACAAATACTCGATGGGACGTTACGAAGTATCTTAAGCAATCTCATTAGAACTTTATTCAACCCTAGCATACTTGAAGAGAAATCCACAAACTATGAATCCATTCGGCCATAAACGTTGAAATTGGTTTGGCAAAACAATGAAACATTGAGAACGTGGGTTGAGATCGGGGGGAGGGGGGTGGGGTGGGGTTGAGATCACACTGATTGCATGTCGCTAATTACAAGATAACTGCATCGATGACCATATCACGTAATTGCCCTGCAATAAAAATTGCCCTCTGGCAACGAATTAACGGAAATATATTTTCAGGTGTGCTTCGTTTAAGGAGTGTTTACTTTATATATTGAAAAAAAAAATCAGGAAACTGATTTGATTGTCCCGTTCTCAGCTCGATTTTAAAAGAATCGATTTCGTCACAAAATCAACCGTCACTTGACTGTGGATATGGTCTAATTTTCATCAACTTTATCTCAGGGCAATTGTCTATGTGCCAGAGAAGCCGTCTGGATTTTGGCAGAAATAATACACATTATTCAATATCGTTTCGTCGCTATATTATAACCAAAAATTGTGTCGTTCGTTTCCTCGGCACAAGAATGCCATGGTGAGATTAGTCAATTTTTGACGATGTGTCTTCATTGAGTATTACTAATTCGTCTTTTCGTTTCTAAGTTTATCCTCTGTTCCTTGTGTGTCAAATCAATAAACCTGCAAAGATAAAGAGGGAAATGACGCATTAGCCCAATAGTCACGTGACATTTCTTTTTTTCTTGAAACAGCAAGGCACGTGATATAATTTTATCCTTAAAACAGCAAGTTCGTTGCCAGGATTCTACGTTTTCCCGCCACGTCTCAGGAATAAATGAAGCATTCTGGGAACGAGGTTGCGCACAAGAAGATCAAATGGATGAAAATTCAACATTCGGTAAAAAAATCGGCGAGGGAAGCTTAAGTCTGGAGTACATTTTTAGGAGGGGGAGGGCGAGTGGTGAGGTTGTCCATGGAAGCCGCAAAGTAGAAAATAATTTTATTTTAAAGCAAGCGCCCACCTTAGGTTCAGCATTTATGTCTTCTTCTTCGTCCCTTTCGCCTTTGCTTGAATGCGTGCCACCGTTCTCTCGGTATCTGATAAATAATGTTTGTAATTTGAACTGCTGACATGTAAAAGACTAAGAATACTGTATATCAAAGTCACTGGACAGTGTTTCAATCAATCAATCAATCAATCAATCAATCAATCAATTAATCAACCAAACAACCAACAAACCAACCAATCAATCAAGTAATTAATCAATTAACTGATCAATCACTCACTCAATCAATCAATCAACTAATCAATCAATCAATTAATTAATCAACTAAATGATCATTCAATCAATCAATCATTTATTTACCACGTAAAATTTATTAGCAAAATGTTAAGCCTGGACACGTGCTAAAGCGGCAAATACTTGCGTAGCATGAAGCGAATAGGAGTATTAGTATTCCTGTTAGACGCAGGCTGCACTAATAACTACGAGACCCAACCAGTCCTTCTAGAGACGCTTTCGGCTCGCCTGGTACGCACCACGAGTGATGACGTCAACACCGCGGCAATACGTCTGCGCATGCGTTTTGTTTAGGCATTTCCGGTTTCAACCACGAGGCTCTCAACCGCTTGTTCGTGGCAGTTTAAACTGTATTTCTTCGTGAACCAGCCATAGCTCCGGATGCAATTAAGCAGGAACACAAAGGGAAACGGTACGTACACAAAGAATACTTAAACAAATAGTCCACAACCGCACGGAGAAAACAAACCGTCACAACTAAATACGGTCCTGTCGAGCAAGCACCTCGAACTTGAAACATATTTTCTCTTTTGGTGCAATCACCAAAGCGCTTGGTGCAAAAGCTGTCAGCAAGTGGTGAACAATGTCACCCTATGTTGTTCCCTATGTACCCTACTCTTAACTTTTGTTTTTAAACTTCGTGGGTGAAAAATCTTTCTTCTTTAATTTCGTAATATTTTGTTGCCTAACCGGAAACAAAACATGCGCATGACGTCACGATTCATGATAACTCGATGGCATAATTTTAGTCCGCCAAACGTGCGAACTTACGATACTTATAACAAAAATTGGAAGCAAAATTATGAAGGTGGAAATTGAGAGGTAAATAAACATAAAACAATATATCTCTGGTATAAATCTTGAGCTTAAATATTCAGGGGTTTGCATTTTCAGACATTCTCTCGTTTTTTTATGTGATTAAAACTCTGTCGTATTGTTCACCGGGTTTCACCTTCAACTTCAATATTTTGCCTAGGATCATGGAATTTTATACAATTTCAGCACTAAACAATGGGGCATAGAATTAACGGATAACTCAAACGTGACTTACAGAAAAATGTGATTAGACAAAATGCAAGAAGATTTAAATTTAATGTAGTTAGAAGTAATAGATCAAACACGAGCGACAGTGTTTCATCGGGATATCCAAACACCGAGAAGAGAGTTGAAAATACGACGCGCAGCGGAGTATTTTTAATGAACTTCGAGGTGTTTGGATAGCCGATGAAACACTGTCTCGAGTGTTTGATATATCTTCTCAATCGAAACTAAAACTACGGTGAAAACGAAGAAATAAAATCGTAAAAATCTATGCTAATTAAGATCACATTTCCAAACCACGGTTACGGTTCTGATTTCCTTTGTTTTAACGTGATGAATTATTAATGAGTTTGAGAAGTAAAATGCTCAAAAATCATCTTTTGTTGTAATTTTCCCTTTATAGGTCAGCTACGTCACGATATTTTGAGTCATTTTTTTGCGACGAGCCAAATTCCCTTTAAAACATAGCAAACCTAAGACTACTATTTTAGTAAGGGGGAAAAACAACAAAGAGGTGATAGTAAAGCAAAAAGGAACAAAGATGGTTAAGGATGGAGAAGATTGAGACGGATTACGAATGACGATTTTGAAAAAAATTACGCAAAATCTTTCAAATTGCAAAATTGTGACGTAGCTCCTTTCAATAGCCCAGTTTGCTAATGCAGTTATTTTCTAATTCCATGCATTCCTTTGTGGGGGCAAAAAGTGATCACTCGGCCAAAAATGGACTCGCTAATTCAGTAAATAGATCAAATTTTGCTTCGACAAGGGAGCAAATATGGTGTATTAAACATCGTTTGCTTGGCCCTCTTGGAAGTATCAGGAATAACTGGATTTCTGACTGGTTTCTCACTAAATAACTTACTTTCTAACAAAAATAAAGACAGCCCATACTGTTCCGGACACAGCAGCTCCAAACGCCACTACTACCACCACAATATAAGCTGTAACGTACGCTATGGAACAAAACAGAGATGTGTTAATGAAATATCAATCAATATGCCATGTATTATCGATATATTATGCTTTGTGTTCGTGTGTTATCATTTTGAAGTGACGAGCTTGTTTCAGTATACCAATCTTTTAACGTTCTTATTTTAGTGAGTAGACACTTTTAATTTATTATGTGATGAACTTCCAGCCAACACACAAACCAAAACACACAAAGAAACTTTTATGCATGAGTATTTAACACTAAGAACTCATGCACCTCAAAGAATTCAAGCAGCAACATTTGCCGTCCATTTTTAATATTTTGTACATAGTTCTGCCCACCGTTCGTAAAATCCCCCAATAACGGTTCGACCGTCACTTACCAACAGTCTTTGATTGGTTAGAAATGATCCAGATTTTGTGGTGAAATTCTATAAAGCACATGAACCACAACTGATACACACATAAGGAAAGGGAGATACGCCATTTATAAGTCAGACAAATAAAACCGAACATGGCACTATAAACATGGCGCTAATTTAAAAGAATAAAATCAAACGAACTTGAAATTGTTAGAACCTGAAAGCGGAGATATACATAATGCACGTGATGTCAGAGATAGAGTCCATATTAGGTTTTTTCTGCATGTATTAACTGCTGCACATGCAGTTATTTCGGTATCACAGCAGGTACAAATCTATAACCTGGTTACGGACTTCAAATTGACATTATAATGACAGTTATTACATCGACCTCAAAAAAATCACTATGACTTTCCGTTGCTGTTATTCCATACCTTTTCTGTTGATATCGTTCCTAACCATCAGCGATATCTTGACGTCATTCGTAGAGATACCGGTTGTTATTTTGCACAGTTCTTCGCTGTAGCACTTGACACCATAGCATTTGGCCTTGTCCATGTACGCCAGTTGGCAGCGCTTGCTGGCGCAACATAATGACATACATTCTTCCATATCTTTAACGGCGCCCAGAAATGTAAAATTTCCAGCGTGCAGCTGTCCCTCCAAAGAAGCATTCTGCACCACGTCACTGTGCAGCAACTGGGCTTTTTTACATACGGGATTTTGATTGATGGCGAGAGGAGGACCGGAACGTGTTGCTTACATGGAGTAGAGAAAGACAAGCGTTAAAATATGTCAGTTTTGTCTTTGTGTATTTCAGATCTAGCACCCAAAGCAAACGCTTCAAATAAGTTAGGAAATTTTTAATTTGAGCATCTTACCTCGATAAAGACCAAAGAAAGAATCGTTTCCTGGAGATCAAAACGCGACAAAAGATCTAGTCATTAAACTTTCACAAGAAAATGCTATTATCGCCATTTTAATATCAACTACAAGGCCTTCATGTCTATTAAAGCGTGCTATTTAGAGTAAAGATGTACTCTGGATACTGTTGATGCAATATATCGTATTTTATGTTGTAAAGATTTATCTTCCTAACCTTTGATTCGAGGCATGTTTACAATGTCCCAGCTAACCGTTAGCTACAGCCAGCGGACAATCGAATTATTTGGAGACCAAAATTTGACACGATAAAGCCAATCCCTCTCTATCTTGTTTCCCACATTTCCACTTTTATGATTTAATTAAAGCAAAGCTAATAAGAATGGCCTTTAAATATGACGGCAACATATTAATTACAACACAGTTCCAAACGTTTCGTCTGACTTCTTACCTCGGGTTGGTGTCGCTGCCAAGATGGCTAACACTAAAGCCGACGTTGAAAGATAAAACATTAAATTGTCCATATTTCTTATAAATTTCTCCAGTGCAATGCTAAGCCAGGCCAAACTGTCCAAGAAACGAATCCCAATGAAAATAAGGTACTGCAACTCCGTAGATCCCAGTTGTTTCGTCAAAGAGTCGACATTTTTCCAAGTTAATTTCTAACTTCCCAGCCTTTTAAGGAGACGAGTCTAACCTGACTTGCTATTTCCCAAATGGCCTTAAAATCACAGAGTTTACGGACGAACCGAAATAGTCTTTTACAGTTTTTTCCCAAGTTTCTTCCCCTTCCTCCGGTAAACAGTACATTAATATTGAAAAGGAACAAAACATTGACAATGACGTTAAGGTTCAGTGAATGAAATACCAAATTCCATTTTGATAATACAATCCACCGCTTGCTTGCCACCGGGGTCGATCGAGTCGGGAAACAAAAAGCTAAAGTTTTAAAAAAATCTTTTAAAAAGTTATTAAACACTAGAAAATTTGAATCACGAATTGCTTGTGCGAATTTTACTTCGTCTGATAAAGATTTTATGGGGAGTTAATTGCTAGCAAGCAATTCTACCATGACGTTCTACCAGTCTCAAACCCAACAGGTGACCCATCTCTATCAAACACGCGGAAAAACAAATTAATACGCTGACAGTCCGCTTAAATTTTAGCTTTACTCGATTGCTTGGCAATGCTCCGGCCATGCTTCGGCCATTCTTCGGCTCTTAGACGAAGCTGACCGAAGCTTTCTGTCCTCAGAACTCCGAGCTCTGAGTTCCATTTCCTCAAAAACTGGAGATTGAAAACGACTACCCGAACAAAGCCAATGAGGCCAATGGTATTAATGCTGCGAGGATCATATTAAAGCAGAGGTATTAAAAATTCTAGATTTGAAAACACGAAAACATATTTTCAAGCTCAGCAGCCAAGGGAGAATTATTCAATTTTGTTCCCACATGCCTCGCCCATGGTTCATCAGACGGACTGAGTACGCGAAATCTTATATTTCTTTGAACTAAACACCAAAATAAAGATTGATTAGAAGGTTGGTTTCGGAAAAACGAAAATTAAATAATTTTGCACTCAGATACACTCAGGTATGCATCCAGGTACAATGCAGCTGCGAGAAAATGAGGAGTAAAGACTGGACTCGAGAGAGGGCGGAATCCATTCTCGTCCCCATAGCCCTTTTTGTTTCTCTTAGCCGGCGGGACCTTGGCACAAGAAACGAAGGGCTCTGGAGACATGGGATTTCCAGTCCGAGATTCTAGGACTTCCGGACTTCATGTATATAGTATTGATGTTTCTAGATGTTGTCTGCTGCAATATGGCGGTCGGCGAACATTTCGACTTCCGTTTAAGATTTCATTGTTCTCAAACAGCCAATAAAAGAAATGTCCCCAGAGCCCTTCGTTTTTCGTGCCAAGGCCCAGTCGGCCAAGAGAAACGAAAACGGCTATGGGGTCGAAAATGGGCGGAATCGCGCCAAACACCCATGCAGCTGCAGGTCCTTTCTTCAAGATGGCATCTCGAAGCTCAAGGAGAAAGGGTCATTGCCGAAAATTTCCGAGGAAAGTCCGAAAATCCACGATGATATTTCAAGTACTCAATTCAAACTCATGCCGCCATCATAGGCAAATTAACGCTATAACTGGCCATTATTTCTCCTGAGATGTATCGATACGTGACATTTTAAGTGTTAGTTTTTATGTATTAATTATAAAACTCGATCCTAAGGCACAAGAAAACAGCATATCTGTGTATGTATCTTTTAACGTTAATTACGGTTTTCGCCCGGGGTTGTAATTTGGTTGACATATTTTACTTGCTTTGTCAAAATACAACTTATAGCTAAAGACATCGAATAAAATATTCACGACTTTTCGACAGAAGTTCGCT
>OX393570.1:4177316-4274816 GCA_947652115.1 Blastomussa wellsi | reverse complement strand
GTAACAACAGACGCTGCTTTGGAGGTCCCTGGTGAGGCCTGCAATCCAGACGAAAAGGACTCAAATTGATTTCCAGTCCTCATTGGAAGCTTTTCACTTGCGTTACTAGCAAATGTCACGCATTCTGTGTTGTCATTGCATCGCATTAATTGCGGCAACTTCTCGTGACTACTTTCAGATAACTCAGTGTTAGTGTGCTTTTCAGTTTCGCCGCATTGCACATCTTTCGCGTTTACAATGCCAAAAGTTTCGCTCCGACTTCTCCTTTCTGCTTCACTTGAGAATTTAGTTTCGTGGCAATGTTCGATTGTCACGCAATCCACTTTGGTGGCGCTTTCATCCGCTTCAACGTCCCTTTCCTCCTCGCCTTCATTCAACGGTTCTTCGAACTCGTTGCAAAGTTCATTTGAACATTTCTCATCTTTTTCGTCTTTTATTACTGGTGTGGAATTTTCACATTGTTGAGCATTTTCATGCCCTGCGCATTGAGTTTCCTCCTGATCCTTTTCTTCGCATTTCTCAGCGGACGTGTTGCAGCAATTGTCTGTTTCTTCTACCCTGGGGTTGTTGTTCTCTGTATCTTTTCGAGAGTATTCGCGAAGCTTATCTCCCGATCCCTCTGCATTCTTGGATTCTTGTGGATGATTTTCCGTCAGTTGAAACGTATCATCATCTTCGTCTGTCACGCTATACGTCACACTATCGGTCACACTCTCCGTCACACTTTCCGCTCCACTGCTTCTTCTGTCCAGACTGGAACTTCTGCTCTTCCTTCCCTTTTCTAGATCTTCTTCGCGCAAGTCTTCGATGTCAGTTTTTTGTCCCGTCGCTCTCTCGGCTCGCCTTAGTTTCTGTATTAGACGTTTCTCCAGCTTGTAGAGTAACTTTTTCTTCCATTCTATGGTCTCAGTTTTGATTTTGTTCCTTGTCTCGATGATTTTCTCACTGATTTCTGGTATGGTCTTCGTGAGCCTGGGTGAAGAGGGATTACCACCTGCACGTTCTCCTGTCTCGGGCGGTGTTGTTCTCCTCTTCTCCTGCTCAGCTATTTCTGAGCTGCTGAGAGATGGTAAGTATGGAGGGGGACCGCCCAAGTACACCTCTGAGTCAGCTTGTCCCGGATGTTGAAGGTATCCCGGATGTATATGACTTTCACTATTGTCTTTGCCTGCTTGAGAAATACTAGTTTCAAGTCCATGATTGGCCACGGAGCAGTCAGTACCAGCATTGTATTTTGTCGACTCCATTTTCTCGGTTAATTCCGACTCACCAAAACTCGTGTGATGGACATGTCCAGTATTATCAACATGAGCTTGTTGTTCAACATGTCCCGGATGAGGAAAATGTCCCGTATGTTCAGCGTGTACTGGACTACCAGTAAGTTCCTGATTTTCAGCGTGTCTTTGATGATGATTTCTATCGAAGACATATTTCGCAAAACTCTGCCTGTTGACTTGACCACCACTTGGTGAAAGTTTCATTTCGTTTGCCGCACATTTTGCAGGATTTGTCAAATTTGCCTCTACGCGTTCCTGTTGTTTGCCTTCTGTGCTAAGCGAACGACGAGCTCTTACAGGAAGAACTTTTGTCACAACAACATCATCGTCTTCAAAATCACTACCCACACTAACGACTGGTGACCGTAGTTGTGTTTGCCGAGCTCCACTCTCTTCGTGTGCGTAATCATGCCAACCAAATGCGTAAGAATCTTTTACTTGCGCTGCTCCGGCAGCTACGAGAGGACGACGACTTGCGGGTTTCGCACTATTCACGTTTCCTTCCTTCATAACCGAGTGAAAAGCGACGATTTGGGGCATTGCTTTGTGGTCCCAGGCCAAACCAACCGAATCGGAAGACTTGTAAGAATAACTTGTCGTTTGTTCGTTCGAATGAACACCACTCGTGACAATGTTGATTCCTGGTACGCGACAGAAACTACGAGGCGTGGAAGGAATATGCGACTGTCCGTGTGTGCTCCGTACATTTACATGCATATTACTTGACACAGGCCCGGACCTAGGATCATTCTGTACAGGAGCCAAATTCGAGGTTCCGTATTGCCTCTCACTCGATGAACCCTGTCGAAAATCATAATGGCCTTCACTTCTGCGAGCTTGATCGGAAAGAGGGTCCTTTTCATAATAATGAACGAGTTTTTTCATATGCTGCAGCTTCAGCAATTTCAAAATGTTATCTTTGGTGTGATCAAGTCGTCGCAGTATCTGTAACTTAAGCTGTTCGCGTTTAAGTTTTTTGTTGCTCATTCTCTGCGCAATGTCTTGCTCGGTCAAAGGGGGTGATAAGCGAGGTCGTTTAGCTTCACTTCCGGTAAGCTCGGTGACGTAATCACCGTAAGTACGTCGCCGCTGTTGTTGACTGGCAGTTATGTGATGACCCGATGAATTTTCCCGTGAATCTTTCATAAAAGGAATTTCGAATTCCCCCAAAGAAGGAGCAGTTATTGAAACATGTGTCTGTGCCGCCAGAGTACTTTCGAAAACGTCTCGGGGCAATGAAAACGAATTGTCTACAACAGGAACTTCTTCCAAATTCATCTCTCCTCTGAACGACGAGCTACGTTCCAGTTCTAAAGAGAAAAAGAAAAAATATGGTTAGAAATGCATAAAACTAGGATAATAATAATAAACTGTATTCGAGTGTCAACTGTATCTAGCACTGACGTACTAATTGGGGACACTGTAAAGCACAAATCAAATCAAATCAAATTATATTAATTATAAATCAAATCAAATCAAATGTAAATGTTGGTTTTTTGGAGAGGGAAAAACCGGAGGACCCGGAGAAAATCCCCTCGGAGCAGAGTAGAGAACCAACAAACTCAGCCCACATATGACGCCGGGGCCGGGAATCGAACCAGGGCTACATTGGTGGAAGGCGAGCGCTCTCACCACTGCGCCAACCCTGCTCCCTAGGATTGCTTAATTTGTCTTATGGATTGACTGCGGCGAAATGTGGAGGCCTCGAAACTGGGCAAGGTTTTGTCTGGTGCTTTCAAGTAATCCTATATAATCCTATAATCCTATCGCCGACCACCCACATTACCGAGAAAAACTATTTCGTTTCCGTCACAGAGGTATCTTTTGTGTGATGAACTGGGCAAATAAAGTATTTATATGCAACAGGATTTCGACACTCGGATACATGTAGCTGGAATGCCCAAATCCATATCAAATCTACCATAAAATTGCTTATTAAAATCCATTGAGAGTTGAATAATTAAGGCCATAAATTGGGCGCCGGTCTTTTGAGCACTTAGATGAATAGCAAAAACTGTTTAACGACTTAGATCTCGGATGGTTTACATCTCAATAAATATTTCGTTTGTGGTAGGACTTCACAAGCAACTTAAAATAGCCCTTGTACTACAAAAGCATGAAAAAGCCCTTATAGTCTAGCGGTGGAGTCCGCTTTTCTGCCAGATATATTGGAGAGGAAAGATGACTCGTGTTCCATTTTAAAAGCAACTTGGAGGTCCAAAAGCGTGCGAAAGTCTTTTTATCAATTCCGTTTGAGAATCGATGTTGCTCAATATGAAGTAGCTTTAATTGTGCTGTGTGAAACAAAGCAAGTGATATCCGACAGATTATTGCATTATAATTTGGTTTTATCAACTGGGTTGATAATATCACCGTAAAGAGATTCGAGCGCTGACGTTTCGAGAGCTGACGTTTCGTCGAACGGCCAACGCTCGAAAGGTCAGCTCTCGAATCTCTTTACGGTGGCCAATTGACATTATCAACCCAGTTGATAAAACCAAATTATATTGTTATACTTCCCACCGACGCAGCACCACAGTTTCTTTAGAAACTTACCCCCTCAATTCAGATTATTGCATTGTTGGCTCTTTTGTGGGTGCTCGTCAATGCGTACACAATGCCTTTTGTTACACACCATGTGCTCTGGTAATGAATAGTCTTTGTCCAGTAAGGCAGTAATTTTTAAGCCTTTAAGTTAGACATAGAAACCTATTACAGTGACGAAAATAGGCCACTCCAGAAATTGTGAGAAATGTCTGCACTCTGTCTGCAAATTACAAATGGTTTATAGGTTTATTCAGCCCTAAGCCTTTAGTAACAAGTAGAAACCATTCGCTTCTCGTTTCTGGTAACATCAGCTTCCATCATTTTTTGGTCAATTGATAACTGTCAAAAAGGTATCCGCTGACCATTATCACATGACACTGTCGCGGGCTCAGGTATACATGTTTACATTGGGAGAGAGGAGCGCTTGTTTGACCGCTGAGATCGATTCGATGTTCAACTCTCGCCCCTTATGGCCAAACGCTTTCCTTGTTTAGAGGGGGTAAGTTTCTAAAGAAACTGTGCTGCTGCGTCGGTGCGAAGTATAACAATATAATTTGGTTTTATCAACTGGGTTGATAAAACCCAGTTGATAAAACCAATTTATATTGCTTTCCTTGTTTGTTTGTTTGTTTGTTTTGTTGTTGTTGTTTATTGCTGTGGTCCATTGCTAAGTTTAGTCATTGCTAAGTTTAGGGTCGCTCTTATTGAAAAATAAATTAAACACGGTAATAAAACAAACGACACTCGTTGCATACAAAAGGCGATGAAGAATTGGACGAAAGCAACATTAATACAGATCTTACTTTCCACGTCACACGTTAACCCGCGATGGGAAAACGAAAAAGAAATAGCTCGCCATTTATATTAATAGTCAGTTTTGACGCAAGAAAAAGAAACTGAAACAATTCAGTCAGCGTTGTTGATAAACTTTGATCATTCATTTTCGACAACAAATTGTTAACTTTTTTTCTAAAACTATCCGATGCTTGGAAGGAAATCAACTGGAAAGACGGTGAGCCCAAGAGAGTGTCACTGTAGGCTGAAATATGCCGCGAATAATGAAAGAATAGCCGGTTTCTTGACACTACGCGGCTCGTGCCGCGAACCTGGCAAAGTTTTGCCGCTGTTTTTCTTGGCTCCCGCACCATTGGGCACGCAGCTCGGCGGCCGGCGGTGCGAAGTGCGGTAAAATGCGCGTAATTTGTTTTAAAGCCGGTATACCGCAAATTTCATACGACAACATGTGCATGATCAGGGGTATCCTTGAAGTTTTGAAAGTAAGATTACAAAGGAACCAGAGTAAAGAAATTCAGGCCCGGTCTAACATGCGATCAGGCGTCTCTTTTTAATCGCACGTAAGGCCGGGCAGCACCACCCAAACAGTGTATACATGTTTAGTTTCACGCCCCAATATATATTGTGACGTTTGCAATATTTTGACGAGAAACATGCATGATCTTTATGTTCAGTTCAGTCACAGGCGCAACAATCTGATCTCATGCTGGGTTCTGTATTTGGCGGTATTTCGAAATTTTTATAATGGTTTCTAATGGATACGTTACGGGAGCTAGGCTAGTATTAGCTGCTTAAAATAGGAAAAATTAAAAATATATATATTGCAGTAAAATTAGATTTAAATGACGCATGGAGGGCGGGTGAAGCGATACTGCTTCTAATTGGCTGCATAATCGAGTAACTGTCAGCTAACAGTTTCATCTTTCATTCGTATTTCGCTCTTGCATAAATTTGTATCGAGCACTCCTGTGATTGTGTGAAACCTTTTCACTTTTCTTTGTTTAGATGGCAGTAAAAATATCCTGGAGTGCTGGTTTCTGCCGCAATTTCGGACTAGCGTTCCAAACGTCTCACAGCCCACGAGAACTCTATGGAGGTGCGGCAACATAGGGGCAAAGTGCCTAACAGTT
This sequence comes from Blastomussa wellsi, assembly GCA_947652115.1. Taxonomy (NCBI): domain Eukaryota; kingdom Metazoa; phylum Cnidaria; class Anthozoa; order Scleractinia; family Plerogyridae; genus Blastomussa; species Blastomussa wellsi. The sequence continues at coordinate 4,269,067 of OX393570.1, read as the reverse complement.
TTGCTAAATCTTTCTCCAATCTCGTGTCTGTATTGCATTCCAAAAACAAACCATCATGTTTAGACTGCGCAGTTTGTAATATAATGCTCTTACCGTGACCAATGGTCACTGAACAAATGTAACACGCATTCAGTGCATTTTTTGTCGCGCTGAATATAACCATAGTTACTAATATAAAGCAAAAAGTTCAATTCCTGCCGCGTTCATTATTGCTATAGAGGCAGACTACTGTTCCACAGGTTTAAAGACAAAAATATCTGATCTGGTCTGTGGCTACTACACAACATACCATAGACAACAAAATTTCAGTAGATCAGCATTACACATTTGAACTTACCCTGGCTACATCCCCTCCATCTCCTGCTCTGACTCTCAATACGTGTTAAAGACGAGCGCTGATCGGACACATTTCGCTGGTAAAGTTCGTTCTGCGAGCTGTGATCGATGAAGGAGGGTTCAGACCGACTTCCAACACTATTTGACCACAAGGTCTCTGTGCTCGGGTAAATAACTGAGTCCATATAAAAACAAACGATTATGGAAATCGAAAACGTGAAATAATCCACGTGCAATCAATGCAATGCAATGCACGCCAGCTTCGTTTTCAGAACGTATGGAAGATCAGAACAGGCCCTTTTAATGACTGCTGTACACTTTGCGTTGCTGGAGTTGAAAACAAACTGACACGAGAGTGCTGTGCTGACAGCTAGTTAACAGGTTACCATTCCTGCGTTGAACCATGACGGTATGTGCTTGAAATTTATGAAAAACATCGCCTTTCAGTTCCTTTTGATGTGCCGCGCGAATATGCGGAGTCACGCTGAAAGTGTCGGTTCTAGTCCTTTCCAGAAATCCGCGCTGAAAAACCGCCCCCGCCACATACTGCAATAATCTTCTCATCTCAAGATCAGTTGATATTTAAAACTAAGACGAATCCTTATCCTTTAATTTGACAAAAGCCGGACAACGTTTTTTTCACGTCAGTTTATTAATATTTTAGACAAAACATGAAAACCGATGGTGACCGCGGATAAAGAAATTAGATACGTTTCCTGTTCATTACATGAAATATTCCATGCCTACTGGAGAGGAAAGTTAGCATTAGCTAAATTTGAAAGAAGAGTTTTAGGCATTGATTAACTTCGAAGGCTTGTTAAATTTCGTGAATTAATTCATAGTATATCAAAGAAGTTTGCGAAATAAGCTTCAACCAATCACATCATGTACAGTTCAGAAATATCAAGAGATTAAAAAAAACATAACCCCTTTGTGACATTTACATCCGGCCTGGCCAGACTAAAGGCGGAAGGTAAAGTGTCAACTTATTAACGGGAGGTCACGATCTTGCGTCATTTTTTTAAAAAAGCCAGATCACTTTTGTATTTCTACTACATCTGAGTACATAAGAACCGATTCGCGTTTTTAAATTTATTTCGAATTCCGATTTTTATTTAGTTTTAAACTAAAACGTTTCGTCTAATAAGTAGGACAAATAGCCGCCACCCGCACGTTCTGAGTGCTAGAGTGCGAAAATTTCCTGGGACCGCCCTCACTTAAACCCACACTGCATTCCAGTTTCATCATCTTTTTTCCTCGTTTCCTCGAGGAACTGGACATTATAAATACTGTTCAGATGTCTGCCACTTTTGGAAAGGCCGTACGTAACCTGCGAATAGAACTCGGCCTGACGATAGTTTTTACTGATTTTAAAAAAAAAAAGATTAAAGATTGCATAACTGCAAGAATCTTGTTGCGAAATTGGAGGAAGAAAAAATGCCTCGCTGAGGGCTTACTGTACCATGCAATCGCGTTTTATCAATTAGCATTTGACTCTACACTTCCCAGAGGAGAACCTGACAAATTGCCTGAAATTAGGGGCCCCCTTCCTAATGTTCTTAGGGCCATTGCTGCTAACAGCAGCAGCAGCACTGGCCCTGAAGAAGACTAGTTGTACTAGTCGAAATATTGGCCCATTAAAAGTGTCCTTTGCCGTAGTGCCAGCCTTGCAGTTTTAATTGTTTTTTTTTCTACACGTTACAGTGTAGATGCTCGTCTGGTACGAGAATCTCAAAAGAGAGACGGCGGCAACCAGAACTACCGACTATTATTTTGCATTGTGTGGTTCCCTGCATTCAAAGGTTTCTTTTATTTACTGTAAAGACCAGTAAAGAAGGCAAGGCTTGGGTGGGTAAGACACAGGTCGGGGCTGGGTGGGGCCAGTAAGATCAAAGTCATACGTCGTGGTCCTGCGCATCCTCCGGAGGCTCTCGCAAAGGGGTGTCAGTAAAACGCGGGACCGGGGCCGGGGCCGGGGCCGGGGTCGGGGTCGGGGTCGGGGTCTCTTTTTTTAAATAATTTTTTTTTTTAATTTTCCTTTTTGCTATTTTCTTCCTTTTCTCCTTTTTTGTTTTTGGATAATAATGGTAATAATGATAGTAACAGCAAATATCAGCGTATCGGAGCAAATCGTGAATTACAAGCTGAGCATCATGGGTTGTTTTTCAACCTTTTTTCCCGCCAAATGGACACGTGATGAACTATCACTTTTCACACGATGGAAATCATGGAAGGTGATGCGGGTTTTCATGGTAAGTTCCTGCTCATTTTAGCTCACGAATTTGTTAGTTCAAGGAAATATAATGGCAGCAGCTTGTATATTTTCCTTCCTTTCGTTTCTTGGAAGAGTATAAGATAAGATAGTCAATTCACGGAATCAATAGCCTCTAGAATTGCACTTAATTTAAGCTTAACTCAGTTGAATCGAGTGTTTTCCATCACCGATGACCTATGTAATAAGCTTTTGCAGGGGCGTAGCCAGGGGGTGGTTCCAGGGGTTCCGGAACCCCCCCTTTTGGACTGAAAAAAAAAATTAAAATAAAAATAAAAAATCGAAATCCCCGTTTCGATAGGATCTTCGAGGCTTTCGAAGTAAAAGAAAAGAAAATTTATTTTAAGAATAACATGCAACAGATTTCGATAATCAAAATATGACGTGACGAGGACAGATCATTGAGCCTTTCGTGGATGCGAACCTGCAATATAGGATTCAGCGGATTCAGCGGCTGTTTTGGCCTTACTTCCTTACTTCCTTACAAAAGAGCACTCACAATTCCTCTGTTGGATCATCTTATTTCTGAGATGGACACATACTTTGACCCCAGTAATGATGCTGTGCTGTCTTCCCTCCTGTGTGTACTTCCAGCCTTGATAGTATCACAGGAAGGAAATCCTGTACAAGTCGCGTTAGAGTATTATGCGGATGACCTACCATCGCCTCAAGTATTTGATGTGGAAATTTACCGTTGGCGGCGCAAGTGGCTAGATGCTGACCATGACCTTCCCAGCAGTGCAGTTCAGGCCTTGCATGAATGTGACCACGAATTCTTTCCAAACGTAAACAGGCTGCTTCGCATTTTATGTACATTACCAATCACATCTGCAGAATGCGAGAGATCATTCAGTACATTGCGCCGACTGAAGACTTACTTAAGATCAACAATGACCAGTGAGCGCGAGACAGGACTTGCCCTGATGAACATTCACTACGGCAGAAAAATTGATGTTGGTGAAATAATCAACATTTTTTCACGAAAGAATCCACGCCGCCTCCTTCTGTCTGACATTCTGGCTGATTAAAATATTAAATGCGGGACTACACGACTACAGAATCCGATGAGTATGTAAAGACGCGACTACAGAATCTGATGAGTATGTAAAGTATTTTACAACGATTAATGTAATCTCCTAAGAAAAGCTTCTACGTTTGAAAAAAAGAAATGCCGTTTCAAGCTAAATTCAATTTGGAACCCCCCCATGCAAAAATGCTGGCTACGCCCCTGTTTTGGGGCTAATAAGAACTCATCTGTATAGGCTTAAATCCTTTTCAGAGCATAGTGGATGTCCAAGAGTTAACTTATGGACTTCCATTGCAGATGTTATTTTGATATCGGATTCATCGGATGCAGAGTCGCATGGTAAGAAAATATGTAACGACTATAATAAGCTAATTTCATGTCTGATCTTACTTAGCTCTCCTATTAACCGAAAAATTCTACTTCAGAAATCGTATTAGATAATTATTGTCGATGTTGAGCTGCAAACATCGACCTGGAGCATTTAGTTGCATCACAATGATAAGAAATGTTATGAATTCGGTTCCAAAGGTGTTGAAATCGGTAATTTCCTATATTTTCGCCAGGAATTTGGCGGCAATTGTTTACGAGTGTGGCATGCATTTCTCATGGCTATAAACGAAAAAGCTGGTTAATACCATTATTATCCAAAAACAAAAAAGGAGAAAAGGAAGAAAATAGCAAAAAGGAAAATTAAAAAAAAAAAATTATTTAAAAAAAGAGACCCCGACCCCGACCCCGACCCCGGCCCCGGCCCCGCGTTTTACTGACACCCCTCGCAAAGAACAACTTCCGGTTATCAGTGAGTAACAGCTGACTCGTCCCAGCCGTCTCTGATGCGAAAAATTGCGGGCGCGGGGAATGATGGGAAGGAGGGAGACGAGGGCGCGATCATCCATCGTGTCTTGCCATTTTCTTATAGGAGACGACAGGGGACGAGATAATTCTTGGTTTTCACGCGAAAGAATCCGAAAATATATCTTTTCACAAGTTTTCAGCGTATGATCTAGTACATATACACCAAAACATCTTGAACTGTTTAAACTGCAAAAATCTTGAGTAAAGACCGTTTCTTCAAGTTCGACAGCTTTGTCACGGAACCATCGTGATGTCACGTACGGTGGAAATTTCGAAAATTCAACATGCTGTATTTCAAACACAAAGCATACTATTTTGTGCTCTTTCATCGATGTTTGTTTAATTTATAAAATGCTCTTCATCAAAAACCCCCACAGTTCATGTGTGGGGATTTGACCTGAGCTGAGATTTTCTGTTCAATTGCCCGGCCCCAGGGCAATTGTGGATGGTCAAAAGAGTCACTAAAAGTCAATAAATTGTTGCAAGAAAGGCCATTAAAACGGCCAAAAGTCCCCCTACGGGACGATAACTACTGTCAAATCCCCTACCTACCCCCCCCCCCCCTCGGCGGGATTTACATTGATAGGTGTATTACTCATGGATTATTTTTATTTTTTATCTTTTAATCATATACACCGAGACCATCACACCTATATTCACTATATAATGAACTCACAGAATGTATTTTATTTGAATTTGAGAATGATGGCATGGTTATTCGACAGCTGGCAATAATGTTGATGATAGCTATCAACAAATTCCTTCAAGTATGTGGGTTTTTTTTGTACCGTGCATCTACAATTATGCTCGACTAAATTAGTTAAGGCGGGGGTAAACCTGAAAAATAGGCCATTTTTCAATAATTTTTCACAGCTAGGATTTAATTGAAAACCCTAGCAAACTATATATCCCTGGAAAGCTTATGAATCAAAGATTATGAAAAAAAATATTTCACACTCCACAAGTCAATTGTAATAGGATACCACTCATTTAACCATGCCACCTGCTGGGTGCTACCAAGGCTTACTTAAGAAAAGATAACTCTTGCTAGAACTGATAAAAATTAATTTATTTTATATCAATTTAAAGAAGACATGTTGCTTATTGTTTTAAGCAGAGGGATTTCTAAAATGTTTAAAACATTAAAAATAATGATTGATTGTATTTGACATGGAAAATCAAAGATGTGTTTCACTTCATAACTTAGAGTACATGCATCATATGGAAAATTCCTCTGCTTAAAACACAAAACTTATTGAGAAAAAGAAACCCTGAAAATTTCAGATCAATCGGATAAATTGTTCTCAAGCTATCTTTTCTTGAAGACAAAATTATTGCGTAATGAGAAAATTGACTTTAAACTTAAAGATAGCAATTAAAGTTGATTTATTAAAAATTGTAACCACTATAGTGGCCCTTATGTCCATATTTTGACCACAGGAGTGTCTGAAAGCAATTTAAAATCCCCCTGCTTCAAAAGGTAAAAAAAGTGGAAATTGGTGCAAAATTTTTTCTACATAGTAAAGTTAAATACCCAAAGCAACAAATTCCAAGGAAAACAAAAAAACTGAGTTTTTGAGCGAATTTCAGGTTTACCCCCGCCTTAATCATCCTGGGTAACACTAAGCTGTGGAACTGCAGACCGCGGAACCTGTGGAACCCGCGGAACCTGCGGAACTTAAAGAAATGACCGTTTTCACTACTTTTCTCTAGTGTGCTACTTTTCTACAATCAACAAGCAATGATTGCATTACCAGAGGCCAGAGGCCGCGCTCCTCGATGCTGACCAAAAGGATTGCGGCCTCTGAGGGCGGGAATGTTGTTATTTCTCTCTGGTGTCCGAGTCACTAAAATGGTCGAAGGGAGAGCGACTCTCAACACAAGATAAGGATATTTTTTTCGCTGAATTGAGGCTTCTGACCTGTCTTTCACCAGAATGAAGAAGTCCGAAGCAATTGAAGTCTGTAGTATATGGATTTGACGAAATTCACAATACTGACAAAGTTATGACATCTCATAAATTTTTAATATGACATCAACATGATCAAAGGGCTTTACCTGAATGGTCAGCACCGAGGAGCGCGGCCTCTGGGGACGGGAATAACAACACTGGTAATGCAATCATTACTTGTTGATTGTAGAAAAGTAGCACACTAGAGAAATGTAGTGAAAACGGTCATTTCTTTAAGTTCCGCGGATTCCGCAGGTTCCGCGGTCTACAGTTCCTCAGCTTAGTGTTACCCAATCATCCTTCTCTTTAACGCCTACGGGATTTTCTTTTTTTCCCTGCAATATATTTTACATACATGCTTATTTTGATGATTATTTTCAATTTCAATTTGTAAGTGAAACCTTCTAAGAACTCGCGCGTTCGTTTTGCGGTGCATCTAACCCGGGATCTAAATTATAGTCTGTGCCTGCATGTTTTATATAGCGCCCAGTGTGTTGCAAGCTAACCTGGTTTCAAAACCGCCTACACCAGAGTTAGAGGGGGTAAGTTTCTAAAGAAACTGTGGTGCTGCGTCGGTGGGAAGTATAACGATATAATTTGGTTTTATCAACTGGGTTGATAATGTCAATTGGCCACCGTAAAGAGATTCAAGAGCTGACGTTTCGAGCGTTAGCCCTTCGTCGGAGCGAATCAAGGAATTGTGCGTCGTGTGTCTTTATATACAGAAAGATACACCAGAGTTAACTTTTGGAAAGGTAACCTGCGACCGGGCCCTCGTTCTTGTAATTAAAGGAGTTACGTCATCGTTCGTGTACTTTGAAAAATTTAGCCTAAATTTTTAAAAAGCGTCATTTTCAATTTGTTTCAATCTTGTCCATCCTCAGCCTACCTTGTTCCTTTTTGGTTTAGTATCACTCCTTTGGTGTTTTTCTTCCTTAGGAAACTATTATTTTTTGGCTCCCTAAATTTTAATGGCAATTTAGGTCGAAGAAATAACTATTAAAGAAAAACATGAGACGGGAAAGAAAGATTGCGTAGCTGCAGGAATCTTGTTGCGAAACAAGCTAATTGCTGAGCTTGCTGTGAAAATTTGCAACATAACATGCAATCGCGAATTGCACGTGGGGATTTATCAATTAGCTATACATCGCACCCACTGATTCGTTCCAATAAAACTGCTCCCTCGTGGGTATTGTGATGTGAACATTCCTCAAAACAAAAAATTAGCTGACACGTGCAAAGTCGAAGATCACACGTTGCCAAATTCCACGACGACCACGTTCCTCGTGAAACTCGCTCTCTCTCGTAGTCAAGACTAACGTTTTCATCGATGTTTTGTGGATAAGCAACTTTGCTGATGTCCGAACTAATGTCTTTTGTTACAGCATACTTTCCCGATGCGACAGAAAACACACGAAATTCGAAACTTGAAGAATCTGCAGTCAAGAAACGCGAACTTTCAACTTCAAGGTAGGTGGTAGACTGAGAAAAAATTGTGCATTTACCAGATTTGAGAAGCTAATATCGTACAACTTTGTTGTAAATGTGTCTGTTAACATGGAACTGAATATAGTATGTTTTAGCGATCCAGCCAATTTATTTTTCACGACTCTCTGAGACTCTCAGCGTTCGGCTAGCAGTTTTATCACATTTGCGGGCGCGTATTTCGGCTTTCTTGCGTTAAGAATAAAATCATTGATCATTAATGGAATCTTTATACATCAAACTCTAGCATTATTGATATAAGATTTCGTTTCACTGTCAAACACTGATAGAGCTGTCCTGGAATCTGAAATTTAGTAAACAGTGAGACGGCTGCATGGACGCAGGATCGTTCGTGTTTTGCGTGGCCGCACTTGGTGGTGGTTTTAGAAAAGTCCTGCATTGAAGAGGAACCAGCAAAAATAACCTGCATGAGTCAAAAAAAATCTTGCACTCCTGCTGGCTGTGAAAGATAACATACTTTTCCAGAAAGTCCTAGTCCCCTCCCGCCTCCTGTTGGTTGTGAAAAATAACATACCTATCCAACAAGTCGTAGTCCCCTCCCTTCCCCCCTTCACATTTCTAAGGCTTGCATTTTCACGCAGAAATGTTCATATTAAGTGTAATTTGGGGTTGGAATTGAAAAACTCGATTCTCATTCACGGTCGCCTTCGGGATTAATTATATGCAAGTTATAGGAGGCGCGGCGAGCTTTGAGTACTTCATTTTTGGGTCGGCCTGGGAGCTGTCTTGGATGCCGACAGACCTCTTTAGCTTAGTTTGTTTGTTTGTTCTCCCATTGTAGACTGTGTGACGTTACCCTTGAGAATTATTTCTTTCAAATCCAAAAAAATCCACATGAAAATGAATCAATAATTTGAAGATAATCAAAGGACAAGCATCACATGAAATGGGCAATTTGCATACGATGGGCAATTTGCATACGAAGCTAAAAAGGTCTACAGACCTCTTCAGATCAGACAAAGGGTTAAGTACGTAACCCATGAGAAATACATTTTCTGTTGCATGAATCGGCTAGGATGGAATGCTAGTCGATCGCAGGTTACTCCCCAGCATTCTGCTAAGTTGCCCCAAGCTGGGCTTGAACTCGCGCCGTTCGATCCAGAGGCTACCACGCCTCCTACCCTTGGGACATGTACAGTTATATGATCATTGCAGGATTTTATAATAACCGTCGTAGCTGGTAGTTAAGTTGCGATAACGCGCGTGCGTGAGCGAGGAAACGAACGCCGAAACCGCGGTGGCGAGAAGCCGTCTGCGAAAAACCGCCTGCCCTGATGGACTGTCTTTTTGGGTTTTCCGTAAGCTGGCGTTTAGCCCGACCAAGCCCCTCGTATATAATTTGGTTTTATCAACTGGGTTGATAATGTCAATTGGCCACCGTAAAGAGATTGAAGTGCTGACGTTTCGAGCGTTAGCCCTTCCTCGTAGCCTGCGAACACAGACGGATTTCCGGCTTTTGTTTCACGCCGCCGGTAAATACCGTAAAACAAAAGCCGGAAATCCGTCTGTGTTCGCAGGGTAAGCCCCTCGCGGCTTTCGCCTTTCAGTCGCACACGCGCGCTGACTCGAACTAAACTGCCAGCTCCGCAGGTTAGAAGTTATGGAAGGCTACGATATTTTTACGACGTTTTATTGTTGGTGACGCTGAGGTTCTCGTTAGATGAATTCTTTTCTCTTAAATTTTGTTTTCAGTCAAGCGTCTTGTTCCTGCGACATGTGTTCCTTCAACAAGTTAAAAGAAATAGAAAGCACTATTCCTCCTGGCGTACCCATGCCTTACTTGTCTTCATGGACGACCTCGCATTTCACCCAAACAAACGTTCATCGTGGTACGGGCGCACCGCTCGAACCGCGGACTGGGCAAGAGCAGCCTTACTGGCATCGGCCATGTTATTTTGGATGGCACCATATCACTAGTGGTAAGTACTAGTTGTAATATAAACTTTACTGTTTTACAAAGATTTGCAGCCAGCCCCGAGAAAACGATAATTGAACACGTAAACGTGCGATAAGCTTACTTTTGATGATGCCATGTCTTCAAGCTGCGTTTGATGCCATGTCTGACCCGTTCAATGTACTATAATAATTAGTTGGTGCATCGTCGAAACATCGTCGGACCCTCATGGGAGGTCTTGGGCAAACGTCAGAAATCTTCGAGTTGAACCCTCAAAGAGCAAGAAAGTAAAATTCCCCGCGCGCCAACATTTTGAATTTTATGACGTGGTGGCTGCCTAATTGTTTCACGTAAAAGATTCTCTTCTTCCAAACAATACTGTCAATAGCGGCACCCATTACACGTCATAAAAAATGGCGGTGCGCGGGAAATTTAGGGTTAAATAAAAGAATAGATACTAATGTAACCGCATGATTATACATACAAGTTTTTTCACTCTTGTGTTCATTTCTTCTTTATTTCCTGTTTTGTTTAAGGTATTTCTTTTCATTTATCTTCACTTAGCCTCCCAACTGACTCATCACACCGCTTACTGTCAGCCTGAAAATATTTCATCAACTCCACATCACTTTTCGCCATATCACGCTCCCAAATATCACGATACCGGTTGTCACGCTGCTGCAGATCTCGAATATCACGATCCAGCCACGGAAAACCGTCTCGGAGGAGAACTTGGTGGAGTAGCGTACGATCACGGGGAATTCCCGAAGATCGTTTCAGTCCACTCGATGGCTGAGAGGCCTAAAGAAACTTCTGTAACTGAAGCTACAAATTGCCATGGCAAGGATTGTGATGATAAGGAATCAAATTACGCACTTTTGGGAAACCCTCATGTAGAAGAGAAAATCGCTTGCAAAGATGTTATGGACGCAAAAAAGTCAACCGATCATTCCGTATCCACAATCCTAGATATGCCCTTTTTGAGTTCTGTTCACGTTCGGGACGTCGAACCGCTTTCCAAAGCTATCAGCCCAGGAAATAATGCACGGATAAGTCTCAATTCTGACGAACGCGAGCAAGGAAAGGAATGGAAAAGCAGTTCAGTTGAAGGCGACAATGCCGGAAAGGTAACAGGGTGGGGGGATGTCCTTGTTCCTTATTAATTATTAAATAATAAATAGTAAAAACTGAAGACGGACGCCTTTCGTCCTCAATTCGTCAGGAATCGGAGAAACGCATTGATCAAATGTGGCTTATGTATTATGCAGGGCATAATACACAGTTCATTTACATTGCGACAGGGCCCGTAGCCTTATAAGACTTATTTTGGTGTTTAAACGTTGATTCAATCGACCGTACGTGCTTCCTCCCATTATGCCGCCATCTTGGAAAGTTTTTGTTCATCACCTCTCCCATGGGGTCACTTTTGACTCGCTCCAGCCTTCTGTGCGCTATTCATCCCATGTTGCGGCTTCGAAAAATTGTGCTCGTAAAAGTAGCATAATATGGTACAAGAAGGGCTCGGATCAGCCTGGTAGTGGAGTGGTGAGAAAGGGATGTGCATGTCCGAGGTTCCGGTTCGATTCTGGTCATTGACTTTTTCTTTCTTTTTTGCGGGAAATTCGATAACAGCCAAAACGTGGCTAAAATGTCGTCGCTTGTTTACGAAAGGGAAACGTGCTTCGCCCTACGTTTTCGCAGATCTCAATTTTCCATTTCTTTCTTTTTTTTTTTTTGTTTCAGTTCGAGACCTCGCACTAGCTGAACGCGTACCTGAGATTCAGAAAGGCCTGATACCTCATTTAAAGTAATCGTCTCTTTAGGGCTTATTCAGTCAGTGTAATTAGAGCCACTCGATTCAGCAAAGTTTGTTGAAATACTAAAAGAGTTTCCAACTCTAAGTATTCAAATTAGCGCGAGCACTCATGATTACTCGCAAAATGGTCTGGTAATATGGCGCGAATCGGCGCAACGTTGGCTCGCCCACAATTTGCTTCTTCGCTGGTGTAGCAAATGTAGGTACAGGCCTCGGTGTTTTTTGTACCGACCACGCTGCACTCGGTTTATACTGGCAAGATCTCGGGCCGATATTGTCCCAATACGGCCATCGCGCTTGATTAATACTAAAAGATGTATTTATAAAAACAAAGAACCATAGTAGTGTATTAAAGTCGCTCTAAATAGCTTCTGATTCAACACAATTTGTTTAGATGCCAAACAGTGCTCTGAAAAGCCCAAAACTCGCTGAAGGATTGTCGAACGCAGCTCTTACAGAATGCAATAGTGGATTGGCAATGACTGGTACCGAATCGCCAACGATGTCCCAGGAAAAGAAGACAGGCAAGTACCCATCAGAGTTCCCGAATATCCCGACATTGAAGATAAGGAAAAATGCGCTAATTCTGCATCGCGTTCGAAAAATCAAAAAAATCTTTAAACGGCTGGAACATGAGCAATCAGAGCGCAAGAAAGTGCGCTTTCTTAAGAAGGTAAAAATACTTCAAAAAGAAATTGAGCTACTTACAAATGGGTCATCGCATCACGAGCGGAGCGCTGGAAATGAAAAAAGCCCTTTGACTGTTTCACCTGTCAAGACGTCATCTTTGGCGCCAAATAAGGAAAAGATAGAGCGCAAAAAGCTGGTTGAGGCGGGATTCGCAAAGCGAACTGACGAAAAGTTCGAAGTTTGCTCATTTATGGGAAAATACCGAAGTTCGGAAAAGCCAAAAGGAGAAATGTCTGAAAATGGACTTAGGATGAATTTGTTTGAGAAACTGGGATTTTCGAGTGAGGATGAAAGCTCATGCCAAGTGTCCACTTCAAGCGACGCGACTTCCTCAGATGGTTCGATCGATTCTCAAACTTCTGAAGTTGTACTCGAAGAAGAATCCTTGAAGAATGACTTTGGGAGGAAAGATGAAGTTCATTCTCGTCGATTTCACTCGGAACAGTCGGTGAACACCAAATGTCACCTAGAATTCAGTGAAAAGGTTAGCATCGTGGTGAAATCGGCAGACACGAACTGCAAAGATGCGTTTGAATACCGCGAAACTGCAGGCGGCGTGTGTAGTCCACCTGAAGTTTTTAACAAAAGAAGAGAGGTGCCGAAGAGAAAGCAATTAAATGTTGTTTTCAATGGCCTTTCCGTCAAGAGGCGCTGCAAAACTCTTCCAAAGAAAGTGGTCTGGAATAAATACGATCCTCGGCCACTGCACTTTGATGAAGGTCGACAGAAATCAGAAGGTGAGAAACGGAGAAAGTGAATTGTTTGTATGGCATGATATTTAGCTTAGAAATACATTTTTTCGTTCCTAGTAGCCATAATCGCCGTTTTGCTTCAAGCGTTAGCACTTCGTACTGATTGAAGATAAAGGTTGGGGACCACTCATCGTGTGAACTAGTCATTTTTGTGGGTAAAAAAAATAGAGTCGCAGGGATCAAAATTTGGTTCCTGCGACTCGCCCCATGAATTGAAATTGGTTTGAAATTGTGGGACTCCCCAAAACCCTATGGCTAGGTGTGTGTAGAAATTTTAGTTACCATGAGCGTTCAAAGTGAAGTGTTTCTTTATTAGAGTGAATGCCTGAAATCGGATTTAAGGTTATGAAAATCTTGATTTTCGTGGGTGAACATGCCCCTAGACTGCCCTACTTTGTTATATTTGGTTGCAAATACAGTTCATCCCCCAACTAACAAACATGGCCGGTCAATAAGAACAGTTATTCCAGTACACTTTCAATATCATCATGCACCTATGAAGGTAAAGCCTGGGGGATTTGACAGTAGTTATTGTCTCTGTAGTGGGGACTTTTGACCGTTTTAGTGCACTTTCTCACTACATTTTATTGACTTTAAGCGACTCTTTTGACCATCCACAAATGTCCTGGAGCAGGGCTTTTGTTCAAGTGCCCCAGCCTCCCCTTCCCCTGTCCCCCTCTGGCTTAACATTGATTGGTGCCTTTTTTCTACTGTTACAATTTGATCTGATATTAGGTTTAGCTTGATCATTTTAATTTACGTGGGCAGTGTTTTCGGTAGTGCGGGATCACCTAAAAACATGGATTGGTAGGGTGAACCAGGGTTATAAATAATGATAAAGAGGGTCGGGGGACATTATGCATGAGCAAAGATCAATCAAAAATCCCACCATGGGTGGTACAGTTAAATAACCATCTGATTATTTCATTTTCATAAATGATCACTGTATTTGTGGGGTGGGGAGGGGGGCATGGCTGTAGTGGTGGGGTGGGGGTAATTTAACTGGTGATGAACTAATTTTAAGTGTGAATTGGATTCAACTTGAACATACGTATTATATTGTTAGTTCTCTTGACTCATTCGTTATTTGCCTTGTTAGGAATCACAATAAAACAACAAAATTTCTCAAGCCAGGCCAAAGAACATTGCCTAGAAGAAAACAACAACGGAAATCCATTTGAAGTCAATCCAGGCGTCAATGATGACGTCAATGAATCATGCCTGTCAATCAATCCTGACACTGATTCATCAGGTTCAGGGGATCCTGAGGGTTGCTGGGTACATGATGACGACATCCTGCAAAGGCAGCTTGAGTTACGTGAAAGCAAAATAAGTGATTTGCTTCAGAAACAAGAAGAGCTGTTACAAGCAATCGAGAAAATTACGACTAAAACACTCCCAAGAGATTAACTCAAATATTTGGTGACATTTTTTCTACCATATAATCCAACATTGTTCACAAGAGTCGTTTCTTTGATTCCTATTAATTTGAAAGTCCGGCGTTTTTGGAACATTTGTGTGATGAAGGAATCGTGCCTGGCGAACGCTTAACGTGAGTTTAGTTGGCGGTTATCCAGTCCTGAGTTTTATTGAATCAGATTTGAAGTCCTACTTCAGTTGAGCTTATACTGTGCTACAAGTTGGGTTATCATCTTTCGAATGTTATCAACGGAGTTTTTATTGAATTGTTTTTCAAAAGCAGTTTTCTTGATAAAGGATTTAGAGGGTCGTTGTCCTTTAGTAATAACAGCTATTTGTAATATGTGATTGATTCGAGGCATTTATAATGCTTGATCCGTTGCCTCAGAGACGTTGTTCGAACGTTGATTGCAGTTATCAAATTTACGAGGTACATTTTTGAACATTGAAAATGTAGAGGTTTTTTTATAATTATTGTACAACCTAATTGGTTGAATATAAGTAAAATATTTGTTTTATTGACTGCTGTTTTGTTCTTTTGTTGATTGTTAGTTACTGCAGTTGTAATTATCATCTGCTTGAGGTTATCCAGCAAACCAGCATTTTTTTCTGCCATTGTATTATATATTACTTATGTCGCGTTGGGACGGAACATCAGAAATTATACACTGGGAAAGGGATGTGGGGGGAGGGGCTGCGGGGGGGCTAAATACCCAAGAAATCGTGCATTGAAAAAGTAGCACAGTTCTGACTCTGTTACTTTTGAAAACGACGATCAGAGCGTAAACTATACCATAACTCGACAAGCCATAAATTTCAAAACTACAGTACATCATTAATACGGCCACCAACGGGCCATAAAAATTTGGCCGTATTAACGGGACAGGGTCAAATTTCACATTTACACGTCTAAACAAATGTAACTTAACAAGCATCCAGAATGCAGAAACTTCAATCCGTGCATACAGTATTAACGAAGAGAACTTTGAACGTAATTGGATTTTAAGATCAAAACAAGAATCAACCTGGTTGTACATAACCTTCTAAAAAAACAATTATAAAGACTCCGATCTCTCTCACTTAACATCATGTTGTTTATTTGTTTTGTTTGACAAAAGCGAACGCATATTTGGTTTGAGTGATCAGGTTAACGGGGTAAAATTATAAAGGATTACACGGGTTGGGATTTCAGAATGTGGCCGTTGGTCCCATAGACGGGCCCGGGTGGCCGCATAAACGGGTTTTTCGCAATCAAAAAAAATTGACCGTTATAACGAGGTGACCGTGAGATTGGGTTTCACACTTGATCAAAACACCAAAAAAATTTGCTCCCAGTAAGAACTGCAATCCTCTCGAACCGCAAATATCTGTTCCTGCAAAACACTTAAAGTAGCCAGTCCGCAAAATAAAGCTCACAAAAGTTTCATGCTACACGGTGTGCGAGCGGTTTTCATTCAAGTGTATGAAACCCAAACTAAGAATTCCGACCAATCACAATTGACATAGATCAGTAAATCGATCAAAACTCGAAACAAAAGCAAGTACATGAAGATGGCGCGAAACGCAAGAAAACGAGTTAAGATTGGGTGAGCAAGTGTCGCGAGTTTTATTAAACCAATCACTTAGCATACTAATGCGAAACCAAAGCAAACGAATTACTTTCGACATTCATTTGAAACCGAGTTCAATGGGAGCAGGTCACAGTAGTCAGAAAAGTTCGAGATGTAAATTCATCCTTAATGAATTGCTACTTGTCAAATACATTTTTATATAGCTGAAACAGTAGGCAGTGGACAATTTTTCGCCGTTTATACGACGTTCCTATATGTACGCAGAGGAAAGGCTCTCAAGCAAAAACATAACATTTAACACCGATAGAAGGCTCCAACCGAAATTTTGCCTTATGAATTGAAGCACCTCAAATCATCTGCGTGAATCCGTGAATTTTCTAAAGTACTTTCAGTCTATCTTGACTTTCCTGAAAAATGTGTGAAAAGTGTGTTCGCCCTGCAGAGTTTTCACTTTATTTTTCTTTCAAAATTACTTTGATTTAAAGGGGTAATTTTCTTTCACAGAAAATGGAAAAAATTCAATTATATTTTGAAGTGGCCCAGTTATCTTAAGGTTGCTATTGTTAGCGGCTACTAATTTTAGCGATTTTAATTTGTTTGAGCAAGATTTAGCAACCATTAAATTTAGCGATTTTCCGAAAATTAAAAAAGTTTGGCGATTTCGTGAAAACCAGACTTTAACGAACATATAGCTAAAATGGAAATAAATGTTCAGGAAAAAAATAGCCCTTCAAACTGAACGGACATTATCATTATCAGAACAAAGTTAATTATTGTCTAATTATTGAAATTCATGATCAGCTTAGGTAATTAAGTATTAGAATATAATTTGTGTAAGTAATGTTTTTTAATTGGTAAGTAATGTAAATAGTTTTTTTTTGCAGTAATAAAAAATTTAAAAAAAAAAAGATCAGGAAATGGGAACCCGTCAGGGAAAGCTAGCAGTCTTGCCCTCCAACACGGCATCCACATTTTAAAAAGTCGACTATATGTTTAAAATTTTGTTTTTCTTAAATTTAACGAGTGCTAAATTTGACCGAGACAAATTGTAATGGATACTAGCCCAATTTAGCGATTTTTGCCAACCTTGTTAAAATTGCTAAATTAGTAGCCGTTAATAATTGTAACGTTAAGGTAAGCAGCATCTTATATCTATGTATATTTTACAAAATAATCTCATTTTTATCGTCGCGTGCGCCAATAAGTTTTGGTGCCATATAATGGCGAAAATTTTAAACAAATTTCCATATCGGCCTGTGCTTCAGTAGAAGTGCTACATTTTAAGCACAAATTATTTTTTCTTTTAGCGACATTCAAGTAAACTGAAAACGGCGTTTTCTCGAACTCCGAACTAAGTTTAAAATTTGGATTTAACATTTTCCGCTTTCGTGTTCAGTTTGTCCCCAAAACGCATTCTGCACAACCGAATCCCAGTGTCGTGAACATTAGCATAGCGATGACATACAGCCATCTTGAAGCGTGCACGTGACCAACCGAACGGTCGCGTGCCAATCCGACACGACGAAGGTCGATCTTGTGATCACCAAGACATCTGGAATTTACTGGCGCTAGATATTTCCTTGGTTGGCAGACAATAACTGTCATAATGTCTTTTCGTCAATATCTTGTGTGAAGATTCCGTAGTTTTTCTTCTTTCGCTCTTCTACTATGGCACAACTGAAAAACAAAAAAAAAAAACAAAATCAGGGATCCGAGAGAAATTTAAAGAAGAACATGTTGGGAAGCTCGATTCATCACTCATCCATCCATCCATCAGTGCTTACTTTTCATTTGGCGGGGACATTGACTGACCGGCCTGTCCATAGTTCAACTACAGGAGAAGGACTGGTACGAGTACGGAAGAGGGTATCTCTCTTTCGCATAAGACAGCAAGTTCTTACCTTTCTTTTCTGTAAAAAATTCTGAATAAATTCTTCTGTTGTCATGTTTTCTGTGAAGGGTATAAAAAGGGTGAAAATTATGACAAACGGTTGATAAATTGTTTTGTCTCCATAAGACAGCAAATTAATAAAAAGTCATTTCAAATCGATGTGACTTTGCAAAATGTAAACTCTTATAATAAAACTCACTCGAGAGAAACTCATCTGCGATGGCCTTGAAAAAAAGGAAAGAAAAAAGTATTCAGTTCATTATCTGAAACAATTAGCTCATCAAATCACTAAGAACCATGCCAGTAACTGTGCTGAAAGATTGGTAGTACACAGATCAAGGAAATCTAGGTCAATATATAATGTTTCAACGAATACAGAAGGTAAAACTTAAAGAGCACATCAAAGAACCACTCCCGAACCCGATTAAGGAACGATTGACGAACCAAACGAAACTCTACAGTGTGTAATAAAATGCTCTCTAGTCATTTTCTTACATCAGATTCTTCTTCAGCCTGGGTAGCTGCTTTTTCCATATGCGTTTGAATCGCGGCTATTGACAATACCTGTGAACATGAAAATAATTTATTGATTGCGAGATCTAGCAACCTTGGATCAAAGAAATGCTACATTGGAAAACAGATAGCACCGTTCTCACTGTCCTGTCGGAAAAGGTCGACTGTAGATTGAATTCAAAGTGATCGCGTCTAATAATTGCAGATCCTATGTTGGAATCTTAGTTATAGTTAAACAAAACTAACAAAACAAAACAAATAAACAAACAAACACAGACAGACAGACAAAATAGACCTAAGAAAATACACAGTCACTCAAAACAATAAGCCAGCAAAAAGGTGTAGACTTCTTGAATTTTACATTTTTTAATAGATTCCTAATTTTATTTCGAGAGAGAGTTCTACTCACAGCTACTGTCAACGACACAAATTCATAAATCAAGTTATTATTATATTAGAGTACGACATTTCGTCTATTGCTTTCGAATTCGTCACATTGCTAAACTAAGGCCATTCGATATTCGAAGACCGGCTCACCTCAGTCATCTCCCTTTGTTTTTGACTGCTATTTGCAAATTCCCGTTTCAACTCTGACACACGCTCACACTGCAGAGGAAGTTGAGAAAATAATAAAATTTGAGACAATTTTCGCGACACATTTATTTCGCGATTTTGGAGGTCGCATTTTTCGCGACCCTTTAAAATTTCGCGATTTGGCGCGAATTTTCCATTCAAACTTGCTTTAATTTTGCGTTTTTACTAACGTGGAAAGTTTGTTAAACATTTCTTGAATTATAAAACGATTTTACAGGAACATCAACACTGACTGAAACAAAACGAGCTTCATATGTCAACAATGACAACAAAACGGTTCTCAGAAGCTGTTCATATTAACGTGGACGCTAAAAAAGCCAACATTCTAAGAACGCATGCGTATAAGTGTCGCTAGAATTTTTAATATGTAATAAGGGACACTTATAAACAAATTTTTATTAGTCTCTTTGAAACAATAATAATAATAATAAGATCATCACCTTTGGAATTGAATGGAGAGTATTCGTGAAAGAAATCATTAGTTTTCCCATCTTGTGTTTTAACCGTACTTTATAGTTTTCATTTTGATAAATTAAAATTCTTACCTTTTTTAAAAGTTCGTCCTTACTGCCTTCCAGTTTGGATTGAAGGGACAAGTTAAACCCTGTTGAAAATCTAAAGTTCAGTTTAATTGCAAACAGTTTTTGAAATGTACTTGTACATTCTACAAACTAGTGTGATATTGGAATGGCCAATAAGAAATAATTAACAATTATTCCACGAGCGCGCATTGGATATGAGTTGGCTATAACCATCTCATATCCAACAAGCAAGAGTGGAATAATTGTTTTATTAAAAATGCCCCAAAAATATTGTACAAACATTGCAAAAATGCATTCTTTTACGCGTACACGTACCTTTTTAGTAGGACAATGGTATATGAGCTCATATACCATTGCCTCTCAACCAATCAAAACTCAGGAAATGCAATATACCATAGCTAAAATAACTGCATGTATACTCACTAGCTATTTCTTCATTTTTCTTTATTAATTCTTCTTTATCAACTTCTAACTTTTTAACCTACCAAAAAACAACATTTCTTAAATGTAGAGTAGACTTCGTCTTCGTGAGGGCTTATCTCAGACAGTTTATGTAACTTGAAGCAACTAGGAGCATTGTTCCCCCCTCCCATAACAACTTCCCCCCCCCCCCCGAGAATTTTTTTCTATATTCCCAGGTAAAGTGTGTCATGTTCAAGAAAAAAACACACTGACACTAGCCACAGGATTTTAGTCAGGATTCGAAAAGTTGTCATCCAAAATACGCGATGGGGCCTGTTGAAATGAACAACTCATAAAGCAACATATGGAAAATAAAACAATTTTCCTTATAAAGTGGCCGTCCACAGGACGCCTGGACGCCCATCTTGCTAAAAGCCTGCCTAGCCACCAACAGGGCTACAAATGACAGTCGGGCATTGGGCAATGGCCAACCAAAATTTGCCAATGTCCAATAAAATCCTAACTGTAATCAGGCAAAATGTTCGGACAATTTTGTACACCTTCCAATGCAAATGTTTTGCGTCAACAACACGTTATCGAAGAGTTCTGTAACACGATGTCCAACTTGTCAATGTCTGACATAGTCAGAAAGTCACATGTCCTTTTGGCAGGTGAAAAAAATTATTTGCAGCCCTGAACCATGGTCCAGCTGAATAATCATAAGGCCTGTAGGTCTTGAGTAATAAAATAATGCCAGCTTGTACACAATGAACAGAGCTGATCACTTACCAAATCTAGTTTTGTTAAAAATATGTCCATAATTTCAGGTTTATCACTAAGATCCTTCAATTCTTCCAAACTAAGGATTAAAATGAACACAAGTATCATCAGTGTAGATAAAGTTATACATGGAAAAATACAGGCCGGGATATATATGTATGGAGAGGCGTCTCTTAAAACTGGACTACATGTATTCCCGTTCCCTTTTAAAAATAAAACAGCAAGCCATCATTCTCAAGTTACAATTCGGCCACTCTGTCCTTGTCCTTGAAAACTACAGAGGCCTCTACTCATGTTTTGGTTCCCCGAGAGGTCTTGAGGGCAGCAACAAATGGCTTGTTGCTCATGGAAATGCTCATGGATGAGCATTTAGATGTATGGCATTTCTCCATTAACACATCGTAGCTCCCAAATTGGCCCAGCTAAATATGATAGTAAGAAAACTTAAAATGGTTTGTTTGAATCAATAATTCACAGTTTCCACTGGTTAGGTTATATACAGTCTGCAATTTTAAATGTACACCTCCACATAGGACAGACACTTATACATGTACATGTATAAGACAGGCAACAAGTGTTTTTTTTTTCAGACAATTTACTGTACAATGTATCTTTACTATCTGTAACATGCCTCTAAAAAGAACATTGCAGCATTTAAGAAACTTACCTCAAACTATCAAGTTCTGGAAATGAGCATTTAGCTGTTTGGGAGGGCCTGGGTGGGACAGGCGGTCTTGATGGAGTAGTCTTAGTGATCTGACGGAATAATGACGTTACTCAAGATAGATTTACATGCAAACTAATCTGTGAAATGGCATCAAGAGTCATGGCAGGACACATGATGCCCAACTTTTGGAGGGATTTTTACAGGCCTGTTACAGAAACATAGTTTACTTCTCTAAGTAAACATAATCTTTTTCTGTTACTGTAAATGTACTGTATTCTTTTTCTGCCAAGTGCAACAATTTTTAAATATGCGAATTTTCTTCGTCCAACATGAGAATCATTTGCTAGTTAGCTAACAGAACAGAATTTTTTTGATACATGTAGAAGACTTTTACCTGTAGGTTTTGGATGAATCTCAACCACTGGTCTGAATGACATACCTGAGAGTTGCCTGTTAAGTGTGGCATAGCTCCCGTGCTGGTAACAACAATTGGTGAGTACTGGCTTATTGGTGAATTGAGTGAAGAATAGGAAGGGTTACTGGAAGGTGCTACGGTAGATTGTGGAGTATATTGATAACCAGGAAAACCAGAAAAAGTATATTGCGATAAGGGCTGATATCCACTAGAACTTGCTGGGAATCTGTGAAATTTAATAAAAGAACTTGTTCATTAATTAAGCTGTTCACAGTCACCTTATGAGGAATTTTTATTAAAGCTGCTACTTCTTAGCCTCAAAAGTAACAAGGACTGACACCAAAGTTTATGAGAAGAAATAGCAGGAACAGGGAATACATGTAATTGGAAGGAGGCATCTCGCCATTTTCGATTCTCGTCCCCATAGCCCTTTTCCTTTTTCTTAGCCGATGGGGCCTTGGCACGAAAAACGAAGGGCTCTGGGGACATCTCATGGGAATATCTAATTTTTTTTATTGGCCGTTTGCAAACAAAGAAATCTTAAATGGAAGTCAAAATGTTCGCCAGCCGCCATATTGCAGCACACAACATGTAGAAGCATCAATACTATATACATGAAGTCCAGAAGCCCTAGAATCTAGGACTGGAAATCCTATGTCCCCAGAGACCTTTGCTTCTCATGCCAAGGGCTATGAAAAGGGCTATGAGGACGAGAATGGCTATTTTCTCATAGGAGAAGACTGGGGATGAGTCAGGGGGAGAAGACATGCCCATACCCAGACCCCTACCTGATCCTCCAAGTTGGGGTGTGTATGGAGCTAACAAGTGGGACGGGACCCACAGGTGAGCAGAAAAGAACACAATGAAGTGATTGTTTTCATGCTACATGCACATTTGTGTTCTCTGGTACTGGGTTCCGCATTCTAATGAGAACCCTGTAAATGGGTACTGGCTAATAGACCATTCCGATACATAATTATTCTGAATAACACGTCACTGAGGTTTGGGGAAATAAAACAAAGATTTTGCATCGAGGCTTAGGGATGAATAAATAATTTCTTCTGTTTTATTCCCCAAAGCCTCTGCACCATGTCAGAATTTTAATACATCAGAATTGGTCTATTCAATGCTGACGGTAACCCTGTGGTGAACAAGAATCCCATTCAGTGGGGATCAGTAGAAATACTCCTGGTAAAGTCTGCATACGAGCCTAGTGGCCCATCAGCCAAGGGCTTATCCCAGATTCCTTCACATGAAGCGACAGAAAGTACTCTTCCCTGGATGGGATGCTAGTCCATTGCAGGGTCACCCCCCAGCAGTAAATTCTCTGGTACCCATTTATACACCTGGATGAAGAGAGGCACTGTGAGAGTAATAAGTGGCTTGCCCACAAACACAATGCAGTGCGCAGGCCAAGGATCAAACCCAGACTGCCTGATCTGGAATCCAGCACACTTAACCACGCTTCCCTAGTCGCTGGTGGGCCAGTACGCTCATACGCAGACCTTTACCTTAATTACATAATTTTCTCACTAATAAATGAAAAGAACATATTTGTGCTGTAAAGAGCAAACAAAAATAACAAAAAACTATACTTACTGGGGCTGGGACATCATTTGACCAAGAAACTGAGGGGGGTTGTCAGAGAATTCTTGGACAAGATCTGCGATGGTTCCACCCAAGTTGGAGTGCATGTAAAACTAAACATCAAGAACACAAGACGAAATGACTGAGTTACTGTGCCTTTCAATAAATGATTATGTCAACTCAGCTTTGTTTGCCACAGTCAGACATCTTAGATCTTTCATGAAACAAAAGCTCACAAAAACAGTTCAAAAGGTCACAACTGTGGGTTGAGGTTAGTAGGTTTTGGTGCACTCCATTTGTTTCTGTTTTCAAGGTTTGTTGATTGCCACCATAAATTATTATAAAAAACAAAAATTCCTCCCAAAACATCTTTGGTTTGATTGTCATGAATAAATCTTATTATTGTCACCTGGTACATGTAGTTAATGACAGCTACACATGAGTCGGGTTTTGACAATATTAATAAAATAATGAATATCTTCTTACACTATTTATGCCAGGACATCCCACGACCACCATCTTAGACATAAAAAAAGTTAATAATTAATGTGAAAATAATGTTAGTAGAACACAAAAATGAGCCTACATTGTACTTGATTCATTAAGAAGAGTTTCTCTCACTGTGATAAGAGATTCCTTACTTGATCATTAACCCATGGATGAACCAAAGGCGGAGATACTTTGATGATGGGTCTCTCATTAGGAAATTGTGGTGGCAAAGTTCTGCAGTTATAAAAGTGAACATGCAAGAGTTAATACATGTAATACTATTATCTAGACAAAGCCATTGGCATCGCTTTTCTACGCCATGACACAATTCTTATTGCTGCAGTAACCTGAATAAACAAATGACAGAAAAAAAACTACAAGAGGGTGCCACAGGCGAGTAACTTTTGGCTTTGGGCGACTAGAACAACTTTCTTTGCTCATATAAGCTTAGGTGCTGGGCACCCAGAATCAACCTTTAGGTTCCTCGTAATTCTTAGAGTACAGCTTTGACAATGCATAGCCTGGGATCATGTAGTTCTTTAGATATTTTGCATTAGGCTACAGTGTAACAATGTTTACAGCTGCAGTCAGTCAGTCTGTCTGTCCATTTCTAAGACTATTCGTCTGTCTGTCTGTCCATCTGTCACCTGTCTGTCCATCCATTCGTCCATTATTCATTCATTATAGGTAGACATGTATATGTTGTGGTGGCTCAATTTTATCCTTGGTTTAAAAAAAAAGAAAAAAACTTTTATTTTTCTTTGTTTTTTGGGTATGGTTAATATAATTATATCATAATTAGTTTGAAACGAAGGAAAATAAAATTTGAATCAAGGATAAAATTGAACCACAACAGATACATCACATTAAAAGGTCAATATCTTGAACATTATTTTTGGCAGTGCACTTCTCTTTTACATGTATAACAATCACTATGGGAATTTTTAAAACATCTATAATAAGCATTAATTTGGATATAATTGTGATAATAAACACCTTTTAACTAATACAATATTATTAATATTATTATCAATGAAATGATTAGGTGAAATAGCCAACAGTTTGGTTTCATACATGTTCAGAAAAACAGTTGAATTTCCCACATTGAAAGTAACTCTGTATTCCACATCTCTCTGTACTTCTGTGATACTGCAATCAAACAATGATTATACTGTACAATGACATAATGCTCCACCAAGAGTTAGCAACAAAATGTAAAATGAACTGAGGGAAAGGAGTGGTGAGGAGGAAGACAGGGAGAGAGGTAGAATGAAAATAATGAAAGAAAGAGAAGGAAAGAAGCAACAACAACACACACCTTATTACCATGATTATAAAGAAATTACAAAACATCCTTTATTAATAATAATAATAATAATAATAATAATAATAATAATAATAATAATAATAATAATAATAATAATAATAATAATAATAATAATGTGGCTGGTGTGATGCCAGCTATGTTGGTTACACGTGTCGGCATCTTTACCAATGATTCGATGAGCATAAAATATCTGGATCAATATTCAATCACAGCCAAAGTCAACACCCATCAAGAACAATAACATCTAATATGTTTCACATTCTTGATAAATATGTGATACTAGTGGGGTTTCAAGCTGCATAGCTGCACCGGACCTCAGAGTTCGATTGTGCTTAAATTGCTTCAGTCGCAGGTAACCTGGCCATTCATTATTACTAACAAATTTACACTAGTTCAAAATGCAGAAATATAATGGTAAAAATTTGCTCAGTTCATGTATAACAAAAGATAATTGAGCTGAGTACACAAAACAAGGAAAAAACAATTCGAACATTAGTACATGTTGCAGGTTTACCAAATTTGAGTGTTGTTCAAGGTTTGTATGGTTGGAGGGTCAGGTGACCCTCTAATCCATACTAAACTTTCTTGTTTGAGGGATTTTAAAGGAGCTATGTTAAAGACCAACCATTTATTTCCCTTTTCTCCAGTCGTGCTCAAATTTAACAATCTGAATGCTTCATGTGGTAGGATTCCCTTTTCAAGTTTACCCAGTCGAACACAATAGCACAATTTGCGGTTAGCATGACATTTTGAAATATTGAATTAAGTAAAAATTGGAGTACATTTATAGATTAAGCAGCTAGTTTTAAGGGTCGTTTGTTTATGAGTGCTCTGATGAGATAAAACGTTGGTTTGGGATACCGTAGAGGTTTCTGCTACTCTTTATTATTGCTTTGCAAGGATATATTTTCTTTATAACGAAGAAAAAAGGTAGTTTTCCCCGTAATTTCAATTAGACTAGTAAACATTCCTTCGTGTGAGACTCACATCAACATTGCAGACAAAGATTGCACAGTACGGAATGGAAATCAGCTTTGATGTCCAGTTTTGGGGGAATTTATGTTGAAAAAAGAAACACTTGAGGCATAAACGAGATTTGAAAGTGGGCTGGTCTGTTGTATAATGAAAGGCGTCCAGGTACTGGACAACAAAACAAGGGGGGAAAAAAACGAAGGAAGAGATGACTTACTTGTGAAGCCTACGCAATGATTCAATCTGCTTTAGTCTTTGTTGCTGAAGAGCTGTTGTAGGCGGTAGCTGAGATTTCGGCGTTTTCGATGATCCAAATAGCCAACTCATAATTCGTAAACTGCCCGAGATCGAGGAACTTAAATGTGGACTAATAACCTAGGTCCATTTGATCCGCCATTTTGAACTAATTATAGCATGATGGAATGGTGGAAACCGCTGACTACTCATGGACTGGAAACTTCGTCGTTCCCAGGGCCTTCTCAGTTTTCAAAATGGCGGCGCCATTTTGAAAAGAAGAATTGAAGACCCTGGGGACGAGTTAAGACATAAAATTAAAATACGGTGGAAAAATTTAATACTACATCTCTTGTAGGCGTCATTTTTTTTTTCAAACGCACGCAAAATAGCATTTTATGTTTGACGGAATCGCGGGACAATTTACTTCTAGTCCCTGATTTTATCACCAGACAAAATGGGGATTTTATCTCCAATATTTGCATATGTGACACATAGCAAGTAATTTTCATTGTAATCCTTTGTTAATGAAACCATGCATGATAACTTTGTGTCGGCTGAAAGCTAATAACAAAATGAAAAGTTACATTTGACGCTGATCTACCGGAAAGTCGAAATTGGTCAACAGAAAATGTCAATTGTTTTCAACAGTTGTTAGCCTCTTTTATTGCCATTAACATTTCCCCCATTTTTTCACAACAGAAATCGACCGGTTTTTAGAAATTAATATGTTTCGACGTCGACCCCCTATCGGTAATTTTTATCGATTTGAAATTCGCAGTTTTGTATTTTAATAGCCAAGGCAAAGCTTGAAACATTTAGCACGGTTAACTCGAAACCCCACTTGAAATCGATACACTTGAAGAAAATTTGAAGACCTTGTTTAGAATGGTGACTGACGCGGATATTTTTTTTCTAACGGCTGTCTTCCTTCATAAAAAACATTCGACTTAACGGCGTTCATTATTTCAGAATCATCCTTTCGTAATGAAAGTTTTCATTTTAGTTTAAACATTTGCATTAATAAATAATACAGGAATATATTTCTGCCAGCCACTCGGTCATCAACCATTATTTTGTCATAATTACTTATTTGGCTTCGGTACTTTCTAGGCTCGATTTCATGTCGACCCTAATGAATCAAAACTTTTAGCTTTGACGCTCGCTTTGTCTTGGCGTTCAATGCAATTGTGTAATTGTAATAGTTTTCGAAAACTTAGCCTATGTTTCCACTCTTTGTTTCGCCAGTAATTAAGTGCAAACGCTGTAGGCGATTTGACAGAAATTCAGTATTCTGCACCGAGTGAGCTTATCAAACATCCATTCAAAAAAGACGCCGGTTGCCTCAACTGGCGAACAACACAGTTTGCCTATCAAACGGTCAAGTTCACAAACTTTTCACTTTACCCATCGCTCATTTTCTTTTACACATTTTATTTTCATTTCTTTTTTATCATGAATACTCTCGCACGAAAAGCCAAGAAACCACTGAAAAACTTTGGATTAGCCGCGTGCTAGATAATGCAGATAATTACCGTGGAAAAATCACAGCATTTTCGTACGTATATGCTGCCGAAATCGTGCGCTTGCCGGGGCTTTGAAAGGCAATCAAAGCTATTTTGCGTTGTTTGCAATAAGCACCCTTCGCCACTTTCCATTTAATTCAGCAGGGGACAGAATTAAACACAAACAACGCAGGTCAGCAAATATAATGCTGTAATTTCCAAGCGAAACGTTTTCTGCAGCCCCGTTGGTAAGGTGTTGATCATCTGTCAGGCCAAACAATTAGGAGAAAAACGGGAAACGCTGCTGACAAATGTCGGCACAAGAAATAAATTTGTATTTCCCATTTCCTTGCCCAGAGGTTCAAATCTTGTCACTGTTGATAATCTTAAGAGGGGCGATAAAACTAGAGTGTTTTTAACCAAAGAACTCCTAACGTTCGACAAACAACATTGATCGATTATGGATATCGCTTTCTCTAGCTCACACCTCAGAGCGTGGGATTAAAGATTATGTTTTCTTAAATTCAAGTGCCGAAAAGAACACTTTGACAGCTAATGACTGGACTATTACTACATATAAGTGAAACTTGTTTGACGAAAACCGCCGCACGCTCCCGCGTCGTCACGTTCATGACAGCCAACGCAAACTAATTTTCCCGCCGAAAACGACGAAAAAAATCGCGCGCGCAAAAAGCGAAAACCGAATATCGCCGAAATCAAACTCTCTTGTAAATCGGCAAACAGATCATCTCGAACACATTTTACAAACAATCCCAGTGTTTTATAAAACAAAGACAATGGTCATAATTGAAAGCTTTGATTTTTGTCACTTGCACAGCCTCTTTAAGCCCAATAAATGTCGCACGGAGTTTACAAAGACCCGTCGCTGTTTCACCATCTGCCTGGGCGCGCTAATGTAATCCTTGCGACTTTGTACTGGAGAGCTTTTTTCTCATTTTTTTTTTCTCGCGAATCAACGCGAAATATTGCCAGTGATTTTCGTCTTCAATGACAGAAAAACGATTAGAATAGTGTCGATTAAGAGCTATTCGCCCCATTTTCGCTTCGTGTTTGTTTAAGGCGCGCTCTAAGCGGTAGCCTCTTTGAACCGATTGTGTTCCCGCCGCGTTCTTTAAGCATCTACAAACATGTAATACCCATTTGAGTCATTTCATCACTGCCTTGCTTATCCCGAAAGCCGTGCTTTTCATTCCAGCCTTTCCCTTATTTACCGATTCGCTCATTGTGCGGCTATTCACTTATTGTATTTTGTGGATGTAATCTTTTGTTATGGAGATATTAGTGTTAAAGCAATTGTAATTCATTCACCTTTGTTATTCATTTTATCTTTTCTTGATCGTCCATTTATTTATTTATGTCATCTCTTTCATTCAACACCTCATGTATTTTTTATTATGTTGTTATTCTCGGCCCTTGTCTCTCTGTTTCTTTTATATAATTATCAATATGCGAAAGCAAGATTTACAATGACTTGCCGCAGAGAAGCTATCCATGGTCCTTTACAGCTGTGTTTTTCACTCAATCGACGGGATGTCGACCTAAAGCGATGGAAGGGGGAGTTTTTTTTGTAAAGCTTTCTGAGCAGCAATAAGATTACAGATGCTTCCGTTCAAAGATGCATTTGAAGGAAATAATTTTCTTCGCGGGACGCCATCTGTTTAGGGTTTCTTTAATTATTATACAAATTCCCCTTCTTTGAAGGCCAAGGAAAGCCCGGAGAAAATGCGCTTCCATAGGCCAACTTTCTCTCGTGAAATTCTGCATGTTTAACCACGCTTAACCATGCTTAAATGCTTGTCATCCGTAGTTTGTTTCCCATGACTGAGTACCAAAACTATTTGCTGTTTCAAACCACACACATAGTTTACACCTGAACACAAAAGATGTAAACGCGAGCAGTGGTCATTGTAGAGTGAAGAGGACGGCCTTGCCAACTCTGATGGCAAGGGAAAATTTATGGTGCTAACGGAATTTTTTCCTTCTAACCGTGAAGGCGAGTGTCAAATAAACGCAACTGAGACAACAAAAGCTGACAACAAATTACATTCAATGCTAATTTTAATGTGACAGATCGGTGAAAACTTTGGGTTAGTTTTGTCAAATTTAAATTACAAGTGAAATTCGCTCTTGTAAATAGCGCGCGTCAAGACCATTTGGAATCGCTCTACTAGCGAACCAAGTCGGAAATTTGGAGTACGTCAGTCGAGCAACTAACCCTTGAAATGAGGTCGAATGAGAATTACTTCAATATTTAAATATTCACACACTTGGCTATATAATATACAAATTCTGACGCGCTGCGAGCAAGCAACGGTTAATGTGGTCAGAAATTCGTTCGTCAAACCACTCAACATCTCTACACAGTGAAATGTTGTCGTCGGCGGTTGGTGGACCCAAGACTAAAAAAAAATCGCATGAAACTCGCACGGACTATAATAAAATTCTTGCTTGCTCGATAAGAATAATTTACACCAGTTAGTTGCTGTTTTATACATAAATAGTCCATCGTGATAAATAGATTTAAGAGGCAGTTACTTCAGCTAGAGAAGTAGATAGGCAACCGGTCTACGTACATCTTGTCCTTGCCACGATGTGCAGTTACAAGGAACAGTGTACTGTCCATTAGCTCCTTGTACTGCGTGAAGATGAGAATGGGGGCTAAGCTGGCCACCAGGAAGAACGGGCATTCCGGAGGCGTTCAGTAAAGGTGAACTTGTCGTTGGAACGCTTGGGTACAGCGAATGAGGATACATTTGGCCTCCCGTCAGCATATCGGGGCGGACAGCGTTTGGAATCTCCAGTCCGCGGTCAAATCTTGATGGGGTAATGGAGTGCCCGGTACTCGAGTCAAATGTATACCCTGACGATGCCGGGAGAAATGATCGCGTCTTGCCGTTCACGGTCGAGGAGTACGGGTCGGTCACGAACGACGTCGTCGAAATACCGGGCGGACTGCACTTCAGTAATTCGTCAGAAGTTGTCAAACAAGGCAGAGGGAACGGATAGCGATCAACTTTCTTGAGGAGTGATTTAGGCTTTCTCCTAGGCCTGTACTTATAGTCCGGGTGCTCTTTCATGTGTTGGGCTCTTAGGTGTTTCGCTTCCTCGACGAATGGTTTTTTCTCCTCGTCCGTCAACAGTTTCCATTCAGCTCCGAGCTTTTTGCTGATCTCGGAGTTATGCATCTTCGGGTTGTCTTGGGCGATTTTTCGTCTCTCTTCTCGGGACCAGACCATGAATGCATTCATTGGGCGCTTAACATGTTCCACTGGCTTTGCCATGTTGAGGTATGTTATCAGTTACTCCTACTGTTGGATATATTCTAGCTCCCAGAAATGTCTAGGTTGTCAAGGGCAAATAAGGTCCGTACTCGTCGAGACCTCGTTGAAACTGAACTCAACAGTGGTTGTATCACGCGGTAAAGATCAAAGCTCGCGCATGCGTGCGGAATAATTGAGTTTCACTCTCGCTTTCCCAAAGTATTCCAACCACGTCACTTTACGAAAAGGCTATCCAATTAAAATAAAGGAAGTTATATTTGAAAATTTCCCTCAAGTGGTTCCTTGGAAATGTTTTGCGATATTACCTTGATTGGTGTTTGAAAGAGATATTTGGATTTTGTAAATAATTTTCTATTTTGGTTTGGCGAAAGTACAATAGCCGAACTTTTGTTTTCTACTCATCAATTGCCTTCCCATTGTTCGAAGACAATGCACTCAAAATTCAGCTATCTGTATGCTTTCAGCGGCTCTTGTGAGGCAAGCCGCCAGAAACAATGGATAGTATGTTTTTCCTTTGAAAGTTCAATTCCGCACTTCCATCGCTCCTGGCGAGCAGTTTTCACAAACATCGCGTTAATATTCAACTTGCAATGGAGAATTATTAATTTATATTGAAAGTAAACCAATGTAAATATCCGATTCTTTCGGTGGGTCCGTCATTTTCTTACAACGAATTGCCTTACAAATGATCAATTATCGAGCCTTTTATTCGCCCGTTTAGCATAAGAATACATTTCCCTTATGAAAGCTTTTGTCTCGCCGTGAAATTGCTAACTGTAATGACGAGGTCTTCAGTAAATATACAACGAAACCTTTCTTTTCTTTTTTCAAATGTTTGATCCTTGGCCTTATTCACTCTTCGATTTAATCCCGCGTATCGCAAAGTAGCTTTTGTACATAGATATTTAATATAAGTGGTGAGTTTATTGAAGTTTTTTTCACAATTTATTCAATTATGGTTTTTGTCGGAGAGACTTGGTTTTATTTTTTCATTAGTTATCGCTGTAGATGGAGGTTCGTTTGCATTTTCAATTCCATGCCTATAAGAGATCTGATTAATCGCTCTAGGCAGTGAATAGTACTAAAGCGTAAGTGCCTTTTATGAAAGAGCCCACTTCCTATCGTTTAATAATCTTTTGTTTGCGGACAATAGAGGGGTCGTTATCATGGTAATTCGTGAATGAAAACTCCTGAAAGCTTGTTGTTATAGTGTTCCGTTGAAAGTATTACCATGAAAAAAGGCTTGAATGGCCCATCAACAGCACTTGTACGAAGTGAAATCCGAATTAAAATTACACCCTTCGACAGCAACACGTTTCTCCTTCAAAGTTACGACGAATTTCAGCGAGCCCATCGAACTAAACATTTCGACAGCGCGTTGTTCAAAGAAGTCTCCAAATGTGACATGTTTAAAAGAGTTGTTTTGTTTTTCATTATTCTAATGACCTTTCTATCAGGCAGTGCTATCAATCTTGAGAGGTTAGGAATTATTTTCAATTTTAAGCAATCTTATCGAAAATAAGATCTGCAAACGAGCCGGAACTTGAAAGAGTGATAGCCCAAACAAGACCCGCAACCCCAAATCTAAGCTTTTGCGCTAGTAATTATATCGAGAAACAATTCGCAAAATGAACGCTTTTGTCTGAGAAAAATTACCTGGCACAAAACTGAAATTCAGTGCACACCAAAAGATTTTTTTTCTGTTGTTTACCAATGCTTGTTTGCTTGTAAAATGAATTGGTTTGTTATCATTGTATAACTTTGCTCCGTTTAACAGTATACATCTTTGATAACAGCCTGACTAATTAAGCCTTTACAATTCCGTGTGTGTTTTCTTTTAGAAAAAGTGAAATGTTTCGGGCGGATGCAAAAAATAATTATTCCAACCCAATTTTAATAATAGCTCGCCTATTCTTTAAAATTTTATTGAAAAGAGAGCGGTATTTCTGAGAGCAAACAAAAATAAATGGTTTGGAGAAGATTTGCAAGAGCAGCATTCATCGCATTTGAAGAACTTATTTACCCATCAAAAGTTTTTCATTGTGTACGGAAGATTGTTTTTCTCTGGGCGTAGGGCATAACTCTTAGCTTTAATCACGTCTTTTGTGAAACTTTTCCCGTTCTTTGTATTACTGTTAGATTAAGACGCGCGAATGTAACATTGAAAAATAGTTCATATCTATATTTAAATTTGCACTGACTTTAACAGAGGATGAAAGAGTTTTTTTGTTAAAGTTCAGCTCTCATTTCCTGTTGAAATGAGAATCGCAAGGAAATTGAGATACGGCGTGTGTTACTAGAAGCGCTTCACAAATGCTGCGCTCGTCAAACCAGAAGATAGCAATTGATATGAAACACAGGAGGCAACAACTAGACGAACACGTTCAAAATAAGCTATGGATGGCTTAATCCCCATCTGCACTTCTATACACGATTACATAAAACAATTTTGGGCTTCCATCTGAAAGCTTTCTTCACCATAACAACCTGACGACAGCGAAAACCATATTTGTGTTTCGATTCATTCTGTTTCTAAGCCTCGGATAAGCTAGAATTTGCTTGAAATTACGCTTCGTTTGTTTAAGAAACGTTGAAGAACAACTAAACAAACACAGTCTTTTAGGCTTGTTAAAGTCAAGCGAGCTGTGGTTCCGTTCGCTATGTTTACCGAGCTTTACAAGTGTACAGCTCTCGCTTGCGTCGTCATAACGAATCCGATTCGGCGTAAACTGATAAAAATTTTTGATTGATTTTTATCAAATCAGTCACTTGTCAGAAATTTAAATTTGGCAATGACAAATTAACATTTTGCCCCAGTAATTTTGTTCGTTTTAAGTTTAATTGCTTTGAACTGAAATAGGCCTGTTAGCCCAGTTAAAATAAAATCGATCCGGTCTTGAGCGATAAGACAAATCTACAGTCTTCTCTCATTGAGTCCTTTCTTATACGCAATACGTTTTTATGTGCTTGTGTTTAACTGACGATTTGAGCACGGCCAATACCTACGAAAACAATACTGTAACAAATATCAAACTGAACGAACACGCTTTCCTTTATTACATATTTCTCTAATAGTTTCTTTTTAAGTTGTATGTTAGGAGTTAAAGCGCACAACCCTTTCGATCTCCCGCGTGTGTTTATGTCCTCCGTAGCGATAATGGGGTATTTAGTGGTTTCAGCACTTGGTCTCTCACTGAAGTCATTGTCTCGCTGAAATCTAAGTCAGTGGCCTGTTTGTAGATCGTTAGTATTCTTGAGTACGTGCAATTATTAAACATGCGTGTGTACCCACCGACGAATGAAAGCGGATTCAGCAGATTTCAGTTGAGATGTAAAAGCACTGTCTAGTGATATATTTCAATTTTCGTTTATATTATATATTATTTTTATCTTTGACTCCGCGATCTTGTCACAGAATAGTTCTGTT
Source organism: Blastomussa wellsi (assembly GCA_947652115.1). Classification (NCBI taxonomy): domain Eukaryota; kingdom Metazoa; phylum Cnidaria; class Anthozoa; order Scleractinia; family Plerogyridae; genus Blastomussa; species Blastomussa wellsi. The sequence continues at coordinate 4,234,331 of OX393570.1, read as the reverse complement.
GTATCTAAAGTCCCTCTACGGTTTAAGAAAAATGACCTTATATTTTATCAACAGCGCTATGTAGTATTTTGGGTGATAAGTTTTGACCTCAGCCTGATAGTCATTAAACTTTCAAAAAGATAGCAGTTAATTGGTGTACTGGACGTATTCCACAAGTTCAGAAAATTCATTCTTACTTGTGCCTGCGGCTATATTATAAGCGAACGCCTAAACATACACAAGGAAAATGGTTTGTATTTCGTCAAATTTCATTTGTGCATCATCTTGAAAGCGATATTTTTGAAGTTGAAACCGTCTTTTAAATCACTATAAAGTTAAGTTAAGTTTTGACCTGAACTTTTTCTTTAGTTAAATTCAGAATTAAAATATAATCCAGACTGCTCTAGATTCCACTTCTTGTACATTTGAGCGTTTGTGTGCTGGGAACGAATAAGTTCTATTTCGCGGTTTAAGAAGAAAGCCTTGAATAGCTGTTTCACCCTTCAATAATCACATAGACAGCAAGTTAATCATTTTTTGACGCGTTTCAAAGTGCCCGTAATTGTTTGAGTCGCCGCTACAAAATCTCTTCGAATTTTCTATTGTGAAACATTTACAATGTTTGTTCGAGATATCTACCAGGTATAAAAGCTTAAACTCTGTGGAATAACTACGACGAAATTAACTTTTTCAGTGTATCTATCTCGCTGTTTTATTGGGTATAAATGTCTTTGAATTTAAACCCTTCTCAGCGCCACATAATCTGTGAGCGATTTGTCAATGATCAGGAAAAAGAGACTTAATTTCCTTTGACACAAAAATCTAACAGGCGAGATTTATAATTTTGTGAATTTTTTTTGAAATTCAGCCGTTTTGCAGCAGTCGTTTTCAAATCAAAATTCCCTGACGCGATTGAGAAAAAAAAGAAGCTGCATGACTTAATCTCGCGTAGAACTTGAATCAAATATCAGAAAATTAATGTATAAATAAATAAACCTTTTATTAATATATGTGTATACGCGGTCGTTAAAGCCGTAAGCTCATGAAGCCACGTATTCGCAAAAATAAGTCAAAAGGTGTGTAGAATCTCAACAGTTGACTTTAACAACTTGACCGCAATTGCACCAACATTAGCTCTTAAATCAAGAGGCATGTTTTAAAAATAAGACCGACAAAGTTTCAATGTGACACCAAGGTCATCAACTTGAAAACATCAGCATGAACATTTATTCAAGGTGCAACTGCGACAAAAAAATTGGGATATCGCTAAATTATAGTTTCAAAAAGAAAAAAACTATCGTGTGACAGTTTCTGTTCCGAAAATTACAATGTATACACTTAAAAGATAGAAGCTTTAATGGTCTTGAAATATGTCCTTGGGCGAGTGCAATATATCTTGATAATTTCGTCAACACACAAGATAGACACAACTATATAAACTCAAATGCAAATACAGGCTATTATTTTCCTTAGAAGCTGAATAACCGTATGAATTTGTAATTGTCGCGATTGAAATTATTAAAATGTTAAATCAGTACAATCAAGAATTAACAATAAATAACATCAAATCTTTTCCGTTGGCAGAAAAAGCTCTCTTTTGTTTTTCTGATGCTGTAGATTTCATTTCAAAATCGCGCGTGCTTACAATCCATGCTTTTTTTCATTTGCATAACGGCAACCTTCTACGCGTTCGTACGCGTTGGAAGGTAAATATCTATTCACGCGTTCGAGGAAACCGGACACTTCAAAGACTGCCACAAAGAATATACGTCGCAATTGGACTTTGAGCGAACTGTATCATTTTTTTTTCTAATTTTCTTTTTTCTGTTCAGCACGAAGTGCTTTCCATAGAAAGTCAAGCCATTTTGATTTAGATCTAACGTATAGGTTCAAGCCGATTTGTTCTGTTTTCTAGAGCAACAGAACGTTCGCAAAAGTATTTCGCGTTTGTTTACGCGTGTTCTTTTAGCGTGCCGACTCTTTTGTTTGTCTCTAGGACTCTCATTCGCTAAACAATACTACATTGTTTCAGCTGCTAGTCTCAAACGTTCCAAGTAATTTGTACTATTCATGGGAGCCGAATTTTCATTAGACCTAAAGACTCGCGCTATTATTTGCAAAGGATGAAATAACATTTGAAAATTTGATGTTTATGTAAATATTGGCTGGGGGTAAAATAGCTTGAAAAGATTTCTTCGCCACTGGGAAAATTGCTTTTATTCTTTCAGTGGTGTAAACGAAAACAAAGGTTTTCACAGCAAGCAACCCATTTCACAAGGTTCAGTTAGAGAGTTTGATGGCTTTCTGTAGTTTGCTTAGAATAGAATTGTTTTCGCATTAACAATACTTTCATCCTTGATTTTTATTTCACGATTTCCAATAATTGCTGCAAAGTAACCCAGAATGAAAAGAAATAAAGAAAAAACGTATAAAAGGGATATCTCAGCCTTAAGATCTTAAAACATAAAGGCGGAACTACGAAAGAAATATTTCAGTTGTATGCATAATTATTTTTAAGGTTGTGTTTCCAAGTTCAAATTCTTCAATTTAGGGGCGATTAGCCAGGCACACGATTTAGAACCAGAAAAGGTTAATTGAGCAAGGTACAGTTTCAATTTCTTCCAATATATATTTCTTTTCTGTTTGGATTTAGATCTTGAGTAATTTGCTTTAGGTGACCTTCCTTTTGTAACTGATTGAAAACACAGCTTGCAGGGAATCTGTTTCTTTTTTATTGTCGCTTGGCTTTCAAAAGGTCGTCGCATTAAATGGAAATCACGCTAAGGCGCCGCTTTGGACTCAACCCTAGGGGTTAAAATGTTTTGAAAAGAAGACTTTTGTTTCTTTTGAGAGCGTTTAGGGGACAGATGGTCTGACAAAAATGAGATTATGAATTTACAGTACGTTAGAAAATAAAGGAAACAAAGCTTATTGGAAGCAGGGAGAGATCTATTTCATTGCCTCGGGCAAGAGGAAGAAATATATTTCAATCAAAAAAGCGACTTAAGTGTTGCTCGGTTTGGTGTAGAGTAACACTCGTGCGTTTAATCTGAAAAAGAATCCGGAAATAGTAAAACATGGTCCTAATTATTTCTTTAGAAGAAAATAATAAAACAGTGCTGAAAAACCCAACCGAGAACTAGCAAAAAATACTTTTGTCGGTAAAGAACTTGGCACAGCAAAATCTATTTCACGCAGAACTTCTCGTGAATTAAATCTTTGTGGATTCGAAATGAATACACAATTCCCAGCGGTAATTCGGTAAATTTTCAACATCGCAAACTCGTTTATTCGTCGAATTAACCGCCATCAGCAGAGTATTTTCCATTCTGTGCGTTTAATTTGCAGACAGATTTCTTACGATCTCTCGCTGTGTTTGCTTGGCTATCCACAGTGAAAGTAATTTGCAAAAATCGCTGTCTAAACAGGTCATCAACCATAAACGGTGATGGATTACCGCTGTTATCGGTTTGCCTTTCGCCGCCGCCAATTTCAAGCTTGATCTCTAGGCAGTCGAATAATCCTCTCATTCATAATCAGTTTTCGGAGGTTACCTTGCTGTGATTACACAACGTAAATGAAAAAATTAAAAGTAGAAATTTCGCTGGTGTTTCTGCTCGACTCTGTGTGCGGTTCTTTTCAGTGATTGTAAATTCTCAAGGAAAACGGTTCTGCATAAGCATCGTATATTAAATGTTGCTATGATCGTTTTGTCGGTTGCTTTTCTAGCAGTCGCCCACAGTTAGGTTCAATTTATCTGGTAAACAAAAAATACAGCAAATATGGTGAAAGAATTGCTGTTGATTGAAGATGCGAATTCTTCATGAAACTGTAAAACCAGTTGTTAAAGAATTTCACTCCAATTGGGATTACAAAAATATCACATTTTCGACATAATGCCTTAAATAAGTAACTGACATGCAAAAACCAGTTCGTTATAAGGTAAGGTGATGTTATCATGCAATAGGGAAGTCCTCGTTGTTGATCAATTCGATTCCTTTTTCCCATTATCCATTATACCAATGTTTCGGTGTTGATGCTTATAGGAGAAATGAGGTTTCGATCTCTAAATAGAAGTGAAAAATTGAACTGAAAGCGTGTGGTATGCAATCCAAAGAAATAGAAGCCTCGATTAAACAACCACGGAGACTACTGATCCTTTGCGACACATTTTCACTGAACAGTTTGCGTAAGGGACATTGCTATGAGGTGGTTTCTGACTAATTAGAAATTCCTTCTGAGCTATCTAATTGGCTCACGGCAAAACAAATCCTGTGACACGTGGATGACAAGTTAGCCCTTCAGTTGTGGTGATTGTGACAGTTTTTTTTCCTACCGTCATTACAGGAAATCGATATTCAGGAAGATTTAATCTATCGCGACAGTAGTGGCAATCAAAGCTAGGGAATAACAGGCCCTTTCAAAGGTCACCCTCAATCCACTTTATGATTTTCGATTTAAGGCAGTCAAGCTTACCAGCGGGGTCAAACATTCTTACGCACCGGTCAAAATAAAAACTCTCAATTCCTTTTTCAGCGGCAACAAAAACTTCATTTGTTACTTGCGATCATGCCCTCCTTTCCTCCTATCCTTTTTTTCATTCTATTTTTCTCTCGAAGTGTTGCAAGTCATTGAACCATGCAAGGCCGGCCCTTGCCCTATTTTCTACCCGCCCCAAATAGGTATCACGCAAACACAGTCCTGACTGGCCCAGTGTGTCACAACAGGCATACAAGATCCTCCTTTGTTCAAGTAAACTTCAGAATGTGAATTCAAAACAAAAATTAAAGCAGTGCTATGTATTCTTTTAAGCTCTTTCATTTCAATAATCGACATACAAATCTATCTTCTAATTCGACCCAAGGTTTTGGTATAAATGCACACATTTTTCACATTTTTTTAAGAATAAAGGGACATATTTTTTTAAGAAGAAATGGACGTTTTTTTTATATCTGTGGTATAATTTTACTCTAGCAATATCTTTTGTCGCTCTAGTACTATTTCTCGTTTTTTGGAGACAATATTTTCACAACATTTGAATGTATCGAGAAAGAAAGACTACTCAGGAAATCTGATATCGTTACATATACTGTTGAAGTGTTAAGTTCGTCAAAGATCTTACTGAAGTTTTTATTCAGTGAATCATGCACATCTTGACAGGAAAATAAACTGAGCTCATTCTACGATTAAATCGAAGCTACAAAGTATAATACAAATTGAAAAACGACGGAAAACTTTAGGCGTGTGTTTCCTCATGATATCGAGATTTGACTAAATTTGCTTTCTCTGGATCGACAGAACCTAAAACAACTTGATTCGGAATCAAGTTGTTTTAGGTTACAAAATAATACAGTTAGAACCGTCGTCGTCTCCTTAGCAGCCGATCGAATATATTTTAATGTAGGTCGAAGTCGTCATTGAAATAGTCCTGTTTCCACAAGGAATTCATGCGATTTAGAAAAGCTTGCATGAATGTAACAAAACTTGCTAGTGAACTATAATTTAAGCTCTTGTGGGAAAAAAAATGTCTGCGATTATCTGATCGGACTGAAGGATTTGCAAACTTTTCTTTTTGTTCGAGATGTTGCAATTGATTCTTAATTCGAATTTGTTTGTGCGGGACGGTCAGTAGGTTAATTACTTTGAGCACATGTCTACCGCGACCTTCTGAAGTTAAATCTGCGATCTAGATCAGTTCAAGTGAAGGAAAATGCCATTGTTCATCATGTAACGTTGATTTGTTAACTAGTTTTCATGGTCAAACGGAGACACGATTGTGTTCTCCGACTTCTTTCCCTGGGATTTTCTTATCTACAGTTTATGACTTCTAAATTTCAGTGGCAGGGATAGTGTTGCAGCCTTATTGTTTGGGCTAGGGTCCATTCTCTGTGCTTTTGTTCTTTTGTCTCACCTGAAGGGTGGTCCCCAATCAGGTGAGACCTCGTAAGAGCTGCGAAGTGACCCGAAAATTAGCTACTTCATGATCAAGTCAGTTAATGTTAACTCTAAGTTAATTCAGCAACTGAGCAAGGAGACACTCGTTCTGAATGATTTTTGTATTATTCCTTAGCTGCTGGTGTAAATTAAAGAATAGCCAAACTCCGGACAAGTGGATTAGTTCAGTAACTTCAAGGAACCCTCTCGAACTAATTTTCTTATACGCAATTGGAGCTATTGTAGCTAGCTAGCGAGATAAATTGAACGTTTCCCTGCTCACGTTTTCAATTTGATTTTCTTTCGGGGCAACGCCTTTTCATTTACACAGACAAAAAACCATGTTAAAATTAAATGCACTAATTTTGAAGCAGTACAGATTTGTCTTGGATATTTTATGTAATCCAGATGCAAGTGGTGATCGTATAGTTTTGTCAGTTAAACGCACTCCTAATTTTCGCGAAAGATTAAAGAACTAAGTTTTAATTTAATGTGAACGGATCTTTATTGGAAAAATTTTCTGATGGGTTTGTATAAAAATAGAGCAGAGCCGCAGGTTTTATTTTGTAAACACAGCGTGAGGTATCTCAATAAATTACAGCTTAATAACCAAGTTAACACGAAGGGACCTCGCGCGAGGGAAAAACCGATTCCAACTTTGATGTGGTTTTTGTCATAAGTTCCATATCTTACTTATTCCAGACGATTTTCTAGCCATGAGAATTGCAAAAGGAAGACCGCCAATAAAATTAATCAGGTTTTGCTAAACTCAGATTATAAATTGCATTTCGTAACTTTATTGTATTGAAAGAGAACTTCTAATAGATGTGAGAAAAACCCTTCTCGTGCAAGATAATTCTAAATCACCATTATGTATTTTTTTTCTTATCTCGTTTCCCGAAAACAAAACCGGCAATTAACAAGTGATTTTCAATATGAAAGGGCTGAATTGAAACCGTAATATTATTGTCTTTTCGAACAGATTTTCTAATCAAAAGAAAAATAAAATTGAGTAAAATTGAATTTAGGTGTAGTTTATTACAAGGCCGGTTTAATTTCGAGTATTTGCCGAAAGAAAACTGAAAATCTGTTGTCTACTTGCCACAAAATCAGCACTTTTTGGCTAAAAAAAAACGTACCAAAACCATTTGTACTTGGATTCGAAAATGTTGCAGACATAATCGTGTCGTAAACTTGATTTTTTCACATTGAAATCTTGAAACGTGTGTGTCTGGGAATTCTGCGAGCTAAACAATAAGCAATTTACTGAGAACCGAAATATATAAAATTTGTTACGCCCCTTGATAATACCATACATAAACAAATTTATGAAGTTCAACGAATTTTAGGGCAGAACTGTCTCTTTAGAGTAGAGAACATACGCCATATTTTTTCAACTTCCAGTCTGACAAAAGTCATATAACTTGAGCACGTACTATTGTACCAGACCAATAAATCCTTTATCTTTTCAATTACGCCAAGAAAAATAATTCAATGTTCGTTAACCATAAAACCAAACGGTAATTTCTAGATTTTGCACGAGAAAATTTTTACGTCTCGTTTTTAGGGCTTATTTTAAGTTTTAATTTATGCTTTGAGCTTCAGCGGCAATTGCTTCGGGATTTTTAGCTGACCAGAATGAAACTGTCCGAATATAAAAGGAAGGGCATTTAGAAACTAGGAGGAAATTTGAAATATACATGCAATTAAAAAGAGATTTCGAAGAAAAAATGAAAAAATCTTGAAGATAGAAGTTCAATTGAACAAAACGTGTTTTTGAAATAAACCTCACTGCACAAAGAAAACAAATCTTTGCTTCTTTCTATTTTCATTAGCTTTTCCTTTGTCACTATCAGTTTTTTACAATAGAGAGAAACTAGTAGATATATTAAGATCACAGCCCAACCACAAAACAACTAAAGTGTGTAAAAGGCTAACTTATTCAATTTTCACTACCCGACAATTTTTTCATTCAAAGCTGGACATCTTCACGCTTTGTGCCAGACGAAACGTAGAATAAAACTCGTGAAAATCGAACATATTTTCAGTATCGTTTAATTCCTTAGTACACCAGAATCATAATAACTTCATTTTATTAAACCGTGACGGATAAAATCTCTTTCGGAAAAGAATAAAGGAAATTTGATGAAATTTGTTAGATTTTAAGCGTAAATAATTATCCGCAATGCAAATGTTGAAATTTGCCGACAAGGCCAACTTTTATTGGAATTTTTCTTTTTTTCAAAAGAGATCAATAACTTTAGATAAAGAAACAATTCGCATATCGCTTGCAGCTTTTGATCGTGTTAAAGGCTTTGAAATTCTATTGAAGGCTAAAGGAAACACATATTCATGATGAATTTTTCCAAGAATGCAGCTGATAATATAGGCAAGGGATAATTTATTCTCGGTAAATAATCGTTGTTAGTTTTGTAGGCTGTTTGTACTGCACGTGGATCGAATTAACTTTCGCAACGAGCGCCACCAAAATAGGCCAAATTTCGCCGAAAAGGAAATAATAATTTCCCTGCAAATATTAGTCATGAAAAGAAGATCTTTTCTTCGACTTTACGTCCGTCAGTTCTTACACACTGGGGGAAGATAGTGGTAGTGAAACTAAAGGCCGACAAAAACCGATTAATTCTTGACGAAGCAGTTCAGTTTGAAAATGACGAGATAGTGTGATATATAACACAGTTTTTATTGCGGACTTCTCGTCTATCTGCCAACTGCATGCATGTTTGATGTTTTCAGTGACGTGAAACACCGTTTCTGCTACCGCAAAACGATCGCGAGCGTAAAGATTTCTCGATTCGCTCTCCCGGCCATAACGGCCCGCATCGTGTTTACCAAGTGAATTCAACAAACACTCGGTCCCTATTGAGTGATAATTAAAGCTTTCGATATTTGAAATTACCTAGTCGGGCGTCTTTGTCCGCGGCGCTAATTTACACACATGACCTTATACTAATAAAGCGGTATTCTCGGGACACTTTGCTTCCTTATGAGTCGTCGCTGCTGTGATCTGCATTATAAATCGCGATCTAAGCCAACTGACAAAATTAAAACTTCTTTATCCCTTAGTTTAACTGAATAACCGCTTACAGTTATTGTACGTTTTCACTTTGCCGGCTACTCAGTTGAAACCTAATAAAGACCGCAATTGTCGCCTTTTCTTTTCTTAATTTCGGCTTGTTTGCTTCCCTAGTTTGAAGCTAACCATTGTGAAAAAATCCGACAAAATCACACGTGTGGCTTGACACAAGGTTTTCCCAGCGAAATATATCGTTTACAAATTATGATGTATTACCTAGTATCCTAAACACGAAGTATTTATTGAGTTCTGCTTGTTTGCTTCTTCTTACTACTTTCCCAGTTCATCTCTAGGTATTGTTTGTGCGCATCCGGCCGTCTCGTTATACACTGTTTTCGACTTAGTATTTTTTATTTAGGCGTGGTCCGCGACCCCGTTTTCCGCTAACAAGTTAAAACTGATTTAATTATAGGAGATTCCTTAATTAAGAACATCGATTCCTAGAAGCTTACCAAGAAAACAGTCGACAAGCGCATGTATCCAGGTAAAACCAGCGACCAAATATGCCATGAGGTAGATAGCATTCACATCGACGTTGAACCCTCGCATGTGATCGTTCATTCGGGCACGAATAATTTGCCATCTGATAGTGTCGAGTTTTGTGTGTCAAAAACATAAATCTGGCTTTGAAGATTCGAAATAAATTTCAAACCTCGAAAATAGGTATCTCCAGCCTCACACATACATGCAGACGACATTAGTGTGTCGACGAAGTTATCTGAAGTCAACGAAAAACTAAAGGAGATGTGCAGCAGAAATGGCTTTCATTTCATTGATTATGGCTGAGTGTTTGAATGACTATTTTGTTAATATTGGGCCGACGTTAGCAGCAGATTACGAAGATGAAACGTGCAATGCTGCCCAAGCTAATAACGACAATATCAATTCATTCCCGCGCGCGCAGTTTAAATTCTCACCAATTTCTGTCGATAACGTTGCGTCAACTTTGAGAGGCTTAAAAGCAAATAAAACAACCGGCCTGGATAAAATTCCTCCTAAAACCCTTAATATCATCAAGTATATAATTTGGTTTTATCAACTGGGTTGATAGTGTCAATTGGCCACCGTAAAGAGATTCAAGAGCTGACGTTTCGAGCGTTAGCCCTTCGTCGGAGCGAATCCCATCATCAAGTATAGTTGCACCGTCTTTGATGTACATCTTTAACCTCTCTCTTGTGACAGGAATTTACATAGATGACTGGAATCGATTTTCAAATCTGGGAACAGACGGCAATGTGCGAACTATCGTCCCATTTCTATTTTACCAGCTGTGAGTAAAGTTTTTGAAAAAGAGGTCTTCCGTCAAGTATATGGTTACCTGACTGAAAACTGCATGTTGTCGAAATTTCAATCAGGTTTCCGTACAAAACACTCCACGGTAACGGCTCTCATCCAAATGTGTGATGAATGGCTCGAGAATATGGATAATGGGAAATTGAACGGCGTCATTTTTCTAGATATTAAAAAGGCATTTGATTCAATAAATCATGTCATTCTTCTAAATAAGATGAAGATACGTTATGGCATCTAGAGCATAGAACTGAAATGGTTCGAATCGTATTTGTCCGTTGAAATAGAGAGCAACAATGCAGTATCAATGAACAACTATCATCCAAGAAAACAATCATCTGTGGTGTCCTTCAGGGCTCAATCTTGGGTCCATTGTTGTTCTTATTATATATTAATGACCTGCCTGAGTGTTCAAGATCAACCACGCCATGTACGTATGCGGATGATACCCAAATCTTCTCATCCTCTTATGATGCCAACGAACTTGTTATCAAACTAAATTCTGACCTCGCTCATGTCCGCAACTGGCTTATAGAAAACAAACTTCAAATCCACCCCTCTAAGTCTAAATTGATGTTTATTGGCTCCTCGTATAATTTGAACAATAAGAATACCGAAAAACCCGTTTTGGTAAACAACACACCCATATCACGAACTGATACACATAAATGCTTGGGAGTTCTGATAGATGATAAACTACTTAATTGGGATAGTCATATTGACATGATTTGTAAGAAAGCCAGTGCGGGTATTGGAGCGATGAGACGTGTTAAGCCCTTTGTTCCTGTAGATACGCTTGAAAAGGTTTATAAGAGCCTGGTACAGCCTTCCTTTGAATATTGTTCTCCTCTCTGGAACAACTGCGGAAAATTACTAAAAGACAAGCTTCAAAGATTTCAATCTCGTGCTGCTAGGGTTCTTACCGGTGCCAATTTTGATATTCGTTCCTCTGATATAATCCAGACCCTCTCTTGAAACACAGTTGATGCGAGGCGGCTTCGTGCCATATCAACATTGATGTATAAAATTCTAAATGACGACACCGCGCCCAACCTTAGGAACTCTTTTGTTAGAAGGAATGTTGATCAGACTGATTACCATCTCAGGAATAGTGCTACAGATCTAACACTTCCTAAACCGAGGAAAGAGTTTCTAAAAAGAAGTTTTTAATATAGCGGCGCAATGCTTTGGAACAAACTCCCAAATGAAGCAAAACTAGCGGAATCGATACATTCATTTAACAAATGTATCTAAACGTAATTTGGTCATGCCACATGTGTTGATTTTCTACTTTTTTGAACTTAGTTTATAATATGAACTAAGTTTAGTGTTATAGTTGAATATTTGTAATTAATCATGTACTTAGTTTATAATATTTACTTAGTTTATAGTAGTTGAATTTTTATGATCGATGATATTATTAATCTTATATTATTAGTTTTAGTCTCTCTTTTTATGTCTGTACAAACACGCCCTCCATGGAAACCAGCTGAGTGTTGTTGGGGCTAGCGTGTTTCTTTGAATTAAATAAAGTGTACCTACCTACCTACCTACCTACCTACCTACCTACCTACATCACCAGAACCGTTCATTGTAAATAGCTTTGTGCCATAGTTATTTATAGTTAGTTATTATTAATAAAGAGTCCCGTTTCTAAAAATTGTCACTTTGCCCATATATGGTCACGAAGCGATTGTTTTCAGTCATCTGTACCTGATAGATACCCTGCCATATACGCTAAGTAAAGATAATTCGGTCCCATAACGGCAACTTTTCTAGCTGAAAAATGCGCTTTGATTTGTGACCAATCAGAGGCAAGCATTCGAATGGGTCGCGGAACTAGTCGTTTTAGAGTAGCATCACAGCCGGTAGCCCTCGTTGCGGCGCGGGCTACCCGGCCGGGGGCAATCTTGCGATTTAATTCGTGTAAACTTTCGTTCGCACCGATTTTGCTGCTCGGTTTACATCATGTCGCCTCGACCTATCGTCCCGGAGTCTGGGTCTGACCTTTATTAATATATACACTTCTTCTTTTATTACAAGAACCACCCCCTCCTTAACATAAAGTTAAACAATTCTTCGCGTGTGTCAGAAATAATAATTAAAAAATACCACATTCTTTTACCCTCTAGACTGAATCCCAAAAAGTCACGTCGGGTCATAACCAAAGCACAAGATATTTTATTAAAAACTGATTGACTGGCGCTGTGTCTTTTCTACTTCCTTTTGTAAACAGGCTGTTTAAAGGCTCCTGTGGTGATACGAGTTTTAATAAACCCGAGTCAATAAAACTAATATTTTTGTCTCTGCGGTGGTTGTTTTGTAGGGCTTTGGAGCTTGGGGGTGATTTGTTTTGTCAATGAGATTTGTAATTTAATTGGGCCCTTTTTCGACTCGATTCTTCTTTGGGCTCGAGTCCATTCAAGCGTAAAGATACATGTTTTACTTTTGTAGTGGATTTGAGTCAGTAAAGAGATTATGATAACAAGAGATGCTAATACAACCTTCAAAAACGCTGCATTCTTCGTAAACTAAACTGGAAGAAGAGAAGGTAGTATTTTCAAATATTGAGCTTGAATCCATAATTTACATTAAACGCAAGCTGTTTCGAGAGTTTTTACAAGTTTATTAACTTTTGTTGTCAGCAAAGAAGAATGCTTACAGTTGATTGGTTGCTAAAGCCGTCCCCTATGTGACATCAGTGATTACTTTACACAATAAATTTAGCCGTTTCTAATGAGCTTTCTTTTGTTATCCAAATCGTACGGTTTTAAACGCATAAGATGATCAGCTTTTACCAAACGGACGTTTTGACGACAGTTTGTCGCCACTGACTTGTCAAACGCATCGATCTGTTTCCGCTGTCTTTTCGCCAAACTGCGCGCTTGGAACATTCCGTAAGGCTGGCTTCGTTCTGAATAGCTAATTGTTAAAGTAACGCTTTTATTTCCACGCTACTGTAAACGGTGTAATCGACATGAATTGGTTGGACAAACAAACAAACGAACGCCTTCAAGTTTAAATCTACCGAGTTGGGAAAGAACTGCAAAAACTGTGGTCTCAAACGGCGCACGTTTCCAAGTTTCCGGCTAATTCCAAACCATTTACGTCACGGTGGAGAGGACGCAATCTTGTGGTGTTTGCAAGAGGAATGTTGGTGCGCTTGTAAAACAAAACGTCCATTAACAACTGTCGTATATTCAGGAAAAATAACATTCGCTGTCAAAAGTTTTTGGAACAGACGAAGTTTAACAAAGTGAAGAATTGTTTGTGCATTTCACTGGAGGATCCAACCCCAATCAAGTAAATTGTCTTCTCCCTGCTTTCCACATCATTCTGGTCAGGTGTATAAGACAGTACAGTGATGGTTTCAACAAATTCAGGGATACTCTTTCAAAATTTTGATGCAACCCTGGTTGACTTTTATGTCGCTTTCTTACTTGCCATCGTGTTTTTGTCTTTAGTGGCCAACATCCTTGTTCTTACAGCATTGTACACACAGAACGCAAACCTTCGGAACAGCATGGATGCTTTTATTGCAAACATGGCGGTTTCGGACATTGTTTCATCGTTTTCGGCCACATTCACCCTGAACAATGCTAAACTACAGTGGACAATTGGAAATGGAACTTGCAAAATGTGCTATTATCTCGTTTTCGTGACGTACGCAGTTACTGCCTTAACACTGTGCTTGGCAAGTTTAGATCGCTTTTATGGAATATGTCTTCCAACGAAACACAGGCAAGTTCTCCTGTTCAAGAAACAAACGATTTCCATGAGTTTGACATGGATTTTATCGTGCCTATTGTTTGCACCCTATATTTACGCTTACGACGTTAAAGAATTCAAACTTTCAAACGGGACGACAAAGCAAATATGTACGCAAACTTGGAATTCTGACAGTGAGCAAACATTCTATGCAGTGGTTGTGTTATTTCTGTCGTTTATCATTCCCAGTGTTTTGTTTTCCTTTGTTTTTGTCAAAATTTTCCATAAATTACAAGAGCCGAGGAGCACGGCATCTGGAGGGAATGCTATTCTTCATGAAAAACGAAAGCAAATGACATTGATGCTTTTATCAATGATAGTCCTGCAATACTTTTGCTGGGGTCCTACCATCATCGCGAACACTGTCCACATATTCGGTCTAACTTCTCCTAAAGATTACTTTAACATTTGGCTTGTTCTCGAGTTTCTTCATTTTCTGCGCTCCCTGATTTGTCCTTTGATTTACCTTGCGATGTATCAGAACTTTCGCGCAAGTCTAAAAGCCTTGTTTTCTAGTTGTTGTTCAGCGACATCACGCACAAACAACACTAAATATACCAACAGTACAGCTAAAAACCTCTCTCGCCCATCTTCTGTCCCAGGCTCCTCTGCAGCTTCCGATCGCTCAGTTTCATACATTCCAGAAGATGATATGTACACGAACACGAACATGTAAACAAGGAAAGTGTATCTTGACTGTCTTGAATTGGCGAATTGAGAAAGAAATCATTTCACCTATTCTTTGTATTTAGTTAGTCAGCTTATCACATTTTATCATTTTAAATAAAGCTTTACAACTTTGAATTCTTTTTAATTATATCAACAGAAAAATGACTTTTGGGTTGGTAGCTAGGAAACAAAGAGCGACAAGTGAAAAGAAGAGATGAAAAACAACTCCATTCACAATCCACAAAAATAAAATGAGTGCATTATTAATGCTTTTCGGGGATACATTTTTTATTGATCAAGAGCTACAACTGAAAGCCATGTCATTGACCCCAGTCACTGGGAGTCGATTAGTTAATTGTATTACTTACACGACTAGACTGAGTGCAAAGCGAGTAATTTTGTATCAGCACAGACTTGTCAATACACTTCTCAAGGGGACTCGCTTCTCAAAAGAAAGGGTCTGGGAAAGAGAAAACTCTGCTTCTAGAAGCAGTCTCGTCCCCAGAGCCAAATGTCCCTCTAAGCCGGCTGGGCCTGTGCACGAGGAACAAGTTCATGCTCTGAAGAGGCAAGATTTGATTGCCTTGAATCAAACAATGAGAGTCCAATCAAATCAACCATTTTAAACTAAAACGACTGATGCGATTGATCTCCCTTTGATAGATTCTAGCCAATCAAATCATTTGTCCCCAGAGCCTCCCCAGAACCACTTGTTCCTCGTGCACAGGCCCTGCCGGCTAAGAGGGCCAAGTGGCTCTGGGGCGAGAATGACAAAAGAAGCAGTTGGTCCCTCGCCCCAGGCTCTCCCAATTTAAAGCCTGCAGATATATTTTTTCAGCAACACGGTATTATTATACTATGAGTCAAGTTGCCTATTGATGAAGCTACTTCCAATATCCGATGTGATGATCTACATTTTGCTAAAAGAAAGGGGGAAAAGGTCATTTGAAAGTTAGGAAAGTGCATGCTGTACCAGAATTCAATTTTAAAAGTGATTATAGGACAAGTTCTTCTGGCAGCGTTTTCACACATGTGACAAGCGGCCATATTGGATTTCTGACACAAAAGATGATTTTTTGTATAAAAACAAAGTTCAGTTCCCGGAGGACTGGTTTGGGACACCAACATGGCGCCGTTTCTTTGATATGTTGTGGGGCATCGAGCACCAAAATGGAAATAAGCTAATTACAGTGTGGCAGAGCTACGTTTTTATTTATATTTATTATTTGTATATTATAATTCACCAATGTTTCCCATCATCATCATCATCGTCGGCGGCGTCGTCATCATCGTCATCAAAAGGTATTGCAGCGAACAAATCCTACTAGCAAAATGGAAAGCTGCTCTCGAGATCACCGGATTAAAAGATTCGGACTGGCTCTTTTCTCGATCCTTGTTAGCTTTTTGTTGGGTATAATTTGGCCTTTTCAAGTCTCAGTAAGAAGCGATTGTCAATTTTCTGATGAGCAGAACTTGGTGCAAAACTGTTTCATCGTACTCTTCACAGCTTGCCTTACATCCCCAATTTTCCAACAGTAAAGAAATGGATTTAAAGACGAATTAAACAGTAAAAGGGAATAACAAACTGCGAAAGGTAGATAGAATGATGGCTTCAATCCACCGATGGTTAAAATTGTCGTAACGACGCCATAAGGAAGATAGCAAGCAACTAAGGACAATTGAATAAATAATGCGCTGGACACTGTGTTTCTGTATCTTTTTAGGTTCAGTGGTGTTGTCTGGCTTTGATTTCCGACCTGGAAGTGATGTTGTCTGAGAGACATGAACATTTTTGCATAGGACAGCGCAGAAGCTAATAAACAGATTAACGGTGCGCTACAACTTGCAGTCAAGGCGATAACGTCATTCCAAAAGTACGTGGTACTAACGAATGCACTGGCTATCCAAAAGAAAGTTACAGCCGCGCGAATGCGCGTCAGGGTTACAACCTGCCTGTACCTCAAAGCTAACTGCAGGGCGAGAAGTCTGTCCACGCTTATGGCAGTCAGTGTTGTCATGGAAACACCGCAGAGAATCACCCCTGAGCAATAGCACATTCTGAGAGCGACGTAGCAGAAACGTCGGCGTGTGTCGTCCCTTAAGAGTAACTGGACGGCGAAAAGCGGTTGCGCTATGAATCCTACACAGAGGTCAGTTGTCGCTAGGCAACGAAACAAGATTCTCGATGGTGGATGTAGAGAAGAAGCCTTAGGAAGGGCAATAAGAATGAGGGTATTTCCCAGCGCTGCAATGATGGATAGAAAAAAATTCAAGGCAGAAAGAAGCCTTACTTTATGTATTTGGTCGGTCGGTTTTCCCGCGCAGAGAAAAGGCTCGAGTGTGTTTAACAGGTGATTTTCAGATTGTTTATCCGAAGTAAAATTTTCCATAGCTCCGGATCACTTTCCACATAAGGAATGAAGAGATGAGGTGATGATACTGCAAGAAAATTAAATCGCAGATCGACAAACCTTTAAATGAAACAGCCTTCAAAGTACATCACTTCATGGCATGTTCAACTGCGCCTTGAAATGATTTTTAATCAAATCAAATGAAGGTAAATTACTCTTGTTTTCGAAAGAAATTTTTGTAGAAACAACGGAAGAGCGATTTATCTTTGACACAAACTAACGTTGTTTTGATTAATTCCTGTCAAGCTCTGAGAGAGGGTTTTGTTGACGTTTCAAGCGTCCCAGCCAATGAGCGTGCTTGAAGTGTCACGTGTTATTTACATGCGTGGTACGATTATAACTTATCGGGTTTACCGCGGGTAACTGATTCTCTATTGGACAAGCAGCATCGGAAAACAGGAAGAAATTGTCAAGTTGCTATAATTAAGAACTTTATTATGTAAACGTTGGTTGGCTTGGACACTGCTCTAATTACAATAATACTTTTAGTCAACCAGCTGCATAAAGAACGGAGAGTGATGATTCCTTTGTGAATAGCTATTTCACGGGTCTAACTGTGAAGGCCTGCGTGATCGTCAAGCGTTACTCCTGATTTGTCAAATAACGGGAAAGGAACGTGATCTGTGATTATAACCGCCTGGTAACCCCGTTGAAGACCTCAAGGCGGAGGTACACGTGAGTGCTGGCGTCGCTTGACATGGGCTTGGCGCAAATATCTCGTACGCGTTTCAAGCAATGCAAAATCTCTATGCTCATTTTATGAATCTATGTCTTGGGGCTTTCTGCAAATTTTTGGTTGATTTTTGAGTATTTTTGGAAAGAGTTATTTTTTCTCAAGGGATTAGTTGATTAGTAAAATTTCAGAAAATATGAACGGGAAATGTTGAGATTTAATCATAGTTTTAAATATTGCTTGGTCTTTCCGCCAAGGGGTCTGTATGTTTTCTTTTCTAACTGTGGCTAGTGAGCAGCAGAAAGGAAGACGTCTTGATTTCGAGTTGTACAATACCTAAAATTACAAACTAAATAAAAAAAAAGGCAACACAAAATTAAAGGCAATTTACATATGATCAATCTATTCATTTTTGTGTTGTACATTTAACTTTATATTGATAAACGCGCAATAAAATAATTTTATTATAGAACCTGGATTTCTGTAAAGAGACTGTTTAAAGGAGCTCTGACACCAACGTACGGCATATCTTGGAAAGTTTAACCTAAATATTTCACGGTTTGTTAATAACAATCGGTTTCGATGACTTTGTTCGCGGTGACAAAGTTGCAACGTCTACACGCCGGCTGACGTAAAGCTCCTCTGTATGCACCACCACCGGACGGGTACGTTTCTGTAAAATGATTGCCACTACCCCGTCTCACTCCCCTCCTCACCCCCACCGGGTTCTAAATCACAGGTGCCCCATCGAGATAGTCCGCAGCTCTCTAGAACCTCTAATTTCATTGGATCTTAATAGCACGCAGCTCTATTGTTTTAGGGCTAGGGTCCATTGTTATTGTTGTTTGTTTATCATTTTTTCAGCCAATACTGTGGGACCTTGTAAAGAGCTGCGTACCGCCCCGCCCCATCTCCCCTAATAGTTTCCGGTACACAATTATAATCCTAGAGGGGGTTGCACTGGAGGAGAGCGGAGTATAAGCTAGAGTAAAATATCTTTCTCCGAAACCCAAAACAGCAACGTCGGGGGATCCCGACTTCACGATGGAGAGTCCATCACTCTAGACACTGAACTTCTGTTAGGATACTGCTCTTGTGTATTTTCAGTCAAAACACGAGAGCAAATACTTATGCTATAGTGGGTGTCTATTTTTACGTCTGGGTGAAAAAAGGGTGTGTGAGATTTTTAGCGCGACCTATTGCAAAATATAACATCATGTTCAAGGCCGGAAATAGATTCTTGCCGATTGAAGGAACGGCAATTCATATTTTCGCGGTTCGAACATTTGTCCTAAAAATTCCATTATTTTTACCACAAACGACTGCATCTAGCCGCCACGGTCAAGGAGCGGGAAAAATAATCAATCAGAGCTTGTAGAGTGTAAACCGGTTGCCGGCGAGCAATGCATGCAAATGCTGGAAATTTACTTATATATTTTGTTTCATTTGTCATTACATAGGCAATGAATTTTCAAAAAATAATTTTATAGAATTGATGAGAAAAGGTAGATAAATGGAAGCTTAATAAAAACCATTAAGGCTTCTAAACTTAGGTTCCCCCACAAAAGGTATAACAAATGTATTGCAGAACGTACTGACAAGTATTTTTAATTTATAACAGAATTAGTAATTGCAATTGTGACAATTTTCGACAATATGATTTTTCCTAAAGGATGCAAGAGTTGAAGAGCTAGTATCTCAGGTCGGAGTAAAACAGTTGAAAAACTATATACCTCAATAGAACTGATGGAAGAGGGAGAAATGCCAGATATTTGTTCTAGACACAATGGTAGAAGAAAGGAGTTTGTGTGCCTTGCATTTGATTGGACCAGAAGCTGATTGGCCGAGAAAAGAAGTATGCAGCTGTACCGTGATTGGCCACATTTGCCTCGTGAGTTTCTTGAACAGCAATAACCCGCATAACAGCATTTATATTTCAGTGTACGGGCAACTTCTTTTCGAACAAATACAGTTGTTTTAATCTTAGCTTATTCCGGGAAAAAACTAAGGTATATCAAATGGTACGTGACCGTATGTACGCTTTCTGCCCCAATAATTCGGAAAATGTTGTGCGCTGCTCGCTAATATATCCCTGTTGGAAGGTTGTTCTTGGCTAACCACGCAATATCATTTTTGTGCGCGGCGCTTCGGTGACCAAATGAAAAAAGCAGCTCATTAATTAAAAGACTGGTTTTAGAGTAAAACAAAAAATGGCTAATAGGCGTTTTCGTCGTTTTCATTGGTTACTATTCATATTTACATGATATTGCATTCTAATGGAACGGCAGAAAATATCGATGTGTATCCGGTTTGGAAAATATCTCCTCTGCATCGTTAAGGACGTGGGCGACTGCAGGCCTGGTCGATTTCGGAAAGGGAAGTCGAAAGACGGGTAATTTTTTACTGGTGAAACTGAGCAATGTTCATTTCACAGTTTCCATGCAGTTATGCCTCTTTAATTCATCAAGTGAGTGGCCATGGAATGCAAAAATTGATAATTACTGTGCACATTGAGTGAACATGCGAACAGCGAGTTCAAAATAAGAGAGCAATGGCAGAAAAATCGGAAAAACATCGCGCCTTGCCGCGTCTAAAGATGCCTAGCTTTCGTCGGAATTCTTTCCCGGATCCCTCGCTCGAAGAAAATTGCGAAGGCGATGAATTTACTGGCACGGCCTCTGTGCCGAAAGGACGAAAGGTGAGTCGGGATTAAATATAACCTGGTTGTATTTTATTATTTTAAAGCGCGGGGCCATTTGATTTACATTTCGCTGTGCGGAGTACGATAGTTTTTATTCTGCGTTATATCAGTTGGCAATGGAATGAGAGGGGACTACTGAATTATAGTAAATAGACCACTAGTTTTGATTGCAAAACAAGCAGATTTTAGGTCATCAAAAGTCATCACTGTGTCGAAAATTTAGGTGGGCCAATATACGCTAACTTCTCTCCATGCATATATTTTAAGTCTGCTTCATTCAGAAGAACGAATTCGAAATCTAGAAACAGACTGAAGTCGTTTTGCAAACTTTTCAAAGTTTTTTCTGTTTAAACTGTTTAAAACTATTTATCCAACGAAGACAAAAAGGTTCGTAAAATATTGACATTTGTGAGGTTTTTGAGATTTGCTTTATATTATTGAACCTTTGTTTCGGGTGTCAATGTAATTGATAATAAAACGTAATATATTATATCAATTCAAACTGCCACCACAACGTCTA
Source organism: Blastomussa wellsi (assembly GCA_947652115.1). Lineage (NCBI taxonomy): Eukaryota > Metazoa > Cnidaria > Anthozoa > Scleractinia > Plerogyridae > Blastomussa > Blastomussa wellsi. Next base: position 4,213,292 of record OX393570.1, on the reverse strand, counting down.
AACATATTACCACCTTTCGTGTGTTTCTGTGAGAGCCCAGGACCATACAATCAACACTGTAACTCGTTTTAAATCAATCATATCCCCCTGGCGTAATTTTTTAAGCAATTTCTTTATCCATGCGTGTAAACTCGATATATGGCACTTTAAATTTGTAGACCACTTCTGCAAATGTGTTTCAGTTTGAAATTTAGCTTTGTAAGAGTAATAATATAATTCAAGTACAGGTCATTAGACATTTTTACGACATCTTTAGAATACATTCTAAAGACACACCGCTGTCTTGGATTAATTTGCCTGTATATCGATGTCATGCCCCCGTTTGCGTCACAGCCCACCTCATTTCTCTTGGGCCAAGATGGCGAGTCAAAATACCTTCAGCAGACTGTGAATCGAAATTGCGGGCGACGCGATTTCCCGATCCTCCGGGCTATTAGCTGCTTCACAAAAACAGTTAGGTATTTGAATTCGCAGTCCTTGAACTAGTAGAGGTAGAGTGTCTGCAAATCCAGCTCACGTTACGTAAGGGTTAGCGTACACAGAAAGTTGGCCGCGACTGCCTTATGGAGTGCCAAGGAATGTCTACAGCTTGGATCGTATGATTCAGCGGACATAAAGGGAGAATCGAAGCCATTGTAAGTATTCTCTTTTACAGCTGACACATTGCCTTTGGATTGCCATAACACTGTGGCTGCGTCACGCTACAATTCAAGGCAGCTGTTAAGACAATTCGGCAATTCACGGTATCTCGATCGATTGCTCTTTTAGAACATATAGAAACTGCTAGAATCGCTTCTCTGGTCAAAAATCGTCTGCATTTGAAACGTTCTTACTGTTGTAAACCACATATCATCGTTATTGTGCCGTGTTCTGTTTGTTCGTGTTCTCCCTTGCAAAAAGATAGACACCAAAAACGACATTAATGTTTCACTTATTTAGTTTACATTTTGACCTCGAAGGAGCAGATCGCATCGTGTTTTCTTTGTATTTCATTTCACACATTCATCAGACGAAGGGACGTAGTAGTAGTAGTAGTCGACAAAGCCGGAAAACGCGCTTATTGCGGAAAAATAACTGAAATAATTTGCAATTACTTTTAACCATTAAGGTGTTAACTTGTTTAAATACAATTACTGGCAGTGTTTTCCGCAGGGGACATGGAAAACGCAACGGGAACTAATCGGACTGTTTAGGTTTAGCTTGCACTATTTACTTATTGTACGAGTTGAATTTTACGTCAATCTATGAGCTTCTAGAACACACAGAGTCGAGCTTGTACTGGAAGCATGAGCTATTCTTTTATCGATTAGCATAATTATGCCTTCAAACAGCGGAAAAGTGTTTAATTTGTTAGTTGCGTGAGTTGACAACAAAACTTGTAATGTTTGTTTTATTCAACGTCAATCAATGGCTCACCGGCAGACCTTTGCCAAAAAATATTATTGTTATTCTTTCGTCGTATAGAATTAGATCGTCTTTAAGTTTCTAGAAGGCGTTAGGTGTCCCTGGAGATTGTATAGGATAAAAAGGAAGTTTTTAAAAGTCTTTAATTAAAAGATACCCAATTCCAATTGGTTGAAAATTGTATTTGTGACAGAGTTTCTGCCATGCGCATTGATAGCCGCCGAAAAGGAAAATTATCGACCACAATTACGATATACAGATATAGAATTGAACCGATTGAATCGAAAGCGAACATCTATCCACTGGACAACCCCCGGGGCACTGAGCTTTTGAAGGTTTGGTTGTTACTTTTCAACAAGTCGAATAATAATAATAGAAAAAAAACATGGACTTACCCTTTCGTGCCCAGAGTCGTCACCAGACAACATTTGAAGGTCTTCGGAGGAGTTTAGACAAAGACCCACTTGTGACGTCACATTTTGCAAAAATGTTGTTCATCATCAGATTGTCGAAGGATAGATCTTTCTTCGCGTTCCTGTGTTTACTTTGCATATGGACTAAACGCCCCTGACAGAGCTCTGCTGGTAAAAATTGTTTAATTATTAGGGGAAATTGGTGGTAAAATAGGCCATCACACCCATAATTGTCATTTAACAAGGCCGGCATACTGGACATTTCTTGGTCAAATTTTGCTCAAGACATGAATTTATGTTTTGGAGTGTTTTGCAAATATTTGGGTGGCTTGGGAGGAAAAAGCTTCTCTCGAAGGATTTGAAAAATATGGAAAATAAAAAGTATCGAAGAATTAATATAGTTTTAAAATTATAATTTGAGTTAAAAATTAGTGAATAGACATCTACTTATAAATCAAATATTATTTGCGCAAACTTGAATTTGAACAAGCCAGGCATAGAAAGGATTTTATCAATCCAATTTGCATTTACAAGTCTTCGAAAAGCAGGCATTCCGAGAGCTGCTTGACTCTTTCCACCGAGCCTATTGATTTCTACGCACTTGCACTCTAATGCAAGCCAACATACCTGTCATCCTTATACAACAGAAATATGTACTGAGGTTCTGTTTATATGGAGGAGTATAGTCCCTGGAGGAGGGTCACCCTCCATACTGAGCTACTCGAGGCGAGATAACTTTTATTGCATTTCTTATAAATTTCAGCGAACTGTTTACATGAGGAAACGCAATTTTGGCTAGTGGGACAGGGTGATGGCAAGGATGACCTTTTTCTAGGGGGGGAGGGAGGGGGGAGCTCTCATATAAACAGTTGGCTAGCCTACCCGAGGCAATTCACAATATGCCGAACATCACTAAGTTAATTAATGGTCAGATTTTATGCTTTCGCGAACAAATTTGTTTTTAAGACAAAATTTAACTAAGTAAAGACGACAGTAACGGAATGAAGGAAAGGAACTCGAAAGAAGGAGAAAAGAAGATTTGAATATTTACAGTGTAAAAGGGTTGTCAGAATTAATTATGCAGCATCAGCTGTTCTCGGTTAGCAGGGACATACTCAGTAAAAGATGGCACGGGGAAGAGGGCTACCCTCCTGTTAGGTACAACTCGTCTCCGTATAAACAAGCACTGAATTCAACTTTATTCACAGATATAGCGAGCTCGTAAAGCGACTGTACATTTGACTCGAGCTGTTTAGGGGCAGGCGAAAATCCGTGTCGCCATTCGCGGGAATCTATACTGTGCACTTCCACACCCATTCAGGTGATAGCAATGTGTTCCAGGCCGAGTTTGGACCAATTTTCGTCCGTTTCGTAGCAAATGGATTATGCTCTACTAACCCAAGTTTTTTTTGCCGCGGTCGTCCTTTTTTATTCAGTTAATCTTTCCGTCTCTTTCACCGGGTCAGCTATCAATATCCAAGCAGTCTAATTGTTTTAGCCGTTAGCTCGTAGCTGTTAGCAGTCTTATTTAATAGTTCTGCAAATGATAGACAAAAAAACGAGCGTCGCTCCAAGAAACTATCGATTGATAACAGGTGCCTTTCTCACCAATCAGAATACGAATTCACCAATAGTTAGAAAAAAAGTGATGCTAAATAAAGTTAGTGTGATACAGGTGTGCTGTAGTTAAATTTCAACGCTTTCATTGCTGCGTTTTCTCTTGTAATGTTATTCCTTCTTTGGAATCATGATAGGATTCCGGTATGGAGAGGAACGGATGGTCAGAGGTTACACCAAGTCCAAAACCCCACAAGAAGAATGTCACAACACAAAAACATAAGGTAATTGTTTGCTTGTTTTTGTTTTTGATTTGTTTCGGCCCGCTTCTTCTTACGTCAGTTAATTGCACAATTCCTTCTTACTAAGTGACCTAAGTGACGCTGCAATCTCGGATAAAATTAAACCAGTTGAGACAAACGAACACTTTTGGCAATGCCTTGGTTTGCATGCGGATGAAATATATTTTATCCTCCTCTCCCGCGCGCAATGTTGTTTGACGGGATTTGCAATTTACCAACGCAACAACATCGACAACACTAAAATGGCCTGGGGGGTTAAATAAATGAGATTGGGAATGCCAAATTTCTTTTTTAACTTGTTAGGATTCTAGCAGTGCTAAAGACTCTGCCGACCAGGTGAAACCGAGCAGCCCAAAATCAGACAGGAAGAGTAAAGATACACACAAAAAGGGCAAGGTAAATCAAGGTGTTCTTTCCTTTTTTCTTTATTTCATTGGGCAAACATAACAGTAGTTCAATCAAATCTTTCGTTGAAGTGTTCATAGAACCGCAGTGGGTACATACAACCGAATATATTAAGCTGAGATTTTCCAGCAGGATAGAACTTGAGGCCGTATTTATCTAAAACTTCTGTTTTTAGTTTTGTCAATTTCAACATTTTTGGCGGGAAAATGACGTCACAAATGTGGCGCCAAAAGGTTATTTTTAACATGATGACATATCTGCTGAAAGTTACTTAAAGGACTTGATACGGCAAGGATTTAACTTACCGACAGTACCGTCAGTAACTAATTAGCTACTATTTTAGTAACTGAACGCAGAAATTTCAAACTTCAAAACCTTGCTTGAAAAAATAACAGCTCAGTTCCATTTATCAAGTATTTTACAATCATTATATACTCGCCGTTTGAGTATAAAGATCATTTACTTCCAAGCGTCTCGATCAGGTTTTTAGACCAACTGGTCATGGGAGCGTCCTGACCATTGAGTTCGGATAAAATACTTTTGTTTTTCTTTGTATTCAGACGTATACGTTGTTCTTTTTTTAGGATTTACTGGATACAGACAATGACAGCTTGCAAAGCCCTCGCCAAGAGAAGAGAAGTCCATTTTCGCTCCCCAAATTTGGTGGTGGCAATAAAACGGTAAGTCCTTTGTGTATTGTACCTGAACTGACTTCGGTAAGGATACATCAGGACGCTACTTGTCGTCTGTACCAAGAAAGTCGTGACCAACATTTGTGTCTCTCATTATTCTCTTAAGCTGGACCCTGAAGTCATTTTTGATAAACTTCAAGATACTCCAAAGTCAGAGAAAAAGAAGATGCAAAAACAGCAGAAGACACCGGACTCTATTCGAACCCCGGTAAGAACGTTGAACACATTGTCAGCTATAGCTTTGCATTTACCCAGCCCTCCCAGGCAGCGAGACAGGCGGGAAAAACAGGCAGGCAGGCAGGCAGGCAGGAAAAGAAGGTAGTCAAGACAGGCAGACAGGCAATCTCGGTCTATAATTTCTAATTAAAGAACGATGCAACATTCAGTTAATTTTCAACTGACTTACTAACAGATCACAGTGATAATGAGGACAATTTTTGGCGGTTTTGATGTAAATGTTGCATGTTACAAGATGACCAACTACCTTTGCTCATAGCACACAGCAAACGCGCTGAACAGACATCCTTATAGCAGATAATGCGTGCATTGGAGACAGTGATACTCCCACGACACAAAGACAGATAGAAAATTTCAAAACCTATGCCAGACTTTTTAAATTTGACCTGAAAGCCTTGTGCATGGGTAATTGGCAATAAGGTCAATAATGCCATGTTTATAGAATGCATAGCATTAGCTCTAGCGTGTGTTTCAATCGATGTATGACTTTTGACTTATCAAAGTCATGTTCATGGTGACGTTTGAGACCGGTTGTGTAACTTGCGTTTGCTTTGGCGAGAATTTGCGTGGCCTCTCTGGAGAGTGACCGTTTTAATTCGTGACTTTCTCAGTTTGACACGCGTAATGGCGTCGGTGGAAGATCTTGGTTTAATGACATATTGAGGAGGCAAGGGGATTTGGGCTGCTTTAATACCATTTGTTGGAAAAATATGGTTGTTGTGGCCGTTGCATATAATGGTAAGAGGTTTTCCAAAGGATGAGAATACGTTTAACTACCAGGCTTTCCGACCAACGCGCTTGTTGAAAAGGGTCTGGAAACGAAAGAAAGGTGTCAATCCACCGCTACCGTGATCCTTTCCGCTCGGAAGGAAGTCCATGATTTCCGAGTGGATTTTCCGGAAAATTATCTTGTCTGACTTCAGATCGAATTTCTGGATTTTGTTGAACCAAATTTTATGATTCGAGTGTTATCGTTTTTCTTCCTAATGGCATTTGAAAGAATTCTGGATGGCTGCCCCCAAAAATCACTGCGTGATATTTTAATTAGATCTACGACGACGTAATCTGCATTTCTTAATTGACTGTTAAATGAAAGCGCAATACAAGTCGCCAGCTAGTCTAAGTGTATTTTTGTTAGCGATCCACGCGGCAAAGTAAGTCAAACAGAAGTTTTTTGGTTTCACCTTTCTGCGAAACGCTTTTTGAAAACTCACACCTCGCAGAAAAACAGACAAACTTGTACTTAGCTTTAATAAGTTATATCTCGAGACATGTTATGATTCAAGAAGTCAAAAATCACCTCTTTTGATCAACCTCGAAGCTTTTAAATTTTTAATTGTTTTGTGAAAAATTGAATGCTTTCGTCTAAAGTATTCTTTCCTGGAAACGACTCCGGCATTTCCTTCCGCTTATGTTCCCTGCGCTCATATCTTCATTGTTCTTCACAATTACAAATTATTGTAGATTGTGTGATTGTTCGACGACTTAGGGAAACAAATACCGGGTATTCTTTTTTATGGAATCTTCAAAGACATCGTCAACATTGTTTATGCGTTGGTGAAAGTTTTTAATTTTTGCAATTTTTCCGTGGAGAAATAAACGCCAAACTGCGGTCAGCACTGATAAGATAAGCCGAGAAGCAATGCTTTGGAAAAAAGAGGAAGTCAGATCGACTTTTATTTTGGATTGTTTGCTGTTTGTTGTTGTATTGTTCCTTAGTATTGGTCGCTTCGATATTTAATCCCTGGGCTTTGATATCTATTGACAAATACTGAAGTGTTGTCATAAATCATAACGTTGAAAGCCTTATCGCTATGAAACCATAGATAAACATTCACGTTTTGGCATTTCGTTTTGTGGATAACCGTGTTCTCGCGCTTGGAGGTCGTCAGTGGCCGGCACCAGTTATGGAAGAATGCGAGAGCGTAAGCTGCCACGAACCGGCCCTTTTGACTGTACCTTGTCCAGGAATCGGCATCAAAGCCCGCTCGTATTCCGATACCTCGATCTTCACACTCGTCCCGCAGAAAACTCGAGGCCATTCGCAAACTTCAGTGGATGACACTGGCCGAACATCACCGCCATCTCCGACTTTTACTCCGGTGGGTCGCCAGCCCGAAACCTCGGCATTGAAATCTAAGCGGAAGATTTCACGACCTCGATCTCCCTTCACCGGCGAAAAGGCTTTCGATCTTTTATCCAAGTTCGCCAAGACTGACTTTGTGGCAAAAGTAACAGCAAGTAGTCCGAAGTTGCTTGCTAGGAGAACAAAGTCGAAGAGTAGAGACAGCGACGCTTCCGAAACGGTTAGTACTGTTCTAGTTTTGTCAAGTGTTTCGAGTTTTTCATACAACAGCATTCTCTTATTTTCGTGTTTTTTTTTTCTAATTTTTGTTCATTTCGTGCTTGATGAACTAAGTGATGGAAAAATTTACTGAGTTGCGTGACTTTTTGGAGCACGCGCGCTGATCAAAATTGGTGGTCTGCAAAATTAGGAACCCCCCGCTTCGATATAATTAGAGGTATTTAAAAAGAGTCACTTTTTACGCTTAGAGCAGTTCATTTACAGCTTGTTAACTATTGTTCTGTTCCATAAGTGTAATATAACGACACGACTTACGGTATCATGGCATTGTTTGTTGACACGTATCACATAAAGCACTGATTCCCTCACAGTAAAAGTTTGAATGATTTGCTGAATAATTAGTTCCGCAAGGTTTCACGTTTGTTACTGTGTTCGTGTATTGCTAAGCTATGGTAACGCTCCTAACTTTATTCGGAAAAAATATTTGTATGAAACGGAAAGGACGTTCAAATTGTCTGAGTGTGTAATTAGTCCCTTCATATACTGACTCTACATAAGCATCTCATAATTTTAAAATCTTCGGTAAGTAATTAACTTCATAAGTAACTTCATGTGACATTCATGTGATATCGTGCTGAAAAGTTTAAACGCTTGCTCATGCCTTTTACATTGTTGCATCGTTATCGTCAAAATTTTGCCAGTCCAGTTTATTTTCTCTGTTGTCTTTTTATCGTTTATTTACCAATTTATCTATTGATATTTTATATGATTCAAAAGATATCTTTTACGCTGGGTCTCATGTCAAATATTATTGGTGGCCTACTTGTTTAGACTTTTTATAACACCAGCCCTCAGTCTCGACTGAGATAAGACTTTAAAACTTCGTCAGTCAAAATACAAGTTTATTTTAAGTATATCTTAATGTTACGTAATTAAAGATCTTTTTTGTCTCATATATTCACTTAAATTTGGTATCGACCTCTCATATATTGGTAGTCCATTTGGTTTTTTGAAACTTGTTACATCTTTCCAGATCTGTAGTATACTATTAGTTTTCTTTTCGCGAGGTTTATCGTATGTACGTGTAGTTGCACACAATTTTAAAAGCGGCCTCCGGAAAAAAAGACACTCCTAAAATACGTACATGTAGAACGTCTTTCAGACGAGTCCTTCGAGTCCAGGAGTACAGCTAAGGTAGGATAGCATTTCCCGTGTCTCATTTTGGTGATGTTATGTCGCAAGTGCAGTTTTTATTTCACTTACTTTGTACCTCGGAGATAAACGAACCTCTTTATACCGAGGCCCCAGGGAAATAACAAACGATACATGTTTTTTATCAGCCCTTAGATAGGCATGGACAGCAAATGTATTGGAACAGATCCCCGGTATGACGACCGCCCATTTCATAGGAACGAATTTCCCCAGTCCACTGATTGGCACCTCCTTATATCGGTGTTTCACTGTTGTTCAAATATACAGTGTATTCGACTTTTTACAGTGTAAATCCTTTGACTTTTTGACAACTTGAAGCAATTTAGTCCTTTTATTCCCCAGTCGCACACTGCAATTTTTCTCCCGAAGCTATAACCCGAAAATTTGGCTTTAAAAAGCGTTTGTATACTATGTGAAATCCTGAAAAATTACGAAGAGTCATGTAATTTCAGGTCTGTTTTTAAATCTAAGTTCTCCCGTCCATAGAAATCATAAATCGAACAAATGGTTGACGCCGATTACAGTTTTGCGCCACCTATTGACCGACTACAAGATAAGTGTGGATGCCAATATCAGGGGAACCGAGTGCACTAGGGATAATTCGACTTAATATATAAAATTATATAATAAAATATAACTCCTAAAAATTAAATAATAAAGAAATACCACATAACTTATGGCAGTTATGGAAAAATTAGTTAGATTGCTTCAGTGACTGCAATTGTACTTATTCTTTGTTTTCACAATGAATTTCGTTCTCTTTTTATAACTCTTTAGGTCTTGATTTAGTTGAATGTTTCTTTTCACAGGTTTATCTCGTGGAAAACATTCGAGATGGTATAGAGCCCGCTCTGAAGGTATGAAAAGCTTTGAATACTTCCTTATCTTATCTCCCATGGGAGTAGGGGTAGGGAGAGGCGTCAGTTTCATCATCAAGACCATTGAAAAAAAAAAACAAAAAAAACAAGACAAGCAAATAAACACGCCATCCAATGCAATGCAATGAAAATATTCTGAATTCAGCGTGATAAAATGTATAAAACTCTAACAGCAACAATCTTATTTTTATCTGCATGGCCTTATCTCGCCGTCGAAGACGTAATTAGGGTTTTGTTTGTCGAGTGTATTTCAAACTGAGAAATGTAAACAATCAGTGACATTATTAACGCGTCATCTCATACCACCCGTCTCGTTATTATCTGGGTCATTTCCGGATCTTACTCCAGCTGCCTCGCCCGGCTCCCGATATATTTCTTCTTTTCCGGATACCTTCAAGTAAAATACCAACATAGGTATAATTTTTCTCACGTGATTGACTTATAAATTGTTTTGTTTTTTGCTTGCTTTTCTGCTTCAGTGTTTGAATTGGCTGAAAAAATTGTTACAATTTGAGACCCTTTTGGGGTTCGAAAGCTTACCTATCAAACTCGTACGTGCAGTTTCGACAAGTAAGTTCCTCGTCCAAATTCCTAACTGGTTACAAAGCTGATCACGTTCGTAAGCTGATAAGATAATGCAGCCAAGTGTATTTACTGTAGATTTACGTTGATACGATATTTTCCGTAGTCCGTTTACTTTTAGCGATGCAAGCACTTGTAAATTGAGCACTTGTAAGTTAGACGCGTTAGCGTGATCCCAATTTCCAAGCCGCCAGAGAGGGCTTCCGGTAATTTCATATTTCTTTTACAAACATTTTAAAGTGAGGAATTTAATCTGACGCATGACATCATAGAGAACCATTTCACTCTCAGTTGAGAGAAACGTCGCAGAACGCGCGACGTAGCACCTAAATTTATAAGTTTACAAACTCCAAGATGTTAAAAAAGCCCGCTGCTGTGATTTTCTACTCTATATTAGAACAATATTTGATTTCACAAACTACAAAGTTCCGCTTGCGTTCCGCGATTGTAACGTCGGAGGGGAGGGTGGTGTTATCGGTTGCTCTTTCTACAAGTGATGTCAACACGCAAACGAGGCACGAATTTTATGAATCAAATATGGCCGCCCGGTGATACGTGTGCAAATGTTTTCACTTCTAAATGCCGTGAGAAATGTCAGAGAGAAAAATAAGCAAAGCTCTCAGAAAGGACCGTGAATCTACGGTATCTGCAGTGGATATCAAGTCCCTCACCTCGAGTGAAAGCACTTTTAGTTTAAGACCTTTGAAGGTGGGAAAGTTTTTAATGATTTTATAATAGAATTTCTCTCTTGTTATCATCTCCTCTAATGAGTTTTTTTAGTCTTAACGAACTCTGCGAGGAAACAGTATATATCTTTTGAGATATTTGCTTAGTTTTTATCTCTCTTGAGAGCTTTGTGTGTTTAAGGGATATCTTCCAGACAAAAACTCAAGCCAACATTTTAACGCCATTTGCAGACGAAATAAGTGGAAGCCAATTTGTCTGTAAGCTGGATGTTGAAAAATTAAAGGCCGTCACGAAATTTCTCCAAAGCGACCAATTATGTGCGAGAAAATAACGATCTTAAGAATTAAAGGTTGTAATTATTTTCAGCTGATATTTAGCTTGCATGTTTATGAGTTTATTTTCAATTTCATTTCGCTTAATTGCAATTTTTCTCCACGCGCGCCTCGCAAATGTTGCCCGCGGTACCTTGTAGCTTAATTATGGAACAGAAACGGCTTGAAACAACCGACGTGTTGTCTACGAATCACGCGGTTTTTGGAGCAAATTGTTTCGATCTTCGATAAATTACTTCCATCCTTCCGCTGTCAAGGAAGCGAGTGTTTTTATTAAAATAATACCGCAGTGTTTGTTTTATTTTATAGGAGGTCGTAACAGGAATTCTACCGATCAGCTACGAAGACGAAATTGTGCAAAAGCGGACGCAGATATTGCGGGACCCACTGCAGGTTTTGCTTGTATTTCCCGAGGACGATGTAATCGTAAGTAGCGCTTTGTGACTTCTAAATGTTGTTGTGTTGAACCGCAAGATAGTTATGCATGAGCTGTTTTAGCCGCAGGAATATTCACGAGCGTATACCGATGACAATGTTGATGTCTCTATCAGGCTTGGCGGAGGCGCGCGCTATTATTCCGTGTCGAGTCATCCAGGTGCAAAGTGGTGATTTTAAAAAACACCAAAACAATGAAAGTGCCTTTTTAAAATTCGCCCTCTGTTCCAAATATGTGTCAAATTCTGAAAGCATTTTGAAGCTTTCTCGCACATGAATATGATGTTTTCAGATCAATTTCATTGACTGATTACTGCAAAGATGAAATGTACACACCTGCCCTCCCTGTTCGAAATACGGCGAAGTTTCTTTAATTTCACTCGCAGCAAATGTACGCCACACCACGTAACATGAAATTTTATTTATAGCTCTCTTTGTTTCACATTTCTTTAGCATAGCCTGTCTTGGAATGGATTACACATTGGTCAACAAAGTCATCGACAGATTCCGACATTAAAGGAATTATCATATTTTGCCTCCACTTGCGCAGATATTTTCATAATATAAGAACATCAAGTTTGTTGACCTTAAATTAACATTTAATTATGTGTAAGGCCAGGTTTTTTGTTGCCTGAGTGGTATTTTGTTTCCAAATCAGGCAAATGTAGGATATTAAAATTTTATGATTGTGCTCGAGTTGCGTGCCGGTCACAGACGTCAATAGCATGTCTCGGTCGTATTAAAACAACTCAAAAACTATACTCCCATGTCGACGGAAGATTTAGATTCAGATGACTCTTTTCAAGTCAAAGTAAGTCATGTTCCTGATAAAATAGTTTTCTTTAGATTCGTCTGTTCAAACTGAACTAGAACAATGATAACACAAATCAAGCGCGACTTGTATTGTCAAGTTGTATTCACAAAATCGACTCAACCAGTTAATATTTCACAAATTGACTTCCTTTTGGGCCTTGAATCCCATTTCGCTTAATATTTAAATATATGTTTTTGATTTTCTGTGGTAAGAAGGTCTTGACTTTTTCTTTAAGTCAAAAATCACGTCCATTTGAAGACCGAATTTATTTCTGTTGTTATTGTGTGACATGTTTTATGGATGTTTTGTACTCATGCAAATGTAGAGCGTGGGTTATGGTTTAACAGGCTTAGTTACAGCAAAAAATGGAATTATTTCACTATTTCTGGAGTATTTCGGCGATACATTTTCCGATTTACAATTAATAAAAGGTGAAGTGTGGCAGTAAAGATTGGAAACCATTATAAACAAAGCAGTGTTTTCATAATTTTTCTCGGCCACATGAAAATTAATCACCACTGAAGCCAATGATTTTTGCACACACGACTGGACAACCAGGTGTTGAAAATTATTTTTTTCAATGAGCTGTCTATAATATGTTCAAAAGCTGTCTTTACTTTAGTTCCAATATTTTTCCATGCAAACCAACCGGGATATTATAATTAATACTGCAGATTTTCAGAAGTAAGAAAATGTCAACAATTGATTTTTATTGTATGTTTAAACAAATAACGAAATTCTTGCAAGTCCAAAAATATACATCACACAAGTATTTTCGTTATTTACCCTGATGTAGTTTATCTTGAATTAGCATGTCACTTCTTAACAAGCAAAATGTATTAATTTCCAAGGTTTTAATATATTGGGGTAGTACGTGCTCCAAACATGCTACAGATCTAGATTTGCTGAAAACAAAATTTTAAAGACCTCATGCCAAATTAATTTATGTGGTGAATAAATAAGAATTTTTATGCTAATTTTGCAAAACTGATTTCCTTCTTGTTTGATTGGTGACGCTGATATTTTGCTGCTTTATTTCATTGGCTTTGGAATCAATTAAGTCATAGTATTTTTTTATCTTGATAGTTGTATACTAATTACCTGGAATCATATTCTTAGTACGAACATATCAAGAAATTAAATCAAGGCAAACTTCTAATGTCATGTTTATATAAAATCATTTGTCTCCTTGAATTGTCGTGCATGGCTCTGCAGAATTCATTTCAAAATATACATGTATGTAGATCAATGCAGTAGTTCCGTTTCATGAAGTGTGCATTCAATTAAGAAATCCGGAATTTGGATTTTCCTAGAAAACAAACATCAAAATGGATTTTGTTGGATTTGAAAATTATCCTGTTTTGGATTTTTTGGGAGATCTGAAATCCAGATTTCAAAATCCAAATCTGCAAATCTGGATTTACCACTGAATTTACCCAAAGTCTTAGTCATTATTTACATGATTATTTAAACATGCCATTAGATGTTTTATAAACTTATCTAAATCCATTAGCATTTTAGTCTTAAAGATATCAAACTTCAAAAAAGATTCTATTGTACATGTTAATTATACTGAGTTAGTTTTATCCTGTGAACAGGCTCTCCAGTGGGGAAGTTTTATGAATGTGATACCCTGTACATCGTGCAAACCAGCAGACAATCATGATGATTGTAATTTTTCATACCTGCTCAAAATTTGTAAACAAAGCAATTTATAAATCAGTTTTTAATTATTGATTGCAAAAATCCTCGAGTAAGCACCTTAAGTTTGAAATTTCACATTTACTTGAAACCATTATTATACAATTTTGTATTTAATGTTATACGTGTAGTTAATAGAGGCACTGTAAGTCTGGGAGCTTAATCAAGGAAATGCTGTATTCGTTATGCATGATTAATGGCTTAATCACTATGGTCATACACTTAGACTACTCCCTCTCAGTTTCTGTTATTTTTTATAGTTTGCTTGGGGCTTAACCATTAAGCAAAATATCTCAAGCTCACATGCAGTGCTATTGTTTGGTATAAATTGCATAATCATGGACCAAAATCAACCTCTTTTGCATTTTGATGTGCAATATTTAATTTGAGTGTCTGACTTATTGTTTTAGGCCTTTTCTATTCCTCGACAACTGAGAACTATACATTCTACAGTGCCGAGCGATGCCCTCTCCAGAGTTTCAAACTTATTCACTCGAGAGGTAAATTGTTCATTGTTTATATCTTGGACATTTGCTTAAGGCTGGTTTTCACTAGTGCATTAAAGCATAGGCATAACAACATAGGCATGGGCATAAGAAGAACAAACACACTTGTTTCTCTTATGTTATCCTGACTAGGGATCACATAAGGTGACATAAGCATGTTAGCATAAACACAAGAAGAACGCACAGTGTCCGTTCTTCTTGTGTTTATGCTTATGTTGACTTGCGCTTATGTCGTGGTAATTCCAAGCGATGCTTAGTTAGCTGTTGTTCTTACTAGTGTTATGCTTATGTTGTTGCGTATGCTTATGCGTTAGTGAAAACCAGCCTTTGGTGGAGCATAGAGTCATTATTGTTGATATAACTTATTCACTACCTGAAAGGATTACAGAGTCATGTACAACACACCCCACTTTGAATACATCTTATCTTTTGGGGGTGTGGGGGAGGGGGGGAGACAGACCCCTCGTGTGTGCCTCCTGTTTCCCATACCATTCCTCTTGGCTCTTACCCTTTCCTGTAGTGGTTCAAACCCCTTTGCCCTATTCCTGTTGAAGGCCTGTTTATAAACCACAAAAAGAAGTAAGAGAGTTTAGTATGGAATGGAGGCACACCTGTCTCTCCAACAACCATACAAAGGTCTCTTAAATTTCGTCATTTTGTGCATTTTAAACACGCCCCTTAATGTTGTTATGGCACTAACTAATGTGAACCAGGCTTATAAGTCTGTTGTAACAATTTATTTTATATTTTTTTTCGTCATTGTTCAGTGTATCAGATTTTACACTGCCAACTGGAGCTGTGTTGAGAACAAGTATTCCAGCTATGGAGGAAGTTATCTCAAACTTCCCAGGTAAAAATTACATTTAATTGATAATTTACCCATGGCTTTACAGCCTTGCTTACAAAACCGTGAACACCAGAAATGTTTATGGAATGTTATTGTGTTACAAAGAAAAAGCCAATCAGGTGTGAGAAAACTTAACCGCAAAGAGCAACGGTCATTAGTTTGTGGTTTTGAGGTTTGCTCGCGTGTCCTGAACTTTGCTGCGATTGGTCTCTACACAATCAACATTCCTGAAATATTTCACGTGTTCACGGTTTTATGAGCAAGGCTGTAATTGGTGCATGTTTGGATTTTAGTAGGTTACCGGTAAGTCTGCAAATGAGCCTAGAGGCCTACCAGGCCAGGGCTTAACAACAACAACAATCTTTGTTTATCCCTGTTTCTGTAGCATTAAGCGACTGGGCTTTATTTATTGCCAGCTTCTTTATACAGTATTACTGTATCTGCGTAAATGGATATTGGCCTTTGAAGTGATGTGGAAAACCCTTTGGTTTCAATGCAATAGTGACTGGAATTTAGGCTCCATTAAAGCCAATTTTCTGATTAAATTTTCAAATTGACTAAATTAAAACTTGTATCAGATGTATTAATTGTTTTAATTTATAATATATATTAACTGTTTGTTAATATCTGCACATGAATCACATTACATCATATTTTCAGACCATCTCCAGGAGAGGGACTTGAAGAACAAGTTTTTGAGATGGATGTTCAAGAAGATGAAGTCGACTACACAAATCAGGTTAAGAACACTGGCCTCAGAACCCTTAACAAATTATATCTTAGTCTATTCTGTAGCCAGTTACAGACCCTATCGTAGTTATGTTTGGGGCAAATGTAATTTTCGTGATCCAGTCACTGGATCACAAAAATTACACTTACTGAGTGATCAAACTGTGAGCCAGCCCATTGTTAAATATTAAGCACTACCACAAATTGTTTTGACACAAATAATTCTTATTTTTAAATCCCAGTAATTCCCAGAATTTTGTCACCCCAAAAATCCCGAAAATGTGTCACCCCATTCGAGTAACTCTACATTGAAAATTAATGAAAATGCAACCCGGCCCAATATAGTTGATCCAGTTGTGAATAACTGCAGGGGTTTCAAAAGAAGGCGGCAGCTGCCAGAATTCCACCGGCTACTTGACTATTATGCCGCTGTCTACTCTGGTCAGAGCAATGAGCTTGTGACCAAAAAGCTCACTTGTAACAGCCGCCTACTCTTCCAGTCAGTGGCACCTACTTCAAAACATTTTGAAATCCCTGAACTGCGACCCGGCAAGTGAAATTAGCTTCAGTGGTCTTTTGCAAGTCTGAGTGGTGGCAAGGGTTAAAAGCATGCCCATTATTTTAAGCTACTTCAAAATACAGTACATGGCTCACACATCCTTGTAAAAGGACTGGAATTTTGGCTTCCATCTTGAAAAGTCCTTGAATTTGCCAAAGGCCTTGGAAAGTCCGTGAAGTTTTGAGCGAGTATTGAGAAGTCCTTGAAATTTGATTCAGTACTCCTACTGTTTGCAGAAAAATGGACAATTTACACTTTTTACTACTGAAAAGTCTTATCCTCTGAAAAAGTCTCCAGACGTAAAATTATTACCTTGCACAAAGAGACAGTGAAAAACAACTACACTTAACTGCAAAGTTAGGTTGCTTTGAAAGACGGCTAAGGCTAATGCATGATTGTTGAACCAAAACTATTAAGCAGTGGGTTACTATTGCCTGTAATGCATGTTAGCATCTAAAATTGATGTTTTATGCGGATGACTCGACCTTTGGTAAAACAAGATCAAGTGCTTCAAAATTGATTTTGCTTAAAATTATAAAACTATCGTGTTCTTGATAACAGGTGTTTGTTCAGAGATCATGAGTAATCACGCCCATAATTTGTGATCTCTTTTATTACTTACTAGGCTGTGATGATGAGTCCTTTACGAGAGAAAGGCATTTCCAAGCAGGGCTACCTAACCAAAGCTCCATTTCATGGTGAAAGTAATGGCACACCAGGAGCAAAGGTAGATTTTAGTTTCATGCATGCCATTATTTTTAGAGGACATTTTGGCCAGAAGTCAATCACTGCCCGTGGCATTTCTCGTTTCTTATAACTCAACAGAAATACAGAATCAATTAAAAAATGATAGCACATAATGTGCAATCAACACATAATATAATATAAAACATAGCACCAGCTCTTGTCCAATCACTGACCGATCAAGCTCCAGATATTTGTTGGGTATACCTGTATTTTATTGTCGTCCCGCCATTATGTATTACAATTTAATGGCATACTAAAAAAGTGTACAACAACATGACTAAAAAAACATCTCTCATTTAAACATGGAGGGTCTTAAAGCTATATAATACACCTTATGGGGCCGTGTAAAAAATGTCAATTGGAATTAATAAATATATAAATAAAAATTATAGGGAATCCATAAGTATAATCTGTAAAAGAGTAATGAAGCTCCATACACGACAGATCACCTAATGTCATTACATTATAAATATTAAGAACATACACATCTAAAAATGTTTTAAAAAGATATAAAAAAATAATAAAAAGACCATTAATATTCCTTAAATATTTCATCTGCAGAACTTCAAGCGCAGGTGGTTTCATCTTAAGCAGATATCAAGTGATGGTTCGTACGTTTTAGAGTACAAAAAGGTAAGGGAAGTCTACCAATGATTAAAAAAGGTCGTTTCAAAGCCATCAATCACATTTCTTATTGTAGCAGCTAATTAGTAGCATTGGCGAATTTTGAAATCTGTCATTTCAAGCATTATGCCTTTTCGGGTGGAAATGAGGACAATTGTTGGTTGTATGTGTTTTTGATTGTATGAAGATGTTATGTGGCTGGAAATTAAATTGGAGAAATGAATCGTGGATTTTTAATTAAAACAAGAGTTAGATGCACTCTTTGGTCTGTATATTCCGGAATTGTTCCGAAGTTTGGACTAGACCAGCTTCCAACTTTTTACGGAAATCGGCCAGGCCATTTATAACAGGTAAATATTTCGAAAGTTGAAGACAACATTTCGTCCGACTAACTGAAAACACCCGAAAATGGGACTTGGAGTTCAAGTTTAAAACATTTCCCCAGTCGGTACATGCTCACACACCCCCTCCCCTGGAGGCAGAGGTCCCCGGAACAGAGTCGGGAAAGATGGCAAACAGTCATCATTTTTCCTGCTTCCTTGCCTGTTATGAATTATGTGATGGAAGTGAGTTGCGTTTGTACTCTGCTGTTTCATCCAGGATGACATCAACACCAGTATGGCCAGAGGAGTTCTTTATCTGGATGCATGTACCCACATCTCTAAGGTATGCTACGAAGGGCCTTTTTTTAATAAAATTTACCAAAAGCATATTCTGGGCACGGCAAATCATGTAGTTAAATCATCACGTGACTAGACTTTTCGTGTCTCTCTATTCTCTTGTATTTTGCTTCGAGCAGTCAGGGAAACAAGTGCTAGTTTTGGCAAATCTTCATTGAAACACCCGAGGAGCTTCCGACTTATTTTATCCAATCAAAAACTAGCCCGAGAGCTCGCGAACGCACCGAAAGTAACCGCGCGGGGAAATACGTCATGTTGCCTAGCAACTGCAGGGATGAAGACTGTAGGCTCAGTCCCGTCTCGGATACAAGATATCGTAATCAACTGGTTCTTGCTCCCCCGACTGCGATTATTTAACGCGAGAAAAGAGTCGCGAGAGACTGACTGGATGCCAGCGCAAAATGGGAGGTGTGCCCCGCACTCGTTTTACTCGCTTTTTTATTGCGTTCTTTGGCATTGAAAATAGAGTTCAAGCATAGTATTGTTGTTGTTTTAGATACAGTTCTTGTTCGCCTATCGTTTCTCGGGATGGCGACACGTCCAGCAAGGTGTTCAGTGCCGTGACTTACTTTTGACTGAAGGACATAGAAAAACAGTACCGAAATGTTAACAGTTTTGCTCTGGCCATCATTTCAGGGAGTAAAAGGTCGAATGTACGGCTTTGAACTTCACATCCAAGACAAATTGTACAGCTTGGTGGCAGACAGTCAGTCCGACATGGATTCTTGGATCACTTGTCTGTGTAAAGTTACTGGAATTGATATGGACTCGGGCGGTAAATCGTCCAACTTCAACTTGATCGGCAAAGTAAAAGCACCAAAACTTCACCAGTCTCTGAGGGAAAGTCTTAAGACTAGTAAACATCCAGAACTTCTAGAATTCGCTAAAGAAACGGAGGTTTTGAACGCGAAGCGAAGAAAGGATGGACGCAATAAACTATTTTCATTGTATTATGACCTGGATAACAACGGTACTTGCGTGAATTATGATGATGCCAGGATAGATGCCGACGTGTTTGAACCACATTTTGGAATGCGTGTTGTGTTAGAGTGTGAGGAACTTAAGTTTCGTCTTCTAAGAACTTTGCACGATGGCAGCGAAGTGAACATCGAGCCGTTCTTTCTGTCTATTTCGTTGTTTGACGCTAAACTAGGAGCGAAGATTTCGGAGGATTTTCACTGCGATCTTAACGACCCGTCCACAGTGGACATGCTAAGAGGATCTGAACTCATCGAGAATGGCCAGGAAAATGGAAATGGTATTGAGCACATTGAGAATGGCAGTAGAGAAATGGAATGCACTTCACCGAGAAAGGTAATTAGGGAATTACTTTGGTTTTGCATTACTTACTTCGCTTAGTGATTGGTTTAAAATTCTCGCGCCACTTTTTCAACCAATCAGAAGTAAAACCAAAACCAACCGTGAATTGCGCGTGCACGTTTTCCCGCACTTTGTGTCGGTTTACGTGTAATTTCTTCGAGTTTTGATTGGTTCACTGAATTGCCTCCTCCTTTGTGATTGGCCAAAGTAATTATATAATTTGGTTTTATCAACTGGGTTGATAATGTGAATTGGCCACCGTAAAGAGATTCAAGAGCTGACGTTTCGAGCGTTAGCCCTTCATCGGTTTTGGTTTTACGTCACTCATTTGAAACTCGCTCTAACACGGAAGACCGGTGTTGGTCCCTGCAAGCCGGTTTTTTGTTACTTTACTGTATCTTAACAATCTATAAGCTGAACACCTCTCCAAGACGGACATTTTCAAGTGTGGCCTGTACATCCCGATGGTGTCAGTGCTAAGAGAGAGTGGATTGTAACTTTTCCAGGCTCAAATCATAGAAAAAAAGGAAGTCAAAAAAGTATTTGAATGTTCAGTCTCGGTTCAACTCCAGTTTAAAAATTAGACGCTCATAAGAATGCGCTTTGTCAAACGACGTTTTGTTATTTTTTGGCGCATTTTCTTTCCTCAGGCAATATTCTCTATAACAAATCCCCACCCAGAGGTTTACTGGGTGATCAGAATAGAGAAAGTTTTACAAGGAAGCATTGGTTCGTGTGTTGAGCCTTATCTCAAGTCTGGTGACACTAAGAAAGCCGCCCAGAAGGCACACAAGCTGGCCGAGATCTGCTGCAAGAGCTTGGGGCAGTATGTAATGCCGTTTGCATGGACAGCCAGGTTAGGTTTGAATCTTTATACTGTTACTGTGGATTGTATTGGAAATTCATTGTGGGCAACAAGTGTTTTTGACTTATTTAACTGATCAAATCAATAACCAGCCGCGCCAGTGCTTACATATAGCAACGTTAGGGGCAAATACCGTGGGACTCAGTACGGAGGTGGGATTTCGTCTGTAACTTGTACTTGTTTCCCGACTGAATTTTGCTATATTTTGGAAGTGTTGGTCTTGTGACATGAAGTCTTAACATACGAGTACGAGAGTATGAGATAGGGTATGAGTGCGACTTTCGAATTTCAAACCACTTACATTTCCATAACCCTGACTCCTCCATGTTAATGAAAAGGAGACTGTCGGTACGACGTGAAGGTACTTTTTGTGAATCCGTGTTCAAAAAGATCCCGGTGTTGTGTTTTTGTGTTCTACCAGCACTTCTTTCATTCCAGGGGTATTAATGGGTATTCTGGGAATATCCACGAGAATGTCGGGGAAAGAGGTGTGTGTGTGTGGGGGGGGTTACCCTGTTAAGTATACAAGCTATCATGAGTCTGCCAAGATGACTTTGATTTAATCACTGTTTTCTTTGCGTTCACTATTTGCATGGAACGGATTTACTTACCAGTTGTTTTTTGTTTTAGGCCATTGTTCAGCAGTGAAGGCGAGCTGGACAGCGGCGAGATTACATCAATCTACAAACAGGTTCGTTAAAAACGTCTTCGCTTTGTGCTGCGGGTTTTACTTACACGAGAAGGGAATTTGGGGCAACGAGGTTGTCATGGGTCTTTAGAAGAAACAATCCATCATGTTAGCTTGAATCCATGGACTGTGTATGTGCATACAGTAAGCACGCCGATATTCACTTTTACGCAACAACTAGATTAACAACTCAACAACTAGATTACATCAACAAAGACATCAACATGATTAGAGCATCCCACTAGATCACGCAGGGTCATGGGTTCAAATCCCATCTGGGATTTTTTTCCGAGTTTCCCTTGATGGAATTTCTATGTTGATGGATTTCTTTCATTACTCTCTTGGAGGAACTAGAAGATTATATGCTATAGAAGGGTTCGAAAACCAAGCCATTTGAAAACCACAGCGTAAAAGACATTGACAATATGTAACCCTTCCAGTTTTTTTGTGGGTTTTGTTTTACAGGACAGAGAAAAACTCAGTGATGAGGAAATAACCAAGCTTCTATCAAACTACAATGCTACGTAAGTGTGAAAGATTAATGATTTGAAAGTCGAAAATCATTAAGTACATGTAAGTTTAAAATCATTTTTTTAATATTTGGTTTCTTTGTTTTCTTCGCAATTACAGAAAGGAGAAATTCAAGCAACAGCAGATACCAGGAATGTTACAAATTTCTGTCAAATCATTCGTCGAAGGAATACCAAGTAAGCAACAGGGAATTATTTCCCTGTCTCTGGTGACGACACTCTAGGTTAGCTTACATAAAGTCAGCATGTTTGGGCTGTAATGAGTGTTCTTTGTTTTCACGTTAGACGTCATGACGTCATCACTCGTTCCCGTGAAACCTTGGGATGATTCATTGACCGTCCGTCCAACAGTTGAGGTGGAAGAATTCTCACAGTCGCTTCCAGAAGCTGCACATCCACATACAGAATACATCAATAATCTCTACGTCTACCCTCTGTCACTCAATTATAGCAACCAAAAAGTCTTCTCGAAGGTAAAGGCTTTACTGAGCCAGGGTTGTATTATTTTTGTTTTTCCTGAAAGAAGACGAGAAATTTAAACCAGCCTAACAAAAGCCTACAAACACAAATAAACGTACTCCTCTTAAGGAGACCCTGCGTGAAAACAATAAAACAAACAACAGGAACAATGCTCCTAGCCTCTAAAACAATAGCAACTGCTACACTAGAGGACCAGGTGAATTAAAAGCTTCCGAGAGCAGTTGTTAACAATACTATTTCTCCAATCCAGGCAAGAAACATCTCTGTGAAGATCGAATTCAGGGATTCTGACGATGAAAATGCAAAGCCTCTCAAGGTAGTGATGATTTGTTACTATTTTATCTTCACAACATAAAATAATATGGCTGGATTAGGCTCAACAAAGGAGCGCAGGGAAAGGTTGGCACAACGTTGAATGATATGTGTGATTCAAGTAGGTGAGGTCGGCACAGTGTTTGCACAGTGTTGGCGCAAGGTTGTTCCAGGGCTGGCACAGGGGTAGCGTAGAGACGCTGGGTTTACCACAGTTTTCTTTTTCAGCTGTTTGGACAGAACACTGGAGCCTTGAGTTTGTTGTAGGTTCTTGCCTTGCTGGTTTTATCGTTATCTTAGAAACAACTCGAATTATCTTAGAAAAAAAGATAATCTAAGGAGATTATACGTTGCATGTATTATACTATCCGGTACAGGACGTTCTTTCAAATGTTCCTTGCACCTTGTTGATATATTATTTTCATAACTTCTTTTAAATGTCTGTCTGTTCTGTGTAGTGTATATACAAGAAGAAAGGAAGCCCTGGTTTCACGACACACGCCTTCGCCGCCGTTGTTCATCATTGCACAAATCCCACATTTTATGAAGAGGTAAGTGGCAGAATTCAATGAATGTTTGAAAAACAATTGTGACAAAAGTGGACGTGGTGTAAACTTTGGCCACGTCCACACACTTGTTTCTCCGGATTGGCTTTCTGTCCACACTGAAAAACGTAGCTTTTTGATAATTCTCTCCAGGGTGGATAAATTTGAAAACGCCAACGAGACGTGAAAACGCTGACCGGACGACAGTCGAATGAGCGCAGACTCAATTAGAATGCACATGCTTTTCTTGTCTTCTAAGCTTTTCTGGTGAGGCAGCGTTGAAGTGTGGATGGTGAAATAATTTGAAAATGGCATAGTGAAGACAGAAAACATTTCATCTGTTTTCGATGCGAAAGCGCTGTTTGCAAATTGAGCCAAGTGTGGACGTAGCCTTAGAAGGGCGACTGGGTGGAGGTGGTAGGGTTTATGTAAAAGGTAGTGGTATCAGTTTACTCTTTTCTTTGTTGTCAGGTGAAAATCAAACTTCCAACTCAACTAACGGATAAGCATCACGTGTTCTTCACATTCCAACACATTGCGTGTGAACAGACCAAGACTAGCAGTGGCACGGGGTCAGTCAAGGGCAAACCACAGCCAATAGAAACTCCAGGTCAGTTGGCAAATTCGAATGTCTTTCTTCGTGCGCTGAATGGTTTCTTTCCAGATGCCAGACACGTCTGAGATTCATCCTGGAAATCCGCATTGTGTATTAACTGATTCGTTGCTTCTTGTGCGCAAACAAAAGATTGTTAATTAACAGACCCTCTTTTAAATTTAAGCTTTTTCCTAAGAGAGTGTGCAAACAAAATATAAACCGCAGGGGACTTGAACGAGTGCGAGCGCACTGGAGTTGGTAGCGCTTCGCGCTCGCCATCTTGCTTGAGGTTGGGACACGGGGAGTAGGAGGGCGGGCAGTGGCGGTCGGGGAGTGGGGGACGGGGAGTCATGGCGGGGAGTGGGGGGCGGGGAGTGGCGGTCGGGGAGTGATTGCGGGGAGTGGGGGACGGGGAGTCATGGCGGGGAGTGGGGGACGGGGAGTGGCGGTCGGGGAGTGATTGCGGGGAGTGGGGGACGGGGAGTGATTGCGGGGAGTGGGGGACGGGGAGTGATGGCGGGAAGTGGAGGGAGGGGACGGGGAGTGTAAATCCACTTGTTTTGTGACCTCGTTTTTGCTTTACTGCCGATTTGATCCTCTTCTCATGGTGATCTTGGATTATTAATTAATACATTCAATCTTCATAGTATTCACAGACTGTAACAGTTTGTCTATCGTTCTGGTTTCCTTTAGTTGGATATGCGTGGATGCCAGTGCTACAGGGATCACTGTAAGTATAATTATACTCAGCCACGTTTTTCCCAGGGGCGGAATTCCTTATAAAGCAGTTCAGTTTTAAAGTATTTTAGCGTGGCGCATAATAGTTTTTACCATGTCGTTTTTGGCAGTTTTAAACCATTAAAGCATTTACTAACAACAGAGCATTTTTCCTACAGTATAAACACAGACGAGACTAATCTCCTGGTTGGCCAAGCAGCACCTCGCGACTATCTTTCAGCTTATTTTGCTGGACTGAAAAAGGTACATTGTTGAATATGACCGGCCCTATTACAAACTCTCACTGTGCAGCAGTCCTGATTACAGACAAAATCAGGGGACACCCAACGAGACAATTTGTTAGAATTCAGCAGGGAACGCATTAGCTACATAGGAAGCAATAAGTATTCATCGGGCAAAATAATATTGTAGGTGTAGCAAAAGCCCAAATATAATCTTTTTTTCTTTTGGTGGGGGAGGAGGGTGATGGGGGGGGGGTGTTGGTGGTGGGATGATAGGGACGACAGGAGCATTGAGCGTGGCAAAACTTCGCAAATTTGACGTTCGTTGAAGGATGACGCGCGGGAAAAAAGTCCAACTAGAGACACCAATAAAATTAGGAGAAATATTTTCCCAGCAGACAAAACGCAGTTCCTGACTGCCAGGTATGAATTTTGTAGTTTGAAGTTTTTACACCTGTTTTTTATTATGTTTTCAGACAACCGGACCGGATTTGAAATGGGTTGACAAAGAGAAGCCGTTGTTTAAAGTGTGCACCAAACTGGTCTCTACCGTCAACACTCAGGTTGGTTTGTTGGACTAAATCATAAGCTTTTGGATTAAAAACAACAACAACAACTCAAAACAAAACAGCAACAACAACAACAACAAGAACGACGCAGAATAGTTGTCGATATCAACTGACGAAAAACACTTAACAAGACTTACCAAATAACGACACATCATTATATTCTTGATAAGCTTGCTTACAGTGTTATTTCAGAATCTTTGTGTCGTAGTTCATTTGTTTATGAATTTAAGTTTTTTTGACATTAAGCAGTGTTTCTTTTATAATAGTCTAGCCAAGGAATGCACTCATTCCTATTTGCACAACTATAAACAACACTAAAATTCATTAGCAAAATTCATCGGTGAACGATCTTTACCTTTGAGTGATGTTTGGTGTGATTATTAAAAGTAAGAGTTACTTAGGCTACGTTTACACGGGACCGGACCGGAACCGTTCGAACCGAACCGGACCGGATCGACTTCTGTTTGCATGGAACCGTTTGGAACCGCTCCAGGTGTTTACACGGGATCGTTCTGGAACCGGTCCGGCACGGATCCAGTTTTGGACCCGTTTGGATCCGTTCCGGACAGGTTCCAGAACGGTCCCGTGTAAACAGAAAGCCTATCCGGTGCGAATGTTGGACCGGATCCATTTGGATCCGTTTGAAACCAGTTTCGTGTAAACATAGAGGGGGTAAGTTTCTATAGAAACTGTGGTGCTGCGTCGGTGGGAAGTATTACAATATAATTTGGTTTTATCAACTGGGTTGGTAATGTGAATTGGCCACCGTAAAGAGATTCAAGAGCTGACGTTTCTAGCGTTAGCCCTTCGTCGGAGCGAATCATAAACATAGCCTTAGAGTTACGGCTAAGTTGTTTAATTTCAATTTTGTCTTCTAGGATCCCGAGGTGGACAACTTTTTCCGTCATTGTCAGAGATTTGACGGATCTCCCGCTACGGACATTGAAATGGTCAAACTGTTAAAGGTTAGGTACCATGTGTGTGATTAGAAAAATCCGCCTTATTCGCATGGCGGCCATATTGACCATAGGCAATAGATTTCGCAGCCCGAGCCTCGAGTTCTGAGTTGAAATGTTTGGGAACGAGTTTCCGCGTGGCAAAACATAATTTTTCTATCCCTCGGGACACACTGTTGGGACCTCTGGAGATACTGTTGGGATTTCGTCTAACATTGGCAAATTTTGGTTTGCCATTGCCCGATGTCCCACCGTCATTTGCAGCCTTGTTAATGGTTTCTTTTCATATACTCTCGCTCGTTGCAAAGATTTTCCTAGAATTTTACGGGATGTTTGTCAGAGTTCCCGATTTCTAACTGCCAATTTAAGTGAAGATACATTCAAAAAATTGTGGGGGGAGGGGGACAAAATTGTGTTGTCTATGAATCGTAGGTCGTGTAAGTTTTTTCATTTACAATCCTTCTCAATCCTCCACATTCAAAGCCATCCTTGTTTCTTTTCATTTGATTGTCACATCTTTTGTACTTTTCTATCTTGGTAAATTCACGATATACACTACAGAAAGTGTTGTTCTGTAGTGTTCCTCTGGATTAATCAATTAACATTTTATCAAAACGGCTTTTGCTTCCAGAAATCCGGCGGCTCGTGAAATAGATGTTGCAATGTATCCATAGTATGACCTCCAACATGTGTCCGTAGCTTTCGTGTTTATTTCGTTTTCTGTTTGTCGTGACTTGCTGCGTCTAACTCCTCCCATTTCCATTACTTACAGGTGCTGAATGCAGTTGAGGTTGGTTCTGTGGCTCGGTTCCTGCCCGTCATTTTCAATCAACTGTTTCACATCCTCGTTGTCACTGACAACGAAGACGTTTCATTGAACGTGGTCAGGTACATCACTTCTTGTGCTAGAACTTAACCATTGCCGTGGGAAGACGAAGCACTGCGGATTTTTGGAAGAAATCACCTGTTTCCATGCTTTAAGATTTGGTTAGATGTGTCCCTACAAAGAGTCGTGACATGACCCTGGGGTTTTATACGCCCTGTTTTAATACTGTTGCTCGTAATATATAGTCACGTACTCTCTGTTGTGTTTCAGAGTTTTGATTCGCATCACGGCACAACTTCACGGAGCCAACCGACTGGAAGCTTTGAAATCTTTCGTTAAGGTGGGTTCATTTGTTTCCAAGAGTCTTTCATAGGTCTCTTTTTTTCGTTTTTTTTTTCTACCGTCTCGAAGCGTATTCTGATCATATTGTGGTGATGAAACTTGCAAGCACTGCGTGAACTTTTTTCTTTAACATTTTATCGAAATGGGGGATGAGCGTAACTCAGGGTCGTAGCTTTGGGGGGGGGGGGGTGGGGAGCGAGGGGACGGCACACTCTTTTACAGCTTGTTTACTTTACCGGATTGTTATGTTGACATCCAAACTGTGCAGTGAGCGAGTAAGCGTGTGAGTGGGGACGAACCTTCAAAATAACTGCTTAGATGAGTTAAGTTCCTCGTGACAAAAGTACTCTATTAGTTCTATTCTAGGCTGTCTCACAAAGTGTTGAAGGGGCCACGGGCACCCCAGAACTCACCCCCCCCCCCCCTCCCCTTACGCTAGCTACACCTTCCAACAGGCCATTCTGTATTTTTTATGCCAACAAAAAAATTCGTGCCTTAATTAACGTTAAACTTTCTTTACATTTCCCTCAGTACGTGTTCATCACTGAGCAGGCCCTGGACAATAATAAAACAATTCACGAACAGCTGTCTAAATACCTGATGACGAGTCTGAAGCCTGGTTCGGACCCAGTGGTGGTCAATGACCTAATGAAGGTATGACATCACTACCTTGTTTTCGTGTAAGAACCCACAGGGAGGGCATTGAGAGGTATCGGGCGTCTTTTTGCCGGAGTGTTCTTACCAACTTTTTTCGTACGTAATGAATTGCTGTAATTGATTAATCCAGAGGAAAAAAGGATGGCATCTTTACAAATTGACACGTTTCTGCTTCGGGTATACGATTGCAAAAATGGGCTTCCTTTGGCCTAACAGGGAGTTTTAGCAACTAGGACAGCAACGGCAACGAGAACGCCACAACTAACAATAGGTTTAATGAGCAAAAACAATTGCTCTGCACGTTTCTACATTTCTGTGCCATCATCTGCAAAACAGCAACGTGAAATGACCAAATTTTATGTTTTCTCGAGAACGTGAGCACATGACGACAAAGTTTCTTTCTTTTTCCTTACTTTAATGCCGTCCATAGTAATTTAGTTCCTGGATACATGTAGTTCGTCAGCATTTTCCAAGTCAAACAGATTTCAATAATTGCGAAAGCGTTACAGAAACGAGAAGTTACATTTTGAAATGACGTTTTCGTTACCGTTGCCGTCGTCGTTTCTGAAACTCTCTATTGACTCGCATTGTCATGTTCTCTGAATGTTTTGTTTCCTACTGCCTTCTCACCAGTCCAGTACCACGTGACGCGTGGCATTTTTTATCTCGTATTTTTTTTCCAGTTGTCATGGTTTTTCTTCGAAATTATCGTGAAAAGCATGGCGCAGACGCTCGTTCACTCGGACAAGTTAAAGGTAATTAAAGAATCAATTGATTAATTACTGGTTCCTCAAAGATTCTCATAACAAATTTAGTAGTTCCTTTCCCAAGACGACACAGTGTGTCCTCCTGACTGAAATGAAATGAAGTGCTATTTTGTTGTTATTAAATTACAGAGAATGAACCGCGAGAGCTGGTTCACAGAAAGCTACAATCGCTGTTTGGAGAATTTCCTTCAAGCATTTGTACCACAGATTATCAACAGACTCAAGGACCAGCCTCAAATAGCTAAGGTTTGCATAGCATTGTTGTTGTTTTGCTTTTTACGTAACAATGCAATCCAATAACAACCCCCTCCCCCAGCATTGCACTCCTCCCCACCCCATAGAAATGTTATTAGGACCGTGCTGCCAGGACATCTGCCCGACTAAGTCACCTTTTAATCGGACTAAACGGTTGTTTTGTCGAATGGTACATTACAGAACTCCTCGATAAAGCGTTAACAGTGGAAGACATTGGCGATTGCATTGAAAGGCATAAAATATTTTCCGGTATTCTGTCTGACTACACTGTAGATCTTGTTTTCATTTTATTTCACGTTATTTTAGTTGTATTTGACTTATTTTATTTTATCTTAATTTTATTTTTTCTTTCGTTATTTTTCTTTGATTTTCCACCTGTGTTCAGAGCTCGTTTATTGTCTTTACAACTTTACGATAACCAGTTAAAATCCTGTGTTCTTGCATGGGGTAACTTTTCAGATGTAAAATACGTGGCAAATGTAAGCCCAACCGTTTGAGTGGTAAAAGTGTTATAAAGCCGTTAATGAATTTTGTTGACTCATTATTCATGTATTCTACTCTTCCAGGAGGCAAATTTCCACTTGGCCTGCTTCACCAAGGTATGCTTTTGTCACTAGGATGAATCAAAGCTATTTTTGACATTTCATTCTCCCTAGACCGACGTGTCATATAGTATAATGTTGCTGAAGGGTTTGGCATGTTTAATTTTCCATGCTCTAAAACCTGGAGGGATAGTACTTCCGTTTGACCTTTGCTTTGTTGCATACGTTTTAGCTGTGAGCTGGTACTCTGCCTCAACTAACGAAAGAGACCACATTGTAGGGTGGATCATTTCCCTTATTATTTAACTAATTGTCACGTTGCCCATATGTGGTCGTGATGCGATTGCTTTCCGTCATCTGTATGTACTTGAAAAATATCGTGTTAAGTAACGATATACGTTAAGTAACGATAATTTGGTCAACGACAATCTGGTCAAGTCTGGCAAAGCGGACGTCACATAACGGCAACTTTTGTAGCTGTACAATGCTCTTCGTTGACAATTCGTTGAATAATAAAACAATTATCCTGCTCAACCTTACAAGTGGAATATCGTCTGATTTTAGCCAACTCGGCCGACGGCTAAGTATCAGGCGATATTCCGCGCGATTTCGCAAGACAATTGTTAAATACTTGCTGTTAACTATCCCTTGCCATATTTCGATATTTTATTCAGTTTCGTTTTGAATCTCTAGGACTGCTTTACGTATTTGGACCGTGGATTTGTCTTTCAAATGATCAGTTATTATTCTGAACAGTTCAAAGACTCCGACACACAGGTATTACTGTTTGTTGTTTATTGTCAGTGTATTGTTATTGCGTTGTTGCCATTTTCCAAATGAACACGTCAAATAGCAAGTTAACCATCCGGCCGCGTTTTGTTGGTTTGCGATGGACTTTAAGTAGCAAATTGATAAATTGAAACTTGAAGCAAAGTAGTTGCAAAGGGGCCTTACTGTATCTGCATTGTAACTCACTGTGTTGGGCTTCCTGTGCAAAGAATCCTCCAGCTGAGGTCAACACGACGAGTCCTTGAGATTCCATGGATGCATGTGTTTTGTTGTGGTTTTATTTTACCCTTGAGTACAGTCCGATATTTCCTCTGTTTTTTCAGATGCTGGAATTCAAGTTCGAGTTTCTTCAAGTTGTCTGTAACCACGAGCATTACATTCCGCTGAATCTTCCTTTGGACGTGAGAAGTATGTTACCATTTGATTTTTTTCTTGTACTATCACAAGGAGGATTTTACCTATCAGAAGAAGAACCTTCGTTTGGTTTAACCGGGCCTATAATTCGCTTCCCAGTTTGCTGAAACCCAAGTGTGTTCTCCCCCTCTCCCTGCAATGTTGAGTAACCGCTTTGGAGATCGAGAGCACTCAATAAAGCAACTTACAATTGAGTAAACTTGCGAGTCCATTTGACCTCCTAATGCAAGTTTATTCGGTAGTTGAACTTGTGGCTATTTGCGACCCTGCATGTTTGACCAGGCCTAAATGATGACTATGATTGTCATTATCTTACTTTTTCTTTTCCTTTAGCTCTTGGTGGCGTACACGACTGTGAGCTGACAGACGATTACTGCAAGAGATATTTCCTTGTAGGACTGCTTCTGCGTGAGGTGAGAACTAGAAATACAGGAAAAGCAGCCGTAAAATACAATGGAACCCGGTTAACCATTCACCAACCGGCCACATAATTAATGGGGCTACATCACGGTTTGTGCCTCTCCAAAATCGTCATTTGTAATCCGTCTCAATCTTCTCCATCCTTAACCATCCTTATTCGTCTTTGCTTTACTATCACCTCTTTGGTGTTTTCCTTCCTTAGTAAACTATTAGTTTTAGGTTTCATTCATTTCAAGGGGAATTTAGTTCGTCACCAAAAAATTCAAAATATCGTGACGTAGCTCCTTTAAATCTGGCCGCATTAACGGGGTGGCTCTATTGAGAGGTTCTCTAAATGAGAAAAGCACTAACTGAGCTTTTGTTCGAACCAAAATAAATTGGACGTAATAGAGCGAGTTTTAATTGAGAAACGTAAAACAAAAACCAAAGTAACTGCTTTAGCCAATCATAACGGACTGAGACTATCTAGTGAGCCAATCAAAACTCGAAGTAATTACACGCAGCCGACACAAAGCGCGGGAAACCGTGCGCGTGTGGGTGACGATTGGTTTTGGTTTTACTTCTGATTGGTTGGAAATGTGACGCGAGATTTTTAAACCAATCACCGAGCCTACTGATGCAAGACGAATGCAATTCGATAATTACTTTCGACACTCGACTGAAAACCGCTCTAATGAGATGGCTGTCTTAACGTGGTGTCTGTAAGGTGTCTGTAACAGTAGTCTTCTGAAAAGCGAGAATGTCACCTCAATTTCTTTAATATTTAGTCTATTCAACAAATTTCGGAGAGCGCTACTGCGTGTTGTTTAAATTAACACTTGACGTTTTTGAACCCTCTGGGGTGATAGTAGCCAACAGAGCAAAGAAGGTCTGACCCTTTTTGTCTCTACAGGTCTCCTCAGCTCTCACGCAAGGCAGGCACATAAGAAAGCTAGCGATCAGAGTGTTGAGGAACATGCTGGTGAAACATGAACTTGATAACCGTTATGAAGGAGAGGTTAGTACAGTTGGTTGGCGTTTTGTTTAGACCAAATTACCTGATAACAGAAACGTGCAAATGGTGAAGACAAAGCTCAGTCATACTGTCTGTAGTAATAACTGTATAGTCAGTTTCTTTCCAGTTTCTCAGGTGACAATCTGAACACTGGTGCTTACTGCAGTATGGCCGTGTACCCTAGTTACGCACAGGGTGTACGTAACCTATGATCCTTCGCTAGTAAATGAACTAGTTCACCACCAGTTCCCCTCCAACGCAGTGGTTTGAGCATGCGACCGATGGAGGAAGGTCGTGGGTTGGACACCCTTCTTTTCTTTGCTCAGAAAAACTGAATACAGGTCTAACGTCTCCCCCGTCTTTCATTTCTGCAGCAAAAACAAGCTCGTATTTGCACTCTTTACCTCCCCCTTCTCTCCGTCCTGCTGGATCACGCACCTCGTTTCCATGGAAGCAAGTACGACTTGTCGCACCAAGTCCTCCAGCAGCAGACGTCCCAGACCTCCTCGACCATGACTGTTCCAACCAGTGAATTTGCCGCTGATTCTAACCGCAGCTCAAGCTACTCCGCAGCAATGAAACAGAGTCCCAGCGATTCGCTGACACCCCAGACAGCCATGCCACTGAGAGAGGCAACACAAATCGCTCTACAAGTGCCTCTGGATGAAGACGAGACGAAAGAACTTCTGTTGTGTGCATTGTATATCTTCAAGAATTTAGAGCAAGGTACTTGAAGGACGTTTATAATCTCAGCAACACATTAATTTTTAAGGAGTTACAGTAACTCCTGTTGTGGAGTCAAGTTTACTCCCCAAGGTAGAGTTATTTTTCATTGAGATTTAGAAGTTATGATAACTCCTGTTGTGGAGTCACTTCAACTCCCCAAGGTGGTGGAGTTATTTTGGGGGGAGTTAAAGTAACCCAATCGGTAGGTAAGGGAAGTTACCCTGTACCTAAAATTTTAACTCCAATTTTGGAGTTAAAAAAACTCCCTGAGAATTACTGTGAAGTCTCCGTGTTGTGTTTTATATAAAATGCTGCATTATGATTTATAGTGACGATTGCTGACGGAGGTTATGTTGAAATGGCAATTACTGTATAACAGAGCGATTTTGGAGACTAAAGTAGGATGTACCGGTATAAGTGGTGGGGGATTTGACAGCAGTTGTCGTCCCGCAGTGAGGACTTTTGACCGTCATAGTGGACGTTCTTTCAACATTATATTGACGTTTAGTCACTCTATGACCATCCTCAAATGCCGCGGGGAAGGTCATTTGAACAGAAAAATCTCAGCTCAGTTCAAATGCCCCGCCTATGCCCGGCCTCTTCCTCCTGCCGCTTAACATTGATAGGTACATAACGCTACTTTCGTTTCTCCTCAGGTGTAATTCTGGATTGGTGGCGCCAGATCCTGTCGTCTTCAATAAAACGTCCTCACTGGCATCCAACTGTATTGTATTTGATGCAACAGGACAAGAATTACTCCAAGTTTGCCGCCATTATTGATGTGTTCGACTTGCTCGAGTAAGTTGCTCCACGAGTTGTCTTTTTACAACAGTTTCTTTTCGAGCTAAAAATCAATGGTATGGTTTTACGCTTTATGTTTGTTTAAACTAAACCAAACTTACAGGAACAATATCATCAACTTTCACCTGGTCACAAAACCGACGGCTAATTTTTCACATCAATAGAATCTTAGACCTGCCACAAGTCGGCTTCACGAGCTTCACGCTGCAATAGCTAAGCGAGCTTTAAGGCCGCGAAGCCATACATAAATAAGATGAAGGACGTTATTGAAAGTAAAATGGAAACTCGACCTTTCCAACCACAAACATAAAAAATATTCATGAATACACACATTCCACAAGGAAAAATTATGCCAAACCAAATCATGCTTCGCAGCCTCCACTCTGAACCGAAGTGGTCCACCCCTAAGCTTGTTTTGCCGTTCCTTTACAGACTTGCTCTGAAGCACTTCCAGTACGCAGGAAAAGAAAAAATAGCTTCTCAAAGGTACATTGCATCATTCTCTTTCTCTTACTATCATTGTTTCCTGAGTGACGTTTTGAACAATATCGCTTCGGCGAGGAAAGTATCGACGAGGGAATGGTCTCAAGACAAACGACGTTCGTAGCGTCATCAGGTTGTCGATGTCAGTTTTTCATCAGGTTGTTGATTGATTGGCTAATTGGTTGGTTG
Organism: Blastomussa wellsi; assembly: GCA_947652115.1. Taxonomy (NCBI): domain Eukaryota; kingdom Metazoa; phylum Cnidaria; class Anthozoa; order Scleractinia; family Plerogyridae; genus Blastomussa; species Blastomussa wellsi. The sequence goes on along the minus strand of OX393570.1, from coordinate 4,178,620 downwards.
ATTGATTGATTGATTGGTTGATTGATTGGTTGATTGATTGGTTGATTAATTGATTGGTTGATTGATTGTTGTTTGATTAATTGGTTATGATTGATTGTTCATTTGATTGGTCGGATGATTGATTGATTGATTTCAAGATTGATTGATTGATTGATTGATTGATTGACTGATTGATGTCTTGTTTGTTTCCTGTCTAAATCCAGCGTAATGCGTTCTTGTACCGTCTTTGCCGTACGTACCTTCCCTATACACTCGCATACTCTTAAAGGAAGGCTATTTCACAGCAGATTTACGCATTCTGAACTTGATTTCAATAACTGATTCTTGCTGCATTTGTAGGATAACTTGCTTTTAACCTGCCTGCGAGTTTATCGCTGAAAGCTCCGTCGGCGTAGCTTTAATACCAGTCATATAAGTTGATAACCTTTATAACATCATAAAATGTAGTTTTAAAATTTATGTTCCTCTGGGAATCATGCCAACAAGGAGATGGCAGTGCTCTTTCAATACAGTAGTATGAAATGATATATTAACATCCGATTTTGTACCTTAACAGGGATTTTGAATATCTTAAAGCCTTATGGCGGCCATTTTCTACCGCAAAGTATGAATATCGTATTCACTTACTTTCATAAATAACTTGTAAACCTTTAATTCGTATTAGTTCCTGTGATATTTTTACCGAAACTAAATTCCGGTTTTTAGCAACTCTTGGTAATTTAATTTATATTATACAATTCTAACTTGTCAAGTAAGTGTAAGCATTTTTGCATCGGCCATTTATATTTGACCAGTTATCTAAAATAGTCTGACTTAAATCTCATTTAACCATAACTAAGTTCTAAGCCACACTATCCTTAAGGTTTACTCAGTCGAGAAATATCAACCATTCTAACTCATGCTGCTATGAATATTCTGAAAGCTAGTGCCATCCATTTGTAATACGTACATCATCTTTTCGCTCTTTCCGCTCTGAACGTATCTCTTTCCTTTTCGTAAACTTTGTCTTTCTGGGGCTAGGTCACGCTGATTTAGACGAGATTTGTTTGTTAGTATACCTTATTATAGGAAATTAACAATGCATGGCGTTAATTTTATGTATCTTAATTTACCTCATTGTTAATTAAAATGACGTTGATTAAAAGCATCGTTATTTTAAGACACCTTTTTATCAGCGAAGTTACAATTAATCTACGTTTCTGTCAGAGTCCGTTGACGCATCTTAATTTAATATTGACTTTAAAATGTCCTTCGATTCGTCAGTATACCGATCGTCTTCTCCGAGGGGATAAGTCAGTTCTTCA
>OX393570.1:3904816-4172316 GCA_947652115.1 Blastomussa wellsi | reverse complement strand
TCCGAGGGTTGTTGTTCATAATTTTAATGGAAGTACAATTTCAGGCCATAAACTTGGCCGTGAACTAGCGATCTCAGGTTTCATTTGCACAACGAAAACTGAACCTCTGTTGGTAAATATTCTGCAAACAATATAGCCCGAAATGCCTTCGAGAGGTTTGAGAAACACATCCAGGCCAGAAGGAATAGGTTATAGCGAATACGGTACACTTCTTTGTGCGGCTCTAGCTGCAGATTCTAATTGTCCCGTGGTCTGTTTTCTCTGTCTTCAACAGGTGTTCAACGTGCTGTTAAGCTTCTTACAGATTCCTCAGTCTGAGTTCATGATGAGACACGTGTTTGCGAGTCTCAGATCTTACATCAACAAGGTAAACTCTTTAAAGGTTGACAGCAGCACAGTTCAACATCGTGTGTGTGTCGACTAAGGGCGCTTATTGTTAATCAGAACTGGCTGGCCAGACCACTCACTCACTCACTCACTCACTCACTCACTCACTCACTCACTCACTCACTCATGCCCATTATGCCGGCTGGCCAGACCGGTATAGTTCAGAATGAATAGGCGTTTCTTTGGAGGCATTTGCCCAATTTTTACAAAAAATCATCAGAAGGGTGAATACAATTTAGGAATTTACTGATCATGCCGAAAACTTAATTAATAACAAAATAATTATTCTCTTCATAAATGGACCAGACTGGCCGGCCAGTTGTGACTAATGACAGGCTCCCTGCAGCACATTTTGAATTTCACACTGTCACTAATCATGGTGAAAATACTTGGATATTAAATACATTGGCCGTGTCCGTCGGGACTAGCATGGAAATCTGCTATAAAGCGTTTTCTCTCGCGTAACCAAAAAGATATATCGAAAACCATTCAGTGGATAGAGTCAAGAAACTACGATGTTATAGAATATAAATAAAGAAAGCACTTCTCCAAGTTTCAGGCGAGTGCGTTATTCCAAACTTCAGATATTCGCCGAAATGTTTCGCACAAATTTGGAGCCACCATATTGGTGTACCTCAGTGGAACACCACCATGGCGGCCGGAAATAGTGTAAACATCTGGAGTTTACTTTGGCTATCAAGGCGATTGGTTACCTGGACACAAATCAGTGGCCCCCAGCTAGACAGAGCTCAAATCCGGACTGCCCGATCCCGAGTCCAGTCCAGTACTGCGCTTCCCACAACTTTGCCAATAGGCAGCTGTTATTTATAATCTTGTGATACCTATTCTTACCACTTGTCACTTTGATCGTTATTTTTCTTTAGTTTCCAGCCGCATTGTACAGAGGAAGCGCTAATTACTGTGGAGATCTTTGTCGTGAGGTGAGCGTCAACGCAACAATTTTTTGCCATTACATGTAAGATTTCCTGTCGCTGAGTGATTCTAATTTAATTTACTGCTTCAAACTGACGGATCAATCCTTTTCAAACAGAATGCCAAAGCAGTGACACCGTCTCATTCAATCCTAAAAAAAATCATTTTTTCAAGTCGTTCTGAATGTTTACATTTCTCTTTCAATTGTTTAGTTGTTTGTTTAGGGTATTTACAATACCCTCTAGCTGATTATTTGCTTTATTCATCACTTTGCTTGACAAGGTATTGATATTTTAATTTGAAACTACATTTTGATCACTGTTGGGTCTTAAGATTTTTAAGACAGCAAAGTTATTCTTGTTCCCATATTCATTTAGCAAAAGTATGAGACCACGAGAAGTCGAGCGAACGGCTCGTTTTCTTCACAAGCAAGTTGTACCGGCGTCATATTTTGATTTCCTTTTTTGTATTTAAATTCCTTTTACGTTCTTAGCATTACTTAAGAGTAATTTCTCTGTGTAGTATTTAATAGCTGGAAAGAATATAGAATGTCATATTTTATATTCAACAAGCAACGTCCATCTGGTTCCATCTGAAATAAAAACATTTAGCCGAAATTGACAGTTGTGTTACAGTGATTTCATTCTTCGCCAGTCTTAAATGTTTGTAAAAATTGGTTATAGAATAAATGTCCTTTTATTGATAGAACTGCACTGGTTAATTCTTGCCGCAGTCGCAAGGTTCTGTTACAGTCACTGTGCTTCAAGCCATCTCCTTGTTAACATTGTAATTTACTTTTATTTATGCGTAAAGTTCTTAAATTTTAAAGTTTTATATTGCGTGGAATCAAACTATAAGATAGCTCGTCAAGCCAAGCTTTTTTCTTTTCAATTATGCAAAATGTATTTGCTTGCATACAAACGTCAGTCTGTGTTTACTGAGAATTCGACTGAGTTATGCCGTCTCCAACTCTGAACAATATTTGACTTTTCAATTTTGGAAATCCACTGGTTAATTGTGTAAGGCACTCTGTTCAGCAATACCTTTTATTTATAATCGAATTATTTAAAAATATTGAATACCAACCTTTTCTCTTACCTTCTCTTGGCAGATTCTTAGCTGCTGCAACTCCAAGTTGGAAAGTCTTCGGAACCAGGTGCGCAAAAGCAAAAATTTATGACAACTTGTCAGTTTGTCAAGCATACCATTTATCTCAAAAGAGCCCTAAATGTCCGCGTAGGAGGCTTACATTTTTGCCATGTTCCTAAACAGCTATCTGTCAAACATTCAAAGTTATGCGCATGCACCCCAACGCCCTCTCGCTTTTCTCGCGTTCTCAACACCTAAACTACCTTTCAGCTTGATAGGGATACGCACCATTCGATTCCTCGCATCTCGATTTGAGATACAAATTACTGCTCGGATAAAAGCGATGAATGGAACATGTGAGTGGCTGGAAAGGTGACTTTGATTTCCTTACTCTATTTTCACTCGGACTATTAGCTGTAATTTTAAAAACGCGTCTCCGTAAATTACAGAACGACCAGAAGCGTAAAAACTGCGCCGGCTAATTCTTGTCGTAGACGCGATGCTTTTTTCTTAAAAATCGTACGACGGCATCTGGTGCCATCGTTAGGACAAACGTATCTTGAAGCGGTCTTTTGTTCGCATGAATATTCTACTTGTTGTGTAGTTTGAAGTAACTATGTCGGAGTGGAAACTAGTTTTCAAGTATACAGCGTCGGTCATCTGGCACAATCAACGTAAATATGCATCCCCAAAAAAATCATTCGGTTGAATAGCGAACTCCCGGCCATACTGCCTTAACTTCCCATCACCAGCTAATACACTTCACGTCAGCTCCATTGGCATGAATCATCCATTTGATGTGCTATTTTGTTTGATGGAATATTATTGAGGTTCCATTTCAGACATTGTTTTGTTTCCGTTCACAGGCCTGCTCTTTTCTTTATCTGCTGATGAGAAGCAATTTTGAATTCACCGGGACACAAGGCTGTGATCGAGTCCATTGGCAGGTAAGACAGGATCAAATAGCTGCGTCGCACCTTGTTGTGTTTTAGTGTTTCCAGTGATACCATGAAATTTTTGGTTTCATTCCTTGATTAGCAAAACGAATTTCAGAGACTTTTTTTAATGAGACAAGTAAACCACACTTTCCTTAGCCACAGTATTATTCGTAGCAAGGTAATTTAAAATTTATATTTCGGAAATTAGGGGATTTATTTTGCGTCTGACATGTTGACGTACATGGCTTCTTAATAATCAGATTTTTTGAGGGGTAGCAAATATTCTATATTAAACTTTCATTTCCTTTCACTTTAAAACAGCTCCTAAGATTTTGTATTTTTGTATTGAAAGGTTTCCTGTGTGAGGAAAAAATTCGATCACAAGAGTCAATCTTTTTCCTGTCATTTGACGCCTTTGTTCCCAAATTGAAGCACTGTATCACCACACATTAAGATTAGCATAACTAATATTAAGAACGGTTAAAAGAACGGAATTATCATTTTAAAGAGCTGTCTCTATTCATTGCATACGAAAAAATTCGTTTCCAGCACACTTCGAATTCTGTTAGATCTGATGGTTTCTCAGCAAGAACATATTCTCACATGGAATTGTTATTTTGTTTCCTTCTAAGTAAGGGTACGCTAGACTTGCGTGAAGTCCTTTGGGTTAAAGAAGACATTTCTGGCACAAAAATGGGTCTAAAGCAAAAACATAACTGTGTACGATACACTTTGTACGATACACTTTGTACGATACACTTTATCTTTTGATAAAACTGAAAAACTAAAAAAATACGTTAAAAAAACACTGTACTCTTAGAGTAAAACTTAGTTTTGTTTCTTTACTTCTGGCGACCAATATCTGTATACTTTGTTCCCCTAAAACAGCGGAGAAACAAAGAAGAAAAGAGAAAAACAAACACAAGCAACAGTTATTTCATGCTCCAGACTCCTGAAGCCCGCCAGTTGAACCGAATAATCAAAACGTTCAAGTCAATCAAAATGAAATCAAAAATGCAAATAGATTATTTAAATGACCATGCAAAACATGAAATGGATTGGAGATCATGTCTTAAATGTCGGTCCGATGTAATTTTGAATTTGAATGATTACAATTGTATTTTAAATCGCTTTGTTGATTTTTAAAAATCATTTCTACCACAACACGTTGGAATATTTAATGCTAAAGAAATGAAACTTACACTCACCAAACAAGATCCCACTGTTAGCTTACAAGACTAAAGTTATCTCGCTCGCGGTTGCAATTGAAAAACTCCCATTTCACTTCATCCTGCATTGCAGGTGATTTGCTGATGGTAATTTGTTGTGCGCTATTTGTCTTTTGCCTTGTCGCGCTGATCGACTAACTTTCATTTGCTTTACAATCTTGAGTCATTCCTCGCGTTTGGTATAATGAGAGAACACAACTTGCAGTCATTGAGTGAATAATAATCATGTTTTCATAATCGGAATTCGAATTCTCCTCATAGTTGTTCGTATATTTTGTGCAATTCAGCGGGAGAATTTGAAATGATCATTGGGAATTTTTAATCCGTAAGTTCGACCAACTTTTAATTGTTCTGACAGTATTCAATAGATGCGCAAATCCCCGCCACAGTGAGCGACACTGCAGATTAATTTCGCTTCGTTGTCTGATACGCGGCAGCAAAACCAGTCAGTCAAAGCAATGTCTGCCGAAAGGGAATTGTAGTGTGAGCTTCGTTCTTTTCGACGAGAAGGTATGCTTATTGAAGTTCAGTTCTCTCCTTGCACCTCTATGTTTGCGCAAACGTTAGTCTTCAGATTTAAGCTCGATGAAACGGTTAAACGCTGGCTTGAACTTCTCTAGTTTGGTGAAATGAATTTTCTTACCATTAGTAGCTATTAGTCATATGCATGAGCGGTATAGAACCGTTTCTCTGCGCGGCGCATCGCGTTTTTGCAAGTTTCCTCTCCATAATGACTAGGGACTGTTGTCAGTAGTGAAATTCCATCAACACAATATATTTTAAGACATATCTCGGTTAAGACATATCTCGGTTATATTATTATTGATAAAAGGGATTTTCATCGATCAAACGACAACTGTAAGCCTTTTCGTTATTATTATTTTGGCTTGTCTATTTTTCCTTTTATTATGTCTCAACTGACACCAGTAAATTCCTATTATGCTTAGCGAACGCAAAGTAAGCTTAAAATTTTGTTCTTGTTTTGACTTCATTGCTGACATAAACAAATTTGCAGCGGTGAATATGATCAAGGAAATGAAGTATTAAGAATCACCAGGTACTAATGACATGTCACTAACAAGCTGCCATGATATGTCCAGCGAAATTATTTTCTTTCCGACTTTAATTTTATATGGACCATAAACTAGTTCTCGTCATTAGAAACACGGCTGAAATTGATGAGTTGCCATTTGCAGCATATTTAATTGATCATTGAAGTGTGAGGCTCGCATCTTGTCAATATTACGATTATACTTTTTCCGCCAACTGAACACTACAACGAAGTACTTGTTTTCGATTTTTCGCCCAAAGCACTCGTACTCAATTTCACACTACTGCCATCTGGCGGCCCACCACATCGAATTCCAAACCTTTGTTATAAAATCTGGCTTCCGTTATCTTTTGATAAGGATATGTTAATAAACTGCCTCAAATTAAAAAGTGAAACAAGTTGTCGTGGAACAGTTCTACACGGGTATTTTTCTTGCGTTTTCATCGAATATTGCCATAATATCAACGTTATTTTTAATCGTAGTATTAATAGTTTTTCAAAACTCGAAATCCCCCGTATGATATTAAAAAAATGTGGATTAAAAATAAAAAAAATGGGGCTGTTTAATGCTGTCAGTGGGTGAGATTAAGGCTAAATTTATTAGCTAATCTCCCTCTGGCAATCATTGTTCCCAGGCTTTGTTATTGTTGTTGTTTGATTTAGCGTTTCGATCGTGGGATTTTGAGCGAGCGATCCTCAGATTGAGATTGCGATTTTTTCGAATCTTAGTATTGCCCGATTTGAATTAATACATAAATACATAAGTGTTGTTGTAAAGGGTCAGTGCTGTCGGTTTGATCAGGAAAGGGGCGAATTGGCGCAGTGCTGTCGTCGACAGTAACCAGCATTCGTTCGATTATTTGCATTTTGTTTGTTTCTTGATTTCGACTTGGACGGATTAATGCGTAAAAAATTGTCACATCAAAGCTAAGTTGATATAGCAAAGTAAAGATATCCTCCAAAATCGGACTTGCCGTGGTTAACGAAGACATATGAACACCTACATCTATATGTTCACTCCTTCACATTATTTAAGGTTCCCGAATGTTTAAAGTTTTGCGAACGCATCCAAAGTCCTCCGAGAGAAAGCAACCACGCTTGCAAATCTTCCCAAGGTATTCCTTGTCTAAGAAAGCAATACAAATATCTTTGTGGCCGAAATTCTGTATTCTCCAGATAAAAAATGTTATTTTTCACTTTGGTAAATGAAATAATAAGATTTCTAAATGAATGTTTGTAAGGTTCTCGTCTTTTATCGTATTTTTTGTTAGGTTATTGTGGCGGTCTCCAAGCTAATGACGCATGGTCTAAACCGTGCGGCTGTCAACAACTCTCTTCAAGCGCTAAAGAATTATGCGGTCGAGGACAAAGGAATGAAGGTATATAATTTTTTTCCCTTGTACCCAGTAGTTCCATTCACTGTCTTTGAGATCATCATACATTCATACATTGAGATTATGCCATGGAAAGTGCGCGCGCGAACAATTTTTATTCGCGGGTTGCTATGCATCAAACAACGAACGAATGAGCGTAGCGAACGATTGAGTTTTTATGCATAGCAACTAGTGAATAAAAATCGTTCGCGTGGACTTTCCATGGTGTAATGTTTTTATTTGACACGTACTGAGATTTTTTTCTTACTGGAAGCCGCGCGCTTGTTGTCCTCCACTGTGAAGTACTATCGTTCGTGTCTCTGATTGGACGAACGATGTAGTTTCACAGTCGTTCATTCAGTATGTGCGAAATAAATGTATTTCTCTTATCTTGATGGAAGCGTCGTATGAACAGTATCAAAATTGTAGCCGATAACCGCAACGTGGCGGAAATATGAGTGGCGGGAAATTTGCCTGGCGGGAGGTTTTGTGGCAGGAAATTTACTTCACGGGAGGTTTTGTGGCAGAAAATTGCCTGGAGGGAGATTTTTTGGCGGGAAATTTACTTGGCGGAAGGTTTCCGCAGGAAAATAGGGCGCAATAGTTGGTAGCGGGAAGTTTTGTGGCCGGGAATATTTAGTGGCAGGACTCGGTTACTTTTTGGCGCGAAATTAAATCTGCGTTTCTCTCCGCACTTGTGTGCTTGGAACAAACTTCAAGTTGTGCCCATCGCATTCGATTGTACTTTTATTTACTTTTTCTCGCCTTTTTTATCCTTAGCATACGGCTTTTCCTTCTGAGGTGAAAGATTTAACTAAGAAGATTCACACCGTTTTGCAGGCGACGGCACAGATGAAGGTTAGTTAAATTGCCGAAGCTGCCTAAAACGTTTTCAAGAGTGGTTGCCTATGGCTGGTTTTCACTAGCGAAGTCAGATTCGGAGTCGTAGGTAGACATACATACATAACGCAAAACGAAACGATCTAGTACAAATCAAAACGACAGAGTTTCCGATTCCTCTTATGACTTCGTCGCTTATATGTTCTTGCGAAATCTTGATTAACGGAGTCGCAAGCGGAAGGCATGTACTTGGAGTACTCGAGAACTAGCATTGTGAATGGTCTGTTCTTCCGCTTTTGCTTGTGGCTCCATCAAATAATAACGTTTTCACTGGATCCTAAACGACGGAGTCATTAGCGGTTTTTTTTACGCAATTGGAAGCCTTGTGATTAAGATCTTCCGACTCCTGATTGACTTCGCTTACGACTCTGAATTTCAATTTCCACTCGGTTCCGATTTCGTCTCCGCCTCCGTCGCTAGAGGAAACCAGTCTTGTTACGTATACTGATTAACTGGCGATATGCTTACGTAACCGCATTCGCAGTGCACGTGTTATTTTGCTAAAACTATAAAATCTCCATTCATTTCTCAGTTAATCTGAGTCTAGAGCGATAAGAATTTAATCTTCCTCAGATTCATGTGCATTCCGTCCATTTCAGAGCATGCGACTGCATAACTAAAAGTGGTTCATTTACCCTTACGGAACTATGGCAAGATTTGAAAGGAACATTTCTTGCGACTTACATCTTATATCTGAGCTTTAGCAAAGACAGAAATGAAAATAAATCGAGTTAAAAAGATCATGCGCGCTTCAGTTGATAAGATTGAAAAGTGGCGTATCGTAGACCTGTACAAAATATCTTTTTGTTTCAATTTCGTGTTATTTTGTTTGTGTTTTTGTTTGTTATTGTAGCAATGTTGCTGAGCAATACTCCAAAATGTTCTTCACTACTCTAGAAACGTCGCAACGTTGCAAATGGATCTTTTATGAGTGCTTTGCCCTGATTTCGCGCAATGTTATATTAAAGTAATGGGTTCTTGACAAGGCTGTTACTTAATATGTATTTTCATTTTGCGCAAGTGGATACCATAGTCCCGGGGGCACGGTTCATAAAGTTTGATGTTATTTTCGACTGATCACGATCAAAATGCTCCGACAACAAGATAGCAACTCTCCTTAGTCAAAGCCGTGCACATCCTTAGGGGTTAGCTTTAAGAATTTGGTCTTAAATCAAGTCAAATGCTCTACTTGATAATTTCTCTTCATTTCGGTCACCTGTCCAATTGATTGAAAAACAAATGATTTACCTGTAAGACGTGCATAAAGTACGCGATGAAATGCTCAAATGCATGTAATTATATAGTTTCCTATAGTGCTTTATCTTTCATTTAGCCCAACGGGCGAAACTTTCCGTGGGTTATCGTTACTCGAAATTTTTTTCTAGGCACGCTTGTGATATATTTATAGTTATTTTTTCTAATTTTAATTTTTTTACGTAAAGCAGCCTTGACACAAATTAAATTTTTAATTGTTTCTGTTGAGAAGTTCAGGCCGATAATTTGCTCCAGTAAATTCTGCACTTTGTTGTTTAATGAAGCCTGGGATTTGCAGTGGCTCATCAATTGCAAGGCGGAAGGAAATTAAAGATTGCTCGTGATTGTCTGATGCAACGTGGAACGTGCTGAAACCGTGTTTACAACTGCGAAAAATTAGTTCAAGTGAGAACAGTTTGCTTGAGAAAACGCAGATCAGATCAGAATTTAACCTCGTTTGTTCGAGCAAAGAAGACCACAAACTTTTGCAGCGATTACATTTTCGAAGACGAAGCGGAAGCATCGTTTTGTACATTGTACTCGATCATCCAAAGAATCTTACACGGCTCAAATCATCGGTTTAGAAGAAGAAAAACCTTAAAAGATGTCCTTGCCAGCATTAGTCTGCGAAGAAATCGTTCACGAACCATGTTTAAAACAAGGAAAATTACGGGTGAAGAAAAGAGTGAGACTTCACGCGATCGAAGAATTTGCTGCCCAGCAGTTGGTTGTCCTTCCGATATTAACCTCCCCGACGCCTCTGAGCCCAGCGAGCTTACGCAAAACTTTCGTTTTGGTACGTTGTTTTGTGCAGTGTTTTTATTGTGTTGTGATTGTATATTTTTCCGTCCAGTTTTTTAGTTAGGGTTCTTGTTTGAATACAGTGAATTTCGACCAATGACTTATGCTTGAGTTTCTTCTATCATCTGTTTAAAGGGAGCGGTATGATTTGCAGGTTTCGTTCACATCTTCAAAACTGTGGATCGTAAAATTCTTATTATTTCTTCTTCAGATTCAGCTTTAGTTCATTTTCCTGTTTATTGTTTGATGTGTCGATGGAGAAAAAAGAGGATCTTAGATTTTTTGAATGTTTTTTAAAAAGTGCTTAAGGTTACCGTATACCTTCAGGGGTGTCTCACGTTCAAGCGATGTAGCGCGTCCGGGTTAAACTGCAGATACCTAAAACTCAAATATCAAATTAAAGCTTATAGAGCTGGCTATCTAAATATATCGTCAATTTTGGAATATAATGAAATGTCGAAATTTTCACAACGTCTAAAGGCGAGCGTCTGATTTCGCTTTTGGCCGCTATAACTCAAAGCGAATTTCGTATTTTGCCAATTTGATTTGTTCTCAGGTTTCCAGACCCAAAGCGCTAGTTACAGAACATTTTCGAACAGGGCAAAAAAACTTTGGAGTGATCGTGCGGAAATGCCTCTTAACGATCCGCAAAATGGCACAGAGCGCAACTGCAATTTGAATCGCATTGTGTTTTGCAGGAACATGATGACATTCCAGAAGTCCTGGTAGACCTTCAGTACAGTCTGGCCAAGTCCTACTCAAGCACGCCTGAGCTGAGAGAGACCTGGTTAGAGCATATGGCTGCCGTTCACGAGAGTCAGGAAAATTACTCTGAGGTATGTTTTGTGTACGTGATGTGAACGCTGCGTGCGTGTAGATTTGCGTGATTCATCAGCTGCCTTCTATAACGAAATTTGCTTCTCACGAACGCTTACCATTCTCCGAACGTAATCGTTATCAAGCCATCAGCGCCAGTTTTGGCATGATGAATTCGACCCTGAGGCTCTTATGCCTTTGCTTTTAAAGTAAACTGTAAGGAAGTATATGAAGCTTCGTGGATGACAGAAAAGAGTATATATAATAACGAACATATTCTGCAGTTGTTGACGATTTTAAACACTCATCTGCTTTGCCTTGTGTTTATATTTTAGTGTTGCGTGCACTTGAGATAATTCTTCAGTATCACGCACCCCTTTTGCTGTCACGCTAGAATGTGAATACTTGTTAACGTGTTTCCAATCTGCTTTTGTTCTGTTTTTTAGACTGCTCATTGTTACATTCATGCGGCAGCTTTGGTCGCGGAATATTTGAAAAGACAAGGTACGTTATGGATCGCTGTCTTGGAGAAGTAAAATAATAGCGACTTCCAGAGTTCGATTACGAGTTTGAGTACGTGTACGTCTTTTCAAACCTAGTTCTCGTGTTTGTGCTTGTCACATTTCGTGTCAATCTCGTACCAATAGTCTCCTTTTTCAACTGGTCAGCACAGCAACAGAGAGAAGTGAGGGCTCTGGGAACGTTGCTGGATTGAAATTCGAAAGTCGTAGTCGTACTCGTACTCGATCTCGTGCTCGTACTCCGATCTGAAGGTCCCTAATATTGTTTGCGTGCCAGCTTTCTGGCCTCATTTAGTTTCCGAAAATAGAACTTTATAGGCGATATCTTAAAAAAATGGCGTTCAAATCGCGCTGAAACCTAGCCAGGCCTGAATGCAAGATATCCTCACAGACCAAGCCCTGAACTTGCATATTTTAAGCGCATTGAATATGACGTTTGTGTGCCATCTTGTCTAGTGAGCTTGGGCTGAAACTAGAATTAGCATTAGTAATGTAATAGGCCCTGAGATTTTATTGTTGTTTCATTGTTAGAGGAATAGGAGAGAAATGTTAGTTACAAATAATAGTTGGAGGAAACGTATACAGCTTTCAAGCCATCCATGTATCCTATTGTCGGCAACTTCTAAGCTCGATAGCTAAAATGGGCCAGTTTCTCCCGGCATCTATGAAGAGAAGTCAACATTCATCTTTTGTTGGATATTTCAGGTGTTTATCATGAAGGATGCGCGGCTTTTGCCAGCGTTTCACCTAATGTTGTAGCAGACGAAAGTGTAATGAAGACAGATGAGGGAATGACAATGGAACAGCGATACACAGTGGTATGTTTAGCTTGGTTGGCAGTGTTCAGTTTTTTTTTTTTTCAAAAGATCTAGAGTTTGTGTTACAAGCGTGGAGCAAAGAAAAACTCTGAGTCACCGACAAGATTTGGAGAACTCTTGGCGAGGCCATTTAATAGGTTGATAGGTGACGCGCGTCCTGTATACTACTAGGATCAGGAATTCATGTGGAAAGAATCGTGTGTGCAAAAAATAGTGATGATAGAATTCGAGCTCGATCAATAAAATGTACATTGTTCCTAACAGGATTTGAATCCATGACCTCCCAGATGGTTGGGCGCTCTAACCAACTGAGCTTCGAGAACTCTTGGGGAGCTAAGCCAGTTACTCTCCACACATGGTTCTAATGTTGCAACCACTGAGCTACACGGAAGCTCTTCAATATTATTTTTATTTTTCTCCTTTCTGTTTAGCGGCACTTGGTCGATTTGTTGGAGCAGTGTGCGAAGTTTCTCGAGCGTGCTGAGCGATACGAGGTGATGGGCGAGGTGTTTAAACTGGCGATTCCCATCTACGAACAGGAGCGGGACTTTCTGGTATGTCTGCCTTTCATAGCACAAATTGTAAATAAAAAGCGAAGACTATCATGTGCAAAGTCTCCATGGGAGCAGCGTGTCGACTTTGTACTATCAAAACCCTTAGTGGCGACGGACTATTAATACGAACTTTCCGGGCCTTGCTTGCGTGGTGGCCTAATAGTTAGTGCGCTGGACTCCGGATCGAACGGTCCGGATTCGAGCCCTGGCCGGAACACTGCGTTGTGTTCTTGGGCAAGACACTTTATTCTCACAGTGCCTCTCTCCAACCAGGTGTATAAATGGGTACCGGCGAATTTACTGCTGGGGGTAACCCTGCGATGGACTAGCATCCCATCCAGGGGGAGTAGAAATACTCTCTGTCGCGTCGTGCTACGGAAACCGAGATAAGCTCCTGCCTGATGGGCAGCTCGAATTAAGTGCCTCGGGGAACCCAGAAAGCACGCTTTACTATAACTGTGCGAGCTTCCGCCAGATTTTCTTCTCAAACTCATAAATAATTCATCAAGTTAAAACAAAGGAAATCATAACCTTGCATGACTGTGGTTTGGAAATGTGATCTTTTACGATTTTATTCAATCGTTTCTTCATAGTTTTAGCTTCGTTTGGGAAGATATATCAAACTCGAGAAAGTGTTTCATCACAGTTCCAAACACCTCGAAGTTCGTCAAAAATGCCGCATCTTCTCTCTTTTTTTCTCCTTTAATCAATATCTCTAGTGTGGTCTTTTATTATAGGTGATTATACGTAACACTTAATGTATCTTTTTTTTCCCGAAATTCAGCGCCTCTCGAACGCATACGAGAGTCTGGCCAAGGCTTACAAGAAGGTTGTAGATGTGATGGGATCTGGAAAAAGACTTCTTGGGAAATACTTCAGAGTTGCTTTCTTTGGACAGGTAATTGATGCTAATAATATCGACTAGCGATGCACGAAATTGCCTATTGGACCATTCTGCGTTTCGTAATAAGGCTTTGCGCAGAATTGGCTTTGTTGTGATTCAATCCTGGCTTCTTTTCAACTGTAAATAGGCCATTTTCAAAGTGCCTTTTGCCCCAGTTTCAAAACGAGTCTAGTGAGAAAAGAGTTCGAATTACATAAAACTGAACGTGCAGTTGATTCTCTTTCCGTCTGGAAGAATGGTAGACGCTGGGGACGAGAATGCATTTCCATAGGATTGGCTTCGCGGGAAGATTCGTTTAGGCGTAGAGGCAAGACTCCGAAATGGCCTATTTTATCCTGTAATTATGCTAACTGGTGGCTAAGCTCTATCATCACACTGTTAACCCAAACCTCGCTTTCATACAGAGGCTCGGTTTCATTTCAAAAAACTGAAATCGTCTATTGCCTTCCGTAGAAAAAATCTTCAAATAACAGTTTCTGCGGTAGGGAAACACTACAAAAGCAATTCCAATAGGCCCGAACAACAACTTTCAAAAATACGGAAGAGTAAGACAGATTACAATTTCAAAAAATTTGTCGTGTTGAAGTACTTTCAATGTTAACATTACTTTATTTACTTTGCCGGCCGGTAATGGAAAGTTCACCAAATTTTCGTCGGGAATAACTCGTATGTACGCACGGCGGACCTGTTTTTCCATTTCTTTGCAGATGTTTGGTGATGATGATGGAAAGGAATTCATCTACAAGGAACCAAAGATCACGGGCTTGGCGGAGATCTCTCACAGACTAGAGGCGATGTATTCTAGAAAACGTGGCAAAGATAGTGTTAAACTCATCATGGAATCTGCTAAGGTAGCTACTGCAGTTGTTTGCTTACTCTTTTTCATTATACTATAGGCAATTTTCAGGCATTGTTGTTGCCGAAAGTTTACAAGGCAGCCACTCTAATCGTTCCGGATTACTAGATGTCTGCACTGCGCCTGCAGTATCAAGGGCAGCGTTGTAGCGGACATATGTTGAGTTGCTGGGTGACGAATGTTTTGGTTGCGTGTCGAGAGGAAGGTAATTTGCCTTTATCAGGTGATTGGCACTGTTTCGGCATCAACCTCTCGGCAGCATTCCACTTACAGCGATCAGTAGTTGTTAGGAGTCGTGGTGCATCAAAGGCGCCGGCGAATCCACTCTGAGCAAGGATTCGCCGGCTGCTTTGATGCACCATGATCCGAGTGATCTCGGATCACTGATCCTGATCCGGATCACCCCAAAGGAACGCACCCTTAATTCATTTACATTTTGTTCCCTTCAAGGTACACCCAGAAACCTTGGATCCCAAAGTCGGACATATTCAGGTATGAATTGTGCACAACTATAAACTTGATTTCGTCTTCACGTGACCTAAGTTTAATTCAGCCTCATCCAGTTGTTATTTGGATTTCTCTCGGAGAGATCCGCATTTAACTGTTTTCAGGTCAATTCTGCCAAAATCATTGTTGAGTGCCTGTAATCATGCACAAAATGAGATTTTAGTAGGGAGAGCAAACCATAAAAAAATTGATTTTTTTTACTAGTTTCAATCCATTTCCATCCTTGTCATCCGTAACAGGATACAAGAATGAATAGTTTCAATGAAGTACTACAGACTTTGGCAACAAAGGTGGACCAGTATTTTTGGGTTTCCATTGTTTCATAGACAGTTTCTGGGTCGAGCGCAAGCAAGCCCCGAAGTACGTCACAAAGAACACAACAATGGGGCCTAGCCCTTAAACAATAGCACAATAGAACGGCGCAATAGTGCATATATTGACTTGGTATATGGAGCATCACAAGTGACGCTACAGTAGCGTGACAATGTCTCTTTAACGCGCCTTGTTAGATCAGTACATCGTTAATCAGTCTGAACGGGTTGATTGGATGGTGGGGGGGGGGGGGGGGCAGGTTTTCTGTAATAGCTGCGACCCCAGTCGTTGGAGCAAAGTCATATTTATTATGTTTACATTCCTTTTTTACCACCGGTAGATAACTTATGTTCAGCCGTATTTTGATGACGAGGAGCTCGAACTGAGACCGACTTTATTTGAACAAAACAACAACATTAGGCGGTTTATCTATGAAACACCGTTTACTGTCAGTGGTAAAGCGCATGGAAGCCTCACGGAACAGTGCAAGAGAAAAACAATTTTAACAAGTAAGTTTGTTTAATTTTAATTCTATTTCTGACAAGAACTTGGAAAGACTATCTGTTGTAATTTGTTTTCACAAAGTGCTAATGCTCAAAATGGCGTTCAGTTTTCTGTTATGCTCAGTCTTTTCACTGTTTGCTGGCACACTACACCCTTAGCGTACTAATGCCGTGGTGTTTGATTTCTATTCGATTTTCCAGCATCCAATACTTTTCCTTATGTGAAAAAGCGAATTCTTGTTGTTCAAGAAGAGCAGTATGAACTTACGCCAGTAGAGGTAAGTGGGATTTTGTGTCACGTATACTATAATAATCCTTTACCTTAACGTTTGCTAGATTATCGTACGAGATCAGGTAATGAGGGAGGGGTGGGGGAATAAATGGTCAAGAGTGAACACGCTTTGAAACATTTCGCTGGTGAAGAAAATTCAAGCTATTGTTTTGTGAATTTCAGGTCGCTTTCGACGAGATGCAAAACAAAGTCAAAGAGCTGAACAACGTGATAACACAAAATCCTCCCGACATGAAGAAACTTCAGCTTGTGTTACAAGGCAGTGTTAGTGTGCAGGTATATAGGGCTCAGTAGCACTTTAACGCCAGATGTAATGAAGAAGAAATTTTGCAGCTTCGTTTGCCGATTGCAAATTTTAGATCATGCGATGTTCCTTGTAATAAATAATAAATAAATACTTTATGAACGTGTCAAAATTTCTAGCTTACACACAGTAGAAACTAATTGAGGACTCCTGGCTACAATATTGAATAAGAAATAAGATAATACATCAGAAAATAAGACTAGGAGTCAATAACATATATTCTAAGCATTGCACAGATGGCAGTTCTTGCATTCCTCTGAAAGAAGGTTCCGGATGTCCACTTTTCCATTACTTAGATGAAATTACAAGTGTATTCTGGACCATGAAAATGACACAAATTGGAATTTGAGAAGAGCTAAAATACTTCGGCATCAGAAACCTTTAGATTGAAGTGTTGCGACGTGGACGCAGTCAACTGTTGTCCACCTTCGTAGATACGTACCTGACTTAATTCCATCGCTCCACAGGTGAATGCTGGCCCTCTTGCGTACGCTCAATCCTTCCTTGACAAGTCTGTACTGACGACACATCCTCATAAACACATCGAGAAGCTTCAACAAGTTTACAGGTCTGTTGTAATTAATAAGCAAGGTCTATTGAACAAAGAATGTAGCTAATTGCGTTTGGTAACATGCTTTGCCGTGTCTGTCTGTCTGCCTTCCTGCTTCTCTGTCTGTCTATCAGTCTGTCTGTCTGTCTGTCTGTCTGCCGTCCTGCTTCTCTGTCTGTCTATCTTTCTGTCTGTCTATCAGTCTGTCTGTCTATGTCTGTCTGCCAGCCTGCCTGACCGTCTGTCTGTCGGCTGTCTGTCTTTTGTTGCTATATGCTTATTGTTTTCGATGTTGTTTGTCAGTTTTGCAGACAGTGAAATTTGTTTTTATATATATTACAGGGAATTTATTGCATGTTGTGGAAAAGCTCTTGATATAAACGATCAGTTAATAAAGGAAGATCAAAGAATGTACCAAGAGGATATGAAAGACAAGTACGGCCATCTCAAGACACAGCTTGCCAAGTACATTGGAGATGAGGTGTGTCATGAAGTTCTTATCTAACAATCGATCAATCAAGCAATTAATCAATCAATCATTCATTCATTCAATCAATTAAATAGTCATCAATAATAAATCCTTCAGTCAGTCATTTTAATACCAATACACATGTCTGGAGTTTTGTTATTTGCCGTGGTTGCAAAACCGGTACATGTCTAAATTGTTAGGGTTGTAAATTTTAGTTTTTTCCTTAATATTTGACTTCTCGTACTTCCTTCAAACGATTGGTAGGTCACAGTCGCCATTTTGAAATTCCTTCTTCATCAGTTCTAAACCGAGCCTTGCCATTGCTTCGTACTATATTGCCATGGTTACGAGCAACTATTGCTTATCACTTTGATTTTACCTTTAGTTGCTTTGGTTAAACTAACGGAAACTCCTTCACCATTGTCTCTAGGTCGTTCCCACAGTAAAATCGTCGAACAGCGTGTCGTCACTTGGCGTATAAGCCAACCAGAAAGAGAGAGAACCGGGTCACGTGCAGAGCAGGTGCATTCCGACGAAAGACGCGCTTCCCTCCGTGCCTCAGTGTGCAGGAAAGAAGTGCTAGTACCCATGCTCCTCGCTGACTTCCTTCTATGTCCTTCATTATTTAACCCCTTCATACCCATCGACTATTAAATTCCGATTTCGCCAGTAAAACTAATTTCTCCTTAGAAGGTTACGAAAAAATGGTGAAAATGGTAGATGTTTCGGATACTGAAGTTTGGAATGGAAGGGTTAATTTTTGCACGCGGAAAGGAAACAGCGATCTTGCAAATATTGGACGCTACATGTAGTCATTGTTTTTGTTTTGCACTGAGGTCCCGCTTCTTGCGTCAGGATTTGATGCAAGGAGCCAAAGATATAATAATGGAGGCGCAACAAATGTTCAAGGCAACAGAAAGAAAGAGTGTCGCCACAAAAGTCACACCATTTATTTAATCAATACTTACGCTGCTTATAAAGCAGAAAAATAGCTTTTGCATTCCTTTTTCACCATGGTCAAAAGTTTTCATTTTATATTTAGTTATTGCCGGCTTCAGGCGAGTTTGTCCGTGAGCTTAAAGTTGCATAACAGACAGCTATCCACAAAGCAGTGTGATATATCATTCGGGAAACTTGAACAGCTCCCTTTGATGGTCTTAACGTAATGAGCAACGGATACGGGAAAACCAGACATATACGAACCTGTTTTCTTTTAACGGGTTTAAATTGTTGTAGCTATATAATTTTAACCTTAACTAGATAGCATGTTGCGGAAAATATGGTGCTTATTGGCCAAATTCCAACTTGAAGGTTCCCATAATTTCTAGTTTATTTTTATTGTTTGCTCGAATTGATTATAGATGAACTAAAGTTTTTGTTCTTTTCAAGGAAATTAAGTCTTCAAGACTTAATTTAAAATAAAGTTTATTGTAGTTTTTTACATACCTTTTTATTTGTTGATAAGTCTCTCTTTAGTTGTTCGTTCGCTTTTTATGTCCGTTTGTTTGTTCGGTGTTTGTTTGTTTGTTTTCCTCATGGGTGGGGAGGGCAAAAGAAAAAATCGAATTATGAACTTCACAATTACCACTATAGAACATAACTTAACAAAAAATATAAATTTAATTTTACTTTTTAAAAAAGGTTAAATACAATGGTAAAAAGCGCCATTTAGTTTTTATAAGAGTTGAATTAATAGAAACTTGGAAACGAAATAAATTTTAAATAGAATAGCTGAAAAGTTCTGGTAGGTCGTAAACAGATAGGTATTGAAATTACGATGATTTATTTTCGTTTACTTATTATTATTCCATTTCACCGTTTATTAAATGCGTCCTTTTTAATATCAATTACAAAACTTGTATTGCTCAAAACCCTTCGTACATAGAAACTATTCAGTGCTTGGATAGTTTGTAGAATGATGACTTCTTAGCTAGATATTGAGCAACCTGTATTCCATTTGCAAACATCTTAAAAGAATTAACTCGCTTGTGATGCTAGTGCCTTGAAATTACATAATTTGCCCTCTTGGTGCGGTTTTTACTTTAGTCTCCAAAGTAATTCTACGTTTGCTTTGGTTTTACATTACTTCGCATGGTGATTGGTTTCAAAATCTCGCGCCAATTTTTCAACCAATCAGAAGTAAAACAAAATCAATCGTGAGTCGCGCGCGCACGTCCCGCGCTTTGTGTCGGCTACGTATAATTTCTTCGAGTTTTGATTGGCTCAGTGGATTGTCTTCGTCCTTTGTGATTGGCTAAAGTAATTACTGTGGTTTTGGTTTTACGACACTCAATTGAAACTCACTCTATTCATAATGTCGTGATGTAGGTCCTCCTTAACGATTGGTATAATTTGTTCGATATTTGTTCTGAGAATTTTTAGTATATTTAAATAATACTTACAATTGCAAGTCAACAATTCAACAATTCAAATCATTTGTCGAGCGAGGTTAAATGTGATATAGATTACTTGGAAATGAACGGGCGATATTATAAACAGAACTGTTGTCTTTTGGGTATATTGCTATAGTTACATATTGGACGGTGTAATTGTCTTAACTGCATTTCCAAGATGGAACTAAAAGTTTCTAATTACAATTTCTTACGGAATAAAATCATGAAAGTTGACATCGGGCCTGATTTGATTGTTTGTGTTTGACCCTCATTAAGCCACTGGAAAATGCTAATTACACTTAAAAAGCCCGTGTCGTTACCAAGTTACCAGGGCACATAAGCGGGCGGGATACAAGAAACACACCACAACTACAAATATTGCTCTTCAAATCTAAGTACGATCAGCGCTCCTTTCATAATGTACAGGATTGTTACCATGTTAAACGAGTTGGGCAATCCTATTAAATTACGCGAGTCGCTTTCTAATTTTAAACGTTAACGTAAGTCGTTTCTTTTTATCTACTTGAAATGTAAATAGTTTCTTTCGTTTTTAATCATTTTATTTTTCTTTTCAGCGTATTATTATTAACTTAGGATATTATTTTTTTATCGATTTTAATAATTATTTTGTCTCAGTAAGTCTATTGTCCCTGAAAAGCCCCTATGAGGAGCGGTCAATAAATATTGTATTGTATTGTACCCCTCCTGTGTTTAAAAAAAGGAAATTTATTTGGAGTTATGGAAAACCGGCTTATAGTCAGTTTCAGAGCACGTGCTTTCGACAAATTACTTCCTGCTTAGCACTATCGACCTCTTTTCTTCAAATAAATTTTTATTTGAAGAATTTAAAATCGATGTGAGCTGTCGCAACGGTCAACAAGATGGCTTCGTTATGAAGCAAATACGATAATTCATGACGTTTTCTTTTAATTTTCCTGTACTAAGTGTGTGATGTAAGCTTGTGCTCTCAAAACAACAAGTTTTGCAATAAAGCAGCCTTTTGAAAATGATGAAACCCGAGGTTGCTTATATGATTTATTCATGAACCGTAAATTAATTTTCCTACAGAATTGAAATGGAGCAGCTGCTACACTGATTGTAAAAAAGTGTAGTATAAAACAGTTTGTGATGCAATGATTTTATTTAATCCGAAGTTTCCCATGAGTCTATAGCCTTACTTCAATATATGCCATCAGGCTTATATAAACTATTGTATTTGTTCAGTGGAACAGAGGAAAAGAGAACGTTGTGTCACGGAGGAAGAAATATACAACGGAGAATGTCTCAAACTGAACGCGACCGCTTTGAGGAACATCTTTGGCATCAATTTCAAATCAGAAGCACAGCGATTGTAGTTTCAGAAACTACCATATTCTGCTTGGTAATGATCCTCTCGCTTTTTGGAAATATCCTGGTCTGTTTTGCTGTATACAGAAACCCCGGACTACGCCGTCCAAGCAACTACTACGTCATATCCTTGGCTTTTAGCGACATCTTCCAAGCCCTGTGCACAATGCCCCTTTCGGTTGGACTGGCAGCAACAAGCGATTGGCCATTTGGCTCAGCTGCATGTTACATCGCAGCCATTTCGAAGTTATCTTTGGCATTTATTTCCATTTACACTATGGCACTCATGGCGTTAAACAGATATTACAAAATTGTGAAGCCATCCAAGTACCAAACCACCTTCAAAAAGAAATTCATCTTAAAAACAGCATCGGCTACCTGGGTCGTGCCTATCGCTGTCTCTATTTTAGTAGCGTTTGGTTTCGGCGCTAAACCGCACCCGGGCTTTATCCTTTGTATCATACAATTTCCTAAATTTGCTTCTCCCGTTGTTGGAATTGTAGCGTTTTCGCCGTATTTTGTGATCGCTTTCTGCTACTGGCACATTTTCAGAGTTGTCAAAATGCACAATGCGAATGTTTCATGGCAGAATTCAAATGTTGAAGATGTCAACATCAGCAAAACACTTTTCGCGACCGTTGTTGCTTTCGCCGGTCTTTTGTTGCCAGCTCATGTCATATTTAGTGCATCTGTCATGTTAGGTTTTTATCATTTTCCCCAACAGCTTGCGTTTCTTGCAACGCTGTTAGTTTTCGTGTCCAGTTGTGTTAACCCTTTTATTTATGGTTACATGAATCGTGCATTCAAAAACGAATTCAAGAAATGTTTGTGGCCCAGTAGAACGGCCCCATAAACCATAAACAGATTCCTCTTGATTGGGTTTTGGGTTTTCTCATTTGCCCATTTCGTATTCGACGTTATTTCCGCCGTTCAATGATTTCCTGCAGTCATTAATATGAAACAATCCCTGGCGGGGACTCAATTGCATATGAAAGGTGCGGGGATTCTCGTCGCCTAGCTTATTTTGGTCTCGCTCAGGGTGTTCTGGGCAAAACGCCATTATATTCAGCCGTGAAGGTCTCGTTTAGGGTTTTGCACGCGAAGAAATATAAAAATACATATTTAATGTATATATTTTTTAAGATCGGTCTCCTTTAGGGGTTTAATTCAAAATTTCCAACGAGCATCCCCGCCCCTTGCATATGCGAATCCTCCAGGGAAACAATCTTGACTGAGTAAAATTGCGCGAGGGCCACACTGCGAGAATATCGTCCCGAGGTCTTGACAGTACGGAAATATGAACGGGTGTGTGCCGTGGTTCGACTTTGTTACAAGCGCGGTGCGAAAGAAGAAAAGACAGCTACACACGCACGAGAATTATCGATCCTAATGGCTTATCTAACTTTTATTTCACATTTGGAGAAAAATCGGTCACTTTGAATACACGGATAGTGTCCTTGTACCAATTCCAATGCTTAATTTTTAGATCTATTAAAGAAAGTTTTATATAGCTAATATCCACTGGAAAAAAAAAGACTACAAAAGACTACAAGTATTGCAAATTATTTCTGATCACGAAGATTTTTCGGACTTGCAAGTACAAACCAGCTACAAAACAATTGTATTCTTTGGCTAACTATCTGACTAGTCTGGCAGTCGCTTTAACTGTAATTTCACTATGGCATCAAACAATAAAGTAATCAAGTTTAAAACTAAAACAAATAAAAATGCAATCTGAAGCTAAGCCTGTGACATACAGACTCGTTCCAAATAGCTCTTGTTTGTTTTCCTCAAAGGCGATGAAAGACTGCACTGTGCTTTTGTCAAATCCGTCTCTGGAGGTACTGAGAACGAGTCTTGTTCTTTTCGTCAAATCTTTTCAAATTTCAACAGATTTGAACAAGTTGCACACGGCCTCTGCAACGCGTTCAGCTACGATGTTAACTACGCTTGGATCCGACATGAAAAACACGTTGTTGCCTTTTGCTGGATCTGTCAATGCACCAGCAATACTCCAAAGCTCCATGGGATCGGCTTCACCAATGCCGACGACAAGGACATGGACTCCGTGCCGTTCAAGTGTTCGGGCAGTATCAGCTGCAGCCTCACTGTTTTGTCTTCCGTACGTCAATAATACAACGACCTGTTGTTAACAGAAGAAGCATTAGTACATTTAAAGTAGCTATACGTCATCGTTCGTGCAATTTTTTAAAATTTAGCCTAAATTTTTTAAAATCGTCATTTCCAATCCGTTTTAATCTTCTCCATCCTAAGCCACCTTGTTCCTTTTTGGTTTAGTATCACTCCTTTGGTGTTTTTCTTCCTTAGCACACTATTATTTTTATTAGGTTTCCTAAATTTTAAGGGTAATTTAGGTTGTCGAAGAAATGACGCAAAAATATCTTGACGTAGCATCTTTAAAGAATCGAAAAAGCCAAACAGATGCTAAAATGTAAATAAACCGTACGGGCATCGAAAACATTTAATTAGAACCAAAAAGAACCGCGGTAGTACTCCACGTTTTGTCGGGGTAGAATGGGTTTCCACGAAAAAGAAAGGTGACATGACAAGACATCGCGGAAAAACGCACAGCGCACGCGCATGACGTCACGATTTCTCCAGGTTTTCTCAAAGTGGTCATCGTCAGCAAAGAATGCCATGATACATCTGTGGCATAATTTTAGTCCAAACTTGCTAAATTATAGCAAAAATTGGAAGCAAAATTATGAAGGGGGAAATTGAGAGGTCAATAAACATAATACAATCTACCTCTAGTATAAATCTTAACCTTTATATTCAGGGTTTATTCCATAAAAATTGCCAAAATGTTCGTATTCTCTCGTTTTTCCGCAGTGTCCAGGACAATAGGTTCCACATCCCCGCCAACCCTTAGTAAAAGCTTTAACTTCAACTCTATATTCAAATCTAATCCGTTTAAGAGATGAATTATTTCAAGTATTATGCTTGCTGAGCAAAAAAGTAACAAAGGTAATCGAGGAGGGGGGCAAGAGTTGACATGAAAAGAACCAGGCTTCTACAAGTAGAAGTAACAATAATTATAAGTGACGTGAAGAAAAAGAAAGCCAAACAGCGAAACATAAACGTGAGGCCTAAAAAGCAAACCAAACAGCGAAACATAAACGTGAAGCAGCGAATGTACGCACGTGGGAACGAAATTGTATAAAATAATTTAGTTAAATAAAGTCTTCATGTATTCAGAAAAAAAACGAGAAGAAAATATCAAGAAAGTAGTCTTCTAAATCGTTAGATGTAAAAAACACCAAAAAGGAAACAATAAAATGTAAATAAAGAGGGACAAACTAAACAAAAACACTTTGACATAAGCCAACCTCGTCATAACCTCTTGCTCCATCACGATGGGTAAACAAGTTATTAAGAGCAAGTCGTAGTGCCAGGTCCATCACTGTGTGCTTATTTTTTACAGCATGAGATCCAGGGCGCCAAGAATCTATCTGTCTGTACACAGCTTTTAAACTGTTACCAAGTTCGTAGTCGTTAAACTTGAGAAGTACCTCTGGAGTTTCGTCAAACGAAATGGCTCCAATGTGTGTCATATCGGCAGAGATGTGGAAATAGCTGACGAGTGACTTGACAAATTGCTTGACATCATTCCAGCCGGTAACACCGGTTCGAAGACTTCTATCCATCACAATTCCAAGGTCGATAGGTTTGAGGCACTTTGGCGGTGCATTTTGGACTGTGGATTAAACGGTTGTATTTCATAACTAAAATACGGTTGATTTGTTAGAAACGGCCAACAGACGTACATATTTAGTGATATTTTGTGAAAAATAAGTTTTCAGAACGCTTAACGTTTACTTTTTCATGGAAGCACACAAAGCCTGGTGACCTAATGTTACAGTCCGGGTTTGAGGCTCGGTCTGGGTCCGACTGCATTGTGTTCTTGGGCGCAAGAGGCACTCACAGTGCCTCTCTCCACCCAGGCGCCGATAGCTGCCAGCGAGTTGTAGGGGCAGTCTAACAGAATGCTGGTGAGTATCCAGCGATGGCCTAGCATCCCATCCCGGGGGAGTAGCAATACTTGTACAGACCCCGGAGTTAGCGCCAGAAACCATGAGTTAACTTTCTACTTACAACGCAGAGCTGTAAAGCGCTGCACACACGGAATTAATAACTACACCTGAATTCCTTGCAAATCCACGAAGTGCTTTCCATTTTGCAAATGTTCGCCTTGAAACTTGCTGTGAAATTGAAATTTAAAAAGTTGTAATTTCTAAGTAACTAAAGGCGTAGCACAAATTGCGATCAGTTTTAGTTTGGGCAAGACACTTAACTCTCGTAGCGCCTAATTTCACGCAGGTGTATGCCTGGCGAATTTAATGCTGGTGACAATCGCACGAAAAGAATATTTCCCGCTGCAATGCTTATATTGTTCTGTCCTGTCAAAACATTATTCGGAATAAAAATAATTATACAGGAATTAAAAGTATTACCATTCCTTCAGTGGCGCTGGCCATGGGTGTGGCGCTAACCGCAATTAACAAAGAAATGACGAAAACTTGCATTGTATACATGGAGCAATGAGTATTTCTGGAGACAACTGAAAAATGAAACGGCAAACATAAAATTGGATCAACTATAGACATATTTTTAATTACCCAGTTAGTCAGTTTAATTAGTCAGTTATCATATTTACAGTCGGTGGACAATATAGATCACACAGACAAACAATTGAACGTATTGTACATGATATACGTATTGAAGGTAAGAATCTGATTGGATTCGAACGGATTTTCATGACTTGAAGTATAAAAAATATAGTGAGAAGAAAATAAAAAAATCACTGTTACTTGCAGTGTTTAATTGAAACCGGGGCCTCAATGATCGTGTCTGTACATACAGCGTATGTTTTGCCTGCCATAAAAGCGCTAAAGGGCAAAACCAAAATTTACACTTGCCATTGTTTGGCATTACTACGCTTTGCGATTGATTTCAAAGACTGACTCACCACTCTGTTATACAAATTGGAATCAAAAACAAAAGCAACCGAGCACACGTTTTCCAGGGCCTCGTGCCAGCTAATATGTATTTGCTTTGAGTTTCGCTGGAGTCATTGGATTTTCTGAGTCCTTTGTTATTAGCCGGTGAGATGAATTGTGAATCGCTCTGGCTACAACGTTTTAAAGGGATTATAGCCAATTATTCCGTTTTGCACATGTCAGAGTTTACTAGTAGAAGGTAATTTAGACGTACTGCTTTTTCGTCCTGTTTTGGAGCAAGGGTTTGCACTGACAATTCCCGAACACGGTTTTGTTTCAAATGCAAGCTGCAATCAATCTCTAAGGGTAAACAAACAATGATGGTAATAGGACTAATTTGGTCTGTGTTAACGCAAATCTATTGCAGTTGGAGGTCTGTAAATAATCAAAACTTACCTTTAAGTGGATCGTAATTTTCCCCAGCTTGGACCTGGCTTGCACCGACTTCAGTGAACTCTAAGGTGTGTGTTTGCTCGCCTTTTATCTCGATTCGCTGCAATGGAGTCACTCATGCAAGGAATGTGGTTTGGCCAAGTCCCCTCCCATGACGGCGGGAAACACAGAACTGCGTAGCAATATCGAAAATCTTATAGGTTTGGCAGAATGGCAGGCGCCAAACGGCTCTTATACACGTGTACATCGTTATTTTCAGCAGTAGTTTAGGTTGTTGTTGCTTAATTTTGTTGTTGAGGTTGAGATGATTAACTGTTACATGTAAATGGCACCTGCATCTCGAGTGATAATTTTGAGTTCCCTTCTCATTTCTTTCAATTGCTAAACATAAACTCAGTGCAGAGATGGGTTTAAAATTACTTGCAATCATTACTAGGTTTCTAGAAGTAAAACTCATTATATTCTAACGAATCAGTGGAGCCAAGTGTTCTTCGGTCTTTGGCCTTTTAAAACTCCATAAGGTGGATAGGAGTTTTGCAAACCCCACCCTCTTGTATCGGATACTAATCCTTCGCACCTCACCCTCGCCCCCGCCTGGACCGCTACCACTCGAACGTTTTCGTTAGGTTACGATTACCGTACTCTTTTATTGCTCAACATTATTGGTTCTTCTTGGTGGACAGGGGCGATAAATTAACTGCCTTGTGCGCTTCTAATGAGCGCAAATTTGTTTCATATTTGGCCAGAAGATTCGTGTAGACCAGACGCCTAGCTATCAGCACAAATTATAAAGCGGAGCCAATTTTATTTGTTACCACATAACTTGCGCAGGCGTGATAAATATTGTTTTCAGTTCGTGCTAGCAAATGGACCAAAATATCTTTTGAATCTAGAACCAAAATTATTAGTCATAGCATAAACAATATATCCCCAAAGGCGTGCGTCAGTATAAGCCATCAAGTGATCTATTTCTCTTTACATCCTTCCATAACAATATGAAGAAAGAACTTTCGATTCTGGACGTCGATAATATATACCAAGAAACGTCAAGAAGCAGGTGACACTTAACAACCTCAGTGCTGCCCTCCACCAAGCACTGATCACTCACAAAGACCACTTTATATACACAACTGTTTCTAGAAAGGCTGCCAGCGGTAAAAGAGCACGCTACAACAGTTTCTCACTACAACGGTTTGGCTCAGCATTTCAAGGAAATCTCAGAAAATGGCACAAAACACTAACGAGATACCATGGGCGTATGTTTGTTTGCGGTTGATGTACACTCCGATATTTTTTATAAGAATGTTGTTTTCCGACCCAGGCCGAATATTCTTATTTTTGTGCCGATTTTAGGCTGAAAATATTCTTGTGAATAGGTATACAAAACTTTTTTTTGCTATAATTCATTATTGTATGGTGTTACTGACAAATTTTCAACACAAAATTATACTCTTTTCAAAATCTAAGCCTCGGGTTAATATTCTTATGAAATAATTATATTCTCATAGAACAAAATAGTATTTTTGAATTTATTTGGCTTATTAAGTCACTACTTACCTGATACCCAGATTACCTTTCGGCATTGTCGCGTGCACTATGTCGACAACCTTTCTCGATACAGCTGTTAAAAAATACATGCTGTATATATGGCCCGCAGCTGGGTGGTGACATGAAAAGGCGGTGTAAAATTTATTGGAGTCGTGTAGTAGTATTGTAAAGTCAGACACTCCGCCCAGGCCTGCTAATGCAGTCTAATACAGCTGCCGTTTTTTAATTTGCTTCTACGCTGAGCTCAAAGCTTGCGAAACCAGACCTTTGGTCACCAGTTCTGACCAGGCGTCTGTGTCCAAATATTATTCGCCCAAAATATTTGCTCACAACTCTTGTAGTTAAATACTAAATTTAACTAATCAATTTTATGCTCACTGCAAAAGAAAATGATAATGAAACTTAGAACGTCTACAACGAAGCTGAGTTGCTGCGCAAATAGATAAAAGTCATTCGGCTTATGTGCGGTATTAGTGAAAAGAGTGCTGCACAAAACACTTTTTAGCGTTTACAGAAAATGTTTCTAGTCGCTATCTTAAGTGCCTTTTAAGAAGAGGTCCTATCTACAGGTAAATTATACAAGTTACAGAGAATCAAAAACGTGCACTTCTAAATAACTAGAACAACCCAAAATATCTTTAGTTTTGAAATCACGATCTGTTATAAAGATTTCGACGAGCCAAGTTGTGCGCGCTCATTCTTTAACACATTCTGGGAAGAAAATGTTCGCTCCAATATTATTTTAGCAATAAAAAATGAGACGCTGGTTACTGTTGTTTTTAATTTATTTTGACGCTACCACTTGCAGGAATTTGTCACGCGCCAGCATTTTCTAATATTTGATAAACCTTAGTTTACAATCCAAATGAGTTCTAACCAGCAAGCTCACAATTGGCCATTTCCGAGTTCTATTTTACCTCAGTTTCAAAACGAGTCTAAGTGCGAAACCATTCGAAAGAAATTAGGCGTTCTACCAACACGTTCATTTTCATGCAAAGCAAACCATTTTCATACCAGAATTGAAGTTCTTCACGAGGACTCGTTTCGAAGGAAATGGTCTATTGGCTCCGCCATGCAGAACATGCGACGAAAACGGCGAGAGCCTTCGCGTTGCGTCGCGTTGCCCGCCGATGTGGGTTCGCCGCTTGTGCAAAGGTGAACGTGCACTGTTCGCTGCAAAGATGGTGTAGACAGTTGCGCATGAGCATCTAGCTATCATATTTTTTCAGATGACTTTCGAAGCATGACTACTTATTTATATCACACTGTACACTAAGTTATCAAATATCAAAATATCAGCTTTACAGGAAATTGCCAGACTTTTAGTATCAGAATATCAAGTGAACAGAAGCGAGAAATTTACGCCTTGGTGTTTTTGTCCCCTTGGAGCTATTTCTGGCTTGTACTTTGCTGTTACTACCTTGTGTAGTGGCTGCCACTCTGGATTCAGGCTTTTTCTCTATGATATAATTTGGTTTTATCAACTGGGTTGATAATGTCAATTGGCCACCGTAAAGAGATTCAAGAGCTGACGTTTCGAGCGTTAGCCCTTCGTCGGAGCGAATGATTTATGCTATACCGTACAATCGCTTTCACGTCAACGGATATATAACTTTAATAGCTTATCAATAAAGAAACTTAAAAAGCCTTTAAAAGTTTACATAATAGCCTCCACTTGTGCCAAGCAAACAATTCAAGATAGTTGATGTAAAAATATCAAACTGGCCACGGGATTGAAGGAAACGTTACTTCTGAACAGTCAGGTTATTAAAGTAACAGGAATTACAGTTAACAGTTTTAGTAACTCTTACCATGATCGATTCAACGTTTCCTTATAAATGCATGCATTGTACTTTTAAAGTGCACCTAACCCCAAAATATTTTTTTCGCTAAAATAATCCTTTGCACCAGTTCCAAACGCATTGCACCTTTCGTTTCTCCCTTTTACAAAATTCGGACTATATATAGCATTCAAAGGTTACGAAAAACTGTACATCATACGTTCCACGACCGAGTCAGAAGGGGCGTGGGTCTATTCCTGATTTGACGTCACAAACTGATTTGCATCGCATCAAGTCTTTGTAAACATGCATGCAAATCAGTTTGTGACGTCAAATCAGGAATAGACCCACGCCCCTTCTGACTCGGTCGTGGAACAAACGATGTACAGTTTTTCGTAACTTTTGAATGCTATAAGTAGTCAGAATTTGGTAAAAAGGAGAAACGAAAGGTGCAATGCTTTTCGAACTGGTGCAAAGGTTTATTTTAGCGAAAAAAATATTTTGGGTTAGGTGCACTTTAACAGCATGCTCTTAGCATTTTTTTCGAGCTGGAAGGGTGAGGTATGGGACTTGAAGTGTTGCAGTAGTGTGAATAAAACGTTCTGGATAGAAAGGCAGGGGTAATTTGACTAACCTCGATCGGGGGTAAAAAATAGAACGCTTGATTGCAGGAAAAAAAATTTCCCGAACGCCGGTGAATGCCACGTTCCGACCAAACGCCTTTTTCTGAATGCCAAATGCAGAGTGTCGAATTCCGAAAGCTACGTTCATAATACCGAACGCACAACGTCGAATGCCGAATGTCGGGCAGCGGTTTACGTTTCACATTGTGCTTTAGGTCGTTTTCTGATAATATAACCATAGTGGCACACAGTTACTAAGAATCCTTTTGAGACGATTTGATCTTAAACACCCTCGTGTTTATGCTATGTAAACACGGAAAAAGTCCTCTATTGCTTTTATAAAATATTTCTCAAAAATTCGCACGAAACTAAAACGTCACAACCGTGTTTACATGCTCTCATCTAAACACACCTATCAACCAATGAGAGCGCGCGTACAGAAGTATGTCAGTTAAAGGATTTTTTATCATTATCATCCAGCTTCTATTAACCGAAAGCGTCCCTTGGATTTTCGATGCGTCACTAAAAATAACGTGACAGTGTCAACAGCTCGACTACAATCAAGATATGTGTATATATGAGATGCGCATTTTCATTTCCAAAGGCAAAAAACTGTTCATTAGGCGATCAGATCCACTAAGGAAAAAAGGAAATAACTGGATTAAAAATTTATTGTAAATGGAGAGTGAGCACCAAAACTGACAAAAAAAGTTAAGGGTATAAAAAGAGTTTTGACAACTGAAGCAATGAATTTCTTTTTTATTCCGGTCACGAGTTTACTCACTGTACGAGTATGATAAATAATAATGATAAAGTTTTAATTAAAAACCTCAGGATTTTGGAAACAATAGACTCGATTTCTGATAAGCTAAAATTGACCGGCAGCTGCTTCTACATTGTATTGAATGTCAGCTTTTGGCAAATGAGAAATTGATTTTGCTTTGAGGTCGTTCAAATAACGTGCGGTTAATTTTGCTGGTTAAATCTTTTTGCTGGATTTAATCTTGTTGGAAGGCTCAAACACTAAGACCTAGAACTTCTTTTGAGAGGCCTTTTAGGCAACGTTTAGACGGGAAAAGGTAAGAGGGTTAAAGAGCAAAAGAGATCCTTCGTTGGAAGACGCAAATACTAAGGCCTAGAACTTCATTAGAGGCCTTTTGGGGCAGTGTTTAGACTCAGTCTGGAAGACAAAGTTAAAAATTCAAAAGGCAGAGCTAAAAAAAACAGACTCTAAAGAATGGCTCAGAGCTTTGAATATAGAAACGCGGCAACTGTTGTTTTAGAGGCTTCCATATTCTTCTTGGTAATGGTTCTATCGTTTTTTGGAAATGTGTTGGTGTGCTTGGCTGTATATAGTAACCCAAGACTACGCTGTGCAAGCAACTACTACATTATTTCCTTGGCTTTGAGCGACATCTTACAAGCTATTTGTACAATGCCGCTTTCCATTGTGTTACTTGTCACTGGAGATTTGCCATTTGGGGCTTCTGTATGCTACTTTGCGGCCATTTGCAAGTTATGCCTCGCGAAAATCTCCATATACACTATGGTTCTCATGGCATTGAACAGATATTATAAAATAGTAAAACCAGCAAAGTACCAAACAACATTTAAAAAAAGGTTTATTATTTTAACGGCATCGCTCGTATGGGTTCTGGTAATCTTCTACGTCAATCTCATAGTATTTGCCCTAGGTTTCAACGCCATACCAAACCCAAGTTTTGCCCTTTGCTCTGTACAATATCGCAAATTAGCCGTTCCTTTTTTGACTTTTGTAATGTATTTGCCGTATACTATCATTATGTTCAGTTACTGGAAAATTTACAGAGTTGTCAAGATGCACAGTGCAAATGTTTCATGGCAGAGTTCCAATGTGGAAGATGTTAAGATCAGCAAAACTCTTTTCGTCACCGTTGTCGGCTTCGTTGGCCTTTGGCTGCCAGCTAACAGCATTTATTTATCGACCCTTCTAGTATCTTCTCCGCTCCCCCGTGAGCTTACACTCTTTTCAACCTTCCTAGTTTTCTCGTCCAGTTGTGTAAATCCTTTCATTTATGGTTTCATGAATCGTGCATTCAGGAACGAGTTCAAAAAATGTTTTAAGTTAGCAAGAATGCACTCAATAGGCACAGAATTGAACTGATTTAAGCACAACGAAGGGGATTCTTTAAGGGGCACATTCTGTCGTGAATTGAGAATAAATCAATTTAGTTCCTCCCTACCTACTATAAAGTGATTTAAAATGCCGCCCTGTAATACCTCTGTTAGTTTTCGTCAATTGAAAAACAAAATCATTTCAGATAAAGAACATTATCTTTACGGAACAGATTTTAACTACTGCTTTTTACTTCATATATGACAGAATAACATTTAAATTTGTTGATATGCAACTGAGATTTGGCATCGGATAATGCCATAACCGCCCAAATAAACCTTGCTGTTGTTATTGTTGTTTCTTTTATCATACCATTTATCAGTCGAGATAAATATGTTGATGTTAACGTTATCACTGTTTTTTTCTTGTCGTCACTACCGGTCTACTACCTGAGGGTGGGATAACATTATTTACCTACAAGCAGCTTTTCTAGACCTCAAGCGGGCATTATTTTCTCATAGAACATTGGGAAGCCCATCTTCTACAGAGATGGTTTAGAATATAGCATTCAAACATCGTATTTTGGGCACTCGCTGCTCAGTCACCTGAACTTGAACTGATTTTTACAAAGAATAGCCGAGGTAGCTTCCACATACGAAAATAGAAAATAGAAATACCGATCATACGTTTAAGAAATGAAAACTGCTGGAAAATGTCAGGTGCTGTATGATACGATATCGTTACAACTCATACATAGGTATTGCTTAGAATCAAAACACCCAGACTAAGACATTTAACTGTTGATATGAGAAGCTACCTAAATTTAAGTTTGAGAACAGAGTCTAAGAGAATAGTTAAATAATATTGGCTTTAAATGTTTTATATATATTGATTCATAACGGCATACCTCAAGTTTTAGTTTGTGTCCTAGATAAACGTGTTGCGTAATATATGGTCAAAATAAGATTAGTTGCTATGAGCAAAATAGCATTTATATTTCTGTAGCCAAATCAAAATTAACGTGTAACTTGTAAAATATATCACTACAAGTATATTATAAAGAAGTTACTTTTACAACCAGAGGAATTACGTTTGTGTATAGCATGCATATAGTAGAACGTTCCTCCTGCCGTGTATCTAATAAACTATAAAATTAAATCATGGTCTGTCTTGTGTAGTGGGAGTTTTTAATGCTAGATTTCCCAATTTACTTAACTTCCGTGCTAATGATCTTAAGAACAGAATCCTTAAAAAGACATAACATATGTTTTAGATTTTTGGCTTATAACAAGTCAGGCTCAAACTGCTACTAAGAAATTACTGAACGAGAAAAAGAAAGCAACATCATTTTGGAGAATTTTGTTTATGTTTGTATAGTCGCTTTATATAACAATATTTCTTTTACTCTGATTTCTATAGCATTTTCTTGCATGGTAAATGTGACCGTTCATTTACTATACTACTGACTGATGAAGGAAGTACTGCCCGAAATAGTCAACGTTTAACATTTTCTATGTTTTACGGCGCTCAATTTTACAATTTTTCATTTAACGCTGCCCGTCATACCCGTATTTATTTTAAATGTTTAATTCATGTATCCTAACGGAAGTGAACTTTACTAAATAAACAAAATAAAGTAAATGCCGAAAGCAGTCAAGTCAAAAGGTTTCTTTTTGTTAAATGGTCATTAATGCAGAACTACTGGAATAATTTTCCACATCAGGGTTGAATTTCACATTCTTTTTTCTGGAACTATAATTAAAGTAGCACAAGACATTTATTTCTTTCAAGGATAAAGCGAAAGCAGACAAGACAAAACGAATCACGAATCGAACTCAATCAAAAAGCAAATGGTCTTGGTTTATTCCAATTGACTATTTCGTTTCGAACATCGTAAGTTCTAAGTGGAGAATTAACCCGCAATGAAGAAGAGTAAGATGCTGCCCTTTATAGAAAATTTTGTCGATGAAGGCATTGTGATCGGCTAGAACGATAACAATACTACACAAAAAAATTACCATTTTGATTGCATTTCTGGATGTAATGTTATCTCTTGATTGAACTGAGTATATTGATGCAAAGTCGTTTTCTGATATATGTGATCCTCATTTTCATTTCCAAAGACAAATAAACATTTCAATTATACTGAAGTTAATCAAAACAGACTATCTACTAACGAAAGAAGAAAAGAAATAATATTA
The DNA here is from genome assembly GCA_947652115.1 of Blastomussa wellsi. Classification (NCBI taxonomy): domain Eukaryota; kingdom Metazoa; phylum Cnidaria; class Anthozoa; order Scleractinia; family Plerogyridae; genus Blastomussa; species Blastomussa wellsi. Next base: position 4,137,553 of record OX393570.1, on the reverse strand, counting down.
AAAATTTATTTCAGTGAAAGCAGGGTGAATACCAAACTGACATCAACAGTTCAGGGGATAACAGAAGTCTTGAATTAAGCAATGGATTTTTTTCGTTTCCTACAGGCGTTCACTTACTGTAAGTCAATAACAATTAAGAGGAGCCGGTTTTAATTAAGAGCCTCAGGACTTTCAAACAATTGACTCGATTTTTAATGAACTTTATTTAACCCGTTGCTGTTTTTATATGCATTGCCTGCTATTCTTAGCAGACGAGAAATATATATTTTTTCCCGAGTGCATAAATGATGCTGAGAAACAAATTTCAAAACGTGTAGGGTGGCGTTTAGAGTAGAACTGAAAAGGCGAATAGTTAAAAAAAAACCTGAAAAACCCATACCAAGAACAGGCTCTACAGAACCGATGGCTCAGAGTCTTGAAGAAAGAAACACGGCGACGGTTGTTTTAGAGACTGCCACATTTTGTTTGGTGATGTTTCTTTCGCTTGTTGGAAACCTCCTTGTCTGCTTTGCTGTGTGCAGAAACCCGAGACTTCGCCATCCAAGCAACTACTATATCATCTCATTGGCCCTGAGCGACATCTTCCAAGCCCTATGCACAATGCCGCTGTCGATTGTGATGCTGGCCACTGGTGGTTGGCCATTTGGGACTATTGCATGCTATTTTTTGGCCATTTCCAAGAATTCCCTGCTGAAAATCTCTGTAAACACTATGGTCCTCATGGCACTGAACAGGTATTACAAAATGGTAAAACCAGCCAAGTACCAAACCACATTTAAAAGGAAATTCATCATCGCAACAGCATCGCTTGTGTGGGTTCTATACATTCTTTACTCCCTTCTCGCAGCATTTGTCCTCGGCTTTCAAGCCACGGCAGATCTAAGTTTTGCCTGTTGCAATATACAGTTTCATCAATTTGCTATTCCTATTCTGAGCCTTTTCACGTTCATGCCGTTTTGTATTATAATTTTCTGTTACTATAAAATTTACAAAGTTGTCAATATGCACAGTTCCAATCTCTCATGGCAGAGTTCCAATGTGGAAGATGTTAAGATCAGCAAAACTCTTTTCGTCACCATCATCGGCTTTGTCGGTCTTTGGCTTCCAGCCAGCTGCGTTTATTTAGCGTCCCTTTTGGTTTCCTCTGTTCCACGTCAGCTTGCACTGCTTTCGACCGCCCTAGTTTACTTTTCGAGTTGCGTAAATCCCTTCATTTATGGTTTTATGAATCGTTCATTCAAGAACGAGTTCAAGAAATGTTTGAAGTTAAGACGACAGCGTACGATAAACACAGTATCAAGATAAGTACCAAAGTTCCTTGGTACTTTTTACAGTGACTTGAAATGTGTAATATAAGAAGTCGTTAATCCTCGGGCTTACAAGGGAGGAGGGGTGGATGCCCACCCCACCCCATCCCCTGAGGTTTTCGACAATTTTGAACAGAAAATTCGCGCCATGTGATGACCTTAAATTTTCAAAACATTAAGGTGGCTCTGAAACTACTCATAGGAATTTTTTTTAAATGCTCAAAAAGTTGAGTCTTGGCAAACTAATCAATATTCAATAATAATATAAAAAATAAGGGTCACCGAGCTAGTTTTTGAGTTATAATTATTAAAGTTTAAATTAAGGGTGTTTTTTCAACAGGTTATACTGTTCTATGGTAACCAGAAATGTCATGAAAATTATCACAACTTGTTCACCAATGATTGGGCTTTTGTTTGATATCAATATTATAACATCAACCTGTAAAGAGTGGTAGTACTGACCCAACAAAGTATAAGAGCTGGAATATACTGAAACTACTCTGGGATACTTCAAGGGGCACAGTCACCATGAATCAAGTCAACTTTGGCAATGTGTAAAATTGCCTTCATATCAAAGGAAACCTTGAAATAGTAGTTTACTAAGGTAGAAAACACCAAAGATGCACCAATAAACTAAAAGGAAAGGGTGGCTTTGAATGAGGAAGATTGAGAAGGATTTCAATTATCAAATTTGAAAAATTTAGGCTCAACTTTTCAAACTGTGTCATCCGTGTCATTTTTAAACATATATCTGCTGGCCTATTTCAGCTCGGTAGACGGCTTTGTTTTGAAAATAGAACAGTTTGAAATTCAGCTTTTTCACAATGCGTGACTCACATCGGCATTGTTTCTGGGTAACACGTTACATGCGTGAAAATATCGATTCGTCTTATGTTTTCGAGTTCTGAGTAACCGATATGTTGAGGGAAGTTTACAAAGAGAAGAAACGTTTTGAGAGAGTACCTCAGAGGGGTTCCAACATGGCGTCTCCATACTAAATACTACAGTTTTCAGTGATACCCTTTGCCGAATAACTCGAGTTCGGAATATCGTACATCCCGAAACTTTGGCACGTTGTTTATTTATTACTCTTCTACGATATTTCAATTTCTTAACTCAATTTATTGAATTGTAAGCGATTTTATTTCTTACTTGCATGAAACGTGCGTGACGTGAAAACCACCAATAGAATGCAATTTATTGAACCCCAGCGAGACTCGGAAAACATCAGCGCGCTCTGAGAGAAATAGAGGGAATTCTGGAAACGTTTATGTTTCAAAAGCGTTTTAGAAACACCGGCTTTAGTGGTTGAAGAAATATTCAAATTGTCCACCCGGCATTCCATTTGGTTTGTCTGGTCTGGGTCATGACGTCACTATCTTGCTTGATTATGTGATTATGATGATTGACTGGTACTTTCTCCTTACTGAAGAGGGAATGGCTGAAAAAATCTGGAGGAATAAAAGGAATAAAAACAATCAACAATGGCTGAGTGACTGTTAAAAATCTGGCCATCATGAGCTTGGGAAAAGATGTGGCAATGTATTATATTTTATTTAGTATTTTCTTTGTATTCTTTTCCTTTGAGCCAGCGGCTGGGGGCATGGTATGTTGTTTCTCCACAGAAAATTAAAAGAAATAACTTTGACTGTCACATTTGTATGTAAACCAAACGTTCCTTTGATTTTGCCTGTGAAAATTGCTTTCAACTTGAAAAAGCTTTCGGCCGCGAGCAACAAAACAATGTAGCGCTTTTTAATATCCCCCTTTAAACTGTGGTCATTTGAATACGGTCAACATCCTCTGCTTAAGTGTTTTTAATAATAACATTTACATCACAAAAATAAGGTGTCATCTACAGCGTAACCTACCGCTAAGCTTACATTTGTAAGCGACGAAAAGCTGCTATTTAATAAATTACATTTCATCGACCATGAACATGTAACTATGCCAGCATTTGCCAGTATATTGCCACCCGTTATTTAAACTACAGCGAAGTATATTTTGAATCTGTGAATTTCATATATTAAAAAGAAAGATCTCAGTGCAGAAACTAGCTTGTGTCTTTCTTAATAATGGTGTTTCCCCTAAGCCCAATTTTAATTTATTTTGAAATCGTTTTGGGATATATCGGTCCCCCAAAAATTTTAAGCGCATGTTTAGCTACTTAGTATGAACACTGGTTTTCTCCGAAACGGCGCCCAAGTTTTATTTTTGTGAATAAATTACTTAAATCCGGCGAGCAACATAAAGCCATAATATTTCTACCGCTTTTAACCAAAACGAAACTCGTCTTTGTGTGTATCTGAACCACACAGGGTTAAAATAATTTAACAATAAAAATGACTTGCGTTTACAATCACTAATTTATAAATCCTTACACTAGCTCACTTTGTTCTGAATTTGGTATACCATATATTGATTTCTCTAGTAAAAACCAGTATCATTTTATTTGAAAACTTCACAGTAGGGTTTCATGCTCGTGCGCCACGCTATTTCGAACTGGACCACGCTCGCAGCACAGATATGGATATTGCTACAATGACAGGAGCAAAATTTGCATTTTGTTATTCTGGGGATCATATCTGATGTCTATTAAATGTACTTTAGGGAAAGAAATTCGCAGATAAGCAGTGTATATTTTGTGTATATGTCTGTGTATTTTTTTTAATTTGCCGGCAGTTTGGCAAAACGGTCGCTTCCTCGATCCATCTTCGGCGTTTAACGCAAACGTACTGTAGATGGCTTTTCTGAAACACGATCCATCCACAATATAAGCGCAGGTGTGAATATGTATCTCATCTCCACAATGCTATTTGCAGTATTCATTGCTTTGTAGTTTATCAGTTGATGAAAGCTCGAAAACAACCTTCGATCGAATTTCATTGAATGTATCAGAGTTAACAAACGCGGTATTGATGTACCTCGTTGCCCTCCGTCCCTTAGACTAAACAGCATCCCATTCTTCCGCTTCACGCTGTATAATGCTAGCACTCGCTGAAGAAGATTTCTGTGGCTCAACGCCGAGCCTTTTCTTGCAAATATATAATAAAATGGCGGCCAGTAGGAAAACAATAAGTCCGATGAGCCCCAAGATGGCAGGTACATTCATGGTCTTGTTTTGTAGCCTATTGGGACGCCGAACATCCGAGAGTCGTCTTTGTTTTCAGGATTTCCCTTTTCCTCCTCAAATCTAAATCGTGTCGTTCAAGACCGTACAGTGTCGCAGAAGGGAAAGTTTGTAACTGCGGATAATATAAATCAAAGCGTTAACAAACCTTCTAGTCGGTCGACAAAACTGCAAAATCAGATTCAGCTAAAATTGTTTGAACATTTGCCTAGCTGGTTAAAATAGTGGTAGCCTGGGAGCTGTTTCTGACGCAATGAAATTAAATCTTACCTGCGCTCACGTTGTCCCTTGTGACGTTGTCACTGTCGCTCCAAAATGCAAATATATCGCAACAGCGAAACGTTGTGTAGTTTTGTATACTTTGGTGATAATTAAAATTACCAATCTGACAGTCAGTTTTGCAATAAACATGCTGCTGGCAGATTTTAAGTGCAGGATGGCACGTTTTCTACAATCGCCAGTCTTTGATCTTTTGAATTAATTTTTCTTAATTACTTCTTTTCACACAAGTATCATTAGATATTTTTTTTCTTTTTCACAGGGTAAAAAGCATAAATATCGCATAAATATGTTGTAAAAAAAACCTACAATGTCCCGCACAATACTGAAAGCTGAAGTCGGTAGCAATCTTGCTGTTAATCCGTTAATGTAACTGTCGGAAATAAGTTGTCTAAATTATATTGTCGTTTTCTTGTTGATTATCAAAAAATCACAGGTTTCGGTGTACCAGAAAGTCACCATGGGAGTGCTTGATACGCTGACCAGTATTAAAGGAGTTACATTATCGTTCGTGCACATTTAGCCTTAATTTTCAAAATCGTCATTTCCAATCCGTTTCAATCTTCTCCACTAAGCCATCCTTGTTTTTTTTTTGGTTTAGTATCACTCCTTTGGTGTTTTTCTTCCTTAACAAACTATTAATTTTAGGTTTCCTGAATTTTAAGGGTAATTTAGGTTGTCGAAGAAATAACCCAAAAATGTCGTGACTCCTTTAACCAGGTATTACCATGCAGGTACAGTTAAACGAAGAAAAACAAACCAAAAACTGGGGGGGAGGGGTTGGGGTGGCAAGAAATTATGGAATAACATTATTACAGAGGCAAAAAGCGCTTGCACTTATCTGAGTGGAGTCATTTTATATTATTAAAAAGCGAACTTTGAAAGCTTCATAGATTATCAAATTTTGTTTCAAGCATGGCGACACAATTTGAACAAAAATGTGTTCAACGCAATCCTTTTTTTTTTTTCGTTTTGAATTCCTATGTCGTGAATAAAGTAATCTGAATGAATTACTCTGAATAAATAAATAAGAGGCGTGCCAAACTTGTCTCAGTTCTGCAAATAAAGTCAATAACTCTATGAATTTTTGGAAATTGCGATAGCTCTATTTGACAATGGAAATCAAGAAAATGAAATTTCCGTGGTGTCTAGGAAATCTTCATATTTACCGACAAGGACTTCCATGCTTGGATACTACACATATCAATCTTTCTCTTGTAGAGCAAAACGGCTTAGAAGTTGAATTTCTTTACTTTGCATTAAAAAGAAAAGAAAACCCGTAATAGTGATACTGACAGATCCTTCGCAACCGGTTAAAACATTTATCGCTAATCTGTCTCGATATAAAAATATCTTTCGCCCCCTCTTTATCAGTCCCTTCTCCGCTACTTTTACTGTACACATCAGGATTCGAATCCAAAGCCGATGTATACCTCTGTTTGATACCAGTCTATCGCCTATACCGCTACGCTACGAGATTCAGTTAAAAATTCTCGGTTGATAAATTATTTTTATTTGTTTGTAACTTATGCAGACAAAGAAAAATTATCATAACAATTTGTTTATTTGCCCATCAGTTTCTTACTGCATGAAAACACGCATAGAATTTCTTCTTCATTAGCTCCCATGGGCCTTTATCACACGGCGGCCATGTTGAGTCCCGAGGGACTGAAAACTTTTGTTTTGCCACGCTGGAACTCGTTCCCAAACATTTCAAGTCGAGGCTCGGGGTACGAAATCTATTGTTTATGGCCAATATGGCCGCCACGCGAGTAAGGCCCATGGAGAAAAAGAGGAAGGGTATTTGCATTTCTTTCCCTTCCGTTAAGCCATCTTCAATGTTCTCTTCGCTGCAAAAACGTCATTTTCACTTGCACATTACCTGGAAAACGCATCGTACAGAAACACTCGAGATGTCTTGGAAAGGATTTGTTGTGGCGTAGATACTATGCAGAATATCATTTTAGAAATACAATCAGACAAGTATGTACACCTCGCCGACCTATATGATAATCTTCGATTGATGGTTTGCTTTCGTTGCATTGCGCGAGTAACCTGAATTTCAGCCTTCTCCTCTGGTCGCTTAATCCTCAGTAATAAAGTTAAATCATGACGCGAAATAGTCACAAAGGTAAGCGAGCCATTTATTGTGTATTTTCTCTCACTGAATTAATGCAACATTAATAATGATGCAACATTTTAAAGCTAACCCAAGGCCTAAATCACTATTTGACGCGCTTATGTTAAAACACAGTGAAATTTCCAAAAAACTGAATATTTCCTTTCGATTTTCCGTAATTTAGACGCGAAATTTGAAAAATCATGTTTCTACGTCTACATTTAACCTATTTTTCACGTGATCCTAGACATAAGTATAGACAAATTTCGTTAAATTTTTCTAAGTTTAAAACTACTTTGGACTATTTTTGAAATGAAAACTTAGTCGAACAAAGGAAGGACTCAAACAGAGGTCGTAAGACCCAAAGGCTTTCTATTGGTCCGGGTATTGTTTTCAATAAACAAAGAACTGCATGCACAATAAATGTCTGGGGCTGCGCTGGAATCTTGCCGAAAGTATCACCATTTAATCCTGTCTCTCGCTTGCAATTAACGAATGCACGTCTTCAGCGGAAAAACCTGTGAGTGCTTGGTTAATGTAATTGCGTGGCTCTCCTAGTAATCTAGCATCGAATTTGTAATTCGGTTCCCATTTAGAACCCATTATTTATTTAATGAAAGCTCTCGGCTTTTGTTCCTTCCCAAGGTATACTTCTGGAGCCGAATTCACGAACATTTTTTGGACGACTTCTGCTATATTTACTTCAGTGGAGTCGAGCACGAACGCACCGTTTTGCCTCAACACTGTCTGGGACTATATTACACGAGTGACTCGGGTGGTCAACCATCGAACCTAAATGAAAAAGGGGGATTTTTGACCGAGTTTCAATGGTTATGCAAATGAGCTTTGATGATAAACGATTATTACGTAAACACACTGAAACTGGCAGACTTCAATTTGTTGTCGCGTGCAACCCAAGGAGACATTTCCAGCGGCACTCTATACCCAATTAAGTATCCCCCGGGGTAACGTATCAACGAATCCTAACTGAACAAAGTAAATAAATCTCGAGGCTGAGCAGTACGGAATGAAAATGAATGATTATAAAGGACAAAAGTGCACACAAAGCTGAATTTTTTTATCCCAGTTTTATTCCGCTGCTGATTACAATTACATCAATTTCACCCTAGTCATAAACAAGTTCAAAGAGCGTCGAATAATCTGGCCATCTGGTAACGTTATATATACCCTCAGTAATTAAGTGGTCTCTGTTGTTGTTGTTGTTGTTGAATACATGAACAACGAATCATTTTCCCCGTGTAATTGTAGTGTTCACTAGAATGACTACTAAGCAATTGTGGAGGAGCTACTGGGAAGAAAACAAAAACAAAAGCAATATAAATTGATTTGTTGACATATAATCCATGAAAGAGAACATGAAAAACACAGCGTTCGCACTGTTAAAAAACGACTTTAGTTAAATAGCAAGTAGGAGCTCTCCTTACCTAAAACCCCACGACGACGACCAGGAGGCAGTCGATGAGGAGGTGATCAAGACATAACTACTATACAATTTAAAACGAAACAAATTAGGAAAGAACCCGACATATGCTAACTCGTCTCCAATCATCTCCAATAAGATTATAATGAGACGCGAACGATGATACCTTCCCATCATTCCCCGCGCCTGCTATATTTTCCATAAGAAGAGACGACTGGGGACGAGTCAGCTCCATAGTATAAATTCCTCGCGTGTTATATAAAATTAATTACCAGGTTTACAGCAACTTTTGAGAAGCGCGTACTGGGCTCGAGTCCAGGCCAGGTTCACTCTGTTGTCATTCTCGTCCCCATAGCCCTTTTCGTTTCTCTTACCAAGTAGGAGCAAGTAGGAGCTCTCCTTACCTAAAACCCCACGACGACGACCAGGAGGCAGTCGATGAGGAGGTGTTCAAGACAAAACTATACAATTTAAAACGAAACAAATTAGGAAAGAACCCGACATATGCTAACTCGTCTCCAATCATCTCCAATAAGATTATAACGAGACGCGATAAGAAGAGACGACTGGGGACGAGTCAGCTCCATAGTATAAATTCCTCGCGTGTTATATAAAATTAATTACCAGGTTTACAGCAACTTTTGAGAAGCGCGTACTGGGCTCGAGTCCAGGCCAGGTTCACTCTGTTGTCATTCTCGTCCCCATAGCCCTTTTCGTTTCTCTTACCCGGCGGGGGATTGACAAGAGAAATGAAGGGCTCTGGGGACACAGTATTTTAAAAAAATGGAATTTTTTTTGTCGGCTGGTTGAAGACAAAGAAATGTTAACCGCCGTTCGCCGGCCGCCACATTTCAAGACAAAACGTGTAGAAACATCAGTGCGATAAGTAGGCCTGATGGTCAGCTAGAAGAATAGACACTTAAGGTGGCTCATCTCCTTTCCATGTTTTATACCTTTGGCATAGAACAACTTTCCTGAAAGGTTTCATCCAGTTTGCTTCACAAGATTTCTCTCTGCGAACTCAAATCACGTTTGATTTTGCTGGGCTATTTCTTGTAGGAAGTGAAGGTGTGCGGAGTTTGCTCCCGTAGACAAAAAATCCTATGAACAACCCTGCTAGACATACGAGTGTAACAGGCAGCAGCCAAACTGAAGACCCCCACGTACATCGTTATAAGTTGACCCAAAAAACTTACCGGATACAAACATATACACGGTGTTAGCGTGGTAAGCTATTTTTCTTTAAATCATTGATTTTTATTATTATTATTATTATTAGTTTTGAATTTGACCGTTTCCCCATACAAATCCTTATTTTTCTACTGCACGTAATACATTGGACACTCGTATATCGAGCTTGGAACAATAGCTATGCACATGCGTTACAAATCTTCTACAAAACAACAACGTGAAATGACCAAGTTCTGAGTTAGACCACCACCGCTAAATTTCCGCTTTAGCTGTTTGGAAATAAACGCTGGCCTTATATTTTCTGCTGCGCTACGTTTAAATACAATAGTCGCGCGGAATACATATTAAGATAGTTGCGAGATTTGCAAGTAAAATAGAAATTAAGTTTTAACCAGAAGTCGTCCTCACCGTCACCGTCGCTGATTTCCCTCTCGTAAAGGGTCCATGCCATTTTTAACAGTGGATGCTATCATTGGCAACGTACCTAGCATTCCTCAATGGACGATGCCATATATGCTGCTCTAGTTTTAGCCTGCTCCAGGGCCTCGAATAGTCGTGGGTGGCGAAAGAAGCGGGCGAGCGAAGGGAAAACCAGGGAGGATTAGTTTCCCTCTTTTTTCCCTCGCTCGGCGCCCGCTGCTTTCGCCGACCCCGTTTACTCGAGAGCCTGTAGCAGGCTACTGTTGTTTAGGCCTGGACGAGAGCGGAACAGTCATTTGTCAGTAGACTAATATGCACCCAGCCAATGCTGAATTGTTCACTTTTACACCGGTTTGCTTGCGGTTGGCTTTTATTTGAAACTATTAATTAAGAAAGTCATCTTTAATATTTAAATTTTGCAGGGATTTGGCTGACCAACGTGTTAGCGCAGCGAGAGATAAGGATGTTGCCGGGTTCGATTCTTGTTGTTGACGTACAAATTTTCTTTCTTTTCATGGGGGGAGGGGGGTAATTAAAAAAAATGTTGCTAAAATGGCATTGACCGTTTACGAAAGGGAAATATGCGTCGCCGTCGGTCTTTTGTTAAGCTCCCTAATATTATTTTACAATGCAACGGAAAATGTGTTTTTACGCTTTGGTCCAACTGTATGCAATTTCTGGCCTGCTTAATACTTCTTTTATATAGGAATTTCACTTACCGGGGATCCAAATTGTCCACCTTCTGCAAAAGGGGTTAAATCATTAGCAAGGTTTTTAAGATTATTTTATGATAAAGTAGGATTAGATAAATTAAGCTACCAACCCAATAACTGTACTCAAAACTGACAGAAACTGAGAAAACGCCGGCAACAACAAAAACGTCAACTTACCATTTCGGGAGTTTCGTTCAACTTATCCGTTTCCTTCAGCTGGTCCAAAATGTCATCGTCAGCATCATCATTTTGCAGGCTGTAACCAGTTGACAGGCAAAGGATAAGAGCGAAAGCGACAACTCGAGCGTCCATTCTTGCTTGTAAAATTCTGCAACACAAGTTTAATCAGAGAAACTAGTAGCCATTTAATGATGTAGAAAGTGTTAAAACTTTGGTAATGTTCCCCGTCAGGACGCGCTAATTGTTTCTGCGCATCGTTACTGCGCACGGAATTATATTCGTCACGCCACGTCATCCATCGAGCCCGCGCGCTGAGAAAAAACAAAGGGCCAGAAGCCGTTTCGTAACTTTGCTGGTAGTTTACTCTCTTAAATGGTCGGTGACCCCTACCTTTTTTACATGAACTGATTTTATTTACAATTCTCCGCAGATTGTCAAAAAATGAACAAAAAATCAATGTGGCAAGTTTAAAAATTTTAAATTCTCATAACTTTATGTCCCTAGAGAGTTTTCAAAATAAGTACGAACTTCACGTTAAACCACTATCTTTGTATGGAATTATCTCAGCAGTGAAACTTTTGCAAAGACAAACCCCAAAAACCCAACTAAAACACGAAAGCCTTTTCGATACATTTTTAAAAAGCCAAAAATCTTCAAGAATTGTGTACCGGAAACTAATATCGGATAAAGGTGAACGACCACTATCATGTCAAGAGAAATGGCACAAAGATATTAGCTCTACAAATGAAACTGTTGACTGGAGAAAAGTCTACCAAACATCTACTGCGTGTACAAGGAGCTCTAAACTAATAGATTTTAATTTCAGATTTTTACACAGACGGCTGGCGACAAATAGCTTTTTGCAAAAAATAGGAATCAGAGAGGACAATAACTGCACCTTTTGCCATAACGAAAAAGAAGATCTGATGCATTTATTCTGGCAATGTGAAAAAACAACAATCTTTTGGCAAAATCTATCTTTATGGCTGCAGTCGTGTCAGATTCTCACAACAGAAAACAATCTACACCTAGTGACCGCTTTAGGCCTCAAGCCTGACAGCTCTAACTTCAAACTCCAAATTAATTTTTGTTGCCTACTCGCTAAACAATACATTTGGATATGCAGATCGAGAGAACTTCATCCAACTCAAAACAACTTCTTAATTTATCTCGAATCATATACACCTATTAGAAAACAAGACACCAAGTAACACTAAAAAATTGAAGCCTTTTCTACCCTCGCTTAATCAGGTCTCCTGAGCCCTTGGTTAAAAACATTAAATGCAAGAGTTTTTCCTCCAAATACATATCTTTATAACATAGTCATACTTTCATTGGAACTGGCTTTTCACCTTTAAGGAAATTAAGGAAAAAAGAAGGAAAGAATGTATAAAACACATAAGTAAGAGCAAATAGTGCAACTTTTGTAATGTTTTAGTGTAGTGTACTGTATATTTTTGTAAGTAGTGTAAGTAGGGTAGTGTACTATGTATTTTTTATATTTTTGTAAGTAGTGTTGTTGTAAAATTAATAAAATATTTAAACAAAAAAAAAAGTTTAAAAATTTTAAGGCTTTCTGCCCACAGGACATCGAATCCTGCCATCTTGCGACTGTTAGGAGAGTGAAAATGTGGTTGCTAAATGCAATTTTTTTTCTTTAAGGAACCACAACAATTGAATAAATTTACTTTATGGGTCCATTTCAACAACATTTGGCAGAGACTCGTTCATTTCAAAGATTTATTTGCAATTTGTCATTTTTGTGCGTACAGACACTGTAGCCGTATCCGCTAACGAAGCGCGAGTTTTCAGATTTAGGGTGTTCTTCTGAGCATGTTATCTCCAAAACGAAGTCAGTGACCCCCAATAATTTTTACATTTCTGACACCAGTTACTCATTATCTTACAGTGGTGAGAATTTCAGAAGGTAGAAAATGTTTGCGCAAACGTCCTCAAGGGCTTTGAACAGTATCTTTTTTGGCCGTTGCTAGGGAAAATTCAGTCGGCTGTAACTTGACTTAGCGTTGCTTTTATGAAACTAAATTTAGTCAGTAGGCTATCAGTGTGGGTGCAAACGGGTTGATGACGTCATCGGGACACGCCCTATGTTACGTGACCCAAAACAGAAAACTGAGTTTTACGCAAGACACTTTCGGTCTTATTCCCAATTTGCAGTATCAGGTCAAACTATGCATCAATCTTTAAGGATGCGTTTTTCGTTAGTACAAAAACTTTAAAAATAATGGCCAAAAATGTGGTCTGATAACCACATTTTTGTACCATTTTTTTTTTTGGATTTTCAAAAAATGCATGCTTACGTTTCTAGAAAAAAGACATTTTCTTACGATTTACTGCAAAAATCAGAAGCTGTGCTTTTTTCCTGTCGAGAAAAAACTACGAAATTTCGTCTGCACCGGAAGTAATGATGTTTGATTGGCTGAAATCATCGTAATTGACGTCGCCCCAATGAGCTGGCTTCCTCACTGCTCGCGTACGCTTCAAAAACTAAATTTCTTCATTTAGCAAATCGGAAGAAAAGCATTATTAGGCAAACTTTTACGTGAATCTTGCTTGATTTCTTGTAGCTTTTACAATCGTTTCTGCATTCAGTTAACATCTACAGGCTACTACAAATGTAAACGAAGTTGGATGTAAGTATTAAAAGGAGTTTCAGTTTGAGTTTTTCATCATAATTAGTTGTACAGTATGGGGCCCAGTTCTCGGCCACCAAAAGCAAAAAACGTGTATTTCTGACCTTGGAAGAACAACAGGGACTCGAAATTTCACACACAACTTGCTTCAGCATTCAGTTTACACATGTAAAGCTATCTACAGCTCAACACTGTTTTCGCTCGAACAATAACGAAAATTAAGGCTCCGTTCGAGGGCCCAGTTTATCGGCCACCAGGCCCAGTTGTCGGCCACAAAAAGTGTGCACGGATTCTCCATCGTAACAAAGGCTAAAATACTTTTTTTTTATAATGATAAAACTCTTTTAAACCTCAGTTATGATGTTTCGATCGCAAATTATGTTCGAGGTCTTTGCTTGATTTAGAAACCAAAGTTCGTACAAGCACACCAAATTTATCTCTTAAAATGAGCGCAATCAAATTAAAGGGTTGGCTGCTAAAGATACGAGTTTAGTCGAAGCTTAGTGTTGTAGTAGACATTTATTGCCACAACCCTTTTTCCCTTTCCATTAGTTGCAATTGATTTGACACGAATAATTCTTGAAAATCAAGAAATCGGGTGATTGCGAACAGGGTGATCGAGAATAAGCAAATACAAATATTACGGGATGAGCTTAGGCCAAAGAATAAAATAATATAACAAAAATTTTAATTTGGAAGAAACCTAGATTAGTTTTCGTTCTATGTGCGACAAATTGGCTTTTTTGGTCCACATATATGGCTAAATTATAAATTTAGATAGCACCATATAAATTGAGGAGCCGTAAACAAACAAGTTTTTGGAAAAAACAAATTGACCTGCCTTCGCGTCGACTCAAACTGTTGGCGTCCAGCAGCAACTGGAAAGTCACCACTCGAAATGACGAAACTAAACACATCACTTGTTATTCTGAAATAGTCTTTTGTATTGAAATTTATTTTTCGCGTAAAAAAGATCAATTTGAATGCCAAGTGGCCGAGAACTGGGCCCCACACTGTAATTTTGCGGCTTGATAGCTCGAACGGTTGAATTAATAGGTGAATAGTTGAATAGCTTTATTCCTTTGAAATACATAACGAATTATTTCAGCTGTTTCGTTGCGCAATTTCCAGCAGCTTGCTAAGTCTGGTTCACTACGAATCAGTTTCAACTGACACTGACACTTTTTTTCTTGCCTTCGCTCACCGACAAACAAATCGAAATGAATGCTTCTTCAGTTTAATTGTTTGTGCTTTTTTCAGCTCTAGTAATAATGCCTTAACTTTTGACCATTAGGTGTGTTAGTATGGACGGCAAGCTTGAAGCGCTGAACTTTTTGAAAACGTTGACATCAAAACAATGGAATAACGTTGCTCGGGCAATATTTGCATGTTCAGCGAGGCAGCGTTTCAAAATCGACGCCGAAACAATTTGAAAACGGTATAATGTGGATAAAAAACATTTTATGCGCTTTCAAAACGAAGACGCCGTTTTCAAATTTATCCGGCTTAGTGTGGACCTAGCCTTAGTTAGCTTCAATGCATTGGTGAAAGGGCTTCGGTTTAAATATTATGGGCGCTTAATCGAGGGTCAGTAACATAGGCTTGGCGGGATGTACTCTTTATCGCTGACGGGATGAGGGATTGCAAGGGGCCGGTGGAAGCGATAAATTGAAAAATTATGGTCATAAATCATTATAGTTGAAAACAAATTCCTTACACACGGTACCTTAAAGGGTCCTTAAAAAAATAAAAAAAAAAACAGTTTGCAGAAAGTGGGATTTGGCAACCCTATTTTAGACAGTCAATAAGTACTACATGTATCAGGCTACGTCCACACTAAGCCGGATAAATTTGAAAACGGCGTTTTCGCCTCGAAAGCGGATAAAACTGAAGAAACTGGAATTATTTTATGAATTATTTTATGAAGAGAAAACTAATGGAATTATTGTACGTGCAAGAACTCGCTGGCATGAGCACGGAGAAAGAAGCACTAAGTACTTTGTGAACTTAGAAAAGAGAAATCACGTTAAAAAACACATCAGAAAATTAGTAATTAGCGGCGCTATAACAACAGACCCATACCAAATACTCTCCGAACAGAATATCCTTTTATTACAATTTGTACAAAACAAAAGCGGTAGACACGGATTCTATCAAGTTTTTTCTAGACAATTTAAATATACCGCAATTATCTGAAGAACAAAAACTATCCTGTGAAGGCCAGATTACCATAGAAGAATGCAAAAGGATTTTAGAAACTTTTCAAAACAACAAGTCTCCAGGAAATGATGGAATCCCAATCGAATTCTACAAAATCTGTTGGGATCTTATTTGTCAACCATTTATTAATTGAATGAGTCCTTCGTAAAGGAAGAAATGTCCAATTCCCAAAAGCAAGCTGTTATTACACTAATAGAAAAACAAGGGAAAGATCGCACGTTAATAGAAAATTGGATACCCATCTCTCTGGTGAATGTTGATGCTAAAATAATCTCGAAAAAGATTGCTTCAAGAATTAAAAATGTTTTACCCTATATCATTCACAGCAATCAAACTGGTTACGTTTAAGATCGCTATATCGGTGAGACAGTAAGATCGATTCTTGACATCATGATCATGGATTTCACAGAAAAAGAAAATATACCTGGTTTGATGATATTTAGAGATTTTCGTAAAGCATTTGACACTTTAGAGTGGAACTTTTTGTTTAACTGTCTAGACGCCTTTAATTTTGGCCATGAATTTAAGCGACGGATAAGCACTCTTTATAAAAACATTCAAAGTTGTGTGATAAATAATGGCCTGTCTTCAGAATACTTTAATCTTACACGTGGAGTTAGGCAAGGTGACCCTTTGTCCCCTTATCTTTTTCTTTTAGCGGTTGAGACCTTAGCAATTGTCATTAGGGAAAATGAGGAAATAAAAGGAATTGTTATCGATAAACAAGAGACCAAATTATTATAATATGCCGATGATACAACAGCGGTTCTCTCTGATACAGATTCGGCCTATAAACTTTTTTCAATTGTTAGACAAATTTAAAAAAGTATCAGGTTTAAAGGTAAATAGTTCAAAGACAGAGGGACTCTGGATAGGATCTTTAAAAGGAAGTGAAATGAAATTACTTGGAATCAAATGGCCACAAGAGCCCATAAAAGCCCTAGGGATCTTCTTCTCGTACGATAAAAAATTGCTCCATCTGAAGAACTTCACAGAAAAACTTGACAAGATAAAAAAATTAATTAATATCTGGTCCTCAAGAGGATTATCCCTTTATGGAAAGGTGACTATAATTAAATCTTTGCTCCTTCCGAAGTTTGTGTACATGTCATCTTTGTTACCTATTCCTGAAAATATAATTAAAGAATTAAACCATTTGATTGACCACTTTTTATGGAAAGGTAAAGACAAAATAACAAGAAAATCTGCGATAAATGATTATGAAGGAGGAGGCATCAAAATGGTTGATATTGAAAGCATGGTTAAATCCCTCCCTCTGACCTGGCTGAAAAGAATCTTTGGCGATAATTCTGGCGCATGGAAAAATTATTTAGAATATCTTCTAAAACAAACGGGTGGTCTGCTTCTTTTTAATTGCAACTATAACGTCAAAGACTTAAATATCAGTTCACAATTCTATATGGAGTTATTGAAATTGTGGTCTGAATTTCGGAAAGATAATGTGGTTGAGACTAATTGGCTTTATCGAGTTTGGAATAACCAGGAAATAAGAATAAACAACAAACCAGTTTTTTATAAAAGGTACATTAATTATGGAATTCAGACAGTGGGAGACTTGTGTTTCGATCTTAATAACATCGATTCTTACGAACTAATCGCAAAAGACATACAGAAGACGAACTTTCTGGAATGGACCGGTCTTCGCCACTCTTTACACGAATTCAAAATTACACAAAATCGGGTACATTACAGATGATCTGTGTTCTTACTGCAAACGTGAATTGCTCTTATTCAATTTCCTTCTGGAAAGATTTCGAAGTATATTATCTCAATTTATTGATCACCGGAAATAAATTTTAGTTACTTGTTTGAGCTTTGTACTCTGTCCTGTGATTTTCTCGTGCATTCTTGCGTGACCCAAACCCCATGAGCTTTTCATTGTTTAATTAACCAATCACATTGAACTCTGTCAGGCCTCTAAGCTCGCATTTCATGTGCTACGTGCAGTCTGTTTCTTCACGAGCAAACGACAAGATCTCGCAAATTTCCTAACAAATTCCGTCCCATCCCACCCATTATGTTCCGCTTGCTCTTATCACTGGACATAGGACTCCTCAAGCAATACCATTTTAATTTACGTATCTAAACATCTATTTTGCATTAGTACAAGGCAATAATTTTGTTGTGTAATTAAACCCAAACTTAACAATTATACTAGTTGGTTTGGACATGTAAATAAGTATCGATTATCAAGCATAATGTACATAGACATTCAACCTGATGCAATACTAAGTAATCTCGTGCGGTGTATTTTAGTTTGGTTGTCTCTTACTTGTACTTTGAATATTACGACAATTATAATTTTTCAATAAACTTGGGAATGGGGATAAAGTGCTCCTATCGTCACACTTTTGCCCCCATAGACTCGGCTTTTTGTACTCCTGGGATATACATCTAGTTTTCTTGGGGCCCTAGGGAGGCCCGCAATAATTATTGGTCACAGCCGACCCAGAGTGGAGGCCCAACTCCCTCCACTCCATATCGGCCTGTGCACCTCTTATCTAGGTTAGTGGAGGCCCAACTCCCTCCAATCGGAGAGGAGGACAAATTACTTCCTCCTCTCTACCCAGGAATGATCACAATCGGCCCTGGGAGGAAGCTTGACTCCTCCATACCTTTGTGTGCACCACCCTGGGGGTAGGTTTTTCTCAAAAATCCAGGAGTACATGGGGCTATTGACTTTAAAAGTTTCTCTGGAGTACTTTGTCTCCCACTTCCCCATTTTCAGCCACACAAAGTTGTTTGTTATTGTTCCTGTTGTATTTACTAAGGTTGGGGCTGACCCCAAACACAGCCATACCAGGCTATTGTTATTGTTCCCGTTTATCGAAATAATTTCGATCATACCTCAACATGAGGAATTTGATTAAACTTATCTTTGACAAAACAGCAGATACATCTTAATCTGAAGGATATATTAATCGGTCTTCTAACACAAGAACTTTCCTTTCTTAACTATCTGTTACTCGTAGGAAAAAGTTATTTATGGGCGTGCAGAGGGAATAAAGAACTTCCAGGTATATGAGGTTTTAAATCAAAAGTCAAATTAAAGTATCAGGATGAAAAATATATTTGTACAAAAAATAATAATTTAGACATGTTTAGGAAGAAGTGGGCAATATAAATACTAGAGGTAGTTGAATAACTTAGAACATGTCAGGCTCATATAGGTGTGATTTTGCTATTTTCGTTAGTGTATATATATATGCGAGTGTATGTGAGTAAGTGTGAATTAGTTGTGTTATACCGTAGGTCCTTTTTAGTAAAGTATTGTAATGTAAGTTGTGTAAATAGCTGTGTGCAATGCGATAAAAAAAAATTAAAATTAAAAATTGCCCACATTGTCCGAGCAACGTTATTCGATTGTTTTTGATGTCAGCGTTTTCAAAAAGTTCCGTTTCCGCCGTCCACACTAACACACCTAGCCAGCGTTTTCAAATTTATCCACTGTTCCGTTTGGTGAAACGAAGGCCATTTCGGAGAAAAAAAGTTGCGTTTTCAAATTTATCCGAATTAGTGTGGACGTAGCCTCATGCTCACATTGTGAACGGTGGATGTTTTAAAAATCTCACGCGAGATAGAAGCTGCCATCAATTTATGTATGGACAACTTTATAAATTGAGCTGATTGAAATATTCTACCTTTGCAGGAAAACGTTTCAAAGTATCATTCATTACTTTCTCTGCGTTCTTTAATGTTAAAACCTGGCCCCTTGCAAATGGCGACCATCCCAAATGTTATCTGAAATGATTAAATCAACAGTAGTCGCTCGTGCCATTGTAGCAGTTACACGGTTTTTTTTACAACCGTTGACATAAACGCACCGTAATGTCTCAACCTTAAAACTTACCGTTCTTGGTCTTAAGAGTTCCTTGATCCTGCGAAGCTGCTTGAATACGAGCTAAGGGTGCCAATATAATACGCTAAAAGGTAAGCCTTCTCTACAGGTGCCGGTCATGGGGGTAAATGTATGTATGTACACTATCAGCATTCTTTCTTTCACTTAACAACCAAACAGTTGCTAAGTAAGAAAGCCTGGGATCAAGGCAACGCACCTTTCAAATGCTGCATACTGTTTGAAACATTGGCGCGAGTCAGGACCACTACCGGTTTCTTAAGCTTTCTATTCTAAACACATTACTAAACTGTTAAGAAATAAAGGTTACAGTTATTAGAAATGAAACATGAACAAAATTCAATCCGGGGGATCTTCCCGTATTATGATAAGGATTATAGCGAGCAATTAAGTTTATTGTATAACATAATATAATATAATGGAATTACAGCGCGACGCACCTTAGTGTGGCCACCCAACAAACGTTTTTGACAAGTTATAATTAGCCAATCAAAGAGCGCGAATTTGTTTGAGCTGTCTCGCCTCCTTCAATGTCCAAAGATGTTGTCACGAATCCTGTCGCGCTTTTAACAAGCAGGCGGGAGAACTCAAACAAATTCGTGCTCTCTGATTGGCTAACTTGTGAAAATAGTTGGGTGGTGGCTTGTTGGGTGTCCACACTAAGGCGCGTCGCGCTGTTTAATGTAATATTAAATTAAAACATTCCCCAAATGAGAAAACGAAAAACAATATACCGCCTCGACTCCTGCTATACAAACAGCGGTCTCCTGTAGCGCGATGCACAAGTTGGTGAAAAACTCATTCGGTCCGTAATTAGTTCAATAAGTGTTTATAGCATTCTTTTTCCAATTGATGGGCCGCTTTAAAGAAAATTGCTGAGTCACTATTGAAAAACAACGCCAACATGCATGAATAAGGGTCTTGGCGTCTGGTGGCCTCGAAGTGCTGATGCCAATGCTCTCTTCTTGAGATCATAATCAACTCATTAGCGATTTATGTGAAATTTTTTTGTTTTCACAATAACTTTGTTTTGCATTTGTAAGAAATATGATTATGAAATTAAAATGAAAAAGAAAACAAATGTATATTTACACTGTACATTTTACATGGGGACGCGCGTCACCGGCCAAGCAAATGTTCAGAACAAGCTTTTGATTCATATAAACTGTGCATTTACATGCGAAATTACACGACGAGATCGGCAAAGAAAGTGTTCAAAAGAATATCTTCAAGTTATGCTTTTGGGAAGGCTGTGATTTGAACTACAACACATTGTCATTACAGCAACAACAAGTTTCTCTTTAAGATTGGGAAGAGCGAATCTCCTCTCTGCTCGTTTTGCCAAATGTCAGAAGAAGATATGTCTCATTTGTTTTTGCAGTGATCTTTTGTTCAAAAGTTCTGGCATTCAATTCAATCTCTCTTTGGAGCTATACAATTTCTGAAAGTGATGTTATTCTTGGCATCAATGAACCACAAGCAGATCATCTTCTATATAACCATCTTATTTTAATCTCAAAGCAATATATTTACAGATGTAAGCTTAAAAATGCTTTACCGACAAAAGCTGTGTTCCTAGCAAAAGTGAAAGCAGTTTTCGAAACGGAGCGTCGAATCGCAAAAGAGAGAAACAAACTCTCTTTTCATCATAAAAATGGAATAAGCTCCTAACACAGGGACATCATCTTGAATTACCATAATAAACAAACTTCCACACGGCATCCTGTGGGTCTTTTTATCATTATTATCATCACTATTGTTGTTGTTTTTATTATTATCGTGTTATCATTATTATAACTATTATTATTTTTTATTATTGCGTTAGTAAGGATTTAGGTTGTAGTTAACGTAATGTAATTGTTATAGCTCTAAATAAAACCGTGTATAATTGGAACTAATATATCATTTTTGCTATTAACACTTTTCACAGCCATTGATAGGCAGCTGAACTTCTCACCGCGGGAACGAAAAAATAATTTACCTCTTCGACCGCTGTTATTAAACACGAGTGGACAGAAGGCGCGCCTGTTGCGCGCTGTTTGTGAAATGCGTATTTTAACAATATCCGTTTTATTTTTTACGCATAGAAATTCCAGCGGTAGTTCTATTTTAATCAATGAGCAGCGTTTCACAAATTTAAGAACTTGGTTCAGGGTTTTCTCTCAACTCCTTTTCAAATAGTGGTCTCGATACTCTCGTTCGTTCAGAGGTTCTGCATGCGAAGGAAACGTTAACCCTTTACTGCCCAAGGGGTCTCCCTTTGACGAGTAAAATCGTCTGGCGTTAGACAGAGTAAAATCTATAAGTCACGCTTGGGCAGGAAAGGGTTAAGGGAGATAGTTTTTTAACCCTTTACTGCCCAAGGGGTCTCCCTTTGACGAGTAAAATCGTCTGGCGTTAGACAGAGTAAAATCTATAAGTCACGCTTGGGCAGGAAAGGGTTAATAGTCAAAGAACTCGTTTCGGATGTCAAAATTAGGATATTTCAGCAATTATTGAAAAATTCGTTTGTCGCTTTCAGTTTGGCCAAGTTTATTTCGTTTTTTCCGACTTACTGCCCCGGGATCTCCGAAGTGATAAGAAGAATGAATTCGGTTCAGAAACTGATCGATCTGGCCAAACAGTTGTGGCAGGAGTCCGTAGGCTCCTCTTGGGCCCTTACCATTAGTCCGAACCGGATCGGCCAGACAGGTCCATTGAGCCAGAACCAGCCAAATCAGTCAATTCCTATATTGTATTCACTCCTTTGATAAAATGTTATGAAACTAGGGAAACACCTATTGATTTTTTAATCAACTGATCTGGTCAAACAGTCAAGAAGGCGCTCTGATAAAATGTTCCCATCGACCGATCGACCTAATATAATCTCTTGAAAGAGTAAGGCATGGAAAGAAAATTTCAAATTCATTGTCTGTTATTTTTTTCTTATTCATCAAAACATCTCCTTAGCCTGGCTCTGACATCTAAAATATCTTCTTCAAAGTATTAAATGCATCAACTCTTTCGTTATCAAAAGGCCTTTGTTCCAACTTTAACGGTACAACCTCCTTTAACTACAGAGAAAGGTTGATGGAAAAAATACTTTTATTGGCAAGACAAAAATGATTTTAACTTGAGCCTGAATAAAATTTTCAATTAGGGCAAAAATATCTTATTATCCGACAAATAACTTATTGAGGATTAAAACTGAGTGGCTTTTTTTCGGCTTTGTAAGTTAGCTTCCTTTAAACGATATCAAACAATGGCAGAAATTAGAAAACAAATTTGCAAAAGATAAACATAATAAAGCCACTCCTTATCGAAAAAATCAATATTATAAAAAGTTTTAGCTTTGCGGCTAATACGGAAACTTTGGTGCACTTTGCATTGAGGCAGACACTATGTTAGTCACTGAACTTCCTTTTTTCCTTTTTTGAGATCGTAGCTTTGCATGAAGCCAATATGTGAACTCGAGATAGGAGATGGCACTTTAATGCAAACTCTAGCGATCTAACGGGAAACCTGGCGAAAACTGTAAACAATTAATAAACCGGTTCTTGGGAAGTTATTAACACTTCCATTGTTAGTAATACATTGCAACCATAATATTGAAGTTTCTAAGACAATAAAGAAGGATGTACGACCATTAAGCGAATGTTTCAACGAGATTTATAGGTTACTTCGTTTCTAAGTGGGGTATTATGAGTTAATCTCTCTTGGTTTTGAACTTATATCCGTGTAACAGGCGTTCTATTTAAATTTCAACGCAAAGACGTAGTTCTTTGTAGGTTTAAAAGGCAAACATCCGTTTCCATCATTGTTCAACACTGAATGACACATTTCAGAATCCTTGACAGAAGACACAATATTTTACCTCAAAAGGTCTTGCATTGTAAACCGACCCGCATTCAGTAAAACACAGCGCAAACAAGTGGCCTTTCGGCTAGCAACAACCCTCACAAACTACTTCGGGGAAAGCCTGCCCAGGTAAGACCATTAAAATACAATCTTTATACTTGTCTGAAACCAAATTGAATGTACATGGTAAATTATAGCCATTCAAAATTCAAACCCTATGCTCCCAAATTTCCCATTGTAATGTTAAGTACGTACATTTGACAGTTACTTTACACGGAAAAGATCAAAGTAAAAACTAAAACCGAGAAAAAAAGGTGGTTAAAGTTTGCAACATCTGTTCCATTTTGTTTTTCTCTTATAATTTTGACAAAATTATTCGAAAATTGTGAAAGAATGCATTCATCTTAAGATCGATCGCTATTGCGTTTTATACTAATGTGCAAAGAGTCAAACCTTCCGTCATTTAATGTAAACCCTTCTTAAAGTTTTCTGTACCTGAATGAAAAGCTTGTATAAAGGCAACCACTTAATTGAAAGCATGGCCCTTTATATCAACTGCCAAATGAAATGAAGGATTTCTTTTTCCAATATTTTGTTTCCCTGAGAAAAAACCCGAGATTTTAAGGGGATATGTTTGCATTTAAAGACACTAATGACGCTATCAGTAACAAACTAAGTTGGTTGACAGCTACACTTTGTACAAATAGATCGAGGGGAAAATTTTCTATTCTCTACTTGCTCAAATCCCATAATACACCTCTTTACCCCCCCAAAATTTGCATAGTCATTGTTTACAATTTCTCCTGGGACATGAAGATGTCCCAAGGGAAATCTAAAACAATGCCTATACAAATTTTTTGGGGGGTAGAAGCGGTGTATTATGGTACTGTGCAAGTAGAGAATGAAGGTGGAGTAAAAAAGAAACGATAAAATATAAAAAGAATAAAAGTGCCAAAAAAGTAAGGTTTTAATAAACAAGTCTTGGGGATGAGTCCTTCATCATGCGCAGTAGTGCCGTTAAACTAAAGGGAGCTCAGTCACGGATGACACCATTTGAAAAGTTTAACCTAAATTTTTCAAATGTGTCAATAACAATCCTTCTCAATTGACCTCATTTAAAGCCATCCTTGATTCATCCTAGTTTTTTGGTGCGTCTTTGGTGTTTTTCAACCGTTGTAAACTACTATTTCAAGCCGGTTTCCTCTGAATTGTGAGCAATTTGATACGTTGCCAAAGTTGACTTTATTCGCGGTGACTGTGCCCGTTTAAGGGTGACGTTTAAAGATATCATGAAGAGTCTGACTCGAAAAGTCTGTTTTTTAATATCTCTTCAGTTTAGCACTTTGTCTTTTATCTCTTCCTTTGATTCATCATCCAGGTACCAGAGAGTGCTCTGAACTTTTGTTCAGATAATTTTATGTCAGCTAGCTTTTCATGTGACACGAAAACATGTTTAACAAGGCAAAACATTTAGAGTTAGACGGCACACCCTAAATATTTCCCTTGGTTTGTCACTGGCTCTTCATTATTGTAAGACATTTCGCTAGTTGGTAAGCATGAGAGCAAATTTATTGATACACACCATTAAAAAGGCTTGCTCTAAGCTGCGAGGCTAGGCTTACTCTCGTGTACACAAACGTTATTATAATTTCACTCCGTTACGCTCGTTTTTGTAAGAGCAATAGGCCAGAAGTCAAACACCACTTTAATTATAAACGGCTCTGAAATTAAATTTTGGTTATTAAATGATGGCAAACATTTCACCTTTGCGGGTGGTACTGGACTCTATTTAAATCATCGATATATCTATGCAATATAGACCGTGAGGAGCGTAATATTCTATCTTCTTTGACCAAAATCAATGTTACAGACAGACAGACAGTCATGTATGCTAATCATAGCTGCAGCCAATCGGTGTTAAGCACTTTAAAACCATTTAAGAGTTTAAAATAGATGAATAAACAATCAAATGAAAACATGTTACTCGTGACGCCAGTCTACAATGACACACCATTTCAATTCTGCTGTTATGTCTTTTGAGATTGTTCTATTTAAATTCTACAAAGAATGCCGCAATTTACTGATGTTATAGTATCCTAAATATCTTCAGGTATATCTCTACTTTCAACTTTTATCTTGCTGCGTGTTTCTATTCTATTTTTGTTCAAAACTAATAGTACTTTCTTACAACAAGAGTTCGCAATATAAATGCTTTCAAGAGTTAAGTCCTTTGCGTGATCTTAAGGATTGCTCGGATGGATCTTCTTCGGACAAATAAAATAAACAACAGATGTTTTCATATAAGAAGCCCAAAGAATTTTCCCTTCGGAAGGGTGGATTTAATTCTTGGACGTGAGTGGAACCGAGTACATTCGGTAACAACGATGATTTTCCGCTCTCTGAATAAACATTTTTCTTGACCTTTATTTTTGGAGCACGTTGTTTTTTTAATTTTCATTATTTTTTCGTTGCTGCGAACATCGTACATGTATGCTTAAAATCAACTTCATATTACTGAGTACAGTACATTTTGTGTCGCTTTGAAACATCTTGCTTCTTCACCATAGTAACAAAAAAAGCACAGCAGCGTCAACGGTATTGAGATTATCCACTTAGTCTGCGTACTGGATCTAGAAGTTCTAGTACAAGGCAGTAAAAACATTTTCACCTCATACTGTTATGGGTGGGCAATACTAACTTTTGAGAGCAGCACACACCGACGATGGACGCAACCCTCGTGTATTATAAAGAAAGTGGTATTGCAGATGATCTTATCCCGGATAAAGAAAATCTTCTGATGCTTAACATACGACAACTGTGATACCTAGCGTCATGAATTTGTATATTACAAGATAAAGCGATTTGAACGTTTGGTTATCGTACGTATTTACACAAAGGAAGTTGTCAAAATTTATGTGCATGTGGGGAAGTCATTTGCTTGATAGCTGACACACACGCTTTATTATTTTTAAATTAAATCTTACAAAAAAGGACAGCAATAGCTAATCTAGGCGGGTCATGCCTTAACAGCGGAATTAAAAAGGTATAAGAAAACAATAAAGTAAAAGGGAAAAATGCAGTATTGAGTAACAACAAGAAAAACCGTTTCATTGACCTAATTTAAAGAACTGAACAACTGAAAGCGAATCTCGGGCCTTTCACCGAGAAAGCTTTAACCAGTAAAATGTATACGTTCAAGTAACTCAACTTGCAGTATGTCTATATGAATTTTGGACATCTCTTGAAGTTTTCGTAAAGTGCAGTGTTGAAAAAAAAATTTTTCAGCTAGTTGTCTACAGTGATTTTCATCACGAATCTTCTTATCATTTTGAATGTGAATAAGCTCTTCAATTACAACTAATGGAGTGTGTCGCTGGTTCATTTTTCGAATGCAAAGCACTTTTAATATGAGAGTCTAAGCAGTTTTGTTATCAATGACTTAAGAGCAATAGTTTTTCCATAAGGCGAGATTAAGTTGATATATTTGTTCATATCATAAAGAACGCTAACCGACATCGAAAACAAAGATATATCACTTGATGGCCAACTTTTTAACGAAATATGTAAACCTTGAAATGGTATTGTTTAAAATTTGTTTGTGTTGATCAGCCCTAACTGGCTAAAATTCCTAGCACTTAAAAGAAACGTTTTTGACAGAAGTTTCAAATTTTCCGCAGTTCGCTATTTTTAATGAACCCGCAAGACATCCTTTTTAATTCGCTCCGACGAAGGGCTAACGCTCAAAACGTCAGCTCTTGAATCTCTTTACGGTGGCCAATTCACATTATCACCCCAGTTGATAAAACCAAATTATATTGTTATACTTCCCACCGACGCAGCACCACAGTTTCTTTAGAAACTTACCTCCTCTATCCTTTTTAATTTCTTTTTTTTTTTTTCACACAAAGAGATTTTGTTCACACCCTCAGATGCATAACAATATTTACGAGGTTAGGTGCAAAGGCTGGCTTTGTTTCTCACTCCTCTTTTGTCCGCTACTTTTAATGTGACAGTCCTTACTGTGTAATTTAAAACTAATTATTGTTGAGTTCCCTTTTGTTGTTTGGTCCTAATTTTCTATGGTGGATAAGATGTAGCTCGTTTGTTTAACCCTTTGTAGAACACATTGGACTCGACAAGAAGTCTTACATTATAAACGGGGTCTTTGGAAAGTCGTCCAAACGTGAGAGAAAAAAAAGCTTAACTGGAAGCACTTTACCGACCAGTTAGTTCACAATGGTCTTGTTTTGTTTACTGTACTATTTTTAGCGGAGCGAAGCGCGAAGCGCGCCAGCAGAGCACCATGGGTAAGAAATTTTGGAACCCACGAAGCCGAGAAAATTTGGTAGTCACGTGACCGTACGCGCGTCCGTCCGTACAGACTCTTGGGGAGGGAGGGGAGTAACAAAGCAGCCCGACACGGGGGAAGTTCCATCTTTCAATCCACTTGGGATCTTGTGGGTAAATTTTGGTTCAGGAGATTTTTGAGGTTTCACCGTTCTAGTCCGAGGGTTTTGGATGCTAATTTAAGACACCATTTGCACATCCTATCAATACCAATCCAGAGTAGCACCCTGGGGATCAATACAGGTACATGTAAAAAGTAGGTGCAAATATGAGTGATCGAGGTACTGCATTTTCTGTGAGCTGGACTGCAAGGTTAGATGGGCTTGTGAGAATTGAAGTGATGCAATGAATTGATGTAATGGAAATAATGTTGTTTCTTCACTATGACAGAGACAACAGCTGAGAATCTAAATATTTATTCATTTATTCATCAATATTAACATTTCAGCGTACACGAAAGTTAGTGTAGTGTAGTGTAGTGTAGTGTAGTGTAGTGTAGTGCAGTGTAGTGGATTTCATCCTTCGCTTGCCCAAAGGGCAAGTTGGAAAATTCAACTTCTCTGTACCTTGCATTTCTTAATGGATCAGGAGGGCCATGTAATGTACATGCACAGAAGTTCCTAATATTTAATCATGTGTTACATTATTTTGCCACTGCCACTGATTAGGCAACAGTCGCACAACTGGATTAATGATACAAAATTCTGTTCAAGTACAGAAGCCTGGTTCGCACTTGTGAAATAAGCATGCCACAAGTGAAATAAGCACAAGCATACGTCTGAGACGAATTATTCGTCTGAGACGAATTATTCATCTGAGACGAATTATTCGCCTGAGAATAATTCGTCTCAGACGTTATATTCGTCTCAGACGAGACGAATATAACGTCTCAGACGAATAATACGTCTCAGACGAATAATTCAACTTCCTTTTCATTGGCCCAGATCCTCCCATATGACCTACAAATAATTTAGGTACAAATAGGAATCTGCTCATGCGTGGTGTATTCGATAAGGGGATTCCAAGAAAAATGTCAGTTTGTTTTCCAGACTTATGGGATAACTTGTGCTGTCTAGTAGACTATAAACAGCGGAAATACAGAGAAATCCAGAGTAGACTACATCCAGGTCACATTGTTTTTTAAGGTGATCGCTGACCTGGCAGTGGTTTTTTTAATATATCTCAGGCTCAGGTTGTACCCTTTTTCAGTCTGCTGCATAGTTTATAGTACTATGTTTTTCATCCTCACCTATGGAATCTCTAAAATTAGTAAAAGGCAGTAACTTCATTGGCAGCAATTTTTATGAGGGTATTTTCACAAACTATTTTGAAAGGACCTTAACACCAAAGAAATAATATCGGAGCTCCTCTTTTAGGCTTGGCTAAATCTATACATTAGCTAACGATCGACGTTAGTCGCATTTTTCTTTAATTTAATTTAATTTTATTTTATCCAGGTGTATTGGAGACATGTTCATGACTAATACTTGGTATTATACGAAGCAACTTATTTGGGGTTTAATATTGTGTGTTTCTGTTACAGGTAAGTTCAAAAAGCTATAATTTTGTAATAACAAGTAGTTGTCCGGTATTATTTAACAGAGGTTGGGTTGTTCGCCTTAAAAGACGTTGTCAAACAAACTGTTTAACCCTCAACCTTACCCCGATGCAAAAAAAAACCTGTGACTTTATTCTTTGTTTTTGAGCTATTGTTTTTTTTAGTTCTGTCAGTTAAAGTGCCTATGAAATTAATTTATTTTGTATTTAGTTTTACATGTAAATTTTACCTTGTACAATACGCGATTCCAAAGTTTGAGATGTCTGGCGATAAAATCCTTCAAAGTTGAGCCATTTTGGCCTCAAAAACTTCGAATTTTATTTTCATTGCCTCATATCCATTGCCAGTAAAATGAAACAAACGAAAATAAAAGTCAAAAACCAAATGCACTTCGTCATCATCATCATTTCATTTAGTAGCAGGTTACAAAGTTGGCAGTCATAGACCTAAGATTATTTAATGAAATTTAATATACGAAATTAAGTACATAATTTATCATGTGGTAGAAAAAAAGCACATGAACCCGATGAGCACGGAACCCGAGTTTTTGACACATTTTCTCAAATGAACAATAAGAAATTATTCAGTTTAAAATTTTTGCCCCTTTCCGTGTTTGAACGTGTTTTGGATCATGACTCATTATCGTCCGACCACGAGGGAAGAAGGAGCGGCAAATTTTGGCGAGTCGAATACGGTATACGACTAAGCAGAGAATTTGGTCAAGAAAGCTATCCCCGTCAACGAAGCATAAGACCAAGTAGGCTTTAACTACATTTAATGTATGGCGAATAGCTTGCGGTTTACACAACTGAGGTTGCCAAGTTATCGACTCTAGTATTAAAAAATACTTATGCGTAGGGTTCGAATTGTTAGCAGAGAAAATTTGTCATGGACAGAGAGAAAATTGTCGGGAGAGAATTATCCCTGACCGAAGACCGTTTATAGAATAGTACAAGGTCCATCTCTCATTGGGCTGTATTTTACAAATTAATATTATTGTGAAAAAGGTTTCACACAATCGCAGAAGTGTTCGATAGAAATTCATGCAGAGCGAAATACGACAGACTGATCTGTTGGTGCGTGCGTGAAACTGGAGAAACTGTCAACTAACATTTTAATCTTTAATTCGTATTGTTATTATAATCGTATCGATTACCACCTGGTACACCTGGTCATCACCAATTCGCTGTTGTACTCAATGGCTGAGTACACAGCAACTTAATTTAATACAAAACCAGGTAACACGTTTTTGTCCTTGTTTACGTACGAAATACGCTTTTCCTATCGATACATTACAAAACAGAATTGGACTAGATGTCATTAAAGTAAATATACGTTTCTACGAAAACGGAATGCCGTATATTAAGTTTTCGAAACAAAAATGCATAGTATTACCTTTTGTTTTTAATTTAACGGAAATCACATGTGACAATATGTAATAATGAAGGTACCCCACAGCACCTGAAATACCTCCAGTCTGCTCTCATAGCGGAGCTCCCGCGCGCGCCGAAGTTGCGTGCGCTGGAATTTTCACTAATTTAGATCATTTTCTCAGATTGGCAAGAAACAGCAAAAACTATGGAGCTCCGCTTTTTAGGCTGGGTTAAATCTATATATTACCATAGTTTTTTGTATCAATGTGCTGTGTTGGATTGTGCCATTAAATATGATACAATGAGGAAAGAAGCGGAACGTTTATGTTGACGTAATAAATGATCTCTCGTGCAATAACAAAGCTTTAAGTCGTAAAATCTAAAACGGCCTCCAAAGGTCTTGTAAGCTCTTAAAAAAAATCAAAGAGAAACACGCGAGTGGGAAATAAAGGAAACATTTAGTCAAAATCTTGTTTCGGTCATCAGTGATATACACGGAACTGTTTTCCTACGAAAGCGAAATTGAATAAATGTGGAAGCTGCTCTGATCTGAGAGCAGAACTGTGTATATACGTCACTAAAAGGTCAACTTCCGTTCTGGTTTGTCGTCAATGGACTCTCCTTGTGTTTGTTTCTCGTACGTTGTTATTAAACAAAACCTAACCTTGACTATGAAGATACTAATCACGTAGCAAAATATTCAAAGGGTGACAACATGTTAAAGAGGGTAGTTAGTTTTTGTTACTTTTACAAATGAACGATCTGAACTGTGGTATTATTTTCAGTCAACTCTTTCACCGGATTGTTGTTACGGTGGTCGTGACCCAACTGATATTCCATTAGCTATTGCCCATGCTCATAGAGAAGCATAAAAAGCCGCGAAACTGTGATTTCCAGTGATAAACGTTCTGCGCCACATGTAAAGCTTACTAGTCTTAATCGTTAAGATGACTGCAACTTGCTCTGTTTACACTTTGCTTGGTGCCATGTTATTGTGGAGTATTTTCGGTGGTAAGCATAGAGGACACTGTTACTCGTGCCTTTTTAGATCCTTACAGATACCAGTTATACACTTAGAGCGCCAATTTGTTCAGCTCCTAATTCAAAGATCTGTTGCTTATGAAAAAGTAGTTATCAGTTGCATAATTTACTGGTGATGCTGAAAATTAAGCGTTGACTTGTATCGTTTTGTCACGACTCTGCAACGAAGAGAATTACAGCCGGAGAGCGGTTTTTCCTCCCAACTTTGAATAAACTTTTCACAAGTAAAACACAGAATCTTCGATAGTGATGTTAAAGGTTATATTTACTGATTAAACTGGAATAACTTTTGTTAACGATAAAAACATATTCAGTAAGATGGGAATATTATGATGAAGAGATTGTCGCTTTTATAATTTGGAACGTACAAGTGACTAACTAAAACGATTATTTTGTTTTCAGAAGGGTTCAAGTTAGCTCAACCAGGACAAAATGAGGTATGTATCGTAAACGCGTGCACTTTCAGTATAAACACTGGTCCAATTAAAACATTAAGTTTTTCTAATTTTTACATAAACAAATCTAACATAAAAATCTATTTCCATTTCTGGCTCTGAATGCATCAAAGAAGTGCTTTTGATTCAATTTTGACTTAATAAGTAAACCGTTCAACATTTTTGTAGTTCCATGTAGTTTAATTTAATGCCGAATTCAGCGCGCGTGGAATTTGAAACAGTATCCAGGACAACAAACTGGGTAAACTTCAATATCTAACTTCTTAACTTGCGGTTAAGTGGAACGTTAAGTGGGATAATATTTATCGTAAGGGCTGGGTGATCTTGTATCTTCTTCATAGGCCAATGGGTAATTTGTATGAAGGCGTCAACTTCTACTATTCTTTAGTTTCTGTCTTTTTTTTTTTTGCTAATTAGGGCAATTGTTGTTTAAAATCCACTGGTGTTAGAGCCCATATAAAATTCCCCTCCATTGAAAGACTCTTAATTTCAAGAACAAAAGATGTCCGAGGCAACGTATTTAGAGGGAATGTGACATTGGAGAAGGTTAAATCCCTGAACATTTCCCAGGTTGGATCACATTAGGTTTTCAATAACTAAATAATACAACAAAAAATGTTAAAACCATAAACAATGTTTACAGAGCACGATGGGCCGGCGGGATTATGTTATCTCGGTCAAATAAGAGACACGTAGCTGCATATTTATAAATAGTTTGAAACTTTCATAAAATATGTGGTAGTATTTTATGTTTCCACAATTTCAAGGAGGTATTACAATTAGCCCTCCGAAAATCTCTAACGAGCAGATGGCCATCCAGTCTGTAAGAAGAAACTAAAATATATTTCTTATTTAATTGCAGCACTCGAAAATACATCATCTTATGACAAAAAGGGAAATACAAAAGTACTTTGGTGTAGACACGCACGAAGAAGGTAACAATTGCATTAAAACTCGTGTTGCATGCAGCTGTCAATAAGCTTTTATTCTTTAATTAAAATTCCATATGGAGCTTTCCTGAGCCAAAGGCGCGTGGGGACTCGTGGTATATGGAATATCTGGAATATGATCCGTGGAGTGGGGTACTATCTTAAATTTCGAATAGGTGCACATGTGGGCCGTGAATGTCCTTATACCCTTATCTTATTTAATGATGAATGGAATTTCAAACCCGAAAAATGGTACCCCTTCGAAGAAAAACGAAAACTAAGAAAATTTTTTCGTTTAGCTTTCCGTTTACGCAATGCAATTTTAGACGATACAATTGTTAGAGCCCATGATTATCAATGAATTTTCATTTTAGAAATAAGGGATAAAATAAAATGCCACATTCAACCATTATTTCCATACCCACTCGACTGTTCCACTTATGTGGCGAGTTTACAAGTTAAAATAACGCAGAAGTGGCAAACTGGCAGGTTTGCTATCAGTCAATAAAGTTTGAAGACTTGGATATTCAACCTTTTAGTGACGCCATTTTATTTTTCATACGGCTTATACTTTCGACAATCTTTGATGATGTTGTGTTTCCCCTCGGCAATTCCTTTTTACTGTACAAAAAAATAGCTTGATTCTCAGACGGTCCACGTCGCTTGTGTATGACCTTCTTTACCAGCTAAGTATTATTTGTAACATGACTCAGTTCCAGAATATGATGTCACAAGTCCATTCCAAGCAGATGAATCTGGCAACTTTCTCAGCTACAAGCTGCACGAGCATGCACGACGGAAGAGAGACGCAGATGACGAGCCTCATGTGTGGTACTACAAAGTGGAGGCGTTCAGAATGTCACTTCATCTAAACCTCACCAAAAATATCAATCTTTTAGCTCCTGGTTTGGTAGTAGAGAAGGTACATAAGAATGGAAGCAAAGAGTATAGTGCGCCGCCGCACACTGCCTTGTATGATGGACATGTGAGCTCGGATCCCAGTTCTGTTGTTGCTATTGGTAACCACGACGGATTGGTGAGTGCAATTCTGGCTCGGTATATTGCATTTCTTTTCTTTCTTTAAAATTGAGGAATTCCGTTCTTGGGAATAAAGTACGTTAACAAACGATCTCACGAACGGTTAACCAGTCATCAATCAAATTGTGAATTGAATGTTTTGAACTGACAGTCTAACTGACTTATTGACCGACTGACCGACCGACCGGTCCTTTGTACTCGCATCAACAAGTTCATTTATTATATACTCAGTTATTAGCTATTTTATTTTTCACTATACCTATAACAAAATTCTGTGTCCAATAACAAGGTGTAGAATAGCAAGGTTTGCTATGCTGCGAACATTTCGTGACATCCCTAGAACTTCCAGTTTCAAAAATAGCTTTTTATCATAGTGATGATCATCGTCCAGGTTTTTCTCGAATTTTTGCTATTTTCATGATTAATTGATAAAAGGACTTAAGCTTCGTTGTCGTCTAATTTTGTCTGTAATCATACTCGTGATTAAAAGAATCAAACTCCCGCTCCGCTTGTAAATCACTTGTATGATTACAGACCGAATTGTACTCCACTCAGTCCTATTTTTTTATTTATCTATTTATTAACAGAAAGGAGTGATCAACTACTTGGGAAGGTCTTTTTTCTTGCAACCCCTACCCGCGCATCTCACAAGGCAGCATGGGTCATCTGGTGGTTCTCGAGCACATCTTGTTTACCGGCGCTCTTTGGATGATGTTAAAAACAAATGTGATATCTCAGGTGAAAACAAGTGTAGCCTTCTTTTTGGTGTAACACAACGTTAACATTGAATTACATTGAATTAAAGCGCATAAAACTGAATCAGACTACATTTGGGACTACGACATTTCAGATGCAGGATGGGAGGTGGCTTAATGCCGGTAAGATCGCTGGACTTTGGATCGAATGGTCCGGTTCGAGCCCTGACCTCGGCAACTACGTCTTGTTCTAGGGAAGGCCACTTAACTCAGTCTAGTAGCGCCTCTCTCAACACAGGTGTATAAAAGAGGGTCTCAATGGGGTTAACCGTCAACCGTCAAAAGGCCAAAATATTAATCGTCAACCGGCAAAAACGCAATACTTTCACCGTTAGATCTCGTAGATTTCCTGAATTAAGAACTAAACGATTGTCTTAAATGGGATCAAGATCTGCTGTTTATAAATAAACGTTTTGATATATCACAAAATACGTCCAGCGGTAGCAAAGGTGATGTAATCACGCTAATTAGACACAGTTGAAGACCAAGAACCTAATTTTTAACGCAAACTCAGAAAACACTACGAATACTTCTTTCGGCAAATTCCTTTTCCTTGCAACTCCGTCACTCTCCCCTTTAACCAGTTTAGTAATAATAGGCGAACGTGCCGATGCGAGAATTACAGCGTCAAACAAGTATTATATTAGGGAAGGAGGGCCCGGACCGCTGCAGCTGAAACTCAGAAAACTGTAGTTAATTAAGAGAGTAGCATCAAGATCATTAGTGCTTAAAAATCGGGTTTACCTCGGTGTAAGAATCTGTGACTCTTTTCTTTGTTTTTGAGCTATTGTTTAGCTGTTCCATATTGTTTCGCTGTTCTTTGTTGACTTGTTCGTTCTTTGTTTTACGTCACTGCCTCGTACAGTCTTTATCAAATGTTGCTGAGGCAATTAGAGGAGATTTTAATCACTATAAAATTATACAAGAAGACTTTTATACACTTAAATGGCTGAAGCGCTCTGAATTAAATTTAAAACCATCATTCTGTTGAATCATCTTTTAACAGAAACACGGTCTAAAAGAAGTTCTCCATTGGACAAAGAAGCACGGAAAAGCGTCCTTCGTGAAGCGAGATCCGTCCCGCATAAGCACCTAGAGGTTTTATTAGCCGCTGACCACCTGTATCTACAAAAGTTTCAAAGCGACGAAGAAGCCACTGACTTGCTATTGACGCTGGCGCACATAGTAAGAGAAGAAATAGATAATGATATGTAACAAACTAGCAAATCCCAGGAGTTGTTGGGACTTCTTCCGTCTTCTAACTGTTGTTTTTTTTCCCTTTTTAATGACAATAGAAGTTTTTCTGGCCATGCTCTTGTCAGTATACACAGAAAATATTTTATTACCTAGTCATTTTGAGGGTGGTGATAAATATTCCCGTACCTCGATGGATGGTTGTTATATTGCTGTTAATATCTCCACATTACAATCGAATTGTTTTAATATATTGCAGGTTAATGCCATGTACCATGACAATAGTGCTGGGGACATTAAATTAACCCTTTCTGTTGTTAGGATAGCTTTGCTACGTGACGTGAGTATTAATAAAATAATTATATACCATGTATACGATACGATAAATATCATCGTACCATGCCAATGTTGAGGGCAGCAACTCAAGTACAATTTGTAACAGCGCGAGCCGGAGATATACTTGGGCCATACTGACCTGTCCACAATCTTTCCGTCGTCTATGGTATAATGGTAAACAGCAGGTCTTTGAATAGTCTTACGCTAAATTGTCCATAAACAGCTCATTGCAGTTTTGAAACTCGCTTTCTTTACATCCATCATTTTGTAAGCGGCTGCAGAAAAAATTAGTTTTATTTGTCTATAGTATAACAGAGACGTCTAAAAACATAACAAACCTGTTCAACGTAAACCAGATTAGATCCTTAGTTTGTTTTTAACGATGGTCTGTGAAAGGCATAACAGTACATAGCAAGCGATCGCAACGTTACTGGGAAATCATTACTTGGACATGTGACAGCCAAAACACTACCAAGCTCACAACGAAGACCTTACATAACAAGGACCGGGACCAGATTAGTCATTTCATGATAATTTATATGGCGTGGCAATGTGCCAGAACAGTAGATCATTAACATACGGTTGTCGGTTGGTTCCACTTAGTTCCACCCGATTTTCTTGGGTTTAGTTCCATCCCAGTTTACATGTGGTGAGTCCCCTTACCGTATAGTTCCACTCCCGTTTGCTTGAGGTTAGCTTTCCCTTTGTGGTTTGGGCAGAAATATACTATACAAATTTTGCTTGCAATATAAATATTGAAAAAATTTGGGTTTCTGGCAGCTATCGTCCAGTAGATAAAGTGGTAAGTGAGTGTATCATGAGTCGAATTTTCCCGGTTCTTTCCCAATGTCTGGAAACGTCTTAGGACTACTGATCCAAAAAATATCCCTTACAACATTTGGCAGCACACTCCAGAGCCACTTTGGTAACCACTCCCAAGAATTTTTGGAACATTACCAAAAAATCTATATTAACAGTTGCTAAATAAAATTCAATAATGTAAAATTCAGTCACCGAGCTACTCTTTTCTGAGAACAAGAGCTACCATATATAAGAAATCCATGCATTTTTATTTTTTAGCTTAGCTATACAAGCAATGACGATAACTTGGCAAGACTGTCTGCTATACAAGTGTGGGCTAAAGGGAACATGCCAGCTTCAGACGATGATCGTCAGCATGGTGACCAAGTAATACTCGTGACCGGGTGTGTATTGTAATGAGTATAGGCCCAGACTCAAGTCATGTCAAAAGGGAGGGGCTACTCCGTAATATGAGCTATATGGGGACGAGCCGCTGGATAGGGTATGGTTTTTGGCCACTCGTCCCTGAACAGGGTATATACTTTCAAGCGAGTCTGTCCTAAACGGGTTCTGGGGTCGTCCTAGACAGGGTATGGCTTCAAGACTTTGGAGTTTTAAGCATATCCGAAATCAGAAACGTTCTCAATTTCTATTTAGCCGGTCATCACCGAATGCAACATGAGATCATTTTAAGGACCAGATTGCAGCGCTTTAGCATAAAAAAGTTTCCAATGTCCTAAACAGAAGAAGAAGGACAGAGTTTCAAGTTGCCCGCCATTTTGCTGCAAAAATATTCCTCGCTTGACACTGTGAATTTTTGTGAAAATCATCGTTGCTAAGACTCACGGATACTTCAGACCAGAACTTGTTTAGGCCGCAGTGCACACGAAGCGAGTGTGGCTCCGGCCTTATAAAGGTCATGCCAGGAGCCCATCACATGTAATAACAAGCCGCATTTTCTCGAATTAGTAAGATTCGTAGGCATAACAATGGAATCTGGTCGACGCGAATAGTTCGATTCGCACAGGTTTTCGAGTTGCAGGTAAACTGATAACCCGTTGAAGCGTAGTTGTTAATAAAGAGTACCATTAGCTTTCTCGGTAGTTGCTTTTGTATGAATTTGCAGGTGGGAGTAGTCATCGTCAGTGTCAAGTGAAAATCTGTGCCTCGGTGATGTTATAAGTGTGGTCCGCTGAACGTGATGGTTCCGTTTAACCGTGATGTTACTGGCTGTAAAACTTGTGTAAAGTTAGTTAATTGTAATTGGTCAGTTTTAATCCGTCTGGTGTATTTACAGTACTCAGTGCTACAGACAAACTCTGCTGTAGACACCAGAGTACCCAGTAGGGTAATTCAATCCCTCCTTCCGCCCGTAATCCCGAGTATAAAATTCCATTCAGTAATGTTATTTTTTTCCTTTCTTTCAGAGGTGGAAGTGGAGGTAATCCTATTTCTATTTTGTTTGCTTTTGTTGTTTTCTTCTCTTTTTGCGCGACAAAAATATTTATAGTAAAACTGAGACTTCATGTAAATGTTAGAGCAAACATAACATAACACTTCTTATTCGACACTCTTCCACAGGCGACAATTGAATTGCTTCAGAAACATTTTTCATAAGCAAAAAATTAATAATAATAATAATAATAACAACAATAACGATAACGATAACGATAACGACAACAATAACGATAACAATCGCAGATGTGCAAAATATCAGTGAAAAATATCAGTGTACGTTTCTTTATTCAGGTTTGGCCGAATCTGGAACAACATGCTCTGGAACAGCCGCTAGTGTAAGCAATGGAAACCTGGGACTAGGCTCAGCTCACATCATAGCTCATGAGAGTGCGCATGTGTAAGTGAATAATTTCATTGGTATCAAGCAAGCAACAGTCTCAAGGAATATAGGCGAGGAAAACTGTTAGCCCGAGTTCCGTGATAACATTAATCAATTCATTCAGTTACTCCTATGAGAACAAGGACATACATTCGATTTCACAGCCAAACATGCACCCAGATAACCTGCAGATAACTTAGCTTAAGGTGAATCAAGCTGTAAGATGTGCGCGGAGCTCTGTATGATTCCCTTAAATAGTTTTCGATAGTTTGGCCTAAAATCGTACTTGAGACAAACGAATATTACACACTTCTTAATGAATGTCTTGCAAGCGTTTTAAAATATTTTCTGATCAATTGTTTTTTCCTGCTTTTGTAATTCATCCCGCTTTTTTCTTGCAAAACGACAACATGACAAAACGGTTACTTAAATTATTGGAAATTTGTCGTGTCTCGGCAGCCTCGTCCAAGATTATAGTCTTGGCATGGTACTTAACATTTTCCATTAATTCCAACAGGCTTGGTGTTGGTCACGATGGTTCGCAGCCAGACTGTCCGGACGACAAGTTTATCATGTCAAAGACAGCACCAGGTGGAAAAGACGCTTTCAGATGGTCTCCCTGCAGTAAGGCTGCAATACAAGCGTTCCTAAGGTAAAACAGGGGCGGCGTTTAGTCAAAACATTTTTCATTGTTTGTTTTGATGGATTATCTTTGGACTTTTAGCGGCTCATCTTCTTCTTGCCTTGACGACAATCCTGTCCAGCCGGTTTCAGCCAGCGCTAATCACTACAAGTTGCCCGGTCAGTTGTATGACGGTGACGCACAGTGCACTCTACAGTATGGAGCCGACTACAGATTATGCATGCAAAAACAGGTAACACTTGAGTGTCTGGGCTATAAATACATGCACCGCAATGTTAATACCCATGCAATTAACAAGCCAACTAGTTCGTTGCGTGGTCTCCTGCATCCAAACGTTATATATCTGCTCTAGTTTAGGCCTGGACTACATTGAAACTGGTTATAATTTGGTGATAGACTAATACGCACTCATCACAAATGCTTAATTCTTCACTTCCATACTGGTTTGCTAGCTTTTATTTGTTCGTTAGGGCAATACTATAAGTAAAATACGTAGATTGCGAGAGTCGTCTTTTGTAGTTAAATTTTCCAGGAATCTGGTGGATCAACCTAGTAGTCTAGTGGTGAGATAAGGATGTTGGCATTCCAGAGGTTCCAGGCTCGATCCTGGTTGTTGACATACAATTTTTCTTTCTTGAGAAAAAAATTGATGACGGCCAAACACTTTCTAAGTGTCGCTAAAATGGCATCAATCGTTTACGAAACGAAAACGTGCGCTGGCGCTCAACTCCGGTTTCTGTGGCATGAAGTGGCTTGGAGTCTTCGTTCTCCACCTGATTGGAATGCTATTCTATCGCTGCTGGTTACTCCCCAGCATTGTGCTAGGTTGCCTCAACAATTTGTCGGTACCCATTTTTACTCCTGGGTGGAGAGAGGCACTAGTACTGTGAGAAGAACACAACACACTCACTCACTCGCTCACTCACTGCCCAAGAACACAACACACTCACCCCGGCTGGGGCTAGAACCCAGATCGTTCGATGCGCAGTCTAAATCGTATTGATCTTCAGGTCACCACGCATCCCGACGACACGACTAGATTTGTCGTACGCGGTTGATACGTTGAATTTGGGACGATGCACTGTAAATGTAGCAAACTCAAATCAAGTTCCTGGCGGGAGGGGAGATTTGAACCGGGACATCAATCCACTACACCCGACGATGCCATCTCTAGTACAAATAAACGAATGATCACTAAACGAACCATCACTAAACGTCGACAAATTGCAGAGTGCAGTGGCTGCCAAGCTATCTATCCCGTCATGCCACATGATGGATTTGCTGAAGGTAGTCGTGAGAATAGAATGACGCTCTAACACAAGTAAAGGTGCATACTTTCTCCATTCAGGGTTCCTGGACATCGTCGAGCTGTACGGACTAGTACTCGAGCCGTGGCCGGCGTTATTGACCTTGTTTTTTTTCTGAGAAGAACATTTCACTCCCTCTCCACTCAGATACATATATGGTACTGGCGAATTCGATGCTGGGGGTAAACTTGCGATAGACCGTTATCCCATGTGGAGAGCAGAAATGCTCCTGCAGGCTTCATGCTTCATACGGAAACCGAGATAAATCTCGGCGATGAGCCACTTGGCCCGACACAGACTGAGACATGTTTTAATGACAGATGTTTTTCTTTTCCCTAGTCTGACTGTGGCTCTCTGTACTGCACTAAAAACGGTTATTCATGCACGAGTAACGTTGCTCCTCAAGCGGATGGTACAAGATGTGGAGAAAGAGAGGTAAACAGCCACTAGTGCACCTTGCTTGCTTCTTTACATTTCTTTCTAGCTTGCTTTTTTACTTGCTTTTAAGCAATTAAAACTGGTTGCTTTCGATTGTTTGCTTACTTATATTTTCCTCTGTTTGCTTGTTTACCTGCTGGCTTACTTGATTTCTTGCATGCGTGCCTCGTTTTTTTGTGGCTGCTTTCTTGCACGGTTGGTTGCTTGCTTGGTTTCTTGATGGATTAGTTGGTTGGTTGCTTGCTACACTTATTGATTGCATTTCCTTGATCGCTTGTTTGCCTGCTTTTTTTGCTTCCTTGTGCTTACATTTGCTTGCTCAACTTACTTCCTTGCCTACTTTCTCGCTTGCTTCCTTGCCGGCTCTTTGATTCGGCTTGCTGTTTTGTTTGTTAGACTTAACGATTTGTGTTACTTTCTTTTTCAAGTGGTGTATAAAAGGAGAATGCGTTGATGATGGATCGCCAATGGTTGACGGAGGATGGAGCAAATGGTCAAACTACGGAGCATGTTCATATTCCTGTGGGGGTGGTGTACAGCACAGGACACGAAAATGCACTAGCCCCCCGTAAGTAATACCTTTGTGGTTATCGAGCTCAAAACTTTCGGTCGTGGCAAGCTAATAATTTTCAACCTCATGATCGATTAACTTCCGGCTAACAATTCCACACCCAAAAATACAAATTATGAAAATAAGAAATAAAGAAATCTTGAAGGTCGGGGAGGACTGGTAAGAGATTATTCCGGATCTGACAAAAGAATACTTAAGCAATAGACCACAAGTTTCTATGGTTTATAAGCTGATAAACCACGCGGGATGTTGGCAGAACACGAGAAGAATTTGTAAATCACGAGCCGCAGGCGAGTGATTTACGAATTCTTCGAGTGTTCTTCCAACATCCCAAGTGGTTTATCAGCTTATAAACCATAGAAACTTGTGGTCTATTGCTTTTATATAATAATTCAGAAGACGCGCGATTTTTCCATGAGTTTACTGGCACAATAAACCATAGCTGATTGACCAATCAGAGCGCGCGCATTGATTTGGTTATTATATAAACTCTGATAACCCATGAGTGGGACCAAGACCTGCGATGAGTATCTATCACCATTAACTGATTAATAATTTCTAAACCTTAAACTGATCACATATTTCTAGACCACAAAATGGAGGCATGGATTGTGAAGGAGAAAATGTAGGGCATTGGAGAATATGCAATCCAGAGGTAAACACAAAACTGTTTAACAAATAGATTCCATGTTGCCGTGCGTCTGCAGTTAAGTAATAGATCACAGACTAACGTCCAAATGTGGTAAAGAACGAAAAGGTGGCACACGAGGTGATAGCAGAGTGTTGGTCACTGATGTTCTTACCACATTTTAACGGCAGTCTGTGATCTGTTACTGAACAGACGCACAGCAACATGGAATCTATCTGTTTTATTTAACAAAGAAACAAATTATATATAAAAAGCTTGACGTCATCAGTGTGGATGTCCTTTAATAGATCATAGGTAGGAACCAATCAAAATTCGTCCATAATTGACCTTATTATATAAACTCTATTATCTTTACTTAATAGGTGTTCAGTACATGGACATCTGTATAACTTGGACACCTCTCTATTGCGGACCTATAATTTGGTCCAAGAGACCAAATTTAATATAAACTCTATACGTCAGTCTGTAATAGGGACTTACCATAATACGGACTGTTTCTTCGATTTCCGTATTCATTACGCCATCCACTCCATCTGCGAGATATTAGCGCATCAGATCGTTGCTTAGTTGGTAGAGCGTCGCACTGGTATCGCGGGAGTCATGGGTTCGATTCCCGTTCACTAGCCTTGAGATTTTTCAGGCTAAAAATGCAACTGCTTAAATTGCTTTCTCATTGCAAGGATCCAACTCTGTTATTTTAGGCTTGCCCAAAGGAATCACCAACTCACAGAGAGCAACAGTGTAAGGAGAATGAACCGGGGTCAACACCATATCAAAAGTCAGGTAGGTAGAACGAGAGGACAGTATCGCTCTATTATTAGTAACACATCGAAAATCCAAGGAACGCTTTTCGTTTAATAGAAGCTAAGCTGCATGGTAATGATAAAAAATACTTTGAAAAACTATCGTAATGAATTTAAAATGTTTATAGATGTTTTGCGGGTGGATGGCCAAGATCGAGATCGATGCCAACTTGAAAAAGGTGGGCCGACGTTTTCACGTCTTCTCGTTTGTTATTTCTGTTTTTGTTATTTTAGATAGCAATCCATGCGAGTTACTATGTATGAGCGGACGCACTGTGAAACCAAAAGGAACAGTAAAAGATGGAACCCGATGCAGCTTGGATAGTGACGTTAAAGATGTTTGTATCGAAGGGAAGTGTAGAGTGAGTATCTGAGGTGAACAGTCAAACAGTTATTCAGTGCATGGGTAAGTCAGTCAGTCACGTCAATCAGTCAGTCAGTCGGTCACGTCAATCAGGCAGTCAGTCGGTCACGTCAATCAGGCAGTCATTGATTCAGTCAATCAGTTAGCCAGTCAATTATTTAGTCAATCGGCAGTCACTCAATTAACCAGGTAAATTAGCCAGTCGATAGTCAGTCAGTCAGTCAGTCCGTGACGTCA
Source organism: Blastomussa wellsi (assembly GCA_947652115.1). Classification (NCBI taxonomy): domain Eukaryota; kingdom Metazoa; phylum Cnidaria; class Anthozoa; order Scleractinia; family Plerogyridae; genus Blastomussa; species Blastomussa wellsi. Next base: position 4,093,512 of record OX393570.1, on the reverse strand, counting down.
ACCAATAGGATCAATCACGTCAGTCACTCAGGCAGCCAGTAAGTCCAGTGAGCTAATGAGCCAGCCAATTAAGTAGAAGATCATCCACTGACAGAAATTCCATGACATTCGATTCAATCATACAGTAAGTCATCCAGTAAGTTACTCAGTCAGTCAGACATGACGAAACGTAGCAGTCGTTACACTGGAGACAACAGGGCAGGCCATGTTTATTTTAAAAACAATTCGGTCACGACTTCCCTAACTAAAGTTATTGTCAGTTCAAACGTTATCACATTTACATAACAAATTTACGTAATTATAACAGTTATTTCACGTTTTCAAGCCAAGATAGAATTTGAACAGTTTCAATTTCTTCATTTGACTTAGTCCGTTGGTTGTGACAACATCCTGGAATCCGGTGTCAAGGAAGACCGCTGTAAAGTATGCAACGGAGACGGCACTACTTGCAAAATCATCATGGGTAGAATCCTAAGGCCATGCGAAGGTTTGTGTGAGACCGTAATACAAAATAATCTAACAATAAAAAAAGCGAATCAACAAAATCGGATCGATTTAGGCCTCCAAGTTCGTAGAGCTCCGCCGTCCCTGCGCTAGTGTCATGATTGATCATTTCATTTTCATCACCTTTCCTTATACAAATAAATCAGCTAGATTTTCCTTTATTTTCACACTCTACTCCTTATGTACTTGCAGACCGTCTTGAAAGGTTTATTTTTCTTTTTCCAGGGAGTTGTACAGTTCTTAATGTTCCCATTGGCGCTACCAATGTGACAGTTAACGAAGAAGTAGAAGACTGGAATTTTCTGGGTAAAGTTTCCATAAATTTGTTTTCAGCTTTCGGGAAGCAACTGAGCGTAATAAACTCGAAACCATGCAAATAAAAAAGCTGATAAATTCAAATGTTATAAAATATTAATAGATAAATAACATGTCCAAGTCTCAGGTCTGTACGGTACAGCATTCTTGAGTCATTTCCCGAAGCATTTTGCGCAAATTTTAGAGCTCAGTATGGAGACGCCATGTTGGTGCCCAGCTAGATGGGTACCAACATGGCGGACGAAAATCAAAGAAAACATATGACACTGACTTTTGCTGTGAAAGCGATTGCTCTTTCCTAATGATCTAGTATATATACACATAAACATCTTTCCTAATACTTGAACTGTTTAAACTGCAAAAAATTGAGAAAATACTTGTTTTTAGAGCAGGAAAGCTTTGTCATGGCGCCATCGTGATGTCACGTACAGCGGGAATCTCGAAAATTCAACACGCTGTATTTCAAACATAAAGGATACTATCCAGCTGGAAACTTGTCAATAGATATCTTTTCAGGATTTCCTTCGATTGAATTTGGTTTTTGAAATGTTATGACGTCACGTGAGAACCAAGAATTAAAGCGCGGGTTGCTAGCATCCAAGTGTATAACAATGAACATGTGGCAGTGTTTAGTATACTGTACAAGGTGATCAATGTATGGAGCCCTTGTGTGTGACCATTCAAATAAAAAGCTTTAGAGCAGCACTCGCGGCACTTTTAAATACCGCCCAATCCCGATTTCTCGAGCCCTCAAGGGAAGCGTAAGTTGGTTTGAGAAATCGAGGAATCCGAAAAATTAGGGTTTTTGACTGTCCAGGGGAAACGAATTTTGCTTCAAGTTTTTCGGGATGCCTCGAGGTATTGAGAGCTCAAGGAACTAGGATCCCACAGTATATCACAGCATGCTGTAAGATATCATCTTGGTATTACAAAAGCCATTGGTAATCGGCTTTGTTTTACTTCATTTTATGATGCTATCATCTGCAAGGCCAAAAAACTACCTAACGTTGAAGCTTGTGGGTGCAAGTTTAGTATGTGACCATTCAAATGAAAGCTATCGGGCAGTACTTTCATGTGGTACTGTTTATCAAGCTGTACAAGGCGGTCCTAACTTTAACGCATGTAACCAAATGAAAGCTATTGAGCAGTACTTTCATTTGGTACTGTTTATCATGTTGTAACGAGGCGGTTCTAACTTTAAAACATGATACAAGGTAATTCTTGGTTTTAGCTTGTGGACGACAAAACGTAGCGTGTAACCACTCAAAGGAAAGTGACTACATTTTATTGTTTTACCACCATTGCTACAGATGCGTTCTAGCATTTTCACGTTATTGTTACATTTATCTATTGTAGGTGTCAAGGATGAGGCAGGAAATAATGTTTATCCTGTGGGGTACACGTGGAGCACATCACGTGATGCTGCGGGCACCCGGGTGTATTACACTCACGAAAAAAATCAAGACGCTGATAGAGTCTTCATTCCTGGACCAACCAATGCTCATTTATATGTTTACGTAAGCCATTTTAATGATAGACATCAAGGGGTTTCATTGAGGTTATCTGAGGTAAATCCAACGCCAAATCCGGTCTACTTTGCTCGAAGTTTTTAGGGAGCACGTGCTACATGCTTGTAAGAAAATGTCATTAACGAAAAGTGTCAAACGAAATTTTGACGTCGTAACTTTCGTGTCGTCCATTGTTCGATATTGCATTGTTTTTTATTCGCTCATTCCACTGTTGCATGGGAGGTCCCAGCTACAAACCGAGTTATAAGGACGTTCTTAACAGTAGCTGTCAAAGGAAGATATAGCGTCAATCCCCAAGCATGTTTCATGTTCCTTGTATTTACAGTACCTACAATATGTGAGGAAACAGCCAGTAGATTACTGGTTCAATGAACCTGTTGGAAGTGATCTGCATCCTACGCCAGGTCTTGCCATGTGGGACGTATCTGAATGGAGCACTTGTTCCCACCCATGTGCTGGAGGTAAGGAATGCAATCCATACGTGTAATGTTAGATATAAATTTGTCATACAGTCACCCAAAAAGTGCGCCCCGTTGACTATTCGCTCATAGAAAACTCGGGCTCGTAGGCTAATTGTTAATTATTCAACAAATTGTCACGTTGCCCATATATGGTCATAAAGCGATTGTTATACGTCATCTGTACTTGATACACGTTAAGTAACGGTCACGGTTCAGCCAACTCTCGCAAAGCGCTGCATGACGGGAACTTTTCTAGCTGTAAAATGCTCCTCGTTAACAATTTGTTGAATAGATATATTGTCTGATTTTAGCCAACGTGGCCTACGGCCACGTCGGCTAAGTATCAGACGACATTCCGTGCGATTTCGCAGGATAATTGTTAAGTATATGTTGGCCATTTTCTAAACGAGCAGCTGTTACGATGTAGATGTTCGATTTTGACGAAAAATTTCCACTGGATCTTGAAACGGCTTTCTTTCAGACTTCCGAGATGATTTCTCGATAGTTTTGGGCTGTCTTATTAAATTGAAATGAAAGTATGGTTGGTAGAACAACTACTGCGGCCGTGTAAGGTATTAAAGCCTCGCGCCAAGCAGTGCATTCTGCCGGAGCTTATTCCGGTTTCCGTAGCATTGAGCGGCAAGGAATATTTCTACTCCCCCTGGATGGGATGCTAGTCCATCGCAGGGTTACCCCCCAGAATTATCTCGCTGGTACGTTTTTATACATCTGGGTGGTGAGAGGCACTGTGAGAGCAAAGTGTCTTGCCCAAGACACTTAGTGACACGAAAGTGACGCAATTTCAGTAAGGTTCGCCAGTAGAATAATACAAAGGATTTTTTTCTGCTCAATCAGAACTGGCGCGGTAAGACTCTTTCCCCAGGGGCATCCAGCTTTCGCTCCAACTTTCTCTCGCCCCTACTAACTGCCCCTAAGTCTCCGAGGATGAGAAAACGGTGCATTGCCTACGTAAATGTGTACCAAGAACAAGCATGATGAAACTAACCTTTGTTTCCCTTGGTTTTCCAAGGAATCCAAACGCGGAAAGTTCAATGTGTATTACAAGAAGACAGGAGTTACGTCAATGATGCTGTTTGTGCAAAGATCTATACGAAGCCTCCTACGCAACAAGCCTGCAACATTGAGAGTTGTGCTCCAGTGTAAGTACTCAATCTCAATATACGGGACATACGAGACGCACCATGTAAAACAACAGCACTATTAAGGTTTGGCCTGCCAAATCTTGAAATTCAACATTTGACGACCACAACAATATTGAAATTCAATATTCTGCACGCCAAGATTTGGCCTGCCAAACACTTAAATTTAAGATTTGGTCTGTGAAATATTGAAATTAAAGATTTGGCTTGCAAATGTTGATATTCAAAATTTGGCCTTCAACATGAAAATTGAAATTCAACATTTGGGCTGCCAAATATTGAAATTAAAGATTTGGCCTGTCAAATACTGAAATTCAAGATTAAAATACTGAAATTCAAAACTTGACCTGCAACTAACATCGAAATTCAAGAGTTGACCAGACAAATATTGAAATTTATGATTTGGCCTGCCAAATACTGAAATTAAAGGTTTTGCCTGCTTAATGCTGAATTTCAAGATTTTGCCTGCCTAATCTTGAAATTCAACATTTGACCTGTCAAATGTTGAAATTTAAGGTGTTGCCTGCCAAATATTGAAATTCAAGATTCTGTCAGCCAAATATTGAAATTCAACATTTGGTCTTCTAAATATGGAAATTCAAGATTTGGCCTAACAAATGTTGAAGGTTTAGCAGGCAGAATCTTGAATTTCAATATATGGCTGGCCAAATGTTGAATTACAATATTTGGCAGCCAAATTTTGAATTTCGATATTGTCACCTATGATGTCCCTAAGAAAGAAGTCTCTAAGTTAGTCAAGTTTCTCTTGTTTGATGATTACTTGCCGCGTAATTTTATATTCAATTCTCCTGCCAGTTGGTATGTCTCTGGATGGCGCCCCTGTTCCAGGACCTGTGGAAAAGGTGTCCAAACACGCCGCGTTGTGTGTCACCAAGAGGAGACCAGAGGTCATTTCAAAACGCTACTTGACTCAAAATGTAGTGGAGAAAAACCAACCGATCCCGAGTCCCGGGACTGTAACAAGATAGATTGTCCAGCGGAAAATGTCCCAGGCGACTGGTCCGCGGTAAGCACCATATCTAACAAGATGATGCATCATGTAGTCGAACCTCGAACGTTGCTGGGAAATTCCATGTTTAATATGAAAATAACTTCGCAGGATTTGTAGCCCATTCCCTCGTCAAGAGACCTTTCCTCGTAACATACATCTCTGTAAAACGGACAATTGGTGTTGGTCCCTGCAAGCTGCTTTTCAGTCTTTTTACTGCCTGTATGTAACTCTCTATGAGGCGGACACCTCTAAAACGAACAGAGAGTGTAGGTCTCGATGGTGTCCGTCTTTAGAGAGAGTTGACTCTATATTCCAGAGGACCTCATTTATCAAAGAAACGCCTTATGGGAGCCTGTTTGTTTTGATGGCAAACGGAATCAGGAAATAAATTTTGACATGATACGTTGACCAAAGAAGTACAAGCTCCAATAAGATACCCCCATATATAAAGCTCGTAAATACTGTATCTTTATTTGAGTCCAGTGGAAAGAGAGGGTCGGGTCGCTTAGTAAGTTTTTTGCTTGCAAGAAAAAGAGAACTACTTCACCAATTTGCGTGGTATTAATTGTTTCAGTGCTCCACAACTTGCGAAGAGGGCATCAGAACAAGGACATCGTCTTGTCAGCGACTTAAGGAGACTGGTCTGTTTGAGCCTGTTCCGAACGTGCTCTGTGCCACTGCAATTGTTCCCACCAAGCAAGAAGCCTGTAACCAGGATGTACGATGCCCAGGTATAACGGTGCAATCCCGTAGGTGGGACTCCAATTTAAAAGAGATTGGAGTGGTCGTCGCAAAATTTGAATCAAACCCCTATAAGAGAGACCAATCTGGCTTGCCTGGTGTCTTTTTGAACCGCTTATACACTGTAAATTCAAAAGATCTGTTTCAACTTCAAAGGTCCAATTGAGTCCTGGGGTTGCAAGGTCTGATTCAGCATCTTGTGGAGCCATATGAGCACCATGTTGGCCAGAAACAGCCCTAACCAAGAACTATTTCCGCCAACTCCTGGACTCATTCCAGTTCGTGGATCCATGTAAGCTCCTGAAAATAGACTATTTCGGCAATGCAGCAAGACCCCAAATAGGTGCTGTATTATATACTCACCGAGATCGAAACGGCCCCAAATTCGGGGCCAAAACAGATCTTTTCAATTTGCAGTGGGATATCAGTTTCTTGCCTGTTGGGTTAAGACCAAATCATACTCACAATCACAGTCTGCAGCAATCTGTTGCAATGCTGTATAAATCAGATGTTTTTATAAAAAAAGCTTCTTGAAAGATATATTTGCAATTAGTATAGGAAATCGCACGACGTCGTGTTTAAATCGTGATAATTGCATATTCGACACAATTTACGAGCATATTTCTATGCTATAAATCGTCACCATTCGGAACTGTAAGCTGTTTACCTTTTCGTTCGTTTGAATCAGACTATTTCGGTAAACTTTGAAAGAGTTCGTAAGTGTGCTGGAAAAAATAGGAATCTTCGGAAAGCTTTGATTAAACTTCGAAAATCTTCGTATTTTCTTATTATAGTACAAGGACGAACACTATCAGTTGAAATAGGAAATTTAAATCATTTTAATTCTAAAGTAAGTTTGATATATACTATTCATCAACCAAGCGCAAGGGCCGTACTGTGAGAATGTCTGCCCGAGGTCTTTACAGTAAGGTGCGACCGCCGTGGGATAAGAGATTTATTACACAACTGAAAAACGACAGTAGTATACAGAGGGATTGGATCGAGGAGAACGGAAGTCTGGGCACTGGGTATTTTGGTCGGAAAAAACCCTAATTGATGTTGTTTTGCAAATCGATGAAAAATGCATGTGAGGGTTTCTAATGCCAGTGCAGTTTATCACAATTTACGAATCGCGTGCGGGATCATTCGGGACAATAGTTGGTGTAATTTATACTCAGAAAATATTGGACCGGCAATGTGGCAATCTGATTGGCTGATATTAGTTATTGGCCCTCAAAGAACCTTAGTTGTGTAATAAAATACTTGAAAATGTGCTCTAACGCAGCCGTAAGTGGCACTTTAAAAAGCTTACTTGTTAATCTCTCTTTTTGGTCATTTCAGGTAATCGCCAATACGAAGCGTTGGGATGTTATAGAGACAACAGTAATAATCGAGCTCTTAGAATTTCTGTCAAAAATTTAAGAAAACTAGGCATCAACTGGAAAGACATGTCAAAGACGATATCGAGATGCGCCAATGCCACAACAGAAAGAGATCCCACTCTGAAAATGTTCGCCATTCAGTTTTACGGAGAATGCTACTCCGATTATGACGGTCTACAAAGATACGACATGCACGGGGCACTACCTTACAGTGAGAAAATTATCAAGCACTGCTGGGCTGGGGTAGGGTCTGCTGGAGTGAACTTTGTTTACAAGTTTGTGTGATAAAGCGGTGAGTTTAACTTTATTTTACTGTGAATTTTTGGGTGAAAAAATATTGAAAAATGCAGTCTAAGACCAGTCCAGGGTCGACCACATTTTGCCATAGCGTACATTTTTTATAGCAATTGCGTTATGAAATATTCAAAACTCAAGTGGTTGTACTACGGAGGGGGGGGCAGAGCTCAGAAACCTGGAGTTAAAGGTACGTACGGAAAGAGGGAGGGTTCAGAGCCCTGTTCCCTCATTTCCCCTTTCCAACATTTTCCCAATGTTCCCCTAGCGAGATAGAAATGACTCAAACTGCTGCAAACTATAAAAAGAACTGAACACAGAAAGGCTGACCGTACAGTTGGGATTGACTAATGTATTTTTCCAATATTTCGTCGGGCACGGTCCGACTTCTTATTGGAAAAATACATTAGTCAATCCCAACTGTACGGTCAGCCTTTCTGTGTTCAGTTCTTTTAATAAGTTATATTTGCTGATCAGATCCAACCAGCATCCGGTACCTTTGAATTGTCCGTTGGCCCTTTCTGAAATCAATAGACACTGCAAACTATAGCCGAAATATTAATCAAACTAATGTTAAAATAACTAATTTTTGTAAGATTGGGTTAAAAAACTCGTTAAAAAGTGTGACAATTTTCCTTAAAGGAGCTGCGTCACGATTTGTGCATTTTGAAAAATTGAGGCTAAATTTTTAAATTTAATAAACTCTTGTTTTTGGGGCATCGTAACTTGACTAACAACAGTAAACAAACCGCGATGATAAACATTCAAAAATAACGCATATTTATTCGACTTTACGTTTCGTATATGCTAGACTACATACATTTCCAAAAGTAACGGTTAAAATATTTTGACAACTGTTTATCCTTGAAGATGAGGCCTGGAACCTAGACTGAGAACAAAAGATGATCTACAGCATTAGTTCAGTAATCACCTCTTGGGTGATTTCTTCCTTATCAAACTATTAGTTTAAGGTTCCTAAATTTTAAGGGCAATTTGGTTCGTCGCAAAAAATGATTCAAATTATCGTTTCCTAGCTCCTTTAAAGTTTGCGAATAGATGGGTAGCCATTATTCCAGCGTTTTAGTGTATTGCTACGCGGAACTTGGCACCCCAAAATGTCCCTAACGGGCAATTGAACAGCGACTGAAAGTCAGAAAAACAGGGAAGATCCCTTTTTCAAAAATTGCGATTATAATTTTGACATCTCTACCCTTCCGCTTGTACGTCCGAGAGTTAATATCTAATATTTATTGTCCGGCGGAAAGTACTTGTTATTTTGCGCGATTTGGCAGTATAATATATTATGGTTATTAAATATTTCGTTGCCTTTCTTAATTATTAGGACGAGGCGGAAAGGAATCCTGCTCGGACCAAGATGTAAAGAATATCTAAACAGACAAAGTAAAAAAAGACGCATTAAAAAGCATGCAACTTCGATATAAAACTAACAAATGATCAATGTAACAATAATTTCAATCATCATATCATTTTCTGGTGATCTTTTGTTAAATTCTAAGTGAAGTGAAATATTAAACTATCTTCTGATACCAGCAAACCCACGTCTCTGTTATTGTAGTGATAGCGTATGTGGCGTTTAAACATAGTTTCAGATCTTTCAAGGGCGACCGATTCTCTCCCAAGCAAATAACTTTGCGTAATAATAGCTTTCGTAAGGTAATGTTAGCTGCACAGTAGGCAGGATCCGAGTATACGTACTTTACGATACATCTTAAAATTTTAAAGTTTGTCAATTCGCTGCCATTCTTGTTTTCTTTTCAGTTTATTGCTATCTTTTTTGCTTTTCCTAAACTAAACACAAGAGTTCATCAGTAACTAGAGTCGTTTGTCTAATCTTTCATTGACGGCTTTTATGTTCCTTTCCTTAAACCAAAGCAATATGTAGTGAAAGTCAGTGTTATGTAAAACTGACGGCTACAGTGTTCTTTGCTGCTGTTTTGTTTGCCCAGGCTTGCAGGTAAAAATTTACCGCAACAGAGCGCTAAATTATGCAAACTTTTTTGTTAATTCAAACTGTTTTTAGAAATTCTCTTCTCGCAGTAAGCACAAACAAATCGATTTTTACGGGCTCTGTCGCCGTAAATGAATTGTCATCAAATTAAATAGTCTTAAAAGTAAATCTTGACATAATAGTTTAACAAGGTAAAAAGAGGTAAGAGCATAAAAACTGAGAAGAAAAGAGGATCACAGTAAACTGAAAAGAAACGAGGATGGCTTCGAACGAGTTGAGAAGGATTACATTTGACAAACGTGAAAAGTTTTGAGGTAAACTTTTCAGGATGTGTCACCCTTCACATGCAGGGAAAATTCACCAGCGGGAATCGGGAATAAAACCAAGGAATACAAATCTCCTGTACATTTTGCTCAATGAATCTTCATTTATACCAATCAAAAATTAATCAGACTCCTACCAAAATTGCTTCGTTCGTTATTAACGGGAAAAATCAAGTCTATTCCATTGGATGTCCAAATAGCACTTTGAATGATGTTAACTAAGATATTACTGTGTTTTACTTTTCCGTTGAATCAGCAGTTCCTTATGTTCTATCGCAATACATACTGTGAAGTGGGCGGCTGCACATGCTCTGGCTATAGAGCGAACGATTGAAGTTGCACACTGTTTGCTCGTTTCAAGTAAGCTTTCAAAGTGCCGCGAAGCAACGTTTTCCATGCAATAAAACAAAAATTATCCAATTAGTTCGTCCATGTATGGAGACAAAACCCTTAACGTATATTTAGTTTCCCTATTCCTGTTTTAAGCTAACTATTTAACCATCTAGTGTAACTTAATCTTCAACATTTTGATATAATTGTGTCTTTTTACCATCTATTGCCTTTAACTACTAAAATAATTCAAGCCTTGTAGCCATTTTCGTCTTTCATGATAACTTTTAACAGCTGCCTGCTCTGAGGGTTTCCCGTCACTCAACCTTCAGCCTCTTCTCGGGTTCTTCTCAGTCAGTCCATCACAGTCGACTCAGTCCATGTTTTGATCCATAATTTTATTGCATCTCAACTGGCCATTACTTATTACTTTTATACCAGGTTAGTAAGCAATACACGTTATTTATATCTATTCAGGATATGGGGAGATATCATAACTGTTTACAGGATACGAGGTGTGAGATGTTCCGTCGCTACACAGTTTTTGTTTAAAAATATTATTATATAACTTTCTCGCCGTTTAGGAGGAAAGTGTTTCTTAGGAAAGTATGTAGTTTAACTCGAGTGAAATGAATAGTTTATTTCGAAATATATCTTGTTAAGTAAAATAAATTTGATCTGTTTTATTTATAAATAACGAAGTGACAAACGCAGTGCATAAATTCACACAATTTGTATCTCGAATTTTCCACAAATTGAATACTTTTTACCGAACGGTTACAACTGATATTAAAAGATTTATTTTCACATGTTAGGCTACGGAAATTAATTCGTTTCTCAAATATACATAACGAATTGACAAATGCTCGTACAAGATTTTAAATGAAAACGTACAAAAGCCAATTTAGTCAAATAAACGTTGTGCATTTGTTTGCATTTTGTCTATTGGGATTATCCGGGGTTGCTCGGGTGTTAAGGAAATTAGTTAATTAACACATGAAAAATATGCGCTCAGTCTAAGTTATTTTGGATAAATTATTTCAAGAATTTTTTCCTTTATCTGGAACTGTTTAACTGACTACATGGCATTAGCAATCTTAACAGCGTTTCAACCTTTACATTTATGTACTTCGTTTTTCACATATTGCCTATATAAATTCCGTTCGATTACTTTTTCTCAGTTCTTATTGATAGTTTTAATTCAAAATGGTTCTGACGCCAATCGTCATAAACTGAAAATGTCAATTACGTACAGCAGTACACAATTTTTCTTTGTCAAAAATTACAACCCGTCACGTATGCTCAAGAATTCTTCCGAAATAAAAGAAAATGCTACTTGACAAACGCACTTAAAACGTATTTTTTGCAGGGAATTATTAATTCAGTTTCTGTCAACAAGCAACTGACATTTTCTGTTTGAATTTAAACTAGAAAATGATAAATATTGACAAAAACTACCCTTCCAGAAAAAAGCTTGACGCGAGCAAAAGCAAATAATTCAAATTTTCTGAAATAAATTCACTAAAATTTATCAACTGGCCGTAAATAAAGTCCTCATATTTCATTTTGTTTCTGGATTATCTTTGTCAATGATTTATTTCCTGCAAAACTGATAACACCTCAATTCTGTGTACCAAACAATTTGCACGTTCTGTCAGACAAGTGCAATTTTCATTGTTTCTTCCGTTAACAAACACAGATAACACCTGCCTCGCAATAACACACCCAACAAAAATCCTCGCTGTCTTGCCGCAGCCTAAACCCTCTTTCTATAACAAATGCTGGGTCTATTTCCTACAGAACATTAAGGTAACTTATTTTTACAACAATTCTTTCATATTAAGTAAGTAGCAGTATTCTCACAAATATCATCTTTTAACTGGTTTGGGCGAATTTAGCAGCTCAGACCGCAACCTTTCAATTGATCAAATGTAAAAATTGAGGACAATTTGTTCGTGGTACAGAGAAAAATTAATGGTTTGCAAAGGAATTTTGAAAAGAAACAAAAATCTCAAGCACTAGGCAACCCATTTTCTAGTTCACAAGTCTACAATTCTTTATTGACTTATACCATAACAAATCTTAATATGATCTATATTTGATTCAAAACCCAAAATCAGAAACCTTAGCCTTTTATAAATTTTCAGATGCAAGTGCATTCTAGATTTCTTTATGTTCTATTTTTGCCTATATAGTTAACGTTTATTCTATTTGTCATAAACTAAACTAAATTACGAGCCTTTCTACGGCTTGAGGTATTTTTGTAGCCTTGGTATAGAGCGTTTGGAAACAACAATTCGCTCTGGCCGACTTTTATGAAAGTTGTCCCTGGTATGAGGGTTACCCATCGTACTGAACTTCCCAAGGCAAAATAATTTTCATACATTTCTTTATAAATAACAGCGAACCGTTTACATGATTAAAAGTTAAGTTGGCTCGGGAGACAGGGTGACCCCTGTTGGAGGGTCACTCGCTTTGAAAGTAGGGTGACCCTGGGGCCGAGCCTTCATTTTCTCAAAAATAGCTGAATCGCCTGCCTGAGACAACTCACGGCATGTCGAACGATACGTAATGGTCAATTTTAGGCTTTTATGACCAAATTTATATTAATAAGACAACAGGAATTCGAAGGAAGAAAGAGGAAGGGAGATTTTAATATTTAAAAAGGGTTATAAATAATTACGCAGCATCAACTTTGATTCGGTCAACAGGGGCAACTTTTTTCAGATAACCGCTCTGTAAAAGATGGCCCGAGGGAGATGGTAACTCTTCTCCCAGGGACTCTCCTCCACAAACAGGTCCTTATTATTATTATCAAGCTACATCAATGTGATCATATATGCTCATAATTTGATTTCCATTGTTTTACAAGCAACAAAGATCACCATGGCAACTACAGCGGAATCCAAACAAGGCTAATTTTCTCTAAATACAGTAATAGTTTTATGCCTTTAAAAATACTCAAAGTTTTGCATGGATTTGTTGGGCGGTTTTCGTGTTAAAACAAAACAATCAATTCTACGAAGAATGTTGTGTAATTCGTATCTTAGACATTTTCCAGTACAATGTTTTGCTGCCTGACTGGCAAATTGAACATATCGATGGTCTCATTTAATAGGCCATTTTACAGTTCTGTGCTTAGTTACCAAGCCTTTAGTTGGAATTGAGGCTGTAGGTGACCTTGCATAGATACAAACCCTCTTGCTTTTGATATGTAAATCATGTTGTTGTTATGCTAAATAGTTTCTGGTCTCTATCATGACAAGGTCACCCTAAGCCTCGCTTTCATACAGAGGCCAGGTTACATTTCACAGAACTGTAAAATGGCCTATTGTCAAATCGTCTTGTTTACGTTTAAAGGAATAGTGCAAAAGCAGTGAGACAGAGTTGACTTTTTTTGTAGGGAAAGTTAGATGATTGTTTCCTTTTTTAAGTCAGATTGGTCGTTGTCGTTATTTTTTCTTTTTGTTTTTCGAGGACTATATTGGCAAATTATATGTTGAAAATTTTAAAAAGAAAATACAAGAGTTAAAAGTTGACTGTTTGAGTTCGATCCGTTTTTTGCAAAGTATCGGAAAGTGTCAGAACTTCTTGTCTCGTTTTTATAATTGCGATATGTGCACTGTAGCAAAATGTGATAGCCATTATATTTTACGACAGGTACTAAAAGCGCGATAATTGTTATTATAATTTTTCCCAATGCATGCATATGTGAAATTCCCACGTTTGATGTTATATTAACGAGAGAGAAAAGTATGCGTCAGTTTCCTTCTTTTCCAGCTTTTACAATAAAAATGATTTCTTCAACAACATCACTAATACTGGTGGGTCTTGCTCTCAGCATCGCAACCACAGGTATGTTTCCTTTATAAATGCTACTTCTCTTAACTTCTAACGAAAGGAAGGCATTTACTGATTTTCTTCTTTTTTTTTTTTTTTTTCAATTTTTAGAGTTGTTTGCGTCTCCCAGCAATCAAAAGGTAAGCAAGTACCATTAGAAAATTCGATATATTTTAAAATATGCCTAAACATTTCTTTCAATGCGTTAGAGTCCATCACTTCACCATCGAATGACGAAGAGGGAGATAGCAAAATACTTTGGAACAAGCTCTCACAGTGAAGGTCTGTGTTTAGTTTTATTATTTGGTTAGAATTTGATAAGATATAACGTGCGCTGGGGGCCGGTTTTTCATATCTGGCTACCTGGCACTGATACAGGGGCACCCAACGAACAAACTGTGGCACAATGCATTCTTTCATCCAAATGAATATTGTATTGAAACATTTACAGGTGTTTTTGAGTGTTGCTGGGAAAAATTTATCTGTTCCCTTTTGCCAGCACATATTTTTTCCCAGCCAGCAATTTGAACAAACAAAAAACGTGCGGAAATGACACTGAAATCCATTAAAATCCACTCTTCTCAACGAGATTTGAGCCTTCGTCAAGCAGTTTCTTCAGTCACCTTTCCGATTTCAATCAGCCCGAGAAAACATATACTGAACCATTTTGCCAGCCAGCAACATTTTCCCTGGGGAGCAGATAGATAAAGTGAGGAACAGACTCGTTTGGTCCCCCTGCTGATTCGGACAGCAACTCGTCAAAACCATTCAATACAGCTTTTACTGCCTCTCACTAGCTCGGAAACGCACTTAGAGAGAATATCCCCCTGAACCCCCTAGTATAGACCTTTTGGGCGATATCTTCCTAGTTCGGCCCTTTTATTTCATTTATCATAAAGCTTTCTAGCTGGAAGGACTTAGTCATCGGGACTAAAGAAAAGATTTGTTGGCATTTAAATAAACCCGTTCAGCCGACGAGCTTAAGCTTGTCTTGGCAATAGAAAAGTTGAAACGACGTCGCGGTCTTTGCTCATCCTGACTTAAACAAACAAAAAAGGGCGAAACTTGGAGTTTTCACTAAATGTACTTATCATGTGGGATACCAGCAGGAGTAAATAAAAGGCTAAAACTCAATGCATGTCCAGCGTACTAACGCGGAGTTTTCGAAATTCAATATTATTCAACGTGGATGTGAGACAATTTCGGGTGATTTTGTTGATTTCTTTTCCGAAATTTCCTCGCACCCAAGTTCAGTTTCATTTTAATGTAAAAGAGAAAAGATAACCATGAAAAGGGCTACTATAACTCTTTAATGTATGGAGATAAAGGCAATCTGAGCTCCTTATTACGGCGGTGGCAAACCAGGACACTTTGTTGCAGTCACAAATTTTCCCTGTTTGCCTGAGCGTGAGACATTGTTGCGGACACAAACTCTGTATCCAATACACAAAAAAATGTTTCTGATTTTATTCAGAAACATTTTCTGTCCGCAACAAATGTTTCCGCGTTTGCGCGGGCAACAAATCGTCATGAGCAACAATGTGTCCACGATTACCACCGCCTTCAGATCGATTTTTTTATTTCCTTCCGTTTTTCTGCCCAGCCCTGTGTGCCTGCTTGTCCTTCTTTCTGTCTATGTGTTTGTTGTTCTGTCTATCCGTCTGTTTTTCTTTTTGTGTCCTTTCTGTGTGTTCGTCTGTCTGTCTGTCCGTTTGTTTTTCTGTCTGTCTGTCTTCCGTCCCCAGATAAGTTTGCCGTTGTTCTATACAATTTCTCCCTTACACCACCCCGAGAAAGGAAGATATTGTCACAACAGGTCATTAACGAATATTTTGAATCTCGCGCTCGGTAATCGGATACGCGTTGGTTCTTTCAAACCTTTGTTCTTATAACAAAAGAGCCTCAGCGCTGTCAACAATGACAATACCCATAAAAGGATAAAAGAAATCGTGCCATTGTTAACAAAATCCCAACCCAAATTGATATGCTCTCTCTGACTGCCTGTCTCCTTTCTGTGTGTTCGTCTGTCTGTCGCTTTTTACGCGTATCCGTGTCTGTAAGTTTGCCCGTCTGTCTGTATCCTGTCTATCTGTGTGTTTGTTTGCTTGCTTCTTTGTTTGAGTGTTTGTTTTTTTCTGTTACTTTGTTTGTTCGCTTGTCTCATTGTTCCAATTTTTGCCTCACAGTGCCGGAGTATGAAGTAATTTCACCATTCCAAGCAGACGAGGCCGGACAATTCATCACACATGAGCTCCACAAACGTAGTCGTACAAAACGAAGCACATCTCAACCGGACTCCTGGTTTTACAAAATGGACGCGTTCGGGCTGTCACTGCATTTGAACGTCACTAAAGCCAATCATATTCTCGCGCCAGGGTCTATTGTGGAGACCACACACGAAAATGGAAGGAAATCGTACACCACACCACCAAAGAATACGTTTTATAGTGGTCACGTGGTTTCACATCCGGGTTCGGTAGTTGCAATTAACAATGAAGGTGGATTGGTATGTATTGACGGTTCATAGGCAACTATATCAATTTTGTACCCTTGTCAAATTTTCTTAATGTATTAAAAAACTAAAACAATATACAGTCTGACTATCACATTTTGGTAATATTTTTTTTTTACTTTTCAGACTGGTATGATCAACCTTATGAAGCAAGCACTTTTTATTCATCCTGTACCAAGTCATCTCGCGCAGGATTATGGCTTAACCAGTGGTAGCCAGCCTCATTTGATCTACAGACGGTCGTTGAATGACGTAATTGGCCAGGGTTGTGATGTTTCAGGTGTGATGTTCATTAGTGTATTGGAAAGGTACAAACTTGTAATGAAATAAGTGGTTTTCTTTTAATGAACGCGCGTGACACTATGTGAACAATTATATTCTTGTCGTAACTATAAATTCAACGGTACTTATGAGCTAAACAACTGAATTGCTTAAAACGGATGAAAAAGAGTTTTATTTCCTAGTGTAAAAGTTACGGAATGAAAACATAAATATAAGCCGGTATTTCCCCGAATCAGTTACAATTCGTTAAAATCCTGCTATTTTCAAATCAACTCTACCACTGACAAACAACATGAAAAATATTGTATTACTTCTCCCCTTTGATTAATAGACTAATACTAGACTGAAAAAGATCAATATCAAATATTTTAAACTTGTATTTTTCAGCTTTTGACTCTATTTTTGTTGTTTTTTTAAGCAGATCTTCATGAGCCCACTAAAAGTAGTCTAGAAACTAATAGGATAAAGCGATCACGTGACGAACGTTCAACATCTCACAAACATTTGGAGGTTGCCATGGTAGCGGATGACTTGGTTGTAGAGAAGTATGGCGAAGACAATCTGGATTTGCACTTACTCATGTTAGCTCACTTGGTAAAGAAACCTTGAATATCCTACCCTTAATTACGAGCCTGTTATGGTTGAATAGCGAATCAAGCTTCTTGTTGCAGTTTTCGGTGTCTTGCTTTTCAAAAGGAACACACACACGATTTCAGTTTAGGCCTCGGTCGAATTAGCACCTTTGTACTTGTCTGATTGGAAAGTGCAAATCGACAAACAAATATTGCAAATAGGCCTTTTGGCGGGAAGTCACGCGGTATAACGCGTAAGGGCAAACTTATTCGTATTCCCGCACTTGTGCTGACATCAAGAAACAAAGAAAAGTCAAGCAGTTGCTTTGTCTCGGATTCTGTCGTATTCATTCTCCCTCCAGCATGGCCAGTTTCGTTCGGTTTTGTCTCATTCTATACGCCTGCCCTTTTCAGCATGCTTGCGTTCACATGGTACAATATCCGGCATGCTGGGATGCAAGCTATGGGAGGTTGTGTGAGGCGCAGTGGCCTAATGGTTAGTGGACTGGACTCCGGATCTGACGGTCCGGGCTCGAACTCCGGCCGGGGCACTGCGTTGTGTTCTTGGGCAAGACACTTTACTCTCACAGTGCCTCTCACCGCCTTAGGCCTCGGTGGATAACACCCTCCTCGACCTGCAGAATTCTTCACATCCTACTCAGCCTCATTCAATAATTGCTAAATAACATTCTGTTGAAATCTCCAGGTTGACAGCATGTTCCATGACGAAAGTGTCGGAGAAAAGAAACTGACATTTGTAGTGGTGAAAATGTTTATCAAGAAAGACGGGGTAGGATTGAAATGTGTTTTTTAATTGCAATCACCATTTTTATTTAACAAATAAAGAAGCCTAAGCCATGTATTATACTGTCATAATACACGACGGGCATTTGAGAACACGAGGGAAATATAGAAAACACGAGCCGCAGACGAGTGTTTTCTACATTTCTCGAGTGTTCTCAAATGTCCGGACTGTTTTATGACAGTATAATACATGGCTTAGGCTTCTTCATTTGCTTTATGATATAGATTTTATACGCCGCGAGTAAAAACACCAAAACACGCACGATCGAAAAACTTAACCACTTTCATTTCCCTTCTTCTACTTTCATCTCGAACTTAGAAGCTTCTTCGACAATCTATGCAGCTTGACTCAGAATTTTGTCCGGAATTTCTTTATAAAAAATGTTCGCCGCCATCCCTTGCGAATTTTCACTAGAGTGAAGCTGAGCTGGCGAAAAACAATAAAACACGCTTTTTCTATGTTTTATACTCTGATAAAACATGGGTTTTTGACCAATCAGAGCGCCCGCAGAGTCCTATCTATATTATAATAAATAAATATAATATAATTAATAAATAAATAAATTATCTTCGGTTAGTGGCGATTGGTCGGTTGAGTGTTCTTGGTCGCCTTTCAGTTGGGTTACAACTCCTCTGCCAATAATCGTGAAAGACTGGATAAAGTAACAGACTGGGCAGTAATGAATATTCCACTCTCAGACAAAGATCCTGCACATGCGGACATCATTGTCTTACTGACAGGGTGAGTAACTGTCTTGTACAACAAGCTTTGTGAATTACTTGTACATTTTGCACACAATTGTTGACTGTTAAACCTTATGTGATTTAATACTTTATTCGTTTTAACTAAGGACATTCTTTTATCCATTAGCTCCTGTACGGTTATCCTGGGTATCTCGAGAATTTGAATCGGTGTGTTCTGGGTTGTGAAATCCAAGATGATCGGCATAATATAAGACGTCAGTTATATGACTTATTATTATAGGATATTTACGTCATCAGATTTTAATCGTCTCGTTTTCTTTGACAGGCAAAGCTTTGGAGGTAGGATTTTTGTCCTCATTTTTTATGATATAAATTACACAAGACGACGATTCACCACGTAAGAAGAACAAAAATGACGCGATTACATTGTCCATTGAAAAGGGACATTACGCCAAATCACCACCAACCATATCAGTATTGAAGCGACAGCTCTTGGGATTTCAGAAAATCTGTTTGTACATAAACCAGATAACAGCGCTTCGGTAGGGCTAGGAATAACGCCCCATTCAAGAAAGATTGCCCCGTGTAATAATATGTTAGGAATCGACAGACCTGGCAACTAGCCCTCGAAGCTTCAGTACGTCATAATCCCTTGGTTGACATTTTTAAACGTGCCCTCAAGAACCAAAAGGCCTAATACATAGTAGCTCATTAACTTTTGCTTTTGAATAGGTTTAGCCATGATGGGTTCTACTTGTGCTACCCATTTTGGAAGAACTGTTAACAATGACGTCGGTCTGGCGTCTGCCATAATCATCGCTCATGAAACAGCACACACGTGAGTTAAAAACATTCAAAAGGGAAATACTTAGATTAATTAACCTTTTGTTGGTTCTGTTCGAGATATTTTGGTAGACCTTTAAATGTCAGTTTGGTCTAACTTTTTAATCTAACACAGTGGTTAATTTTCTACTCACTTACTTATTTCCACTGGGCCTGAAAAAGTCAAGTTTAGTGTGGAACCTCCCTTTGGAGTCTGCAATGGGGACGTTAAACAGTCGATCCGAACTGATTTCAGAGCTAATTCGTCGAACGAAATGCTTAGTATTAGCTACGGCAGTTAGTTAGTAGAAGGGGAGTGCTTGTTAGAAAACTGTACTAGCTACTTAGATCTTTAACGGTATTCCATAGTAGAATATAGCCCTGTATTCTCGCCATGGAACTTAGCGGGCTTTATTTTCAATAAAACATGAGCAAAAACTATAGAAGCCCGGTACCCTGGATGTAGTTTATGTTGCATTGCGGTGACAATTGTCATGCTTTATTTCCGTTAGTATGGCTGCTAAAACAAATATTAATGAAATACGTTCAGGTGACTAGGGAGACAAAAATGTGGACGAACTATTGAGCAGCGAGTGCCAGGAATGCGAACAAGGAGGCCGCCCGCGCGCGTAAATTCGATGACTTTTTAGGCTTTTTTAATGCTATATTCTAAACCAGCTAGAAGATGGGTTTCCCAATGTCCTATAAGAAAATAATGCCCTTTTGAGGTCAAGCGGGCATTATTTTCTTATAGAACATGGATACCCATCTTCTAGTCGGTAAAGGGAACCAAGACTCCTGATGAAAACTTGGACAGGGTTTGGAAAACATAAAAAGTAATGATATCAACAACTGCTTAAATATACCAACTTACATGCTCCGAGAAAACAATTACATGTGATTATCAATAAAGGGCAAAATTACTGAGCGCTGATTGGTTGAGAGAGAGGGCATTTTTTCTTAATCGAGGGCATTTTTAGTAATCAAGAGAGGGCATGATTACCTGTTCATGATTGGCTAATATTAATCCGTTAATTGCCGTAGCGCTAAACAGGCTTCCCAGATAAAAATAGACTGCGCGCGTGATTTTCCTTCGTTTTAATTTTGCCCTTTATTGATAAACAAGTAATCCCATGAGACCTCGTACTATTAAGGATAAATTGCACTTGAGTTTTCAAAATTTTCCAAATTGCCCTCGTCGCTTCGCGACTCGGGCAATTTTGGAAAATTTTGAAAACTCTCGTGCAATTAATCCTTAATAGTACTTGGCCTCATGTGATTACCTATACTAATCGACCTTTTTATTTATCCATCGTGTAGATTTGGTCTTGGACACGATGGAGAAGGCGAGCGGTGTAACAATGGAGAATACATTATGTCCAGCGCTGTGAGTGACGGTGAAAATGCATTCAAATGGTCTCCTTGTAGCAGCAAACGTGTCCAAGAATTCCTCACGTACGTAAAGCGTGGTTCACACTAGCGACATAAGGCCGACATAACGACATAACGACAAGGTCACGCAAATGCAAAAAACACCTTGCACTTAAGCCTGGTTCACACTAGCGACATAAGGCCGACATAACGACAAGGTCACGCAAATGCAAAAAGACCTTGCACTTAAGCCTGGTTCACACTAGCGACATAAGGCCGACATAACGACATAACGACAAGGTCACGTAAATGCAAAAAAGACCTTGCACTTATGTTTTATGTCACCAGTGTGAACAACACAACATAATGACATAAAGCTACATGAACATAACTGAACCATTCTAACCATTTACTGTACATAACAGATAATCCTGCGATATATGTAGGTTGCCAATAGGGGGATTCATGCTGACGTCATTGTTTACCTTTTTTCTCATTAGCATACAGCTTGGCGTACAGGAGGCAACGTGTTAGATATGAATGGACTCCAAACAGTTAAAGACCTTGTGAAATTTAGTATATGGTTAAATTTTTAGCTTTTTCAGCGCGTGTAATATTCAGGGAGAAATTGTCTTTTAAAAACTCCAACATTTCTGGGTGGCAAAGCGCTAAATGAGCCCATACATTCTTTGTAATATTTTGAGTTTTTAAACCCACGTCAGACAAAAAGAATTCAATACATCGAGCTGAATGAAATTCATTGGCAGAGTTAATCGTGCTATGAACTTTCAATATTCAGAACTGATGTTTTTTGTAGCTCCATCAGAAACTCAATCGCTTATGCTAATGAGGCAAATATTGTAAACAAGGATTCCCCTATATTCGACCCAGCATTTCGACAATCTTTAGATCATCATGACTGAAAGGATCTGAAGAATATGTATTTTTAACGCTGATTTTCGAGTTCAAATGCTACTAAAGCAAAAAATGCATACATATTCGTTCAACAAAGTTCAAACTTCCGCATTTTGCTTATAGTGGTGATGGATCCTCGTGCTTGGATGACAATCCTCATGACTTCATTCACGAGCCAAGCATCTTCCATAACAAACTGCCAGGACAAATCATGAACGCTACATTTCAGTGTAGGTTACAATATGGCGCCGAATATTACCAGTGTCAACAGAGGAAAGTAAGTCAACTAAGTTTGCCAACGCTCAAAGCGAAATTTCTCTCCTGATGCTGTATACAGGAAGAAATGATTTCACTTCGCTTTCTCTTTGGCGGGAAGGTAATGAATACTCCCTCACCTCAGAATAGGTTTCCGTACCGCCGCAGCACGTTTCCCTTTCGCCAAAACAAGCGATGCCTGTCATCGAATTTTTTTTCCCGAAATGAAAGAAAAATTTTACGTCAATGACCAGATTCGAGCCCTGGACGTCTGACCACTGACATGCCTACACTACCAGGCTGATCTGCCAAAGTCTCGCAAAATTTAATTATAACAAATGACTTTCTTAATCTCTTTTACTTTACTATTGCCCCAGCCAACAAATAAAAGCTAACAGCAAGGAAAACAGTTAGAAAGTGACCAATTGAGCAATTTGAGAGTGTTTATTAGTCTATCACCAAATTATAACCAGTTTCTACCTAGTCCAGGCCTAAACTAGAGCAGATATTGCATCGTCCATTCCGAAAAGCTTGGTTACCCATTATGGCATCGACCGTTAAAAATGACATCGCTCGTTTACGAAAGGGAAATCAGTTAGTTTATCTAAGGATCACACCTAAATCATAAGAAGGATAGCCTACTTCAGAACTGAAGCCTGTACGTCGTAGCTTTCGCGTGGAGACATAAAAATAAAAAAATAAATTACGTACGAAACAAAGTCACTCCGTACACCTCTGCAAACTGAGCTCTCAACGGAGATTTCTTGCCTAAATATATTTTCTGACAAATAAATGAGCATGAAATGTGTGCGAGTATTACCATTGCCACAGGCCTTGTGGAGCTGGAAAGAGATTAAAGAGAATGCTGTAACTGCTATATTTAACAATTATTCCACGAGCGCGCGTTGGATATGAGATAATAGGGACTTTACGAAACCACGACGGCGACGTCAACGAGGACGTCGCCAAACAAAAGATTTAATGAGCAGAACAATAGTCCTGCGTTATCCATCTTTTTTCATTTCTTTGTCGTCCTCTGCATAACAACGACGTGAAATGACTAAATTCTGAGTTGTGTTGAGAACGTGAACACAAATAAGCCTGAAAAATCCAAGTAGAAATTAGCGCTGATACTGATAATTACACTAAACAAATTCTGATAGTTGCGAGATTCTTACGTAAAATTTAAATGCATTTTTTGTGGACGTTGTCGTTGGCGTCGCCGTCGTGGTTTCGTAAGTCCATGGTAGATAGCCAACGACGCGCCGAGTTGGCTATAACCATCTCATATCCAACAAGCACGAGTGGAATAATTGTTTTGTTAAAAACGCCCCAAAAATATTGTACAAACATTGTAAAACTGCATTCTTTTACGCGTACCTTTTTGGTAGGTCAGTGGTATATGAGCTCATACCATTGCCCCTCAACCAATCAAAACTCAGGAAATGCAATATACCATAGCTAGTTTTTAATAAAAGCGGGTATCAAAACGGCCTTATGATAGAGATGAAAAAGGGTGCTTAAGCGGATTAAGCGGCTTGCCTATATTTTTTTTCCATTAGGCTAACTGTGGCACTTTGTACTGTACCAAGGATGGCTATTTATGTATAACCAAAAGAGCTCCGCCGGTTGAGGGCACAAGATGCGGCGATCGTCACGTGAGTATAGAAAGATTGGCTAAGCCAGGTCTGTCTATATCGAGTAATGTACATCCCTTCAAGACTTTTGAAAATTAATTTTAATTATATGTATATATTGTCTATTATTTGTTTATTAAGTTCTTATTTTAAATTCAGAGGCCCGAAAAGAGTGATTAATGACAAAGTATGTGGGTATTGGTGTAATCAACACCATTCCAACGTCACCCTGCCCTATTTTCCAACTGATTATGAGGAGGGGAACAGCCAGATGAGTTCCCACAATGTTGTTTCGGGGGAAAACAGGCAATCTAACTTGACCACGCATATCATATAATTGCGATGTTGATTTTATTCTCTAATTCTTCGATACTTCAATTCAGTTCTTCAATTATTCGATCTAGGGAAAATACACACAGCAATTGCACTCGACAGACGATTGTTACAAATTCGGAACTGAAAATGACAGGAAAATTGTATAAATTACAACAGCTCGAACACTCACTTCTTTGGCGATATCCAGTAGTTAGATTGTTTACAGGTCAGCGAACGAACGAACAGTTAGCCCTTCGAGCCCAGTTAGCCCTTCGTCGGAGCGAATCCGAGTCAATCACGAAAATGAATTAATTGTTCATTGAGTAACGAAACAAATATCTGAGCCCGCAGTTTGTAACCCTGAAGTTGCTTAGCAACGCGATTTATACTCATTTTGTCATGCAGCCGTAACAATTGTGCTGTAGTAAATTTTTTGATTGAAAATAAAGACTGTGGAATCTTTGAAGTGGCTCAAGAAAGATCTGTCTAGCCTGCCATCGAGCTCCTTTGCAGAGAGCTTAGGTTTTCCCACTAATGTAACTTTTTTCCTCGACTATTGCTACAATAATCATTGAGCTTCTCTACTTTGAAGTGGTGCATAAAAGGTGAATGCGTGGACGATGGCTCTCCGATGATTGACGGAGGTTGGAGTGATTGGCAGGACACACAGACATGCACGCAGACATGCGGTGGAGGCGTGACATGGAAAACAAGAACATGCACCAACCCTGTGTAAGAATTATCTTGCAGCCTTAACTAAATTGTTCGAAATAGTTAGTTATTCCTTGCATGGATCACCAACGTTTCCTGTCCAATTGTGAAGATCTAGTTCTTTTAAAGACATCTACAAATGGTTAGACGTTCCAGTCTTCTCGGACAAGGACTATAATAATAGGGCACGGAGTTCCCGATGTTGCGGTCTGGCCTTGGTTGAGTGTTCTCTATTTCATGGGTTGGTGCTTTAATAAGGGTTTACAAGCCTGTTTGCGCCTTTCTCCCTTGGACTGATCTGCCCAGAAAATGCTTCAAGTAAAGTAAAGTAAAGTTAATAGTTAATTATTGGTCTGGATTCACAATAATACAATTTGGAAAAGCAGTATAGGCTATTGTGCTAAAACTATAGATTCAGTAACGCGTTAAGTTCTTTTTGATAACTCGTCAGTTTTACTTGCATTTTAACTGAGTATCTTTGTGTATCCGTCATCCAAACGCCACGACACAGGCCACAAAATGGTGGAAAGTACTGCGAGGGATCAGAGAAAGGATTGTGGAAAATGTGCAACACACAGGTAATGACGGAACGGACAATTAATCCTTATATAAAACTTTGCTTTCAACGTTAAATAAACATATTTTGCGCTCCGCAAAATCGTCTTGTGTGATGTTCTTCCCTGAGCGCTATTTTGTGTGGAAAACAAACATTCGTGTTCTTTTCCTTCAGCCTTGCCCTGCAGGTTCCAAAGACTATCGTCTCCTCCAGTGCGAGGCATTCGACCCGAAGTCCGTAGTGAAGTGGGGATCAGGTAATGATTTATATGACGTCATCAAAACCTTACATCACTTACTCAGCGGATATAGATGAAAGTGAGAAATGACCATCGCAGTGAATTTGCAATTTAAGCAATGGAATAAAGAAGGCTGCAAAAATTCAGGGCTTAAACGGGATTCGAACCCTGACCTTGACGATACCAGTGGGATGCTCTACCAACTGATTACAAACTGAACTATGAAGCAACACATTGGGAGCGAGGACATTTTTGTGATGAAGGCCTTGTCTTATTCGAGAAGACTAGAAAGTCTAATCATTTACAGTGATGCCATAACAAAGGCAGCACTTTCTCCTCATCTATGTTCAGACCCTGAGATTTGGTCCGGCTGAGGTTCGAACCCGCGACCTCCCGCTCGGTAGACCGGCGTTCTTCGAACTGAGCTAACCGGGGTGCAAAATATTAAGTAAATTGATCAAAATACATGGCTCTTATTTTCGAGATTTTGGCAATTTGTGTTTCTCTAATGTCACAAACTCAAAAATTTACACTCCATTTGTTCCGGCAAAGAGAGCAATTAATTAAAAACTAAACTAATTAAAAACTGATATGATTTTCAGAATTCTGCATCCTTCGTATTACGTGTAGTTTTTGGATTACGGAGCTATAAGTTTTTTAAAATTGCCAATAACCGTTCGCGTATGAGACTCGGCTTTCACTGAGATTTCTGCACCTTGTTCTATTTCACATCCCTGACATGTACATTGCAATATATCTGGTTTTGCGTTAAAAATAAGCCCCCGGAAGAAGCAACGCTGTTTTCGTCACTGCAGACTCGCTACACCTTATTTAGACTGGCTGTAGCTGATACCACTAGATCAGGGGTGGATCTAGGGGGAGGGAGCAGGGGGTGCGTACCCTTCCCTGAGATCAATTACGTCGTTTCTTAGTGGTGCACCACCTCCTAAGAGAAATCCTGGAATTCGCCCCTGTAGATTAAGATTCAAATATTCCATAACGGCTTTTCTCCCATAATATACATGCCGAAAAGTTTGCAGTAATCTCCTGCACATCTGGACTTGTAGTTCTTTCTGTCAAAAAAAGTTCGTGTCACGTGAAGTTGACCATACATAAATCACAGAAGAATGAGTGTTGTGCGTTGGAGCTTCACGGTAGTGTTGATAGTAGAGCACGTATTTAGAAATAGACTGTAAATAAATGTACCTCCTTGTCTCTCAAAATTATATAATTGAAACGTGCTTGTTTCAGCGCTGTTCAGTTATTCCCCAGCTTACGGCTCGTAATGAACAAAAAATAAGAATTTCTCCCATAATTGTTTTGATTTCTAGATCCTTGCATGCTATCGTGTCTCCGAGGAAGCTTAGTCAAGCCTCGAGGCCGAGTTAAGGATGGTACTCGATGCAGCAGCAACCCTATGGTTAAAGATGTCTGCATTGAAGGAGTTTGTAAGGTTAGCTTTTCTATGTTTGTAGACGTATCGAGGGATTTAACGGAAAACAAGGAACGGGGATTGATTTGAGTCCAAACAACATTCAATATATATAGCCAAAAACAAAAGTTCCAAGCGAAAGACTAGCAGGAAAAGTAGTAGCGACGTCAGTGAGAAATTTTTCCCTTCTCTATACGAGAAAAAGTCAAGAAACGAACCGACTGAAGAAGACGAGGATTCAATATGGCGGAAGTTTGAAGTTACCGGTTGGATCAGATTCTCGGTCAGCACTCAATAATCATGAGACAAGTTCGTTGGACCAAAAATTGCTTTACTTAGAAGCCTACAGTAGAAGAAGATATTCTGAGAGCAGATTGAAAGTTCTTTTCTCCGCAGAATTCGTTCGAAAAATGAGTTAAATTTCAATTTCTTAACTTTAATTGCATCTACTGCCAAGAGAACGATTCTCAGTACTCTTCATACTTTTTGTAATTTTACTCAGAAGTCATTTCAACTAGAGTTCTCTTTGGCAAAGCCCCCTTTAAAACCGATCCAACAATACGATAATTAGATTGTACCCTTCTCTAATCGATTCTCTAAATATTATCTGTACAATGTAAGTGCCGTGTTGTTGTTAAAACTTAATTTGTATTTGCAATAAACACTAATAATAAATAACAAATTGCGCGAAATTGTTGCGCGCCCAATTATTCAGGAGTAACCAGAATCGATTTACCAAGTTTGCCTTTGTATGAGAACTTGTGACTTTTGTCTTTACCGGAGCTACGGTGTTCCTATGGTGTTCTATGTTGTTTCAAGTCTTTTTTGCCATGTTCGATAAGCATCGTCACTGGTGGGTGAATAGATTTGGTTTATTGCACCTGTGCTTATCAGCTGCCTTCAGACTCTGTTCCGTTAATTATGCCCCGATAATATAACAAGCCGAGTTGTAAATATATCAATAAGGGAATAACATGACTTTTTGAGGCAATATTGTTTATTTGCGCTCGCGTATGACACAATATTATATTCCCGATATAAGTCATTTTATTATCGTTATTATCAATACACAAGGCCAAATAACATCCTGATAACTAACAAATTTAGTAAAGTTTTCAGGAATACAAGTAAGAACTTACTTGCAAACAAGCCTAAATCGACTAATTTCAGCTGGTTTCTCATCATGCCTGATAATTATTTTTATAGCCATGCTTTGGTTTTTGTTTTGCGCTTTAATTACTCTACGTTTAACACAATTTTGGCACTTTTATAAAAAAGAAAACGGCTTGCGTAGTTAACAAGTTAAGGTATCGAGTAACTATTTCAAATTAACCTTATAATGAAGTCATTATTCCATAACTTGGCTCTCAAATGTAGTTTTACCGCAGATACTTCACTATTAATTTAGACCGTCCGATTTTCCGACAAACGGCATCATTTCAGTGTTTGCCCCCTGGCAGACAACGTGGCTAATTTACATTAAAATATGAAAACCAACATGCGGCTATCGTGAATATGACCTATTTTGTTGTTTTGTTTACATTTCCAGTCCGTTGGTTGTGATGGCAAATTGGACTCTGGAGTCATGTATGACCGCTGTGCAGTGTGTGGGGGCGACAGCTCCACGTGTAACCCTGTCAGTGGAGAGTATACAGCCAACTGGCGTAAATGGGGTAAAGTCAGAAGAAATTAAATTCCCTTTCTCAAATATGTCACTTGTAAGCATTTTTATAGTAAAGTTCTAACAAGCACTTTCTTCCCCTCGGTGAAAATCGAGGATGTCGGTTGCTCACTGTGGTACCATTTCGTGCGCACATCCAAAGATCAAAAATTGTTTGAAGCTAATTTCTCTACTAATTAAAGAAAAGCTCTACCACACAACAAATAGAAAGACTTCTACTTCTACTTTGTTCTCGTATTAAGTGACAAGAGCTCTTAAAACGTCTAACGGGGTACTTTACTGTGACGTTTCAATCTATCCTTCTTTCGTGCTCTCGGTCACTTTAATTCTTTGACTCTTTGTGTGCGTTATGTCACGAGAAAGCATGGGTCAAGGCCTTTTGACTGTTTTAAGCAAATAATGCTTCCATTCAACAACTAATTTTTCGTCTTACTTTACTGGATTCCAGGGCCAAATGCACCGGGCGAAATCGTTACGATCCCAGTTGGCTCAACCAGTATTGTTGCCAAGATGAAAGTGAAAAACGAAAACATGTTAGGTAAAGTTGCATATTAAAGAAATTTGCGCAGGCTATTTAAAAGCTTCCTAATGAAAATGGAGCTCTTTGATTTTTACTATTATTACTTGAAAATCAAATGGAAAAACACTATGAAATCGGCTGTATATTGGTGATGTTCAGTATTTTTTCCCATTCCTCTTTCTAATAATGGTTAAGTGGGGAAATACAGGAATGAACAGCGATATATAATTTAGATTTATTGCTTATTTGTTTGTAGAATCTGAAAAAGTTACACGGACGTGCAAAGTTTACTTCATCATTTCATGGTTCGAGTTTTTCACAGAGCAAATCGTGAATGTCCAATGATCCAATTATCTCAGTTCTAAAATGCTTTGAGAACTCATTGTGCAAGGCGTCACACCCAGAATTAGAATGCTCCACTGAGTGAATTTTTTTCCTGGATGTTTGCTCAGGTGTAAAAAATGAGAAGAATCAATGGGTTTATAGAGTGGGATACACATGGAGTACCGTGGTCAAAGCTGCTGGGACGAAAGTAGCTTATGATCACGAACACGTCTTCTGGAAAGACAAAGTTGATATTCCTGGGCCCACCAAGCAAGAACTTAAACTCATGGTAGGTTTTGTCACCGTAGAGCTGCTAAATAATATATCTGCGTGTTTTTATTTTTTTAAAGTGATGAGTGCCGATTATATTTCGTTCTAGCTGTTTATTTTTATTCTATTCTCTAGTATGTACATAGCAAAGGAAACAACCCCGGAGTAGAATACCACTTCTTGTCGCCCCAGAAAATTGAAATAACCCCGGATCAGGTCGAATGGAGGGTCGGGAACTGGGACGTGTGTGCTGAAGACTGCGCTGGAGGTAAATAAACCAAATATCATGACCAAACAACTTTTTCATAATTTGTACAGTATTAGGTAAAACGGGCGGAGGAAAGCAGGGAAATTTCAGTCTCTGAACACTTTTTCCTAGTGTTTTGCCTGGACTGATGTATTGGTCTAAATAACAAGTAGAGAAAAGAAATACCAGAACTTAAAAAAGACACAATTGCGGCCAGATAGTAGTGACTAGTTTGAGACACATGCGCGCGTGCAAAGTACGAGAATGTCAACGAAGTGCGAGACAGTAAAGAAGTGTCAGATAAAAATGTGCTAGAGGTTCTAGAGAGAAAATTGAAGAATGAATTAACGTGAAGTGCAAGACTATAGCGAAATTGTGCGAGACACAAACGCGCGTAACTCTGAAGTGCGTACAAGAAAGTGAAGTCCGAGAAACAACAAGCTCGAGGTGTAAAGCCCAAGGCACAAAATTAAACTCTCGGGGAGAAAGAAAGATGCTCTCTACTGTGAGGATCACGTAAAATAATACCCTTGTTGCACTGACTGACAGCAAAGAAAACAGGTGCTCGCCAAACATAGAAACATTGCGTAAATTATTTTAACAGCGTATTTAATTAAAAGAATATGCCATTTCCGAGATGCTGTTTTCCTCTGTTTCAAGACGAGTCGTGGTGCACAATCTTCCATATGGAAATGAGTTTTACTCGCATGTCTTTTGTCGTGAAAATCAAACTCATTTCCATATGAAAGGTTGTGCACCAAGACTCGTTTTCAAACAGAGGTAGAAGGCAACGCGGAAATGGGTTATTACTGTAGTCACAATGACAGACACAAGTCTGGAAAAGGGGTTATGCTTAAAGAACCTACGCCATCGTTCGTGCCTAAATTAATCTTATTTTCTTAGCCTAAATTTCGTCATTTTCAATCCGTTTCAATTTTCTCCATCCTCAACCATCCTTGTCCCCTTTTTTGTTTAGAATCACCCCGTTGGTGGTTTTCTTCCTTAGCAAACTATTATTTTTAGGTTTCCTAAATTTTTACGGTAATTTAGGTTCTCGAAGAAATAACACAAAATATCGTGACGTAGCTACTTTAATCGAATTTTCAATGCACCTTATTAGGTTACCAGATGCGACTTGTTGAGTGTGTACGTAAAGATGACGGAAGTTACGTCAATGATGGAATGTGTCTCAAGACCAAACCCAAGCCACAGAAGAAGCAGGCCTGCAACGTGCAGCCATGTCCAGCCGAGTAAGGACTGGAACAACCTCGTTCCCAGGGAAAAAACCCTGGGAACGAGGTTGGGACTGGAACCGTATAAGTAATACGTCACCAAGCGTCTGTTATTGTTTTTGAATGAAAGTCGCATAGCCCCTGTAATCCTCTCAGGTTTTCTTTTGTAAATTGTCACCTTGACCTTTTTCTATGCGGAAAATGTAATGCTGGATGCTTTGGGTAGATAAAATGCCGTCTTGGGTACGGGAACGCCAGTTAATACATTCGGAAAAGATATCTTAAAAGGATTCGTTCCCTGAAAGTTTATAATCTGTCACTTACGTATTCGGAAAAATCCGAACGCAAATATCTCTATAATAGCTATACAGGCCCTAAGCGATATGGATAAACAGAACAACAACATCGGTGTTTCTGAGTTCCGACTACAATGCGTCAATTAGTCAATCAGATAGGGAGTAAACGCGGGCTTCTTGGCAGTTTTTTTAACTTAATAAGAAGAAAACGCTAATACAACTTTGCTTTCTTTGCAGATGGTACGAGTCTGGTTGGCGGCCATGTTCAAGGACCTGTGGCAAGGGGATTCAGCTGAGAACGATTGTGTGCAGGAAAAAGATGAGTCAGAGTCATTATGAGACGGTCGAGGATTCGTCTTGTCCAAAACCCAAACCAAATGGAATCGTGCAGCAAGAATGCAACAAGATCGCTTGCCCAGCTGAATGGAAACATTTAGCATGGAGTGAGGTACGTGGCTGGCAGCAGTCAACATTTCGGTTAACAATCTTAAAACTTCACCCTTCACTCTTAAACCAATAACACAACGTGTTAGATCATAATACCCCGAAGTCACTCTTTTGACGTCGTTGTACGCGACTTGTTCAGGTTATCGAGATGTCAGTTACTTACTAGCTATAGATAACTTCGTTTTGGAACGTAGGGCAAGCGAAATCACAGTGAACAGCTATCCACTGGACAATTATTTATCCAGTGGATAGTCAGTTGGGGTTCGAGGAGGGTGGGGGGGGCCGGGGGCGGGGACGGGGGCGGGGTTGGGTATTTATCCAGAACAAGCACAAGTGCATGCATAAGCATACGTGTATTTGATGAAAGAACGCATTAATTCTTGTTATGCTGTCCACACTATGATCAAACAAAGGCATACTCAGTATTGTACTGTACTGCTCATGCCCAGTGAAAACCTGCCTTAAAACAAGCTACGAAAACCGGGATAACCTCCGGCGGTATGGGCCACTTTGCCCTACGCAAAATACTTCCTTTCAATATTTTTTTACCGATGGCATCTTCTTTCAGTGCTCAAAGTCGTGCGGAGGTGGCACGATGACTCGTGCTCTGAAGTGCATGAAACTGAACGCGCAGGGATTGCTGGTCTCTGTCTCAGACCTCCGCTGTGTCCACGCAGTCAAACCTACAACAGAGGAAAAATGCAACACGGACGTTACCTGCCCAAGTGAGTGGCTAACAATTTTTTTTTAATTAAACATATTTATTTAAAGAAGTTCGCCCCTGAAGAGCATGCACTTTGCTCATCTAGGGGGGCTCACTTCTAAATAATTTTACAATAATAAAGAAAGCATAAGGGTAAGACAATTACGAAGATGCTGAAATGAGGCCAAAAGTGTTAATCGCCATTCTTGAAACGCTTACTTTCGATAATAAATTTTTGCACTTGAAAAAACAATTCCTTGTTCTGATCTAATGTCAAAAGAGATGAACCATTTAAAAAACTATTCAATAACGTTGAATCGGAAACATTTGACCACCTTTCGGCAAAGAAGAGTCGCAGCACAGGTGATCATGCCCAGGTGAGATCTTAAGGCAGCAGAAAACAGGCATTTCATAAAGTTATATTCTTTACACCACAATGTACGAGTGATCTAGCAAAGAGTTGAAAGGGTTTCACTTTGTTGTACCCATACCAAACATTACCTTGCAATGGGATGCTAATTGCGAATTGGTACTTATGGTATGATATGACATGACACGAAGCGACAATGACATGGCACGGCCTTGGCGTGGGATGACATGACATGACATGGCACAATATTAAACGACAGCTCATCTCATGAAAAGAAATAATACGCATAACATGATGTGACATGTGACAAAATAATCATAGCTTGACATGACAGAGCATGACGTGAATTGACGTGACATTACTTGACTTGACGTGACGCGACAATAAAAATAACAAAAAAGAGAAAGCGTCGTTTTGAACAGCCTTAACAACAATGTCATTATCATTCTTATCGTGAAACAGATTCTATAACAGGCCCGGATGGTAGACGATACGTACCACTGGGATGCTTCAGAGATTCGCAAACATTTCGTGCACTACCAGATTTAGCAGGAAGCGAGCGCGGAAAAATTGACTGGAAGAACATGGATAAAACCGTCCAAGAGTGCGCTCATAAAGTGGTTATGAAAAATGCTACTTTTAAGGTGACCACTTCATTCATTCGTTATTACTGTTGCATGTTAATCGGGGAGACGCGTTGGATGGTGGTTAGCAGCTATCAACTGCGCACGGCAACCCAGCAATGGTCATTCTGAAATGGCCGACGTTAAAGGAGCGCAGACGTAAATCTGTTTTAAAGCTCACTGTCCCCAGTATTTTAAATAGTATTTTAAACGCAATAATACAATTCATGTGCGCGCTACTAAACAAAGCAATCTTTTACATCCGCCTGCTGTAAGGACCGAGATCGCGAAAAGATCTTTCTATTATTATGGTTGCACTCTTTTTAACGAACTATCTTAAATGAGTTTTATATTTTTTTTAACTTCTACATCTTCTATTTGAACATATATTTTTATCAGTACCAGTGTAATGTGTGTTTGTATATTGTTGTCTTTGCATATTGTTGAACTCAGGGCTCCCATTGATAACTGAAGGGGCTACCCTGAGCGATATAAATCAAAAAAGGTTTATCTCTCTTTCTCCCTCTCTATCAGCGCGCTAGACACCGCGGAAAAACGCATCACGCAGGTGCATGACGTCACGATTGCTCGAGGTGGCATCGTCAGCATGCAAGGGAAGCCACAGGCCATCCATAACATGATTTTAGCCTAAACATGCGAACTTACGATGCTTATAGCAAAACATTGGAAGCAAAATTTGGAAGGTGGAGATTGTGAGGAAATAGAAATTAAAAAAGGTGTTCCATCTGCATTCAAATACAGGTTTTCCAAATTTCGCTACTCCAGGTCAAACTCCGACTCAAATTTGGGAACGCAAGCGAAATGTCGAAACATGCGCCGGTTTGCTGGCGAGCGTTTTTTCCCAGCCAAATGGAAAGTCTGGAATTGTATTAAAAAGTGCACATTTTAATTTATATTTTTACTTTCTGCAGGTATTTGGAATACAGTATTACGGAGAATGTTGGACGGGTCCTGATGGAGAAATGACTTACAGTGAGTATGGAGCATCGGCGAACTGTTGGAAAGGCGTGGGTGGGAAGCGAACTAATTTCGTGTACGAGTTTGTGGACGATAAGGTACGTTGTATCATGTGATTTAAAAGTTACGATTTTAAGCGATTTTTCATTCAAATATCGCAGGTTACGCTCTTTTCTCTGCTACTGTTGGTAAAATGTTACTAGTGTTCTTATGTAAATTAAGCAATTTGAATGGCTAAACTGTCATTGATAACAATTAGACAAAAAGCCAGAGTTTGCTGTGAGCGAATCCTCAACGAGGCGCAGCCGAGCCCGAACTAAACGAGGACGAGTGGTGTAACTGTTTTAGCAGAAACTCTTTAGGACTACATTCCAAAAGCTTCCCATTTGTGTACTTTTAAGCCAAAAATCAAGAAAAATCGTGCCTTCCAAGTGACCAGAGAAGAAGCCCGATGAAGATGCTATCACGATGAAGATGCTCGGAAGAAAATTTAGTGGTGAAAATGGACAGTAGAGTGTTCCGTGGAGCAACAATCGGCCGATAGTTGCCCAGAAATCGAGAGCGAATAACTACAAAATCTCATTTATATATATTCTCCCAAGTCAGTTTAGAGAAAGTTTTAAAAATGTCTAAACAATAGCCTCCATTTGGCTCGGAAATATGCTCGGATATTTGTCCGCGGACATTATCTGTTCCGAGATATCTGCAATCTTTTTATTTCTACACAAGACATACATCAGTATAATACCCGATCAGCATCTTCTGGTAACTACTATATTAATTATTCTAGGCTTAATCATCATAAAAACTCTTTTTCTATCGTTGGGGCTAAAATTTGGAACAGTATTCCCGAAAGCTATCGAAGTCTGCCAAAGCACATATTCAAAAAGAAAATTCAAGCATTACTATTTGTAACTCTAGGAAGTCTGGATAGTTATGCTGACACTAGCACTCTTATTTATGAAATAAAAAAGTTGTCTTAATTATAATTCAAACATAATATATTAATTTACTATTTATCACCTTTTTCCTCTTTCGTCAAATAATGTATGTAAAATCGAGTAATTCGGGTAATTCGTGTTTTACGAAAATTGAGTAATTCGTGTTTTAGTAATTTGTGTTGTATGTCCTTAACACCGCCTGCCTAGATTAGCTCGCTATTTGCAGGCGGTGCTTACTGATTGTAAAAAGATTTTCTTGCAAACTAAATAAACTTACAAACTTACAAACTAGGCGAACAGTTTTCCGAGAGCGAAACTCTTTACTAGGGATGAAAACTTAACGTGCGAACATAAATTCCAAAATTCAAAACCCGAGGAATATCGCTTGGGGCATATTTAACAATTATTACAGGAGCGCGAAAAAATGTTTGATGGCTGATTATGCTGGATACTCAAAGATAATTCACATGGAGCCATATTTTTGCCAAGAGAATCAATTCCCGATAACTCATAAATGTATCGATTTTGTATGGTTGCAAATGCAAACGCCTCGCACATGTCACAAAGAGCACACATAGGCTTAGCCGGACAAAATTTGATCCACTGCGATGACTAATTAGTCTTTCCGTTCTGTTTTCTTCCAGAATCCTTAGTCAAGCACTTTCCAAACGGCGAATGGCAGCTTAATTAAGAAAAACCGAAGGCAATAAAAGCGAGCACTTTGTAGTTTCCCTTGTTTTAGCTCCATTGGAACATAAAAAAGAAATAAAAGTTGTTGAGTTATCTAGAATGAATTGTGTTCTGTCGAATACTCAAGCTGCAAGATTGCAGAAAATAAATTAACGCTTACATACATACTTTATTTTCATTTCACTGAATAACTGTAAAGCTCGGTGTCTAATATCTCGTTCTATAAGACCCACAGGACGAAATCGCAAACGTAAACTTTCCCGTAAACGTAAATTTGGAGTGTAAGCTATAGGGCGGTGCTAAAGGCACTTGTAAAATTCATTAATAATTCATAAGGAGTAGATCCAATGCAAAGGTACTATTTAGGTCACATGAATGCTTTGTAAACCCCAATACAAATCAAGAGTAGAATTAACTTTTGATAAAAACTCCTGCTCATCTAATTAGTATTTATTAACTTTTGATACAGATCTTTACTGATTAAAATGCAAAGCACAATGGAATCGAATAACAATACTTTGCATTCAATTTATTGTTTTCATTTCACAAGTACGATAAAATATTCGCGTCCGATCTGTATGGGCTTTACAATTGCTCGCCTATCGGCTCGCAATTGTAAATGCCCATACAGATCTCCCGCTCATATTTTATCTACTACTTAAAGCTTCACAAAGTAAAAGCACTCTATTCTGTAAAGCACCGTATAGATGCCTTTTACACTCGAGCATTTCAATTGCCGTAAAGTTTCTTTAAATAATGTTGAAGGGCTACCAAAAAAATCACAGTCCTCTTAGAAGGGGTCAAATTGACCGCACATGAGACTCTATTTGACTGGGATCGATGTCGTCATTGATAAAAGTTCACCAAAATTCGTAATTCTTTCAAATACAACTGCCTAAGTCTCTTCATAACTGTCACAGCGCTAGCGGCCAAGTTTAAGTTCAAATAGGCGATTTGTTTAGTCACACATCATCAATTCTGATTGGTTATTAGGCTGTTAACTGTTCCTTTATTTATTGAGCGACCCTCAAATCATTGGCATTTAATTTGTTTTGCCCGGTTTTGCATTGCACCTTCCCAACCAATCGAAAGTGAAACTCGCGGTTCACGCCAGCTAAGTGCGATATCTAGTTTTGATTCGCTGGCTGCATTACCTTAGCTTTGTGATTGCCCGGAGTAATTACTTTAATTTGGCTTTGGATTGAACACTCTCGATCGAGAATCGACTTTTATTCTTTATTTGATGGAATGGACTACGTGGCGACCAGAATTCACTGCGCGACGACCAGAATGTACTGCGCAGCGACCAGAATGCATAGGGCTCATCGGCCTTCAGGATTCAGGATCTTCAGTCGTCATATTTTCGCGAGTGGTTTTTCAAGTCGTTTAGCGAGCGACAACCGAAAATCTCGTGAGTGAGAATCTTTGAACCGGGAATGTCATGACCGCAAACAGATTGATAAACTCAAGTTTAATACTCGAAAAGTCTGAAAGTCACTCGCCTGCTGCTCGTGATTTGCAAACTTTTCTCGTGTTATCCCAAACATCCCGCGTGGGTTATTACCCCTATAAACCCATAGAAAGTGTGGTCTATTGATTAAATATACCTGAAAGTGCGTTTTCCCACAGTTTAGCGGTTTCATGAATACTAGTGCAGTAGCTGCCATGCGCTTCTCGCACATCAAACAACTTAAATCGTAAATATTTTGAGGAAACGAAAATAGGACATAGATTGATAACTCAAATTTCCCGTTAACAGTGTATTTTCTGATGCTTTTGTTACTTCTTACTGCGTAACATTCTCTTACTTCGGCGGCCGCGGTGCGGCTTTGAGAACTTTTTAATTATTTGCACTGAAATTCTACAAGCATTATAAACTTAAAGTGCACCTAACACCAAAATTGTTTTTCGCTAAAATAATAAAGCGTAATTTGTGGAGAAATTTGCCGCAAAAATTTTTGGGTTTGGATAAATCCTCCATCTTCTATGGCCCGTAGAAACCGAGTTTCGCGTGCGTTCCGACCGCGCATGAGGAATCTGGGGAGACATAATCAGTGACGTTAAATCGAGAACGAAGGCTTCAGCTGTCCCAGTCAGGTCTTCTAATTTTCTCGTGTGTCGAAGACTTTTGTTGCATATTTGTTTACCATGGGACGCCACAGTCTAAAGATTTCGATTTATACTTACAATGGCTTCTACTTCATTGGACTCTGAAATGAACTTTGACTCAGAAGACTCTGAAATATTTTTATATCGCTGAAGTAGAAACCGAAGAGAATAAAGGTGGATTTCCACTGTCGCGTATTTTTTTACGTGCGTTTACGTGCGTAAAAAAATTTAGAGACAATGTATGAACGACTAGCGTAAACGTGTACACACGTTTTCCATATTAAGTCACGCTTATCAACATCGCTAACTTCAAGCGATTGACGATCAAGCTGATTTGTACGCTCACGACCCTCTGGCCGATTCAGAATGGACAGCGAAATACCAAAAGGCTGACAAAGAACTCGAGCAAACATGAAGGACAGACTCTACAGGCTATGTACAAGTCAAAGAGTGGTGTAAAGAACAGCGTGTGTTTACTATTGCTTCGTGCCTTCTTCGATCTTGCATGTAAAACACTGACATACAAGTCCCTTCACTTTCTCAAATTATTTTAAGTTCGTGCGTTCATTTTAGATCAAAATTATCATTCTTCCACATATAACGCCTCAAAAAAGGAAATGAATAAGGAATATTTAGGATTTGGACTTTCGGAATAAAGAATAATACAGTTTCTGTAAGAAGATTAATGAATAATAAACGCGTGTGACTATTAAAGAAAATAATTGAGTTGAGCTGAAAGCACGCTTAAGTTATCTTTCTTTTCACTCTCTCAGCATTGTGTCGATCGCTCTTTTCTTTATAGTAGCTTCCAAGAACAGTCCCGCGTGCACCATAAGTCGATGGTGTACAGCTAAAAGCATGAACCAATTGTCAATTTGAGCTAAATATTTATTTTTAAATTGCTAAAACCCAAGATGGTGGGCTGAATATATGATAAGGCAATTTCTCTTTTACTACATTACTCAGGGCCGCCGACCAGGGAAGGGGATGGGGAAGGCAACAATTATTTGGGTAAAATTATTACATTCACCCAATTCAAATAATAAATAATTCACTCTGGGAAACTGGGAAGCACAGTTACCCATTCTGGGAACATTTGTTTTAATTTTTTTCCGGGAAGCATGCGCTCGGAAGCACCTAGATGGCTTCCACCTGCAACGCGCACTTGCATTAGCCCCCCTTTCTTTTATAAGAGAATTAACTTTTACTGACTTAAAGTTTGGCCAAGATAAACATGATGGTTATTATACCCAAATTATGACAAGAATAAAAATGATAGTTATTATACCCAAATTATGGAAAATAACCATTGTGGTTATTATACCCAAATTATAGAAAATAACCATTGTGGTTATTATACCAAAATTATGGCAAAGATAACCATGATGGTTATTATACCAAAATTATGGCCAGGATAACCATGATGGTTATTATACCCAAATTATAGCCAAGATAACCATGATGGTTATTGTACCCAAATTATGGCCAAGATACCCAAGATGATTATTATACCCAAATTATGGTCAAGATACCCATGATGGTTATTATTCCCAAATTATGGCCAAGATAACCATGATGGTTATTGTACCCAAATTATGGCCAAGATAACCATGATGGTTATTGTACCCAAATTATGGCCAAGATAACCATGATGGTTATTATACCCAAATTATAGCCAAGATACCCATGATGGTTATTATACCCAAATTATGGCCAAGATAACAATGATGGTTATTATACCAAAATTATACCCAGGATAACCATGATGGTTATTATACCCAAATTATAGCCAGGATAACCATGATGGTTACTATACCCAAATTATAGCCAAGATAACCATGATGGTCATTATACACAAATTATGGCCAGGATAACCATGATGGTTATTATACCCAAATAATGGCCAAGATACCCATGATGGTTATTATACCCAAATTATGGCCAAGATACCCATGATGGTTATTATACCCAAATTATGGCCAAGATACCCATGATGGTTATTGTACCCAAATTATGGTCAAGATACCCATGATGGTTATTATACCCAAATTATGGCCAAGATAACCATGATGGTTATTGTACCCAAATTATGGCCAAGATACCCATGATGGTTATTATTCCCAAATGATGGCCAAGATAACCATGATGGTTATTGTACCCAAATTATGGCCAAGATACCCATGATGGTTATTATACCCAAATTATGGCCAAGATAACCATGATGGTTATTGTACCCAAATTATGGCCAAGATACCCATGATGGTTATTATTCCCAAATTATGGCCAAGATAACCATGATGCTTATTATACCCAAATTATGGCCAAGATACCCATCATGGTTATTGTACCCAAATTATGGCCAAGATAACCATGATGGTTATTATACCCAAATTATGGCCACGATAACCATAATGGTTATTATACCCAAATTATGGCCAAGATAACCATGATGGTTATTATACCCAAATTATGGCCAACATACCCATGAAAGGTATTGTACCAAATTCTGGCCAAGATAACCATGATGGTTATTATACCCAAATTATGGCCAGGATAACCATGATGGTTATTATACCCAAATTATGGCCAAGATAACCATGATGGTTATTGTACCCAAATTATGGCTAAGATAACCATGATGGTTATTGTACCCAAATTATGGCAAAGATAACCATCATGGTTATTGTACCCAAATTATGGCAAAGATAACCATGATGGTTATTATACCAAAATTATGGCCAAGATAACCATGATGGTTATTGTACCCAAATTATAGCCAAGATAACCATGATGGTTATTGTACCCAAATTATGGCCAAGATAACCATGATGGTTATTGTACCCAAATTTTGGCAAAGGTAACCATGATGGTTATTATACCCAAATTATGGCCAAGATAACAATGATGGTTATTATACCAAAATTATACCCAGGATAACCATGATGGTTATTATACCCAAATTATAGCCAGGATAACCATGATGGTTATTATACCCAAACTATGGCCAAGATAACCATGATGGTTATTATACCCAAATTATGGCCAAGATAACCATGATGGTTATTATACCCAAATTATGGCCAAGATAACCATGATGGTTGTTATATCCAAATTATTGCCAGGATAACCATGTTTACTTTACCCAAATTATGGCCAAGATACCCATGATGGTTATTGTACCCAAATTATGGCCAAGATACCCATGATGGTTATTATTTCCAAATTATGGCCAAGATAACCATGATGGTTATTATACCCAAATTATGGCCAAGATACCCATGATGGTTATTGTACCCAAATTATGG
Organism: Blastomussa wellsi; assembly: GCA_947652115.1. Taxonomy (NCBI): domain Eukaryota; kingdom Metazoa; phylum Cnidaria; class Anthozoa; order Scleractinia; family Plerogyridae; genus Blastomussa; species Blastomussa wellsi. The sequence continues at coordinate 4,051,789 of OX393570.1, read as the reverse complement.
CCAAGATAACCATGATGGTTATTATACCCAAATTATGGCCAGGATAACCATAATGGTTATTATACCAGAATTATGGCCAAGATAACCATGATGGTTATTGTACCAAAATTATGGCTAAGATAACCATGATGGTTATTATACCCAAATTATGGCCAAGATAACCATGATGGTTATTATACCCAAATTATGGCCAAGATAACCATGATTGTTATTATACCCAAATTATGGCCAGGATAACCATAATGGTTATTATACCAGAATTATGGCCAAGATAACCATGATGGTTATTGTACCAAAATTATGGCTAAGATAACCATGATGGTTATTATACCCAAATTATGGCCAAGATAACCATGATGGTTATTATACCCAAATTATGGCCAAGATAACCATGATGGTTATTATACCCAAATTATGGCCAGGATAACCATGATGGTTATTATACCCAAATTATGGCCAAGATAACCAGGATGGTTATTGTACCCAAATTATGGCCAAGATAACCATGATGGTTATTGTACCCAAATTATGGCAAAGATAACCATGATGGTTATTGTACCAAAATTATGGCCAAGATAACCATGATGGTTATTGTACCCAAATTATGGCCAAGATAACCATGATGGTTATTGTACCCAAATTATGGCCAAAATAACCATGATGGTTATTGTACCCAAATTATGGCAAAGGTAACCATGATGGTTATTATACCCAAATTATGGCCAAGATAACCATGATGGTTATTATACCAAAATTATGGCCAAGATAACCATGATGGTTATTATACCCAAATTATGGCCAAGATAACCATGATGGTTATTATACCCAAATTATGGCCAAGATAACCATGATGGTTATTATACCCAAATTATGGCCAAGATAACCATGATGGTTGTTATATCCAAATTATTGCCAGGATAACCATGTTTACTTCACCAAAATTATGGCCAAGATAACCATGATGGTTATTATACCCAAATTATGGCCAAGATAACCATGATGGTTATTATACCCAAATTATGGCCAAGATAACCATGATGGTTATTATACCCAAATTATGGTCAAGATACCCATGATGGTTATTATTTCCAAATTATGGCCAAGATAACCATGATGGTTATTGTACCCAAATTATGGCCAAGATAACCATGATGGTTATTGTACCCAAATTATGGCCAAGATAACCATGATGGTTATTATACCCAAATTAGAGCCAAGATAACCATGATGGTTATTATACCCAAATTATGGCCAAGATACCCATGATGGTTATTATACCCAAATTATGGCCAAGATAACAATGATGGTTATTATACCAAAATTATACCCAGGATAACCATGATGGTTATTATACCCAAATTATAGCCAGGATAACCATGATGGTTATTATACCCAAATTATAGCCAAGATAACCATGATGGTCATTATACCAAAATTATGGCCAGGATAACCATGATGGTTATTATACCCAAATTACTGCCAAGATACCCATGATGGTTATTATACCCAAATTATGGCCAAGATACCCATGATGGTTATTATACCCAAATTATGGCCAAGATACCCATGATGGTTATTGTACCCAAATTATGGCCAAGATACCCATGATGGTTATTATACCCAAATTATGGCCAAGATAACCATGATGGTTATTGTACCCAAATTATGGCCAAGATACCCATGATGGTTATTATTCCCAAATTATGGCTAAGATAACCATGATGGTTATTGTACCCAAATTATGGCCAAGATACCCATGATGGTTATTATTCCCAAATTATGGCCAAGATACCCATGATGGTTATTGTACCCAAATTATGGCCAAGATACCCATGATGGTTATTGTATTCAAATTATGGCCAAGATACCCATGATGGTTATTATACCCAAATTATGGCCAAGATACCCATGATGGTTATTGTACCCAAATTATGGCCAAGATACCCATGATGGTTATTGTATTCAAATTATGGCCAAGATAACCATGATTGTTATTATACCCAAATTATGGCCAGGATAACCATAATGGTTATTATACCCAAATTATGGCCAAGATAACCATGATGGTTATTATACCCAAATTATGGCCAACATACCCATGATGGTTATTGTACCAAATTATGGCCAAGATAACCATGATGGTTATTATACCCAAATTATGGCCAGGATAACCATGATGGTTATTATACCCAAATTATGGCCAAGATAACCATGATGGTTATTGTACCCAAATTATGGCTAAGATAACCATGATGGTTATTATACCCAAAATATGGCCAAGATAACCATGATGGTTATTATACCCAAATTATGGCCAGGATAACCATGATGGTTATTATACCCAAATTATGGCTAAGATAACCATGATGGTTATTGTACCCAAATTATGGCCAAGATAACCATGATGGTTATTGTACCCAAATTATGGCAAAGATAACCATGATGGTTATTATACCAAAATTATGGCCAAGATAACCATGATGGTTATTGTACCCAAATTATGGCCAAGATAACCATGATGGTTATTGTACCCAATTATGGCCAAGATAACCATGATGGTTATTGTACCCAAATTTTGACAAAGGTAACCATGATGGTTATTATACCCAAATTATGGCCAAGATAACCATGATGGTTATTATACCCAAATTATGGCCAAGGATAACCATGATGGTTATTATACCCAAATTATGGCCAAGATAACCATGATGGTTATTATACCCAAATTATGGCCAAGATAACCATGATGGTTGTTATATCCAAATTATTGCCAGGATAACCATGTTTACTTTACCCAAATTATGGCCAAGATAACCATGATGGTTATTATACCCAAATTATGGCCAAGATACCCATGATGGTTATTGTACCCAAATTATGGCCAAGATACCCATGATGGTTATTATTCCCAAATTATGGCCAAGATAACCATGATGGTTATTATACCCAAATTATGGCCAAGATACCCATGATGGTTATTGTACCCAAATTATGGCCAAGATAACCATGATGGTTATTATACCCAAATTATGGCCAGGATAACCATAATGGTTATTATACCCAAATTATGGCCAAATAACCATGATGGTTATTGTACCCAAATTATGGCTAAGATAACCATGATGGTTATTATACCCAAATTATGGCCAAGATAACCATGATGGTTATTATACCCAAATTATGGCCAAGATACCCATGATGGTTATTGTACCAAATTATGGCTAAGATAACCATGATGGTTATTATACCCAAATTATGGCCAGGATAACCATGATGGTTATTATACCCAAATTATGGCCAAGATAACCATGATGGTTATTATACCCAAATTATGGCCAGGATAACCATGATGGTTATTATACCCAAATTATGGCCAAGATAACCATGATGGTTATTGTACCCAAATTATGGCCAAGATAACCATGATGGTTATTGTACCCAAATTATGGCCAAGATAACCATGATGGTTATTGTACCCAAATTATGGCAAAGGTAACCATGATGGTTATTATACGCAAATTATGGCCATGATAACCATGATGGTTATTATACCCAAATTATGGCCAAGATAACCAGACCCCCTATATTTAGGGGCATCAGGCAGCCAGACCCCCTCTATTTATTTTTATCTATTTGAATAATTTATCTACATGTAATTAAGTAAGTTATGGGGTAAAATAAATTGTTGTTGTTGTTGTTGTTGTTGTTGTTGATGGTTATTATACCCAAATTATGGCCAAGACAACCATGATGGTTATTATACCCAAATTATGGCCAAGATAACCATGATGGTTATTATACCCAAATTATGGCCAAGATAACCATGATGGTTGTTATATCCAAATTATTGCCAGGATAACCATGTTTACTTTACCCCAATTATGGCCACGAAAACCATGATGGTTATTATACCCAAATTATGGCCAAGATAACCATGATGGTTATTATACCCAAATTATGGCCAAGATAACCATGATGGTTATTATACCCAAATTATGGCCAAGATACCCATGATGGTTATTGTACCAAATTATGGCTAAGATAACCATGATGGTTATTATACCCAAATTATGGCCAGGATAACCATGATGGTTATTATACCCAAATTATGGCCAAGATAACCATGATGGTTATTATACCCAAATTATGGCCAGGATAACCATGATGGTTATTATACCCAAATTATGGCCAAGATAACCATGATGGTTATTGTACCCAAATTATGGCCAAGATAACCATGATGGTTATTGTACCCAAATTATGGCCAAGATAACCATGATGGTTATTGTACCCAAATTATGGCAAAGGTAACCATGATGGTTATTATACGCAAATTATGGCCATGATAACCATGATGGTTATTATACCCAAATTATGGCCAAGATAACCAGACCCCCTATATTTAGGGGCATCAGGCAGCCAGACCCCCTCTATTTATTTTTATCTATTTGAATAATTTATCTACATCTAATTAAGTAAGTTATGGGGTAAAATAAATTGTTGTTGTTGTTGTTGTTGTTGTTGTTGATGGTTATTATACCCAAATTATGGCCAAGATAACCATGATGGTTATTATACCCAAATTATGGCCAAGATAACCATGATGGTTATTATACCCAAATTATGGCCAAGATAACCATGATGGTTATTATACCCAAATTATGGCCAAGATAACCATGATGGTTATTATACCCAAATTATGGCCAAGATAACCATGATGGTTGTTATATCCAAATTATTGCCAGGATAACCATGTTTACTTTAAAAAAATTATGGCCAAGATAACCATGATGGTTATTATACCCAAATTATGGCCAAGATAACCATGATGGTTATTATACCCAAATTATGGCCAAGATAACCATGATGGTTATTATACCCAAATTATGGTCAAGATACCCATGATGGTTATTATTTCCAAATTATGGCCAAGATAACCATGATGGTTATTGTACCCAAATTATGGCCAAGATAACCATGATGGTTATTGTACCCAAATTATGGCCAAGATAACCATGATGGTTATTATACCCAAATTAGAGCCAAGATAACCATGATGGTTATTATACCCAAATTATGGCCAAGATACCCATGATGGTTATTATACCCAAATTATGGCCAAGATAACAATGATGGTTATTATACCAAAATTATACCCAGGATAACCATGATGGTTATTATACCCAAATTATAGCCAGGATAACCATGATGGTTATTATACCCAAATTATAGCCAAGATAACCATGATGGTCATTATACCAAAATTATGGCCAGGATAACCATGATGGTTATTATACCCAAATTACTGCCAAGATACCCATGATGGTTATTATACCCAAATTATGGCCAAGATACCCATGATGGTTATTATACCCAAATTATGGCCAAGATACCCATGATGGTTATTGTACCCAAATTATGGCCAAGATACCCATGATGGTTATTATACCCAAATTATGGCCAAGATAACCATGATGGTTATTGTACCCAAATTATGGCCAAGATACCCATGATGGTTATTATTCCCAAATTATGGCTAAGATAACCATGATGGTTATTGTACCCAAATTATGGCCAAGATACCCATGATGGTTATTATTCCCAAATTATGGCCAAGATACCCATGATGGTTATTGTACCCAAATTATGGCCAAGATACCCATGATGGTTATTGTATTCAAATTATGGCCAAGATACCCATGATGGTTATTATACCCAAATTATGGCCAAGATACCCATGATGGTTATTGTACCCAAATTATGGCCAAGATACCCATGATGGTTATTGTATTCAAATTATGGCCAAGATAACCATGATTGTTATTATACCCAAATTATGGCCAGGATAACCATAATGGTTATTATACCCAAATTATGGCCAAGATAACCATGATGGTTATTATACCCAAATTATGGCCAACATACCCATGATGGTTATTGTACCAAATTATGGCCAAGATAACCATGATGGTTATTATACCCAAATTATGGCCAGGATAACCATGATGGTTATTATACCCAAATTATGGCCAAGATAACCATGATGGTTATTGTACCCAAATTATGGCTAAGATAACCATGATGGTTATTATACCCAAATTATGGCCAAGATAACCATGATGGTTATTATACCCAAATTATGGCCAGGATAACCATGATGGTTATTATACCCAAATTATGGCTAAGATAACCATGATGGTTATTGTACCCAAATTATGGCCAAGATAACCATGATGGTTATTGTACCCAAATTATGGCAAAGATAACCATGATGGTTATTATACCAAAATTATGGCCAAGATAACCATGATGGTTATTGTACCCAAATTATGGCCAAGATAACCATGATGGTTATTGTACCCAAATTATGGCCAAGATAACCATGATGGTTATTGTACCCAAATTTTGACAAAGGTAACCATGATGGTTATTATACCCAAATTATGGCCAAGATAACCATGATGGTTATTATACCCAAATTATGGCCAAGGATAACCATGATGGTTATTATACCCAAATTATGGCCAAGATAACCATGATGGTTATTATACCCAAATTATGGCCAAGATAACCATGATGGTTGTTATATCCAAATTATTGCCAGGATAACCATGTTTACTTTACCCAAATTATGGCCAAGATAACCATGATGGTTATTATACCCAAATTATGGCCAAGATACCCATGATGGTTATTGTACCCAAATTATGGCCAAGATACCCATGATGGTTATTATTCCCAAATTATGGCCAAGATAACCATGATGGTTATTATACCCAAATTATGGCCAAGATACCCATGATGGTTATTGTACCCAAATTATGGCCAAGATAACCATGATGGTTATTATACCCAAATTATGGCCAGGATAACCATAATGGTTATTATACCCAAATTATGGCCAAGATAACCATGATGGTTATTGTACCCAAATTATGGCTAAGATAACCATGATGGTTATTATACCCAAATTATGGCCAAGATAACCATGATGGTTATTATACCCAAATTATGGCCAAGATACCCATGATGGTTATTGTACCAAATTATGGCTAAGTTAACCATGATGGTTATTATACCCAAATTATGGCCAGGATAACCATGATGGTTATTATACCCAAATTATGGCCAAGATAACCATGATGGTTATTATACCCAAATTATGGCCAGGATAACCATGATGGTTATTATACCCAAATTATGGCCAAGATAACCATGATGGTTATTGTACCCAAATTATGGCCAAGATAACCATGATGGTTATTGTACCCAAATTATGGCCAAGATAACCATGATGGTTATTGTACCCAAATTATGGCAAAGGTAACCATGATGGTTATTATACGCAAATTATGGCCATGATAACCATGATGGTTATTATACCCAAATTATGGCCAAGATAACCAGACCCCCTATATTTAGGGGCATCAGGCAGCCAGACCCCCTCTATTTATTTTTATCTATTTGAATAATTTATCTACATGTAATTAAGTAAGTTATGGGGTAAAATAAATTGTTGTTGTTGTTGTTGTTGTTGTTGTTGATGGTTATTATACCCAAATTATGGCCAAGACAACCATGATGGTTATTATACCCAAATTATGGCCAAGATAACCATGATGGTTATTATACCCAAATTATGGCCAAGATAACCATGATGGTTGTTATATCCAAATTATTGCCAGGATAACCATGTTTACTTTACCCCAATTATGGCCAAGATAACCATGATGGTTATTATACCCAAATTATGGCCAAGATAACCATGATGGTTATTATACCCAAATTATGGCCAAGATAACCATGATGGTTATTATACCCAAATTATGGCCAAGATACCCATGATGGTTATTGTACCAAATTATGGCTAAGATAACCATGATGGTTATTATACCCAAATTATGGCCAGGATAACCATGATGGTTATTATACCCAAATTATGGCCAAGATAACCATGATGGTTATTATACCCAAATTATGGCCAAGATAACCATGATGGTTATTATACCCAAATTATGGCCAAGATAACCATGATGGTTATTGTACCCAAATTATGGCCAAGATAACCATGATGGTTATTGTACCCAAATTATGGCCAAGATAACCATGATGGTTATTGTACCCAAATTATGGCAAAGGTAACCATGATGGTTATTATACGCAAATTATGGCCATGATAACCATGATGGTTATTATACCCAAATTATGGCCAAGATAACCAGACCCCCTATATTTAGGGGCATCAGGCAGCCAGACCCCCTCTATTTATTTTTATCTATTTGAATAACTTATCTACATGTAATTAAGTAAGTTATGGGGTAAAATAAATTGTTGTTGTTGTTGTTGTTGTTGTTGTTGATGGTTATTATACCCAAATTATGGCCAAGATAACCATGATGGTTATTATACCCAAATTATGGCCAAGATAACCATGATGGTTATTATACCCAAATTATGGCCAAGATAACCATGATGGTTGTTATATCCAAATTATTGCCAGGATAACCATGTTTACTTTACCCCAATTATGGCCAAGATAACCATGATGGTTATTATACCCAAATTATGGCCAAGATAACCATGATGGTTATTATACCCAAATTATGGCCAAGATAACCGTGATGGTTATTATACCCAAATTATGGCCAAGATAACCATGATGGTTATTATACCCAAATTATGGCCAAGATAACCATGATGGTTATTATACCCAAATTATGGCCAAGATAACCATGATGGTTATTATTCCCAAATTATGGCTAAGATAACCATGATGGTTATTGTACCCAAATTATGGCCAAGATACCCATGATGGTTATTATTCCCAAATTATGGCCAAGATAACCATGATGGTTATTGTACCCAAATTATGGCCAAGATACCCATGATGGTTATTATACCCAAATTATGGCCAAGATACCCATGATGGTTATTGTATTCAAATTATGGCCAAGATAACCATGATTGTTATTATACCCAAATTATGGCCAGGATAACCATAATGGTTATTATACCCAAATTATGGCCAAGATAACCATGATGGTTATTATACCCAAATTATGGCCAACATACCCATGATGGTTATTGTACCAAATTATGGCCAAGATAACCATGATGGTTATTATACCCAAATTATGGCCAGGATAACCATGATGGTTATTATACCCAAATTATGGCCAAGATAACCATGATGGTTATTGTACCCAAATTATGGCTAAGATAACCATGATGGTTATTATACCCAAATTATGGCCAAGATAACCATGATGGTTATTATACCCAAATTATGGCCAGGATAACCATGATGGTTATTATACCCAAATTATGGCTAAGATAACCATGATGGTTATTGTACCCAAATTATGGCCAAGATAACCATGATGGTTATTGTACCCAAATTATGGCAAAGATAACCATGATGGTTATTATACCAAAATTATGGCCAAGATAACCATGATGGTTATTGTACCCAAATTATGGCCAAGATAACCATGATGGTTATTGTACCCAAATTATGGCCAAGATAACCATGATGGTTATTGTACCCAAATTTTGACAAAGGTAACCATGATGGTTATTATACCCAAATTATGGCCAAGATAACCATGATGGTTATTATACCCAAATTATGGCCAAGGATAACCATGATGGTTATTATACCCAAATTATGGCCAAGATAACCATGATGGTTATTATACCCAAATTATGGCCAAGATAACCATGATGGTTGTTATATCCAAATTATTGCCAGGATAACCATGTTTACTTTACCCAAATTATGGCCAAGATAACCATGATGGTTATTATACCCAAATTATGGCCAAGATACCCATGATGGTTATTGTACCCAAATTATGGCCAAGATACCCATGATGGTTATTATTCCCAAATTATGGCCAAGATAACCATGATGGTTATTATACCCAAATTATGGCCAAGATACCCATGATGGTTATTGTACCCAAATTATGGCCAAGATACCCATGATGGTTATTGTATTCAAATTATGGCCAAGATAACCATGATTGTTATTATACCCAAATTATGGCCAGGATAACCATAATGGTTATTATACCCAAATTATGGCCAAGATAACCATGATGGTTATTATACCCAAATTATGGCCAACATACCCATGATGGTTATTGTACCAAATTATGGCCAAGATAACCATGATGGTTATTATACCCAAATTATGGCCAGGATAACCATGATGGTTATTATACCCAAATTATGGCCAAGATAACCATGATGGTTATTGTACCCAAATTATGGCTAAGATAACCATGATGGTTATTATACCCAAATTATGGCCAAGATAACCATGATGGTTATTATACCCAAATTATGGCCAGGATAACCATGATGGTTATTATACCCAAATTATGGCTAAGATAACCATGATGGTTATTGTACCCAAATTATGGCCAAGATAACCATGATGGTTATTGTACCCAAATTATGGCAAAGATAACCATGATGGTTATTATACCAAAATTATGGCCAAGATAACCATGATGGTTATTGTACCCAAATTATGGCCAAGATAACCATGATGGTTATTGTACCCAAATTATGGCCAAGATAACCATGATGGTTATTGTACCCAAATTTTGACAAAGGTAACCATGATGGTTATTATACCCAAATTATGGCCAAGATAACCATGATGGTTATTATACCCAAATTATGGCCAAGGATAACCATGATGGTTATTATACCCAAATTATGGCCAAGATAACCATGATGGTTATTATACCCAAATTATGGCCAAGATAACCATGATGGTTGTTATATCCAAATTATTGCCAGGATAACCATGTTTACTTTACCCAAATTATGGCCAAGATAACCATGATGGTTATTATACCCAAATTATGGCCAAGATACCCATGATGGTTATTGTACCCAAATTATGGCCAAGATACCCATGATGGTTATTATTCCCAAATTATGGCCAAGATAACCATGATGGTTATTATACCCAAATTATGGCCAAGATACCCATGATGGTTATTGTACCCAAATTATGGCCAAGATAACCATGATGGTTATTATACCCAAATTATGGCCAGGATAACCATAATGGTTATTATACCCAAATTATGGCCAAGATAACCATGATGGTTATTGTACCCAAATTATGGCTAAGATAACCATGATGGTTATTATACCCAAATTATGGCCAAGATAACCATGATGGTTATTATACCCAAATTATGGCCAAGATACCCATGATGGTTATTGTACCAAATTATGGCTAAGATAACCATGATGGTTATTATACCCAAATTATGGCCAGGATAACCATGATGGTTATTATACCCAAATTATGGCCAAGATAACCATGATGGTTATTATACCCAAATTATGGCCAGGATAACCATGATGGTTATTATACCCAAATTATGGCCAAGATAACCATGATGGTTATTGTACCCAAATTATGGCCAAGATAACCATGATGGTTATTGTACCCAAATTATGGCCAAGATAACCATGATGGTTATTGTACCCAAATTATGGCAAAGGTAACCATGATGGTTATTATACGCAAATTATGGCCATGATAACCATGATGGTTATTATACCCAAATTATGGCCAAGATAACCAGACCCCCTATATTTAGGGGCATCAGGCAGCCAGACCCCCTCTATTTATTTTTATCTATTTGAATAATTTATCTACATGTAATTAAGTAAGTTATGGGGTAAAATAAATTGTTGTTGTTGTTGTTGTTGTTGTTGTTGATGGTTATTATACCCAAATTATGGCCAAGACAACCATGATGGTTATTATACCCAAATTATGGCCAAGATAACCATGATGGTTATTATACCCAAATTATGGCCAAGATAACCATGATGGTTGTTATATCCAAATTATTGCCAGGATAACCATGTTTACTTTACCCCAATTATGGCCAAGATAACCATGATGGTTATTGTACCCAAATTATGGCCAAGATACCCATGATGGTTATTATACCCAAATTATGGCCAAGATACCCATGATGGTTATTGTACCCAAATTATGGCCAAGATACCCATGATGGTTATTGTATTCAAATTATGGCCAAGATAACCATGATTGTTATTATACCCAAATTATGGCCAGGATAACCATAATGGTTATTATACCCAAATTATGGCCAAGATAACCATGATGGTTATTATACCCAAATTATGGCCAACATACCCATGATGGTTATTGTACCAAATTATGGCCAAGATAACCATGATGGTTATTATACCCAAATTATGGCCAGGATAACCATGATGGTTATTATACCCAAATTATGGCCAAGATAACCATGATGGTTATTGTACCCAAATTATGGCTAAGATAACCATGATGGTTATTATACCCAAATTATGGCCAAGATAACCATGATGGTTATTATACCCAAATTATGGCCAGGATAACCATGATGGTTATTATACCCAAATTATGGCTAAGATAACCATGATGGTTATTGTACCCAAATTATGGCCAAGATAACCATGATGGTTATTGTACCCAAATTATGGCAAAGATAACCATGATGGTTATTATACCAAAATTATGGCCAAGATAACCATGATGGTTATTGTACCCAAATTATGGCCAAGATAACCATGATGGTTATTGTACCCAAATTATGGCCAAGATAACCATGATGGTTATTGTACCCAAATTTTGACAAAGGTAACCATGATGGTTATTATACCCAAATTATGGCCAAGATAACCATGATGGTTATTATACCCAAATTATGGCCAAGGATAACCATGATGGTTATTATACCCAAATTATGGCCAAGATAACCATGATGGTTATTATACCCAAATTATGGCCAAGATAACCATGATGGTTGTTATATCCAAATTATTGCCAGGATAACCATGTTTACTTTACCCAAATTATGGCCAAGATAACCATGATGGTTATTATACCCAAATTATGGCCAAGATACCCATGATGGTTATTGTACCCAAATTATGGCCAAGATACCCATGATGGTTATTATTCCCAAATTATGGCCAAGATAACCATGATGGTTATTATACCCAAATTATGGCCAAGATACCCATGATGGTTATTGTACCCAAATTATGGCCAAGATACCCATGATGGTTATTGTATTCAAATTATGGCCAAGATAACCATGATTGTTATTATACCCAAATTATGGCCAGGATAACCATAATGGTTATTATACCCAAATTATGGCCAAGATAACCATGATGGTTATTATACCCAAATTATGGCCAAGATACCCATGATGGTTATTGTACCCAAATTATGGCCAAGATAACCATGATGGTTATTATACCCAAATTATGGCCAGGATAACCATAATGGTTATTATACCCAAATTATGGCCAAGATAACCATGATGGTTATTGTACCCAAATTATGGCTAAGATAACCATGATGGTTATTATACCCAAATTATGGCCAAGATAACCATGATGGTTATTATACCCAAATTATGGCCAAGATACCCATGATGGTTATTGTACCAAATTATGGCTAAGATAACCATGATGGTTATTATACCCAAATTATGGCCAGGATAACCATGATGGTTATTATACCCAAATTATGGCCAAGATAACCATGATGGTTATTATACCCAAATTATGGCCAGGATAACCATGATGGTTATTATACCCAAATTATGGCCAAGATAACCATGATGGTTATTGTACCCAAATTATGGCCAAGATAACCATGATGGTTATTGTACCCAAATTATGGCCAAGATAACCATGATGGTTATTGTACCCAAATTATGGCAAAGGTAACCATGATGGTTATTATACGCAAATTATGGCCATGATAACCATGATGGTTATTATACCCAAATTATGGCCAAGATAACCAGACCCCCTATATTTAGGGGCATCAGGCAGCCAGACCCCCTCTATTTATTTTTATCTATTTGAATAATTTATCTACATGTAATTAAGTAAGTTATGGGGTAAAATAAATTGTTGTTGTTGTTGTTGTTGTTGTTGTTGATGGTTATTATACCCAAATTATGGCCAAGACAACCATGATGGTTATTATACCCAAATTATGGCCAAGATAACCATGATGGTTATTATACCCAAATTATGGCCAAGATAACCATGATGGTTGTTATATCCAAATTATTGCCAGGATAACCATGTTTACTTTACCCCAATTATGGCCAAGATAACCATGATGGTTATTATACCCAAATTATGGCCAAGATAACCATGATGGTTATTATACCCAAATTATGGCCAAGATAACCATGATGGTTATTATACCCAAATTATGGCCAAGATACCCATGATGGTTATTGTACCAAATTATGGCTAAGATAACCATGATGGTTATTATACCCAAATTATGGCCAGGATAACCATGATGGTTATTATACCCAAATTATGGCCAAGATAACCATGATGGTTATTATACCCAAATTATGGCCAAGATAACCATGATGGTTATTATACCCAAATTATGGCCAAGATAACCATGATGGTTATTGTACCCAAATTATGGCCAAGATAACCATGATGGTTATTGTACCCAAATTATGGCCAAGATAACCATGATGGTTATTGTACCCAAATTATGGCAAAGGTAACCATGATGGTTATTATACGCAAATTATGGCCATGATAACCATGATGGTTATTATACCCAAATTATGGCCAAGATAACCAGACCCCCTATATTTAGGGGCATCAGGCAGCCAGACCCCCTCTATTTATTTTTATCTATTTGAATAATTTATCTACATGTAATTAAGTAAGTTATGGGGTAAAATAAATTGTTGTTGTTGTTGTTGTTGTTGTTGTTGATGGTTATTATACCCAAATTATGGCCAAGATAACCATGATGGTTATTATACCCAAATTATGGCCAAGATAACCATGATGGTTATTATACCCAAATTATGGCCAAGATAACCATGATGGTTGTTATATCCAAATTATTGCCAGGATAACCATGTTTACTTTACCCCAATTATGGCCAAGATAACCATGATGGTTATTATACCCAAATTATGGCCAAGATAACCATGATGGTTATTATACCCAAATTATGGCCAAGATAACCGTGATGGTTATTATACCCAAATTATGGCCAAGATAACCATGATGGTTATTATACCCAAATTATGGCCAAGATAACCATGATGGTTATTATACCCAAATTATGGCCAAGATAACCATGATGGTTATTATTCCCAAATTATGGCTAAGATAACCATGATGGTTATTGTACCCAAATTATGGCCAAGATACCCATGATGGTTATTATTCCCAAATTATGGCCAAGATAACCATGATGGTTATTGTACCCAAATTATGGCCAAGATACCCATGATGGTTATTATACCCAAATTATGGCCAAGATACCCATGATGGTTATTGTACCCAAATTATGGCCAAGATACCCATGATGGTTATTGTATTCAAATTATGGCCAAGATAACCATGATTGTTATTATACCCAAATTATGGCCAGGATAACCATAATGGTTATTATACCCAAATTATGGCCAAGATAACCATGATGGTTATTATACCCAAATTATGGCCAACATACCCATGATGGTTATTGTACCAAATTATGGCCAAGATAACCATGATGGTTATTATACCCAAATTATGGCCAGGATAACCATGATGGTTATTATACCCAAATTATGGCCAAGATAACCATGATGGTTATTGTACCCAAATTATGGCTAAGATAACCATGATGGTTATTATACCCAAATTATGGCCAAGATAACCATGATGGTTATTATACCCAAATTATGGCCAGGATAACCATGATGGTTATTATACCCAAATTATGGCTAAGATAACCATGATGGTTATTGTACCCAAATTATGGCCAAGATAACCATGATGGTTATTGTACCCAAATTATGGCAAAGATAACCATGATGGTTATTATACCAAAATTATGGCCAAGATAACCATGATGGTTATTGTACCCAAATTATGGCCAAGATAACCATGATGGTTATTGTACCCAAATTATGGCCAAGATAACCATGATGGTTATTGTACCCAAATTTTGACAAAGGTAACCATGATGGTTATTATACCCAAATTATGGCCAAGATAACCATGATGGTTATTATACCCAAATTATGGCCAAGGATAACCATGATGGTTATTATACCCAAATTATGGCCAAGATAACCATGATGGTTATTATACCCAAATTATGGCCAAGATAACCATGATGGTTGTTATATCCAAATTATTGCCAGGATAACCATGTTTACTTTACCCAAATTATGGCCAAGATAACCATGATGGTTATTATACCCAAATTATGGCCAAGATACCCATGATGGTTATTGTACCCAAATTATGGCCAAGATACCCATGATGGTTATTATTCCCAAATTATGGCCAAGATAACCATGATGGTTATTATACCCAAATTATGGCCAAGATACCCATGATGGTTATTGTACCCAAATTATGGCCAAGATAACCATGATGGTTATTATACCCAAATTATGGCCAGGATAACCATAATGGTTATTATACCCAAATTATGGCCAAGATAACCATGATGGTTATTGTACCCAAATTATGGCTAAGATAACCATGATGGTTATTATACCCAAATTATGGCCAAGATAACCATGATGGTTATTATACCCAAATTATGGCCAAGATACCCATGATGGTTATTGTACCAAATTATGGCTAAGATAACCATGATGGTTATTATACCCAAATTATGGCCAGGATAACCATGATGGTTATTATACCCAAATTATGGCCAAGATAACCATGATGGTTATTATACCCAAATTATGGCCAGGATAACCATGATGGTTATTATACCCAAATTATGGCCAAGATAACCATGATGGTTATTGTACCCAAATTATGGCCAAGATAACCATGATGGTTATTGTACCCAAATTATGGCCAAGATAACCATGATGGTTATTGTACCCAAATTATGGCAAAGGTAACCATGATGGTTATTATACCCAAATTATGGCCATGATAACCATGATGGTTATTATACCCAAATTATGGCCAAGATAACCAGACCCCCTATATTTAGGGGCATCAGGCAGCCAGACCCCCTCTATTTATTTTTATCTATTTGAATAATTTATCTACATGTAATTAAGTAAGTTATGGGGTAAAATAAATTGTTGTTGTTGTTGTTGTTGTTGTTGTTGATGGTTATTATACCCAAATTATGGCCAAGATAACCATGATGGTCATTATACCCAAATTATGGCCAAGATAACCATGATGGTTATTATACCCAAATTATGGCCAAGATAACCATGATGGTTATTGTACCCAAATTATGGCTAAGATAACCATGATGGTTATTATACCCAAATTATGGCCAAGATAACCATGATGGTTATTATACCCAAATTATGGCCAAGATACCCATGATGGTTATTGTACCAAATTATGGCTAAGATAACCATGATGGTTATTATACCCAAATTATGGCCAGGATAACCATGATGGTTATTATACCCAAATTATGGCCAAGATAACCATGATGGTTATTATACCCAAATTATGGCCAGGATAACCATGATGGTTATTATACCCAAATTATGGCCAAGATAACCATGATGGTTATTGTACCCAAATTATGGCCAAGATAACCATGATGGTTATTGTACCCAAATTATGGCCAAGATAACCATGATGGTTATTGTACCCAAATTATGGCAAAGGTAACCATGATGGTTATTATACGCAAATTATGGCCATGATAACCATGATGGTTATTATACCCAAATTATGGCCAAGATAACCAGACCCCCTATATTTAGGGGCATCAGGCAGCCAGACCCCCTCTATTTATTTTTATCTATTTGAATAATTTATCTACATGTAATTAAGTAAGTTATGGGGTAAAATAAATTGTTGTTGTTGTTGTTGTTGTTGTTGTTGATGGTTATTATACCCAAATTATGGCCAAGACAACCATGATGGTTATTATACCCAAATTATGGCCAAGATAACCATGATGGTTATTATACCCAAATTATGGCCAAGATAACCATGATGGTTGTTATATCCAAATTATTGCCAGGATAACCATGTTTACTTTACCCCAATTATGGCCAAGATAACCATGATGGTTATTATACCCAAATTATGGCCAAGATAACCATGATGGTTATTATACCCAAATTATGGCCAAGATAACCATGATGGTTATTATACCCAAATTATGGCCAAGATACCCATGATGGTTATTGTACCAAATTATGGCTAAGATAACCATGATGGTTATTATACCCAAATTATGGCCAGGATAACCATGATGGTTATTATACCCAAATTATGGCCAAGATAACCATGATGGTTATTATACCCAAATTATGGCCAAGATAACCATGATGGTTATTATACCCAAATTATGGCCAAGATAACCATGATGGTTATTGTACCCAAATTATGGCCAAGATAACCATGATGGTTATTGTACCCAAATTATGGCCAAGATAACCATGATGGTTATTGTACCCAAATTATGGCAAAGGTAACCATGATGGTTATTATACGCAAATTATGGCCATGATAACCATGATGGTTATTATACCCAAATTATGGCCAAGATAACCAGACCCCCTATATTTAGGGGCATCAGGCAGCCAGACCCCCTCTATTTATTTTTATCTATTTGAATAATTTATCTACATGTAATTAAGTAAGTTATGGGGTAAAATAAATTGTTGTTGTTGTTGTTGTTGTTGTTGTTGATGGTTATTATACCCAAATTATGGCCAAGATAACCATGATGGTTATTATACCCAAATTATGGCCAAGATAACCATGATGGTTATTATACCCAAATTATGGCCAAGATAACCATGATGGTTGTTATATCCAAATTATTGCCAGGATAACCATGTTTACTTTACCCCAATTATGGCCAAGATAACCATGATGGTTATTATACCCAAATTATGGCCAAGATAACCATGATGGTTATTATACCCAAATTATGGCCAAGATAACCGTGATGGTTATTATACCCAAATTATGGCCAAGATAACCATGATGGTTATTATACCCAAATTATGGCCAAGATAACCATGATGGTTATTATACCCAAATTATGGCCAAGATAACCATGATGGTTATTATTCCCAAATTATGGCTAAGATAACCATGATGGTTATTGTACCCAAATTATGGCCAAGATACCCATGATGGTTATTATTCCCAAATTATGGCCAAGATAACCATGATGGTTATTGTACCCAAATTATGGCCAAGATACCCATGATGGTTATTATACCCAAATTATGGCCAAGATACCCATGATGGTTATTGTACCCAAATTATGGCCAAGATACCCATGATGGTTATTGTATTCAAATTATGGCCAAGATAACCATGATTGTTATTATACCCAAATTATGGCCAGGATAACCATAATGGTTATTATACCCAAATTATGGCCAAGATAACCATGATGGTTATTATACCCAAATTATGGCCAACATACCCATGATGGTTATTGTACCAAATTATGGCCAAGATAACCATGATGGTTATTATACCCAAATTATGGCCAGGATAACCATGATGGTTATTATACCCAAATTATGGCCAAGATAACCATGATGGTTATTGTACCCAAATTATGGCTAAGATAACCATGATGGTTATTATACCCAAATTATGGCCAAGATAACCATGATGGTTATTATACCCAAATTATGGCCAGGATAACCATGATGGTTATTATACCCAAATTATGGCTAAGATAACCATGATGGTTATTGTACCCAAATTATGGCCAAGATAACCATGATGGTTATTGTACCCAAATTATGGCAAAGATAACCATGATGGTTATTATACCAAAATTATGGCCAAGATAACCATGATGGTTATTGTACCCAAATTATGGCCAAGATAACCATGATGGTTATTGTACCCAAATTATGGCCAAGATAACCATGATGGTTATTGTACCCAAATTTTGACAAAGGTAACCATGATGGTTATTATACCCAAATTATGGCCAAGATAACCATGATGGTTATTATACCCAAATTATGGCCAAGGATAACCATGATGGTTATTATACCCAAATTATGGCCAAGATAACCATGATGGTTATTATACCCAAATTATGGCCAAGATAACCATGATGGTTGTTATATCCAAATTATTGCCAGGATAACCATGTTTACTTTACCCAAATTATGGCCAAGATAACCATGATGGTTATTATACCCAAATTATGGCCAAGATACCCATGATGGTTATTGTACGCAAATTATGGCCAAGATACCCATGATGGTTATTATTCCCAAATTATGGCCAAGATAACCATGATGGTTATTATACCCAAATTATGGCCAAGATACCCATGATGGTTATTGTACCCAAATTATGGCCAAGATAACCATGATGGTTATTATACCCAAATTATGGCCAGGATAACCATAATGGTTATTATACCCAAATTATGGCCAAGATAACCATGATGGTTATTGTACCCAAATTATGGCTAAGATAACCATGATGGTTATTATACCCAAATTATGGCCAAGATAACCATGATGGTTATTATACCCAAATTATGGCCAAGATACCCATGATGGTTATTGTACCAAATTATGGCTAAGATAACCATGATGGTTATTATACCCAAATTATGGCCAGGATAACCATGATGGTTATTATACCCAAATTATGGCCAAGATAACCATGATGGTTATTATACCCAAATTATGGCCAGGATAACCATGATGGTTATTATACCCAAATTATGGCCAAGATAACCATGATGGTTATTGTACCCAAATTATGGCCAAGATAACCATGATGGTTATTGTACCCAAATTATGGCCAAGATAACCATGATGGTTATTGTACCCAAATTATGGCAAAGGTAACCATGATGGTTATTATACCCAAATTATGGCCATGATAACCATGATGGTTATTATACCCAAATTATGGCCAAGATAACCAGACCCCCTATATTTAGGGGCATCAGGCAGCCAGACCCCCTCTATTTATTTTTATCTATTTGAATAATTTATCTACATGTAATTAAGTAAGTTATGGGGTAAAATAAATTGTTGTTGTTGTTGTTGTTGTTGTTGTTGATGGTTATTATACCCAAATTATGGCCAAGATAACCATGATGGTTATTATACCCAAATTATGGCCAAGATAACCATGATGGTTATTATACCCAAATTATGGCCAAGATAACCATGATGGTTGTTATATCCAAATTATTGCCAGGATAACCATGTTTACTTTACCCCAATTATGGCCAAGATAACCATGATGGTTATTATACCCAAATTATGGCCAAGATAACCATGATGGTTATTATACCCAAATTATGGCCAAGATAACCATGATGGTTATTATACCCAAATTATGGCCAAGATAACCATGATGGTTATTATACCCAAATTATGGCCAAGATAACCGTGATGGTTATTATACCCAAATTATGGCCAAGATAACCATGATGGTTATTATACCCAAATTATGGCCAAGATAACCATGATGGTTATTATACCCAAATTATGGCCAAGATAACCATGATGGTTATTATACCCAAATTATGGCCAAGATAACCATGATGGTTATTATTCCCTAATTATGGCCAGCTTAACCATGATGTTTACTGTACCCAAATAATGGCCTAGATAACCATGATTTTTATAATACCCAGATTAATAGGCCAAAATAACCATGGTTATACAATACTGAAATTATGGACGAAATAAGCATGGTTTTTATACCCAAATAATGTTCTCTCGAAATACCCATGGTTATAATACTCAAAATATGGCCGAAATAACCAGGGTTATTTTTCCTAAACTTTCGCTACGAAAACCATGGTCATAATTTCCAAATTACTGCCGAAATAATCATGGTTATAATACTCACATTATTGCCAAGATAACCATCATGGTTATTCTACCCAAATTATGGCCAAGATAACCATCATGGTTATTGTACCCAAATTATGACCAAGACAACCATGATGGTTGCTATATCCAAATTATGGCCAAGATAACCATGATGATTATTGTACCCAGATTATGGCCAAGATAACCATGATGGTTATTTTACCCAAATTATGGCCAAGATAACCATGATGGTTATAATAATGTACCCAAATTATGGCCAAGATAACCATGATTGTTATTGTACCCAAATTATGGCCAAGAGAACCATGATGGTTATTATATCCAAATTATGGCTAAGATAACCATGATGGTTATTATACCCAAATTATGACCAAGATAACCATGATGGTTATTATTCCCAAATTATGGCCAGCTTAACCATGATGTTTACTGTACCCAAATTATGGCCTAGATAACCATGATTTTTATAATACCCTGATTAATAGGCCAAAATAACCATGGTTATATAATACCGAAATTATGGACGAAACAACCATGGTGTAATTTTATACCCAAATAACGTTCTATCGAAATACCCATGGTTATAATACTCAAAATATGGCCGAAATAACCAGGATTATTATACCTAAACTATCGCTACGAAAACCATGGTCATAATTTCCAAATTACTGCCGAAATAATCATGGTTATAACACCCAAATTATGGCCATTAAATAGCAATTGTTATAATACCCAAATGATGTCCCAAATAACCATGGTTATAATACCCAAATTATGGCCGAAATAACCGTGGTTAAAATACCCAAATTATAGCCGAAATAACCATGGTTATAATTCCCAAATTATGGCCAAAATAACCATGGTATTCATACCCAAATTATGGGCGAAATAACCATGGTTATCATACCCAAATTGTGGCAGAAATAACCATGGTTTTTATACCCAAAATAACCATGGTTATAATACCCAAATTATGGCCGAAATAACCATGGTTATAAGACCCAAATTTTGGCCGAAATAACCATGGTTATTATTCCCAAATAATGATCGAAATAACCATGGCTATAATACCCAAAATACGGCCGAAATAACCATGGTTATAATACCTTAACTATGGCCAAAAAACCAGGGTTATAATTTCCAAATTGTGGCCGAAATTATCATGGTTATAATTCCCAAATTCCCAAATTATGGTTGTAATACCCAAATTATAGCGAAATAACCGTGGTTATAATACCCAAATATCGGCCGATATAACATAAATTATGGCCGAAATAACCATGGTTATAATACGCAAACTATGGCGAGAATAACCGTGGTTATGATACCCAAATTATGGCCGAAGTAACCGTGGTTATAATACCCAAATTATGGCCAAAATAACCGTTTTTGTAATACCTTAATTATGGCCGAAATAACCATGGTTATAACACCCAAGTAAAGGCGAGGATAACCGTGGTTATAAAATGCCATGGTTATTATGGTTGTAAAAATAAGATATATAATAGCGCTTTCTCCTAATATGATACTAATTAACTAACAAACTTAATTTTATAATACCGGTCTGGGTTGGGTTCAGTTGCTCTACAAACGCAAATACAGAATAATGGATATCGAGAGAAATTGAAAAATTAGTAATGAATAACTCAGATAAAAATGAAAGGAATAATGAATAAATGAGATCCAATTATTCCGCTTCCACACCCTAGGCTGCATGAATCGATGGCAAAGCGGTTCTCTTCCTTTTTGCTAAATATCCAAGCGTTGAGCGAAATCATCCCATTTCAAATGCTTTTGAGCATATCACAGAAACAAAATTACCCGTTTCGCTTTCACGAAATCGACCCAACGCTTTCTACATTTCTTCGCTTTTGGACGATCATCTCCATAAAACGGTATTGAAGTGCAATACCTTGCTGTTTTTCATTTCTGTTGCTACATCCCCCTACAACGCCTGGTTGGCACTTTTTTCCAACTACATTCACAGCCTTTCCCACAAAACAAGTAAATGTGTGAAATACAGAATCCTTGTCTTCTCGATTTCACGTCAACAACAACAGCAAAAATTAGCTTTATTTGCATGACCATAAATACATACAGTGTTGCAAAACCTTTACCTCAAATAAAAATAAATTAATTAATTAATAAATAAAAAAATTGAAATAATAAAGATTATCCTAGATATGCAGTTAAAGCATATAGTAATCAAGTTATATCAGTAAAATTTGAAAGAATAATATTGCGTACATCAAGGCAAGATGAAATGAATATCGCTAATTGAATATATTTACATAGATGTTTGTAGATGTCATTAGTTCGCCGATGACTTGTAACGGGGATAATTCGTTAAAAGAAGGAACGACATTTTCTATTTTCTATAAAATTCATCTCTCAGAGGAGAGTATTTTGTGCAATTTATAAGAAAATGTGATTCGCCTTCAATTTCATTAGTTTCACAAATGGAGCAAAGTCTATTTACCCTTGGAATTTGATCATATCTGCCAGTTTCAATCCTTAGCTTGTGATTGCCTATTCTAAATTTCACTAATTCTTTTCGTTCCCTTAGCTTTCTTGTTATGCCTAAATAGGAAGACGGTATATAATCTTTCTTAAATGTGTTGAAAAATTCTAGTTTATTAGAGTATTGTAGCGTGTGCTGCCAGAATAAAATATACTTTTGTTGCATTAGGCTAATATAATTTTCGATTTTAGCGTTAGTTAAGGACCTAAGATCAAAGTCAGACAAAGGATAAAATTCAGACATAGTTATTACATTAGAACAGGAGCCATAATCGATTATGGCTCCTGATTAGAATAAAAACTACTTTTACCAGCGTGGTGGAGATCTTCTGACATCAGATAGATTTGTTTAACAATAGAGATATCGTCCTTACTTAGAAGATATAACGAGTAATTTATTATTTTGCGATTGATAGCTATAATAAGAGGAAATCTGCCAAGTTCAGATCTACATGCTACATTTGATGCCCGGCTCTCGACCCATGCCCCGCTAAACTCGGTCGCGAACCAAAATGGCGGGAGTTTGACGTACTTTGAAAAGGCATAGAAAATCGAGGATTTAACCAAATCGAAAAACTTTTGCGGCAAAGTACTCTACAAAATACGCTTTATTATTTTGGCGAGAAAAAAGTTTGGTGTTAGGTGCACTTTAAAATTACCGTACCGGTTTAATACAAAGTTCACAGACAGGAAACCGCAGCATGTTCATATCCTTCGGCTGCACTACTAAGTGCGACTGACTATTTCCTGTCCTAGTCACCTTTGGTATATAGTATTCAGGCTGTGTTGTATTTCACAAATAGATTCCATGTTGCCTTGCGTCGTCTGTTCATTAATAGATCACTGATGAGGTACAAACAAAAAGGTGGCAGGTGATAACCGAGTGTATGTGTCACGGATGTTCTTATCGCATTTAGACGTCTTCTGCGCTGAACAGACGCTTGGCAACACGGAATCTTTCTGTTTTGTATAATAAACATTTAATGATAACGTCAATAGTGCGTGTGATCTTTAATAGATCATAGGTAAGAACCAATCAAAATGAGTCCATCATTGGGCTTATTACAGAATTATTGAAAATTTCACAGAGATGAAAGTAATTAACGTTGTACTTCAACATACACCTGATAAATGTACAGCTCGTACTGATTATCAGCAGCTGGGAAACTTTCTAAGGGCTATATAGGAGGGTGTAAGCTGAAACATATTGTAGGAAACTGGCCACGTTTTTCAGTGGTTCCATTAGTGATACCGTCCGAAGAACGAAAGGTGAATCGTACACCTTGACACTGAACAGATTTGTGCCCGCCTTCTCCGTACCATGATCTAGAACCCGTGATTAGCGACTCTAACTTGTATTCTTTATTTTTCTCCAAAGAAACTGGACGATCAAACCGAACATTGAAGCAATAATAGCCGTAAGTCTTCTCCTTTTCTGAAGCGTATGATCCCGATTGTTTTACCAGAGAAGCGTTTCCTGTGATATCTTTAACTTCTGTTGAAACAGTATACATGCCACCTTCAGAACCAAAATGCTGAGCTTCATGCAGCTTGATAGCCTTGTTGACAGTAAAATTAATAGAGTCGGCCAATGAACCCTCGTAATTCCAATTTATTGGGTAAAAGGTTGGAAGTCTTTGACATCGATGGATAACTGGAGAATCCATCCTTGGGGCCTGTATAAAAGGCAGTGAACATGTTACAACATTACTGTTCCTTGGTTGGTAGCCGTGAACGGAAGTGGACGTTCGATTCAGCAGACGTCCGTGGGGAAGGAACTCGTGACGAAGCCCAAACGACGTCTGCGTGGGCGGCTACTCATGAAAGGGGGTGAGGACTCAACCAGGATCAAGAAAACTGCTGTGTAAAGTGGCTGCCCAATGTTCTTTTAGTCGGGTACAGTTTGTCAGCGCGACAGTACAATTCACCCTGCAGGAATTTTATTTTTCACTTTGAACGATTTGAAGACAGAATGTAAGAGGAAGGGGGGGGGAGCATCCGAGAATGTCATTACCCTCCATAAACTATTGAGGTTGATCCTTTTCTGTGGTAGAGGTAAATGGGTTTGATGCCTCAGTTCACACTCTAACCTCGTCAATCTCACAAGCTTTTACACCACCATTAAGACATTCGTCCTCACGGACTTAATTTTCGGCACCTTTTGCATAGGCATGGTCATGGCAGGTTCAAAAAGCTGTCATATTCATTTGACCTCTGTACCTGATGTAGATGTCGAAGAATAGAAATTAAATTGCGTCAGTTTCTCGATCGTGCGTGTTTTGTTGTTTTTACCAGCACAGTATAAAATCTATATTATAAAGCAAATAAAGAAGCCTAAACCGTCTATTATACTGTCATAAAACACTCCGGACATTTGAGAACACTCGAGAAATGTAGAAAACGAGCCACAGGAGAAATTTCTTCATTTCAAATGCCCGCCGTGTGTTTTGACAGTATAATTAGGCTTAGGCTTTCATGTAAATTAAAGCCAATTTCTTACATAATCAAAGATGACTTCATTCATGGTGACTAAGCTCATTTTTAAAGTGTAGGTCGGTTTAATAAAGTTGAACACATTACTTCATACGGCGAAGATATATGATCTTCCGTATCTTAATTCCAAAATTCAAATTTAATCTTTCTTTTAATTTCTAACTAGGAACTTCAACCCGGACTTTTCTTGTCCCATCTTTTTTAGCCCCCTGCTTAGGCGCTCTGTAGGCTCGTCACCCAAAGAACCCAAAGAATGTCTGGCCGTGAAGTAGCCTGGGTTGCAAACGAAACTAAACAACCGTCTGCAACGCAGACATTTTTTAAAAACATAAATTCTGTGCATTTTCTAAGTTTGTCAAATGCTTGCAATTAGAGTAGATTTATTATAATCTCTCAGTGCTAATATCTTTCGGAGAAAGAGCAGGCTTTAGTGCGTTTAGCACTGGTTTAGTGGGATTTCTCTGCATGTGCACAACTTTTGTTGCCAAGTTTCTGCAATCAAGCGGCAACAATCGCTGCTTTCCTTTCATTTTATCACGTCCGCCCATTGAAAATGAAAAAAGTCACAAGCGAAAAGAAGTAGAAATAATTTTAGAAGCCAGAAATATTACTCACTTTTTATAGCTGTCAGTTTTCGAAAATAGGCCGAGTAGTAATCTGGTAATAGTTTCACATGTACGTTGTGAAGGCAAAGGCGGTTTTCGTTGTGAAATTCCTCTCATTAAGTTATCAAAAATCCAGACGACATATTAAAAGAAGTTTTGAGAATATAGCCATTAAGTCACGCAATTGTAAATGTTGAGTGTTTGAAGCCAGGAGAAAATGGAAGCAATCGCCGAGTGTTTTTTTTTTTTCAAATAGTACTTTCAGTAAGCGACCGGAGTTTTCCTATGATTCCCTAGAATTTCTTTACCGGTTTGAAACGTTTTCACCTGCTGTGCTGAAAACTGTACTGTCCAGGTCCTGTGATGGTGAGAATACAAAAAATTCCGGTGAATTTGCGAGAATCCGAGTGACAAGTAGTTTTGGCGTGAAATCAGCAAATGTTTACTTTTATCTACGTGAATAATATATCCAAAGCACGTTTCACAGCAGAGTTCCAGTCATTCACCAGTGATGCGATAATTAATTCGTTTAACTCCTGGTTAATTAACGTCATTAACCATGTTACATGATAAAAACATGACAAAACGGGAGGCGATCAGAATGCGTGTCTGATCTCTCTTCGAACCCATAACAATCTCCTTAACCGGGATTAAATCCTCTCACATCCAGTTCATTTTCTATCCACAGTTAAAACATGAAATTTATTTCTCATACATAATTATAAATCAGAGACGTAACTAGGTATATGGGATCAGGGATCAACAGAATTAAAAGGGGTGGGATCAGGGATCAATGCCCCGGGATCTGGGATCACAACCAGTGGGATCGTGATCAGCGGTGTTGTGATGGAATGTTGTGGGAGCAACAAAGTTTTGCGGGAACAGGGATCAAAACTTTCATCGCTTTTGGGATCAGGGATCAACATTTTGAGTAAAATTACGGGATCAGTGAGGAAAAAATATATCTCGTTACGACCCTGATAAATTGAAACACTAAGCTAGTTGTTGCCATCTCCCTTGTCATACTTTGTTGTTAGAGCAGTGGTAGACTGAGACAATTGTTGCAGTCTCTTGGGCAGCCTTAGGTACTTGTTGTTTTAGGTCTTGTAGGTGTTGTTTCTTTTGTTTATTGTGTTTGTGGTGTAAAAACCTCTTGTGGCCTCAGTTGTTATCTTATTTTAATTTATGTACAGCTGCGGTGCGAGATATTTGTATATATAACTAGTCTCACATGTAATTCGAGAAAGAATATATAGGTTTGAAGTTGCTTTCTCTTAATGTTCGAGGGATCCGTTCCGCTTCAAAGAGGAAAGCCCTTTTCACCTGGCTAAGTGAGCGAAAGTACG
The DNA here is from genome assembly GCA_947652115.1 of Blastomussa wellsi. Lineage (NCBI taxonomy): Eukaryota > Metazoa > Cnidaria > Anthozoa > Scleractinia > Plerogyridae > Blastomussa > Blastomussa wellsi. The sequence goes on along the minus strand of OX393570.1, from coordinate 4,022,920 downwards.
ACATTATTTTTCTTCAAGAAATTTACAGTACTGCAGAAGTTGAAGAATTCTGGAAGACACAATGGTGCGGTAAGATTCATTTTGCACATGGCTGTAATCATAGTTGTGGTTTGATGATTTTAATTTGAAGTGATCTGGATTTAAACCTAAAATCTGTTAATTCAGATAATGAAGGCCGTTCAATTGTAATGGAAGCTGTAGCACAAGGTTCTTTGTTTATGTTTGTAAATATTTGTCCCTAATAAACTTCAAGGCCCAAGGCAAATGTCTTTCTAAAATCGCCCCCAAGTGAACAATCAAGCTGGTAAGAATCTTGAAATGTTACATTAAAATGTAACCCTTGATTCTGACCTTGATTGTTTCAGCGGTAAACCATTCAAAAAAGACAACTCGTTCTGTAGTTTTCAGCCAATTAGATTTTGAAAGATTTGACAATGAGTCCATGAATCGCGGACTTCCGGTTTTGGAGGCGACCAGAGGTCGCGATTCTTGGTTATGATCAAATGGAGCGCGGTCTATCATATATATGGGGACGAGAATGGTAAGGCTTTTGAAATGTAGTCATGCGCAGTTCAACCGGAAGTCCGATGTTTTCGGACTTCAAATAGGATCAAGAATGGCTACTATTCCGCAACGCTTTTTCATATAGCATACACGAGGTAACAATTAATGGGCCGTTACATGTATAAGCTTCGGATGGACTCGGAGGAGTAACGGCAACTTAGGTTAGTCTTGTTTCAGGCCGAGGGTCAAGAAGCAAAGCCTTTCTGAACGAAAATAATGTAAGTGCTATTCCAACACATGACTGGATATAAAGTGCAATGAAACTCTATTTATACAACATTACGTTGGGAAAGTTTCCAAGTAGGAAAGAGGACAGGCTTAATTTAATAAGATAACAAAAAGGCAGGAAACTGCCCTCTTAATTCACTTGTTGTATTAGTACTACCACTTGAGGTACAAAAGGTAAATCTTACTACTCCTTCACAGTTAAGAAATGTTCGCCCTGCTGTTCCATACCATGACGTAGGACCGTTGATAAGCGACAAAAGCTCGTACTCCGTATTTTCCGCCAAATATACCGGGCGACTAAACCGTACATCAAAGGCGTAATAGCCATAAGTCTCGTCCTTTTCTGAAGCATATGACCCTGAATGTTTTACCAAAGAAGAGTTACCTGAGAGGTCTTTGACTTCAGTGAAAACTTTGTACGTGCCAAATCGAGAGCCAAAATGTTGAACTCCATGCAACACAACTGGCTTGCTGACAGTAAAATTAATGGCGTCAACATCGTTATCGCTGTATACCCAACATAATGAATAGGTATCTGGCGGTCTGAAGACTAAAAATCTTCGGCATCGAGTCTCCCTCCTTGGGGCGTGTATAAATGGTAATGATGTTGAAACATTGTTGAAGTGTTTCATCATGTCAGCAACCTCCTTTATCTCCAAATTTCTGAACGAGGGGCAGAATGCAAAACACATTTGATGTTTTCAAATTGCGCTGGAGATAGATGCTACATTTCCTAGCCAGCGATGGCACCATATACTTGTTTGCCAAGTACAACACTTGCATTATATTGCTTCCGCTCAACTTCACGTCGTTGCTGTATAGATAACGAAAAAACTCCAACGAACTCTCGTAGTCACAGTCAGGCAGTTCAATAGGGTCTGAAATCTCCGCCAATTGACCATAGAACATGGCAAAGAACACAGGACTGCTTATCGCAAGTATAAACGTGTGAGCTGGAATCACCTTCTTACTATCATTGTCTCCAGTCGATATTGGAACAACAAATTTCACATCGCTCAGAATTTCCGTGTTGAAAATAAATGAGGTTCTCCCTGTAATGGTTGATCGCTTCGTCTGCCAGTTCTCTTCAACAACTGACATCGTTACGTTTCGCTTTATCAGTTCGCAGTTTACTGATACAACCAATGTTTCCATACAACTCAGTCTTTTTCCGGATCCGCCTCATACCCGAGGTGAAACAAGTGAATAGCTAAGTGAACACGTTGCATATGCGCATGTGGTCACTTAGCTTCCCACGCAGGCGCATTGCATTACACTTGTCCCATAAGTGTAACAACGTGACCTCATTTGCCACAGCCTTTAGGATGGTCATCTACATAGCTGACAGTACCCATGCAGGTCCCCGCCCACTCCCTGCCTATATAGACCGCCTGTATGTATTTATACTATTGGCTTGCCAAATATATAACAATTATTCCATGAGCCCGCGTTGGATATGAAGTGATAAAATAACCAACGAGCGCGTAGCGCGAGTTAGTTATAATCACTTCATATCCAACAAGGGCGAATGGAATTATAGTTTTAGTAAATTCTCAAACCGGGTTTTGCCGCCGATTTTTATTTCCACAATTTTACAAAGCGTCCGGAAAGAGAATACAACTTCCGGTCACACGCGCCCCGACTCCCGACTTTCCATATGACGTAAAACTTCGACATAGTCGGAGTTTTTTAGCCAATCAAAAAGCTAGAAATGCAATAGTCGGAGCTGAGAATATACTAAGAGCAGATAGAAACTTCGATTGAATGTTTTGCCTTTTGCCCAGTAACAAGATACTTTTTGATTTCTCGAAAACATATTAAATGTGTGATTCTTTCTTTTTTCAGAAGCCGGAGAGAACTACCCTGGGCGCCAGACGCTTTTAATGCGCGGTTTCCGGTCGGTTTCGGTCTTCGCGGGTTTTCGGTCTTTCGCCCGTTCGCCGCTCGTGGTGACGGGCTTTGGCCGCCGAAGCGAAGTTTCTCCGTGCCACGAGAAAACCTCTGTTTCCCAGGGTAGGAGAGAACTGGTAGAACGTTAAATATCTGATGAAAAATTGAAGGAGAAAATATTTCGTTTCAAAAAGCAATTTTTTTGTGACGAACGCCTCACTATGCCAAGATCAGCGAACTTTATTTATTTATGGATTTATTTGTCCAGGAGAGTCAAGCACTGGTCACGTGGTTTGGTCACGTGGCCTACTGAGAAGACTGGGTGCTAGTCAATGGTCCATGAAGAAAGAAGTCAGCCATTTTGTTTTGCATTGGCATCCAGTCAGAAGTTTTCAGATTCTTTGGATTCTCTTGGTTTCAGTTTCCATGGTAAGTCGTTTTTCATTTCAAGCTTATTATTGAGCTTTGAATCTTATCAGTTTGTCTGCGTCTGTCGAAATCTGTCAGCATAATCTTTAACATTAAACTAGTAGAAATCAGCGATTAGAAGAATGCGTTCGACTAAAGGGCAGGGGAAAGGGGGAGGGGTTAATAATATTGCTTCATTATACGCAAAGAATTTCATGACTATAGCCATTTCATTTTTCTTTTTCCGTTTTAACCCATTGACGCCCAAAGGTTGTAGCCACCCCTAAATGTCTAAATACCCGAGCTCTTTAATGGAAACGCACGAGTATGCGCATGTAAATTCAGGGAAATAATTGTTTTCTGAAATAATCTTTTATTCTAGCGAAAGGAAAAACGTATGAATTAAAGGAGCTTATCAGTTGTGATAAATAGGTAGACCCCAAACCAGACTTGAAAACAGCCATAAAATTCTCCGCCTCCGCACGTAATTTTAAAAGCTCGCAAAAACTTCGTACACAATCTCAACAATATCTCATCTTACTCGGGTTTCATTGAGTATAAACTGATTCAATAGTACTGTAGTGTTGTTGGAAAAATTTCCGCACAGCCCCATACATTTATTATGCATGCTGAATGCTTAATTATGCATGCGATTTATTGTCTTTTTAAACAATAGATATCCCCTAAGGATTTGAATACATACATCGTTAATTGCTACTTACAGTTTGAATAAAAATGGTCTTCTCTGTTCTCTCTTTCACTTCCCCTTTCTCCCTTTTTCTTCTTCTTATTTCCTTCTCTTCTACTCCGCATTTCTCTGTCCAGATTCCCCTCGAATATTTCTTCTTTTTTCTTTTTTTTTACCACAGCAAGCCTCGAACCCCCGGCCCTACCTTCAGTACCGTTGTCGGATTACCAGTCCATCATCTATACCACTACACCACGAGGTTCAGTTGGAAAATGGAGGTTTAAAATTACTTTTGAAGACAAAGAGAAATTTGCATTACAATCCTTTATTCTCTTATTTGATAATTCCAGCATGAAAACATGCAGAATATTACATTTCCATTGGCTCCCTTGCCAAATAAAAGGAAGTGTTTGCATTTCTCACCCTCTCGATCATTTTCTCGAATATACTAGTAGTGCAACCACAAATTATCAACCTATATTTTGCTTCATTTTTCTACGTTATCTTCTGTTTTCTTGTTGCGTCCGTTCTTCGTCAATTTTTCGTCGTTTCCCGTTTCCTGTGTACTGTTATGTCGTTGACGTCCACAAATCTGTTCAAGCTGTTCTACATAATCTCAGAACACGGCTGGTGCATACAGTGGTACAAGGAACACAACCTGCTCGCGTTGTCCACGAGAAGCCTGAAATAATACTATTTCGTAGAGAGCAGGGATAAAGATACTCTCTTGCCCACCATTCGCGCTCAAATATTGCCTGGAACACGCGTGATGACCGACATGTGTAAAGCTTACGATTGCCTCAATGACGAGGGCTATAGTCGCCTCATAGTTAACCACAGCCTAAACTTCATAGACCCAGACACAGGTGCGCACAGACAGTGCATTGAAAATACATGGTGGGGAATAAAGATCTCTTCGAAAGCTACCTAAAGGAGTGGTTGTGGCGTAAGCACTATGGAGAGGATCGTTTTGGTAACATAATCAAGCATATCGCCGATCTTTATGAAGTCCGCAAGGACGCATAAGAGATCAAAGTACTACTGAATGCATCGTTCGTGATCTGCTGACTGACTGACTGATTGATTGATTGATGGTAGATGGATTCATTTCGCTGAGAGCTCCGACAACGAATACGTACAGGAATTAGACCTGTCTTCTCTACTCACGTAATCAAAACAACGGAAAACAACGACAAAATACAACGAGAAAGGTAAGCAAAACATTTATTCTTTATTTTGTATCATTAAATAAAATACTTGATGAGCCAAACAATATTTGAAAGCTAACCCCAAGGCCTAAATCACTATTTTTAAACCATTTCTACACGCGTCTTTAATTTTAAAACATCGTGAAATCGCCCAAAAATTTAACATTTCCTTTTGATTTTCCGTATTTTAGTCGCTAAATTTGAAAAGTCTAAATTTATTTAACCTATTTTTCACGCGATTCCAGACAAATTTCGTTAAATTTTTCTAAGTTTAAAACTATTTTGGACTTCAAAAAAATGAGAAGTTAGTCGAACAAAGAAATGACTCAAACAAAGAGCGTAAGTCCCAAAGGGTCTCTATTGTTCTGGCTATTGTTTTCAATAAACAAAGAACTGCATGCATAATAAATGTATGGGGCTGTGCGGAAATCTTGCCGTGTTTTCTTATGTCACGCAACGCTCAATAAGGCCTCGAAAGAGACCACTACAAAACTTTAGCTTTCCTTCCACAAAATGAACACTGGCTATGCTTTATACGCTTTTCTTTCTTTAATTGCTAATAAAACATTCATTTGTATTTACGAAACACTGTTGTATTGTGAATATAAATAGGGACCTTCAGATCCGACTACGACTACGACTACGAGTACGACTTTTGCGCGCGGGAGGCCTGGGGCTTAGCTGTTGTAAAACACAGTCGTCGCAGTCGTCAGCTCGCAACAAAAATGTTTCAGTTATTGTTGTGAGTACGAAGTGGCAACATTTTGTCAGTCGTAGAAATGTTTAGCAGACAAACCACACAAGATGCTCTGGCATTTATGTTCATGGAGGATGTCATCGATGAATTCGAGTTTTTGATGCTTTTCGAAACGGTAAACAAGAAAAATCCGTCCTTTCCATACTGGTCGTACGATCGCTTTGACTTAACTCGCCTCACGGACGAAGAATGCAAGGCTGAATTTCGTTTTGGACTTGCTGAATTGCCCCTATTAGCAAGAGTTCTGGCCATTCCAGATGCATTTGTTTGTAGAAACGGGACTGTGGCAACTGGCATGGAAGGATTGTGCATTCTTTTACGAAGATTTGCATACCCATGCAGATTGAGCGACTTAATCCCAAGGTTTGGGAGATCTGTACCTGAACTAAGCGAGATTATCTCGGAAGTCTCAAGCCACATCTTTGATAACTATGGGTATCTTTTACAAAGCTTGAACCAGCCCTGGCTGCAGCCCGATTGTTTGCAGAGCTTTGCAGATGCAATTTCTGGCAGAGGATCTGCGTTGTCTAATTGTTGGGGATTCGTGGATGGCACTGTTCGACCGATTGCCAGACCAGGAGAACACCAAAGAGTGCTATACAATGGGCATAAAAGGGTGCATGCATTAAAATTCCAGTCAGTTGTTGCACCTAATGGGATGATAGCCAACCTCTATGGCCCAGTTGGTGAGACATTTCATATGCATGAGTTAATTGTCGATCCGTAATTAATTTATTTTATTATTAATTCAAAATATTTCCCCTTTTCTGATTGGTTAAAACCACTCGAATAATAGGCCCTTTGCACGACCAGGTCACATGGTACAAAATTACATATACTGGTGAGTGGAAAAACAAAGAATGAAATGGAGAAACTCATTTAATAACAGGGAATTATTTTGAATGAATAATAAAACAATTATGAATTCGGGGTCTTTGGCCTCTGTGTATAACACCCTCCTTGATCTGCAGAATTCTTCATATCCTACTCAGCCCCATTCAGTGATAACTCTTACTAACCGATTGCGAGGGCAGTACTGGTGAATATTGGCCCGAGGTCGTGGCAGTAGAGACCAAGCATAACGAGGTCCTTCCAAAAATGACCGAGGGCCAATATTCCCCTGCAGCTCGAGCTAGCTACATTAGGAGGTAATTTATGAAATGGCACTTGGGCCATGCTTGTTGTGAATTTGCCGATGACCTTTTCACCATTTCCATGGAAATGGTCCGTATGGCAAAATCCTGACCAAGAAGGAACCAATCAGAACGCTCGGATTTACCTTGCCATATGATAGTATTATTGCTAAATGTTGGCATTATGCCACAAGTTAAGGTCCTTGTTGACATACTTATTACATTCAGTTATTGACTATTATAATAACTTCATCGGGCATTGTGGCGTATTTTGCGGGCTAAAATGAAGAATTCAGTGGGCTAAAATATGTTTTAGCCCGCTGCCGTCGACCAATCAGAAATGAGAAATTAATGAAGCTAGCTAATCAGAACTGGAAACCATTCAACTGTTCGCACGGTTTTCTCGCTGGCCGGCAGCAAAATTCAAACTGAGTAGGGACGCTTTCATCTCCACTGCAAACTTTTTTAGAGGTTTATAAAGACAAAATGACTGAAAAACCTAACCATGAAGCAAATTCTCAGTCTTCTAAGCTAGATGAAAACGAATTACAGAAACTCGAAGAAGAATACAGGCAGCAAAGTGAATGTTAGTTTGCTTTCGTCGAGTGAAACTCGCTCGATCATGCAGTTCATGTATTTATGTAGGCCAAACTGCCTGATAGTTATTTTCAATCATTTTAACGCTACTAAATGGCCATTTCTTTGCTGTCTATAAATTCTGTAATTTCATTTTGAAGAGAACTTGAGAGTAAAAATGTGGTCATTTTTTGTCAAGTTTTGTGAGCATACAGGTTTGATTTTCAATCTGAAATAAATGCCGAATCAAAGCCAGGAGTGTTTTTAAATATTGTTTACTGTCTTAAATTTCTTTTGTTATTGCCCTCTGAAGTTATTATAATAGTAATAGAGTTGATGTTCTTGTGCATAAATATATTTTTGGCCCTTCTCAGAGCTCATTTTAGCCCTTGCCTTCGGCTCGGCCTAAAATGAGCCTGAGTCGGGCCAAAAACATATTTACGCCCGTGAACATCAACTCTATTGTTATATTAATTTCTTCCACTATCTCTTATCCTTTGCCACATCTTGCAGCAATTTAACATGGTGGATTCCCAAGTTCTTTAATCTGGAAGGAAAGCAACTTTTGGTTTGAGTCATAACTAAAGGATGTTCTAGTGTGTATAGGAAAATTTTAGAAAAATTCAGAAAGATGAGGCCAAAAAGATTTTAGTGTAAGCACAACCTTGCCACATACCTGCAACATACAATCTGCCACTGACTATGTACATGTATGTGTTTTCCCCAGAAGGAAGACGGCATGATGCAGGAATGCTGCGCATGTCAGGCCTGCTGACAGAGCTGAACCATCATGCGTATTCACCAACAGGACAACCATTGTGCATCTATGGTGATCCTGCATATCCCCTCAGAATACATCTTCAGGCACCATACCGCAATGCCCATTTAACAGCAGAACAGCAAAGTTTCAATTCTTCAATGAGCACTGTCAGAGCAGCAGTCGAGTGGGTGTTTGGTGACATTTCAACTTATTTTGCATTACTTGACTTTAAGAAAAATCTTAAAATAGGTCTAAGTCCAGTGGGGAAATTGTACTCTATCAGTGCCCTGTTAAGGAATGCATTAACTTGTCTTTATGGCAATACAACAAGCACGTTTTTTAATTTAGATCCACCAACCATTGAGGAATACTTTCAATATTAACCTAGATTTGATATCACAAAAAACTTATGTAATAACTGTTTATTGTATTTTTTCTTTACGTCAATGATTTGTACGTGTAACTCCTAAATACACTAGACATTTTTACCGATATCACACAAAATTGCAATTGTAAGGGAAGGGAAAGCATGAGATTAACCTACAAAATATTTCCAGAGGGGAAGGATTTCAAACTAGAAAACCCTCTGCTCAAGTGGAGCCAGTAAAATGTTGTTGAAAAAGATGTTAAGGTTTAATCAAAATCATTTTTAAGAGGCAACAGTACAGTGCACAGCCATGTAAGAGGCCATAGTGAATGAAATGTAAGTAATCAAGTTATTAGGAATGCTCATAATATAATATGCTAACCTGAAAAAAAAAAACATTAACAAGAAGAGCCTCTGCTGCTACTCCATAATGCCAGTGGGACCATCACTCACAAAAGAAAAATATGTGTCTTACAGAAAGCAACAAAAGCTCCAGATGTAATGTCATCTACTTTTGAGTGTATTGTTGTTTAATAAATGAGGATATATACAAACTTTCCAGAGAAGATTTTGTGTAGTTTCATGAGGGAGTGCATTTTGAACTGACTCAACGTCTATGGAGAATGACAATGGTAACTGTGCTCAGAACCCTCATTAAGGTATGCAAAATATAAAATAAAATGCTGGTAACTTCTCCCCAATGAAATTTGAAATAACTCCTTCTCTTGAACTTCAAGACCTTTTAACTGGTCCTCTCTTTGTTTTTACCAATTTATGAATTTAAAACAAATTGCAAGCAGGAAAACAATACCTTGATTTACCCTCCTAGCCACAACCATTTGTTACTTGGTGGTTTGAAAAAGGCGGCCCCTCTTTAATTATTGAAACTATACCCACCCCTGGAGAGTTCTTACTTAAAAAGGCAAAAGTACTCAACACATTACATGACTGTTTTATTGGCATGACCACACAAGCCCATACAATTAATGTCACTTGAATGATGACTTTAAATTCACTACTGAAAAAAAGTGATCAATAATTTTGTGAATATTCAAATTATTATTGAGGGACAATCTACAGAAATCCCGAAAAATTACTTTTCCATAAACTAAGTATTTGAAGAAATGCTGGAAAATATATTGCAATGAAATATAAATATGATTGAAAAGCTGAAAATTAAATAGCCAAATATTCCACAATTTTTTTTTTTTTTCAATGAAATATGTACTCCATGAAATTAGAGTGTTTTTTGTGAATATGAATGTCACTCAAAGTTCCTCCGAACGACGATGCATACATGCAATAACAAAGGTTTCTGAGGGGCTTACATACATTATTTCTTAATAACCTTTAGTAGCTCGGTAAGTGCAGACATCATAGACATGTTCAATGCCTGTTGTTGTTGTTGGAATTGGTGCTGTTGCTGCAAAACACTTTGTTGGAACATTTGTTGTTGTTGCATCTCTTTAGCTCTTAAATCCAACTCTGTCTTCTTTATTCTTTCATCGCGTTCTTGTTGCCATTTCTTTAATTCGATGGTCTCCTTGACACAATCAACCATGCTTGTGCTCTTCTTTTTCTTACCTGGTGGGCTTTTGTCGTCTACATCGGGGTCTTCTAAGCTGGCTTTTCTCTTTTTGGTCTCGGACAACTTTTCAGTCGCTTGCCTTCTCATTTCTTCCGCGGCAGCTTTCTCTTTCTTCTGCTTTTGTTCCTCGCCTTCTCTCAGTTCTTCAAATTCTGCCATTCTTTCCTTAATGTCCTGTAAGGAATGATCTAGCTCCCCGTACTCTACATCTACTCCACTTTGTTTTTTCTCTTCGCTTTCCTTCTTTAGGAAATCCTTCATCAATTTGTCGAATTTTTCACGTACTGATCTTTGCGTCACCTTTAATCCACAACCAGCCAAACGCTCGGCAATTTCTGTCCAAGCTGATCCTCTTTCTTTGGTCCCAGCCTTAAACTGGTATGGTTCAATGGTGATTACTTCTGTGAGAAGCATTTTTTCGTGCTCGATTTTCCAAATAAACAGCTCTCTGGACATAGTGTCATGTATCTCTGAAACTGAATAACACGGTATGTAATAAGCTTAACTTTATAAACTTGACTTCTGGTTTTAACGTTTGGACTTCAAAATATATTACTTGTTGGGCTAAAACTAAACGCAGGTAATCGAAAGAATAACAAGGAGCATGACTTTGAACGTGTACTTTTTGTAAAACAGCTATAAAGACTAACCTTTTAACCCGCCTTAACTCAGTCGTACTCGGGGGACGAGTTTTATTGAAAATCTCGTAGTTCTCAATAGGACGGCGACGAGATTTTGACGACAGAACGAGTTTGCGTGACATGCACACGCTTTCGCGCATGCGTGCTAGGTGCACAATGAAAATCTCGTAGTCGTAGTCGCAGTCGTAGTCGGATCTGAAGGTCCCTAATATAAAACAAAGCGTCACCATGGAAGCTCTATGCAAAGAAGCACAAGCCACTGGAAGGGTCCCACGACGACAGGCATTTGGCCGAACTCCAGCATTCGTATGGTTTATAGACCTTTTTTGCTACGTATGTAAATTGCCCATCTCAGATAATGTGATGCTCTCCCGAGAATTACTCCTTTGTCCATTTGGAAATTATTCATTCATTTCCGCGTGGATTTGTTTGAATTTGAAAACAATAAGTCTCATGGGTATCATCACGTGATCTGAAATGGGGCAACAAACAAACGATGCTAAAAAGGTCTATTGCGAACTCGGAAGTGAACCGCTCAGTGAGACCAGTTTGACATCAACCTGAGTAGTTTGAACATGATCTTCCACCGCTCATGTGGAGCCTTAGTAGCTTTGAGACAGCAGTACATCATGTAGCACTCGTACAAACTCTGAACACTGTCCTCTGAAGAATATGATATGAAAACGCCATTTTCGTTGAAGCCGGCCCAGCAAGAAAACGAGAGGGGCCTGGCCGCGAAAACGACCGTGAAAGGCTTGGAACTGGTGAGAAAGACGAGAAATCAGTGAATGGAACACACATTTCCATTTCGGAAATTTCCACTGGGAAAACTGGACTACGTTTTTCGAAATTCATTTATTTTCAGAAATTTTCCAGTGAAACGAATCAAAAAATTGTATTCCAGTTGCAAACGAACCAAAATTTCCGGGAATTTTTTGTAAAGGGTAAACGCCCCAAATTTATTTGCGGTTTCAGAAGGCGCCACGGAGTCTGTAGCAATATTTGGAAAGCTCTCTTACTTGGGTGTCAGTAAAACGCGGGGCCGGGGCCGGGGCCGGTCCCGCGTTTTACTGACACCCCTCTTACTTGTCAAGCTTCAAACTCGAAAAAAGTCTTGTCTAAACGTGATCAATGTTTTGACTCTTGCTTTTCAACTAGCCATTAATACCAAAGATTAAACCCTAACAGAGACTTGAGCAGTAACTTAAGTTCTGGAGGCGCCAGGCAGTCTGCAACAATACCTTCCAAGTGGGCGGAAAGCTTGAACTAACTTTGAACGTTTTGCACTCTTCTTAATGGTGCCCATTAAAAGGAGAAATAGACAAGCCGCTGGAGATAAGTAATACGCTTCTCTTTATCTGAACCCTGACAAATATTACAACTACATTTTCAAAACTGTAGAAAAACTTTATTTACACAATCACAATACTGAACTTTGCACAAAACGGGGAAAGTGTCGATATCAGAAATATAATAGTCAACACATTCCCCTTCCCCGACTAAAATCAAAGTGTATTAATTTAAAAAGGAATGTGCCTTACACGTTGTGTTATACAGCAAGGAAGAGCACATTGTGTGATCTCGTATTAATGTAGTGTATCTTCCATCTTGTAGTGTGCAGTATAGTAACGGAAACTAATCTTCTGCGCATGCGTTGGGAGCAAATTGCTTGGTTCTAGTTAATAAGGGCCTGATTACATGAGCCGGGCTGGCCCGGTTAGCCGGCTGGTTTGCTTTGGCTTCTAACCGGGCTGGCCCGGTTGTCATGTAATCGCAAAGTTGATTTTTGTTGCGTTTAACAGACGTGCCGAGATCTCGACAAACTGAAACAAGCCCGGCTAATGTAATCAGGCCCTAACTTTTCTTTATTGGTGATACTAGTTTGTTACAACCGTGTTAGCGTGGGGCGAGTTTCTAGGATCGTTTCTCAACTTTCCTGCTGTTTGTGTCTGGTACTTTTTGGACAATGTACTGACTATTGCCTTACTGTTAGCCAGGAAAGCGTGTATGGTAAATGGGCCGATTTTACAAAAATGTAACCTACGATCGGGCGTTAATAGACTGACAGTCTTTCCCGTAAAACCGTGAAAATCAGAAAAACAAGCAAGCGTAGCGAGTGAAGAAACGGTAGCAAATATGGAGAGTGTAGCAAGAGGCTTCATCATTGCTAATTAGGACCGGTTTTTCAAATTAGAGCTTATTTGGGTTTTCCTATGGTAATTAAAGACAAGAGTTGCTAATTAGCGGGAATTTACCTTTAGGTGTTGTTTATTAGGCTATATTGTTGCTTATTTGGCACCATTGTTCCTAATAAGAACTGATTTGAAATATTTGTTGCTAGTTCGCGCAAATATTGCCTCAGTTGTCGCTAATTAAGCGCAATTGTTGCTCATTATGTAGAATTGTTAGCCATTAGGGCTGATTTGGGTGCTGATTACCCGTGACGGAAGTTAAATGCCGCAATTTTGGCTCCTTTGTCACTAATTAGGCTGAATTGATCCTAATTATAGTTTGTTTTAGGTTTAGGTACTAATTAGCGTGAATATAATTTATTTGTGACTAATTACGCTCAATTGTTGCCAATTAGTTACCATTCTTCCTAATTGGGGCTTATTTTGGGATTTTTGGTGCTAATTAGCGAGAATTTGGCTCATTCCCTTATTATATAGCTACACCAAAATCCATTATTGTCAACAGATGCAATTTTTATTAATTTTTGCCAACTGTCCAAATTTAAAATAAATTGGACAGTTTTTGCTCAAACTGTCCAATTTAAGAAAAATCTGGATACCTTCCATAAAACAATCAATTGTCAAGAAAAACTAGTTTCTAGGGAGAAACATTTGCCATGTTCATATATTTTTAGATACTATATAATTAACAGGTAACAGGACTACATGCTAGTGTTTTGTAACAGTTATAACGGTCACTTCTGAAGACGTTTATTGAAGCATACGAAACGTCAAGTTTATAAACGTTTTACCATGCGTTGTCTATTGATAAGGTTTGTAACCGCCGTTTGTTTTCTTTTTCCTTTAGGGACGGTTTTTGCTCACCCTACCTGCTACACCCTTCTCTTATTTGCTACACCCTGTCTCTATCTGCTACATCCTCGCTTTATCTGCTACACCTTCTCTCTACCTGCTACACCCTGCCTCTACCTGCTACACCCTCGCTATATTTGCTACATCCTCCCTCCACCTGCTACACCCTCCCTCTACCTGCTACATCCTCGCTTTATCTGCTACACCCTCTATCTGCTACACCCTCGTTATATCTGCTAGACTGCTACACCCTCGCTATATCTGCTACACCCTCCCTCTACCTGCTACACCCTCGCTTTATCTGCTACACCCTTCCTCTACCTGCTACACCCTCCATCTGTTACACCCTCTCTACCTGCTCCACCCTCGTTATATCTGCTACACCCTCCCTCTACCTGCTCCACCCTCCCTCTACCTGCTACACCCTCGCTTTATCTGCCACACCCTGCCTCTACCTGCTACACCCTCTCTCTACCTGCTACACCCTCACTTTATCTCCTACACCCTCGCTATATCTGCTACACCCTCCCTCTACCTGCTACACCCTCGCTTTATCTTCTCCACTCTGCCTCTATCTGCTACACCATCAATCTGTTACACCCTCTCTCTACTTGCTACACCCTCGCTTTATCTGCTACACCCTCCCTCTACCTGCTACACCCTCGCTTTATCTGTTACACCCTGCCTCTATCTGTTACACCCTCTCTCTACCTGCTACACCCTCGCTTTATCTTCTCCACTCTGCCTCTATCTGCTACACCATCAATCTGTTACACCCTCTCTCTACTTGCTACACCCTCGCTTTATCTGCTACACCCTCCCTCTACCTGCTACACCCTCGCTTTATCTGCTACACCCTGCCTCTACCTGCTACACCCTCTATCTGCTACACCCTCTCTCTACCTGCTGCACTCTCGCTTTATCTGCTACACCCTCTCTCTATCTGCTACACCCTCTCTACCTGCTACACTGCACCCTCGCTTTATCTGCTACACCCTGCCTCTACCTGCTACACCCTGCCTCTACCTGCTACACCCTCGCTATATTTGCTACATCCTCCCTCCACCTGCTACACCCTCCCTCTACCTGCTACATCCTCGCTTTATATGCTACACCCTCTATCTGCTACACCCTCGTTATATCTGCTACACCCTCCCTCTACCTGCTACACCCTCGCTTTATCTGCTACACCCTTCCTCTACCTGCTACACCCTCCATCTGCTACACCCTCTCTACCTGCTCCACCCTCGTTATATCTGCTACACCCTCCCTCTACCTGCTCCACCCTCCCTCTACCTGCTACACCCTCGCTTTATCTGCCACACCCTGCCTCTACCTGCTACACCCTCTATCTGCTACACCCTCTCTCTACCTGCTACACCCTCACTTTATCTCCTACACCCTCGCTATATCTGCTACACCCTCCCTCTACCTGCTACACCCTCGCTTTATCTTCTCCACTCTGCCTCTACCTGCTACACCATCAATCTGTTACACCCTCTCTCTACTTGCTACACCCTCGCTTTATCTGCTACACCCTCCCTCTACCTGCTACACCCTCGCTTTATCTGCTACACCCTGCCTCTATCTGTTACACCCTCTCTCTACCTGCTACACCCTCGCTATATCTGCTACACCCTCCCTCTACCTGCTACACCCTCGCTTTATCTGCTACACCCTGCCTCTACCTGCTACACCCTCTATCTGCTACACCCTCTCTCTACCTGCTGCACCCCCGCTTTATCTGCTACACCCTCTCTCTATCTGCTACACCCTCTCTACCTGCTACACCCTCGCTTTATCTGCTACACCCTGCCTCTACCTGCTACACCCTCCCTCTACCTGCTACACCCTCTCTTTACCTGCTACACCCTCTCTCTACCTGCTACACCCTTTCTCTACCTGCTACACCCTCTATTTGTTACACCCTCTCTACCTGCTACACCCTCGCTATATCTGCTACATCCTCCCTCTACCTGCTACACCCTCTATTTGTTACACCCTCTCTACCTGCTACACCCTCGCTTTATCTGCTACACCCTCCCTCTACCTGCTACACCCTTGCTTTATCTGCTACACCCTCTGTCTACCTGCTACACCCTCCCTCTACCTGCAACACCCTCGCTTTATCTGCTACACTCTGCCTCTATCTGCTACACCCTCTCTCTACCTGCTACACCCTCCCTTTATCTGCTACACCCTCCCTCTACCTGCTACACCCTCCCTCCACCTGCTACACCCTCGCTTTATCTGCTACACTCTGCCTCTACCTGCTACACCCTCCCTTTATCTGCTACACCCTCGCTATATCTGCTACACCCTCCCTCTACCTGCTACACCCTCGCTCTGTCTGCTAGAAGACGACAGCCCACTGAACATCACCCCAATAGTGCACTCTCCACTATTAAACTAACTGAGTATGGCTTCAAAGCCCGCATGGACAGACTCATTCCGGATTGTTTTTCACATTTTTAGAAAAAATTATAGTTAGCTCTCATAGATATTCAACCACAAGATCCGAAGTTGGGGGGCCCTTCAATAAAATGAAGATTCTAAATATAACACAATGAACAGTAATGGTTAAGTTTATTGTGTAGTACTACTAACACAGATCAAAGTGCGGGATACAATGTTAAATAGGTGGACAATCTCTGTACAATTTAACTAGTCATTATTTTACAGGGTATTAATCTTTAAAAATAAATATATATCTTCTTCGAATTGCATTTTCAATAAACTCTAACGCTTCAGGAATTAAACCATTCATCGATTCCCCTTTTCCAACTAATTAATTTTTAAACTAAATTTTATCTTGATGAATGAGCGTACCTAAAACTCACTTTGTACGGCGGCTAATTTAATTACGTTTGTTATTCATTTTAATCAATTGCCCAGTGATTTGTCAATTCCAATTAATTTTAGTAGAATAAGACAGGCGATAGCCTGAAAAAGAAAACGAGTTTGTCTCATCTCGGGAACTGCCGACATATTTTAGCACTTTTTTTACTCCCTTAAAACACAGGTCTTTGCACTACATGTTTGGGTCGAAGTACAAAGTTAAAACAAATACCACTGGCAATAACACCAACAACAAACGGACCGTTACGTGTTGATAATAGTTAATAAATTCCCACTGTTGCCTTTCATAGCGGAATACTTGTCCAACATACTTGCAAATAATCTTGGAAACCTTAAGAATGTTTTGCAAAGTACAACAAAATGTCTTTGAATTCCTTATGCCCCGCTTCCAACACCCAACTGCCTATGTTTCTAAATTGAACGCAAAAGAACCAAACTATCAATTGGTTCACGATATTTTTCTACGTTTTACAATATACTCTTTAATTGCCTATCCCGCTTTTGTTTAGTCAGACAGTCCAAACATCAGCGAGCTAGACCGATAGATTTCGCTTCCCGGTTACGGCGTTGCTTGGCAACACAATGTATAATTACTACAGAGAAGTTCTAGAGCTTGTCTGTATATACCAAACGCTTAGTTAATAGCAATGTTTAAAGACAAACTTGATAGTTACTACTACGTTTTTTGAATGAATAACTCATTATTAGAACGATTTTCAACTGAGTGTCGTAAAACCAAAACCAAAGTACAGTAATATTAATTACTTTAGCCAATCAAAAGACAAAGACGATCCAGTGAACCAATCAAAACTCGACGTAATTACACGTGCCCGACACAAAGCGCGGGAAAACGTGCGAGTCACGATTGGTTTTAGTTTTTACTTCTGATTGGTTGAAAAAGTGGCGCGAGATTTTTAAACCAATCACTGAGCGTAGTAATGCAAAACCAAAGCAATTCGCTAATTACTTTCGACACTCATTAGAAAAATGCTCTATGCTCTAACTAACGAGACTAAGAATAGCTCTTAGCCAGGAGATTGATACACTTTGGATCGTCGTCACGTAACGCTTATCCCGTTATGGAAAGCGTCATGCGTGACCACCATAACCCGACTATTGTATTACTTGATTCATTAAATCTGCCCTTTTCACTTGGTTACGTAAATCAACGGATACAACTCATGTCAATAAGTAAAAGGAGCCGCTAATTAATTACTAATTTAATCTTAATATTCTCCGCTTACGTAATGTAATTTAGCTAATAAATTACCCTCCTAAAATACATTTGAGGACTATCTCCCCATGCCCCAACAACTTACACGTTTGCCCACGACTGAGAAATATTTAGAACTTATTTGTAAACGACGTGCTCGACTAGTTGAGTAAGATTAAGATTGAGTAAGATTAAACTCGAAAAGAAGTCAAAACCTTAAGTAGAGCATACTTATCCACTTTACTAATTCATTAGTAATTCTAACTTTAAGAATGTAGATGGAACACAAATGTGAGATCATTGAAATCAAAGGTACTGAGCAGTTCATTGCTGTCAAAGTTGTTTCTAACATTTTAATCTGTGGTTGGAATCTTAGTGTGTGACCATTCAAATGAAAGCTACTGAGCAGTACTTTAATGTCAAAATTGTTTCCAACATTTTAATCTGTGTTTGGAATCTTCGTGTGCGACCATTCAAATGAAAACTACTGAGCAGTACTTTGCTCTCAAAGTTGTTTCTAACATTTTAATCTGTGGTTGGATCCGAGTGTGTGTGTCATCATTCAAATGAAAGCTTCTGAGCAGTACTTTGCTCTCAAAGTTGTTTATAACGCTTTCGTCTGTCGGTATAATCCTAGTGTGTGTGTCATCATTCAAATGAAAGACAGTTAGTTGCACTTTCGTCTGGTGTTTCTGCAATATTTTACATGTTCAGTTTGGGATATTTTTTGAAATTAGAATAGTTGCACTTGGAAGTAAATGGGTTAACTAATCCGAGACCCCAAACAAAGAAGGCAGCAAGAGAATTACAGCGATAACCAACAAGGAGAACCCCAAAAAGAAAATCATAGCCCACTGTTTATCTGTCAGCGGTACCCGGGTCGTCTCCTTCACTTCCAGTTCTTCTTGGTCGTCGTCCGCGCTGCTCTCCGAAATCTTCTTCTTCTTTGCTGTCAAAGTCCTCGCTGACGCCACTGGTGAAAAGACGCCCTTGATGGGGCCTGGGGACCCACTTGGACCATTCATAAGTCGTACTGCGCAAACTCGGAAGCGAACTTCGCTTGAAGCTGGGAGCGAGTCGTACTCGAATTTTGTATTAGGTCCCTGGTAAACCTGAAAACAAACCAGCAAAGTCTATGATGAAGTCTTGGTGCACAACCTTTCATATGGAAATGAGCTTTTCTCGCACGTCTTTTGTCTCGGCAATAAAACTTATTTCAACTTCACTATACAGACAAATGCAATCCATTAGGTTTACTTTGGTTTCTTTTGGCCCCGCACCAGCAGCAGGCATGAACCACATACATGCGAAACAATAACAACAACTAATTATCTACAGGAAAGCGATTCCCTGTGACACCGCCGGATACGAAAACCCAAAAAACCCCTGTGAGGGACAAAAACTGGAAACATATTCCCTGAACCAATACAGTGCCACGATCCCTCCGGGGCCTAAAGGGTCCCTAGTTACAAAACAATAATGATATATTAAAAGAAACAAAAGTTACACGGACTGATGCAGGCCTAGAATGGCTCACCACGTGACGAACTAACACTTTATAGACAACCTAATACCCATCACCAACCGTATCCAGACCCTTCTATTCTCGTGCCATAGAAATATCAATTTCTGTCTAATTCGCACGCTCAACCATCAGAAATTACATATTTCCATAGAAAGGTCAGTGCACCAAGACTCATTTTGAAACAGAGGTAGAAAGGAACTCGGAAATGGCTTATTGTTCATACAGTTTCTAGATCTCTGAACGAATTTAGCTTCAATCTATATCGTTCAAAACGACACACGTCGCTACCTAACATTTCGAGTACGCAGATGTAGGTATTACATATGTAAAATACTAAAATCAATCCATAGCAGTCATTGTATACCGTTCGGGGTTTTGCTTGTCATGAAAAGTATTAAAGTGCACCAAACCCCAAAATATTTTTTCGCTACAATAAACCTTTGCACCAGTTCGAAACGCGTTGCACCTTTCGTTTCTCCTTTTTACTGAATGCGGACTATTTGTAGCATTCAAAAGTTACGAAAAACTTTACGTTATTTGGTTCACGACCGAGTTAGAAGGGGCGTGGGTCTATTCCTGGGTTGACGTCACAAACTGATTTGCATGCATGTTTAAAAAGACTTGATGCGATGCAAATCAGTTTGTGACGTCGGCCCAGGAATAGACCCACGATTCTGACTCGGTCGTGAACCAAATAACGTACAGTCTTTCGTAACTTTTTAATGCTACAAATAGTCAGCATTTGGTAAAAAGGAGAAACGAAAGGTGTAACGCGTTTGGAACTGGTGCAAAGGTTTATTGCAGCGAAAAAATATTTTGGAGTTAGGTGCACTTTAATAGGTGTACGATACCAAAACATGATGCTTACGAAGACATTCAAATTTGACTAAAAAACATTTGAATGACCATTGGCGCTCTAACGAACGAGTCGGACAACAGTTCTAGCGAGGTCTCGCATGAATGGCTCAAACACCCCATTCCAAAATGGCTTCCATTTTTAATATTACTTTGTTTGCATTCAAATTAGCCTTTGTTGCCTCGTTCAAGATAAAATATTCTTTTGATTTTTGAGCTTAAAAACGACGTAAGAAGGACTAATCTGAATACTAAGAATAGAATACCAAGATGGTAGCTAAACATTAGACCACCGCGTCTTTCGCACAACTCTTGTTTACCTTTACGAAATCTTGTTCCTTTCCAACACATTGACTCTGTAATAAATATTCAATTTGTTCTCCTTTCTTGACAGTTTGTACAGGGTCCCAGCTCACAGTCATCGCGGAAGGCGTCGTGTTCTCTGCTGTCAGACCTGAAAGTTATCAAACAACAACTGGTTACTCAAACGGGTTTTCTTTTTTGCAAAGTACATGACCCATAATTTCTTTCTTTTTAATTTGCACTTGTCTGGTCCTATTTGGAATAATTTGGATGAAGAAACTGCATGACTGAGCATTTCTGAAGTACGTATGCCTGATGCTAGCTTAGCCTAGCTTTAGAAGAGAAAACTTGTAAATTTTTTCATGAACAAATTCCCAAATAAGCAACAAAAACTCGCATGAAAACTGCTAGAAGGTGGTAGATTGTTGACAATAATTAGCATAAAAGAGGCTTGGTGTTGACCACCATATCAAGTTATCATACATAAGGTCTATCCAGCGTGAAAATGTTTTGGAAACATCACAAGTACTGTTCAATAGCTTTCAATGAAGATACCGTATGGTTTCAAATACCGATACTCAGTTTAGACCAACTTACACATCATAACAAACAGTACCACAAGAACGTTCTTACTCGATAGCTTTCATTTGAATGGTCACATACTAGAGTTTCATCCACAGACTTGAAAGTTAGAACCACCTTGTTCAGCAAAGTAAACAGTGCCACATGAAAGTAATGCTCAATAGCTTTCATTTGAATGGTCACATACTAGGGTTTCATCCACAGACTTGAAAGTTAGAACCACCTTGTGCAGCAAAGTAAACAGTGCCACATGAAAGTACTGCTCAATAGCTTTCATTTGAATGGTCACATACTAGGGTTTCATCCACAGACTTGAAAGTTGGAACCACCTTGTTCAGCAAAGTAAACAGTGCCACATAATTAATTTGAAAATCACACTAGACCTTTGGATTTGATCCATGTAATGGGAGACAAGAAGCTTTTGGTTAACTTCCATGTTTTTTGCACTTTTCTTTGCATATGCTACATGTAAACTTACTTTTGACTGTATTTGGCGGCTGCGCAGTGGTTACAAAAGACACGATATCAGAGAAGGGTCCAGGGCCCGCCTCATTGCTCGCCTGAATACGGAACTGGTACTCAGTCCTCTCCAGTAGTTTTCCAACTTTGTGCGATGTGGTGGGACCATTAAAGACAGTGACGAAGCTGCACAAAAAGCCATCAAAAAAAGCTTCTCAGTATGGGCAACCAAAAAGTAAACTTCCGTTCTATACCATGAATATTACCGTTTATATCATGCATCTATTCAAAGCTACGCGACCCATTGAATCAAAACTCCTGCGAGCAGTTGGTGATAGGCTTCCGTCAATCAAAACTTATAATGACCTTATATGTAAAGATTTGATTATATAAACGCCTTCTGATGTGGTGTTTTGCTGCAATCTCCATTCTCTAACTTTCCTCAGAAAAAGTACAGTGCTTCCATCTATTTTCCTCTGTTGTTTTACTGCAAAACAAATGCTTCTGCACTAGAATTTCGTACACAAATAATAAGACCTAGCTCAAGGATTTTTTTTCTCAACCCTATGCAGTTTTGAATGTTCACACTTGCATGGAAAAGGTAAATGATAACACTTCTATTTTTCTATGCCTTCAACTTTTCTAGCTTTCCCTGGGCTCAGGCTGAAGGGCAATAAACCTTTTATGCAATGACCTAAAATATTGCCTATCTGGTGAATTTTTCTTGCACAGCAGGCAAAAGACTAATGCTGGTTATTGGCCAAAAATGCCTGATTTTGTAAATTTCAACTTTTCAGATTTTTTTCTCTGCGAATAATCAACGCCACCCGACCATTTTAGGTCATTGCATAGACCACTGTAAACTTAATCTGTAAAAATTGATTCCTTGCCTGAGTGACTTAGTGTTTTTCCTCAGTTATCGTCACAAGAAAAGTACCCTCTGAGACACCATACCAAAGCCTGTACTGTTACCATGGCAACAAGACACCCAGACATCATTGTGTTTGTCATCATTCATGGCAACTAGTGTCATGATGGTGATTCTGTCTAATTAAGTTGCATTTTCAAGTCAAAGGTCTTTTTGACTATCGAGCCACCTTAAGGCCCATTGAGGGGTTTTGATTCAAAGGGTCGCCTATCACTGAATTTAGTAGAAACTTATGTGCAACGGATTTCTTATCAACCTGCAACATGAACAACAGCAACAGCAGCATGAGCTTCCGACACTCACCTTCCGTTTTTGTCCAGCATTTCAAGTCTGTACGTCACTCCAGCCGTACCAGTCTTCCCGCCAGTACCACGTGACGTCCATCTTAGTTTCAGGCTCTGATACGAGGGCGTGGCCAGTTCCAACAAAGGAGCTGGAGGGGGAAGGTCACCAGTGGACGCAAATACCGTAGAGCTACAACAAAGTTACTCAGTAAAAAGAGGTTCTGGTACACTGGGTAACTTAAGAGGGACCATGAGACTGTTGAGACTGATGGGATGCCCATCGGAACCTTTTAAAGAAGGCCGCTTTAAGCGTTGCTCAAGCTTTCGTTGATCTCTCAAAGATACCAAAACAACGAAAATAGAACTTATATTTCTCTATTTTTTTGGCATAAAACCCGACAGCTAGAACACCCGGGCGTACTGTACTGTACAGGGGAAGAGATTAATTACTATTTATTGCCCTGTACAAACTTTTAGTGTCAGTGGAAACATCTTGTAGTTGGTAAATTTTGTTTTTGTTGGCCACGCTATATTTGAACTGAGGTTTTTGTTTTAGTTTCTATTTTGGATTTCATTGTTCGTATTTGGGAACAATATCTCAATAGTCGATATTACTAACCTCATGATAACCCAGTAAAGCCGTGTCAAATTAATGAAATTGACAAAACAAATCTCACCTAAATGGGCCGCATCCTATTTTGTTCACGGCTTGAATACGTATTCTAAGAGAAAGAGAAACAAAAGACCATGATTATAAAAGGAAATATAACTGACGTCATGCAGTGTTTTATATGGCTGTCCTGTTTTCGATCACGAATTTCGTTACCACATTGTCCCGTTCGGATGCAGTTTGTCTCTTATTTTCGAGAACTAACAGCGCTCAACTGTAAAAGTTTTCGACATCCGCACGCGTTGGCGTCATTCGACAACGTCTATCCGCATTTCGAAAGTGAAAGTAGGCCAATGAGCGCGCGAGAACTTCTGCAGTTATAGAAAAATTTTGCTGCCATACAAGTTGCAATAAAAATTTCCTGGTGTAGCCCCAACCCACCCCACCCCTGAAATGAACACGTCTCAACGCTTTCCGCCATCCAAGTCCAGGTCTAATCGAGACCAGATGTGGCATCGTCCATTCCGAAAAGCGTGGTACCCGTTATGGCTTCGACCGTTAAAAATGGTATCAAGCGTTTAAGAAAGGGAAATCAACCCCGCGTACATTATCCTCCCCATTGCCCTTTTCGTTTCTCTTAGCCGGTGGGGCCTTGGCACGAGAAAGGCTCTGAAGACAGAATGTCCAGCCCAAGATTCTAGGACTTCCGGACCTCATGTATGTAGTATTGACGTTTCTACATGTTGTGTGCTACAATATGGCGGCGGGCGAACATTTTTACTTCCGTTTAAGATTTCTTTGATGTAAACCAGCAAATAAAAAAAATCGGATTTTTTTGAAAAATACTGTGTTCCCAAAGTCCTTCATTTCTCGTGCCAAGGCTCCACCGGCTTAGAGAAACGGAAAGGAATAATGGAATGAGAATGCTTCGCGTAGGCAGCGCAACAGAAGTCGTACCTGTAAAGAGTATTCGGCTGAAGTTCAGTGACATCATACTCCTGTATGACAGGAGTTTCCTCCTCGGTCTCAGATCCGTCGCCGGTGTCCACGTCAAAACTGATATTCTTGCAGCCGGCCACTTCCACGTTGTATGACGTAATAGCGGCACCATTGTTTCCCGGATGCCTCCAGCGCAGGCGCACATGAGAAGATGACTGCTGCACCTAGGAGGAGAAAGATCACGTTAAACACAGAACATGAAATATTCATAATAGGGAGCATTGCAGTATTTCTCTACAGCAATCGATTTGATAACAGTAACATTGTACAGCTGAAACTAACCAGTGCGTAATGCCAACCCAAGGAGCTCCATCATGGTTTGTGCACTAAAAAAATGTAGCCTAATTTTTTTTTCAAATTTGTCATATGTAATCTGTCTCAATCTTCTCAACCCTTAACCATCCTTGTTCCTTTTTGGTTTAATATCACTTCTTTGGTATTTTTGTTCATTAGTAAACTATTATTATGAGGTTCCCTACATTTTAAGGTTAATCTGGTTTGTCGCAAAAATTGACTCAAAATACTGCGACGAAGTCGTCAGTGTACATTTTATCCTCCAATTAACTGTGAATTGCTTACTGCCATGTAGTGGCGCAAACCGAATTCGTACCGATGTTTACCAAACGCGCAACTTAGTAAAATCGAAGGCTTCCGAAGTCTTGCGGAAACCAACCGAATACTGACGAAGCTGGACCACGGACGTACCGAAGATTAGCCGCAAACAAGTAATTAGTCATCCTCCAGTACTTACCACTTTTATTGACGTCACAGCAGAAGGCGAGGCAGCTGGGGTCTGACAAGTACTAACCTCGCTCCAGAGACTGGAACCAACCGCGCTGAGAGCCTGGGAAGAGTAACAATTGAATAAGTAAACATGAACAAACTTAAAACAACAGAAAATGAAAAGAGAACAAATTCAATTTATTTCCTCTTGACGTAGTTACTTAATTTAATTACAAACATTTGTAATTGCTGGCGATGTTTCTATTGTATTAAGTAAAAGTGCTTCAGTATGGTGGCCAAATAAACCATTCGGTTTCCTAGTTGCCCCCCATGTTACCTATTGATGTTTCATTTGACACAGGCGAGGAAACAGAAAGAGGGCGGAAACATAAAACTTAGTTAAAAATAATAATTGTAGTAAAATAAAATATAGTAGAGGTGTGGTGGACAAGTCGAGAGATAATACTTAATTTCAATAGACAAGTTACTTTGAAAATTGCTCTGAGAGTAATAACTTTTTGATATTTTTTTGAAAAAATGTACACATTCAAATCTTTAAGATATTATGGGATAGACTTCCAAAGATCAATAGCTTTAAATGAAATCATTTGCTTGCCAGTGTTCGTCCTTACATGTGGCAAATGAAATGAGCACGTATGACATTTGTTAAGACTTTCAAAACAACAAACCTTAACTCTGAAGTAATAAAAGCTGGCTGGACTGACTCCCTTGCGGACCTCACAAGTCTTGTCCGGGCCGCTGTACAACTGGAAGGAGAATGGTAAAGCAGGTACGGATCAACCCTCACCCATTCCACCCCTGTTTCTGCACCGCAGTCGCTTGTAAGTCAATGAAAGACATGGGCTAGGGAGGGGTGGGTGGGTGGTTTTAGAGCAGCGTGAATGCATACACAACAAAGGTCTCTATTTTCTCGGAAGTAACACAAGTACATGTCCAAAAAAGCGATATCGATGAGCGAGGCCAGGGAAGAGTTCAAGTCCGCGACAGCCGGGTAAAATTGTTGTTAATGAAAAGGTTTTCACGATGAAGATAGGGATGAATGACGGATTTCGAAATAAAACAATTTGATTTTACTTGAACCCTCAACGAACATTATGTAAGTTGCCACGTCAATTTCCGTCAAGGGGATGTACGCTGTGTCATGTAGCAATCACGACAGCCCAGGGAGGGATTAGTCAATTCTTGGTCATAGGCTTCTTTCAAGTTTTGTCCATGCCTCGAAAGTCAGACTTTTGGATTGGAGGCCATATCCCTAGAATGAATTCATTTACAGTCCTGAAGTACCTCGATAAAAGTGCCATCTTCCATCCATTCCAAGGTATAGCCAGTCACTGGAGTGCCATTTTCTGTCGGGCACTGCAAAAGGAAAATTGAAAATGTTTCCAAGGCTGACTCGCATGAAACACGAGAGCATAACATAACAAGATGACGCACTAGGCTAAAGCAAGGCTGGTTCTGTTGCAAATTGAATTTGCAACATTACTAGCAGGATTTCTACATTTTGCCAGGACTAACACTTCTCTGCTCGTGTTCACAACGGAATGGAAATTTAGGATTTGTCCACTCGAGTTGAAGTTGGTTAACTTTTAATCGAGATAACACAAATCAAATGTGAAAGCAAATCAATTTCGTTGTGGTTTAAAACTAAATGTCAAATTATGTGTGACGTGTAACTCACCTCCCATGAAACAATGATAGCAGCAGCCGAGCGGCATAAAGTGTCAGGCGCTCTTGGAGCATCAGGGGGGCCTGGGGCGGTAGTGATCTGCGAGACTGTGGATACCTTGCCCACCTGTTTAACAGAGTTCGCATATGACAGTGAGTACCGGTGGTACTTCATGTAACGAGCTTGGACTGTACTCAAAAAACAGCTATACATGCAGACCGTGATAGGAGGAGTAGAGCGAACAAACAGGGGCACCCAACGGAACAATGTCGTGGTATATTTGTTCGGAGGGTCTGTAATCCTCTCAGATTTTCTTCAGCGACATATCACCTCGAACTTTCGTGACATGGGAAATATATTAAATGCCTGCTGTATTTGAAGAGGGGGAAAATGATCTTTTGGGTGCAGAAAAACGCCAGTTATGATTTCGGAAAGGCAACAACAACTGGCACATTCAGTGATACTTTTGTCCGAACAGAGTTTCTGTGTTAATTCATACAGGTATCCTTTAAAAAGGCACCATAGTCAACTCTCTCTTAACGGAAAACCTTCGTAAGACGGACAAATGGTGTTGATCTCTGCTCGCCATTTTTCAGTCATTTTACTGTATCTTAACTCTCTGTAAGCCGGACACCTCTCTAGGTCGGAAAGTTAGTACCGCTCACGATGGTGTCCGTATCAAAGAGAGGTCACTGTAAACGATACGGAAAACAGAACAAAGTCTTTGGTAGAATTTCCTCATTGGCTACTCCTTAGTAAGCAGAAGATTCAAAAGTGATTCTCACAGGTTACAGAATCTCTTACCCCAGCTTCGTTCATTGCTTTTATTCTGAACGAGTAAGTCCTTCCAGGCAGAAGACCTGTCACGGTACACATATTGTCTGCGAGATGATGGATCTCCCTGAACTCTAAAAACACAAGTGAGGCAGCTTTTAATTGCACGGAGTTAACACCGTTTAAACTCACAAAACCCACAATTTTCGCTCAGAATATCGCCTGATACTTTGCCTACGAGGCCGTAGGACGATTTGCTAAAATAAGACGATATTCCGCACGATTGAGCAGGATAACTGTTTCATTACTCGACAAGTTGTCAGCGAAACATAATTTACAGCAGATGCACTGTGGTCGTGAAGCGCTTTGCGAAAACTTGAACGAATCTTGGCAAGCTATGTAATATCGCAGGATATCTGCTATAGTATGTAGGGAATTTATGATCTTCAGAGTCGTAACAATTTTTTGAATAATAAAGTACAGGGGCGGATCTAGGGGGGAGGGAGGTGCAGGGTGCGCACCCCTCCCTGAGATGACCTACGACTTTCTAGAAGTATAACTAGTATTCTGCTCACGTCACCCATGAATTACGCATTTCTTAGTGGTGCACCCTCTCCTAAGAAACATCCTGGATCCGCCCCTGAAGTGCAACACAATGAGTTTGACGGTGTTTAGAGTTCTTGTGCGAAGTTTAAACGCAAGAATTTTTGGTCCGTGTGGATGAAATCGTTTGATTCGAGTTGCACAGTAGCAAACCGACAATCTCACCCTTTGTTGCAGGATTCTCCATTTCAATGATGTAGCCTGATATCACAGCACCTCCATCATAGCTGGGTGGATCTGCCAGATGAAAGAAATCAACCATCGGGTGTTATGATTACTGCATGAGCATAGCAAATGTAACAAATATAACCTCAAAGGGACACTGTCAAGCCTGATTATAGAAATTTTTGTTCTAAAGATAGGGTATTTTAACAGGTATTTTGGGGACGTAGTACAGGATTACAAGGATGGAAGCGGATTGCAATTAATCAAAATCGATTTCTGGAGAGGATGTCCAGAAATCAAAACTGGTGAACTGGTGAATCTTGCAATAGTTATTTGTTCTTCTTAGTTGATATTTCTTTGCTTTCACCACTTTTAGCATTTTTCTCCTTCTATTACAAGACAATAATGCACGATTACAGCAAGCTACAGGCCATACTTATTAAAATATGATATACCAGGCGTGCTATTTTAAGCTTACCCCAACGAAGATCAAGAGTGTTGGGTTGAGGTTTGTGAGCTTTTGATAGGACTGGTGGATTAGCTTGGCCTGGGACCACTGGTGATGTCCTGAACTTTGTCACCTTGCACCACTGAAAGATAAAATACACGCAGAACAATGAATTTCTCGCACAGATGCCATTGCTTTATGTAGTAGTCTTACGCAGTAATGGTTTTCAGTGAACACCTCTACTATGAGAACAGCTATTCTTCTCAAGGAGGCCGTGTTAGCTTTTGAAGGCCACAGCTGAGGTGATGATCCATATACCAAGTCAATACAATGAATACATGCACTATTGTGCCGCTCTATTGTGTGAAGTCTATTGTATTATTGTTTAAGGCCCTATTGTTGTGTTCTTTGTGACGTACTTCGGGACTTGCTATATGACTTGGTATATGGCGCTCGACCCCAGAGATGCGTGTAGAAACATAGTGTCCTCAAACATTGCATCAAGACTCAGGAGTACTTCAAATTTGTCACATAACCATTAAATCGTGTAAATAAGCCACATTGTAAAAACTACAAGCTCACCTCGCTGATACCGCCATCGCTGACTGCTGCTAAACGGAGTCTGTACAAATGTCCAGGAGATAAACCAGTAAAAGTGTGTTCAAGTTCCAGGCCTCTGTACACTTCTATAAACTGTCCTCCTACAGAAAACGAAGACACAGGTCTGATTATAGCACGATCAGCAGGACTATCAGCTTGTGTACCAGTATTGCGACTATCAGTCTGAGAGGGGTGAAGGAGAATCCTTTATACGTGACTACTTTACAAAAGCCAATGTAGTAAATAAACGTACTAGTCTACACTGAAAACACTTCTGTACGTATTAATTCCAGTAAATGCAGAAGTTCAGTACCTTTGCCATCATCTGCCTCTAA
This sequence comes from Blastomussa wellsi, assembly GCA_947652115.1. NCBI lineage: Eukaryota > Metazoa > Cnidaria > Anthozoa > Scleractinia > Plerogyridae > Blastomussa > Blastomussa wellsi. The sequence continues at coordinate 3,993,116 of OX393570.1, read as the reverse complement.
AATGTGAGCTGTGATCTCTGAACCTCCTGTATCTGATGGTGGGACTAAACGGTAACAAATATAAAACACAATTAGTTAATTAACCATCCCCCAATGGGGCTTTGAACATTGAAACAGTAGAATCAGGGCTTGACACTAACTTTTCAACTTACTTGCCTAGCGACTAGTGACAACTTAGATGTTACCAGCCAAGAAAAAAATATTATTTATTAGCCAAGGGTTGATGTTGGTTAGGTACAGCAGAATTACTAGCAAGACTTGAAAGCAAAATGCAAGCGACTCTCTTTGAATACATAATGTTGGTAATTGCGTTGTACTTAAACCAGTCCCAATAGTAAAACAACAAATGTCCACAATGAAATTCTGACCTTGTTTCTGAGAAAAGTATTTAATTGTGTTTGTCTTCCTTGTTGAAGACAGAAACTAATTCGGCCAATTTCATTTTGTTTACTAGCCAAAGTGGCTAGTGGAAATCGAAAGCCTACTGGCCAAAACTAAATTTAGCATTAGCGTCGAGCACTGAGAATCCGAACTATCAGGAGGAACACCAGTTGGCTATTTACAAGCGTGACCGAGAAGTTGAACTCAAGCCTGAAGAGAACAATGTTAACCAGCTAGTCGTTCTGGAACCCTCGACTTACGGATTTCAAGTTTAAAGCTCTAACAACTCGGCCATCTACCACCTGATATATGAAATGGCAGATGTTAACTGTGCATGTACTGTTGCTTTTTTTTTTTACTTTTTCCTGTTGCAAACCAACTGTTTGATAACGGACATGTGAAATGTAGCATCATGATATCAAAGTTTGTTTTGCTTACCCCATGAAACAGTGAATCCTGAAGAACGGAACTTTCCTTCAAGCACAGGGCAAGATGGCTGACCTGATGGGTTAAAAAATCAAATAATCAACTGTGCACATATACTGCAGGTTAGCTTAACAATAAGTTAAGAAAAGGGAGGCCATAAAAAGGAAGGCATCAACATTGCAGGCCCTAGCAGTAAGCAGGATGTGTGTCATATATGAACCTAGTAAATGTACAAGAGTCTCCCCAGTGGATAGAGAGCCAACCCAGTGTTCGGGAGGTCACGAGTTCGAATTGCATCAGGCCAGAGACCCAGACATATTTTTGCTTATTTGACCCATGCTCATGACGTGATGAACACTGTACATCTTCCTCACCTCTGGGGACAAATTGAATATAATTCATCCTAGATACCAGATACTGTTTTCAGATTAAAATACGTACCTGGTTTCTCAGGGCAAGTGTCAAACATGACAGTATCACTCCACTTGCTCTTTCCTTGTGAATTAGAAGCCAGCAGCTGTCAGAAAAATACAACAAAACAATTAGCCTGAGGATAATACAAACCAAACACAAAGGGAAAACATGAGTGAACTGATGAAAAGGAAATAAATGCCAAGAAGAATATAATGCACATCTTTCATTTAATCTTTCATTCGAAGAAATTAAAGAAAGATTCTTATAAAAACAGTCAGTTACTCTACTCAAACCCCTGATAATGTATTGTTCGAATAGAGGATATCACAAATGGCTGCACACAGGCTAATTTAAGATGCAGTCTCTTGGCAAAATTACTGTATTTTTTTAACAACACTTACCCTAAATTTGTAGCAAGTATTTCTCTGTAGTTTCTCAATCATGCAGGAGTTTTCAATCCCCCGATACACCACACGGAAACCATAGCCCTGGAATTTTGAGGACGATCAGAAACAAGTATAAGAGAATTACAAATAATAACATCGCATGGAACAAGCATAACATTTTACAAGGAAGAATTTTAATGGTTTCACTGCATACAACGTTTACACACCACCAAAACCATTATGTGATGGTCTTTCACAACAACAGCAAAAGGTTTGTTCTTCATCCAAGAATTAGAAAACAGATATAAACTGTTGGAATGTTGGATTTTTTCAGATTTGAAACTATAAAGCGCAGCAAAAATTCGGGACCACCAAAGACAAATTCATCCAGCGACAGAGAGGATTAGAACCTGGAACCTCCTGATTACAAGTCCAGCGAAAAATCTTAGTGTTACGTGCGCGCTGTTACTACATGAGTCAGGAGTGAATTAAAAGAGTCAGGTCACTTACTGTAGTGTCATCTTCCATTTCCAACAAATACTCTGAGATCTCAGCTAGAAAAAACACATTGTTATTGGCATCAATACAGCATGTTAAATGATTTTTAAAAAATTACTGATTACAACAAAAAATGACAATTACATACAATTCTCCATAATCTAGCACAATGCTCAAGATAGCCCAGCATTTAAGCCAAGTTCCTTTCTAGAATGCCGTAAATCCTCTTTTTCAGCCACCCGGGTGGCTTTTTTGTTTGAGGCACTTCCGAGGGGTGGCTTAACAGAGGGGTTCGTTTATTAATTTAGCAAAATGCAGCCTCATGTACACTGCCAGGATACAATGGGCTATAAAACACACAAAAATGCTAACCTACATGTATTCACGCATCCCTCTGTAATTTCTGTATACATCATAAAATTAAGCTACTCAATTGTACACCTAGTATGTTTTTTTTTCTGAGGGGAGGGCCCGAAGGGGTGGCTAAAAGAGGGGAGGGGCTTAAAATATAATATTATCTAGTTCCTCGAAAGAGGGGTGGATTCTTAGAGTGAGATGCTTAATAGAGGATTTGCAGTAATATAGAGAAACTATGTGCCTGTGAATGCATAGAACTGCAAAAATAATCATACATTAAAATTGTATTTTGTCAATTGTCATGAACAGGAAGTGCATAATCATATATGAGGTCTTTTGTGCCACTTGGTACAAAGAAGTTAGGTACCATAACTGCCCGTAAGTAACAAAGTGCATCAAGAAAGTCATTTACCTCCTTTAGATTCTGGTTTACTCCATGACAAACTGAGGAAGTTGACGCCTGCCTTATCTAGCTTGGGAGGTGTGGGTGTAGATGGTGCTCCTGCACTGGTTACGCACTTCAACTCTTTGCTGAATTTACTGCAATGACGATAACAGCAGGACATAGCTTTTGAATAAAAGGATGTTAATTATTTTGTTCAAAGGAAATAAGTTAGGGTAAAAGGCAAGTAAACATTTATGACAGGGATACTGTACTACCCCTGGGAGAATCTGATACCATTTAGGGAACTGTGCAGCCTGGGGGAGAAGAATGATGCACCTGAAAAAGGAGGAATCCCATGCATTCTGGCAATGTGGTACAAAAGAGTTTTAGCAGTGTGAAAATACAATTCTTGTTAAGTATTAGCATGTGTAGCAAGCGTTCCCAAGCGAGTGAAAAGCTTTTATCGTATTCTGGCAGCACAAAATTGTGGTGAGAGCAAAAAGTGGATGAGGCAGATTGCTACGCAGGCTTAAGTTAAGTATCTTCTGGGAGTTGTTTTTTTTTATGAGCTGTTCAACCACCATCCATGTCTATCCGTTGACTGTTCACTTTCAGGGTTAAACCAAACGGCTTGGTGAGAAATTTCTAACCCGTTCAATAGCTGTGTATTTTACCCATTTCATGCATAATTTTGCAAGTAAAATATCAAACACGAGAGACAGTGTTTCATCACATTTTCAAACACCAAGAATTGAGTTGAAAATACTAACAAACAGAGTACTTTTGACAGACTTCGAGGTGTTTGGAGATTCAATGAAACACTCTCGCAAGTGTTTGATAAGTAAATCTTCAATAGAAGCTGTAACTATGGAGAAAATGAAGAAATGAAATCGTAAAAATCTATCAATAAATAAATGCTAATTGGCCTATTTTGAGATCCTCTCAAAATGCTTAATTGACCCCTTCACTATCGTGGTTACATTTCATATCTTACAATACTAGGCGGTATCGAGTAACCACGGCCTTATCATTTATTATCTGATTAGTTCAGTTTCCTTTGTATCACGGTGTAGTATTAGTCAGTTCATAGATCTTGTACTTGTTTTTTTTTTGTGCTAGTCAGAGCCGATTTTTTTTTCACATATTCTGGACTTGCTCCGCTCAATTTCATCCCCTACGCACCATGTCTGCTTGACTTCTGAATTCCCTAAAGATATTTGTTGCTGGCAAATTTTTCTTCCTCGTTACAATGGCATATCAATCATCCCCCCTCCCCATGGTCAGCCCTGGACACAGTTTTTGTCACCGATGCATGTTTGAGTGGATGCGGTGGCGTGTCGTCCACAGAAGTGTAAATCACAAAGTTTGAAAAATGGGGAGAGTCGCTTGCAGAATATCATCTGATATTCCCTGTGCATGGATCATCAACTACGATACGCACCTAGCCCCTATGCTATTCACAGCTTGTAGTCTGAATGTACATGGAGTAGCAGGTGGCAGCTTGTGAGTCAGTTTAAACTGTCTCTGTGGCCCCACATAAGCCTCTGTGTACGGACCACCCTTTTCACCCTTGTTCCATTCCAGTCTGTACAATGTGATTGGGGAGCCGTTATCTGATGGAGCCTTGGATAAAAACATTTGAGAAAATAAAAAGTTAAAATTTCCCCTAGCCAAATTCACTGGAGGAGAACAGGGAGGCAGGAGAATAGAAGGCAGGAATTGGGATTCACACGGTTTGAGGAACCAAGAAAAATGCTAAAAAAACTATTGCAACATTATATTAATATTTTGCAAATTATAAAAATAATTACAAAGAGACAGAGCCATAACGGAAGGACTGGGATTAAAAGAGGTATAGCAAGTGGGAGGTCCAGACAGAATGGCTCTGTGGTCATGTTTACATGAGTAAGCATGCCTCAGAACAGTCTGATGAAAGCAAGGCAAATTTGAATCCACAAAGAGAAACAGAAATCTCAAATCACCTAGCCTAGACATGCACAGGACACCCAATACAAGATTAGGCTGGTGTTCTCCAATACAATACCATAAAATACAAACTTTATTTCCGATATAAAGAGAATTTACGTAACTCCTGTATAGCCTCAGCTAATCTTGGCTAATATTCCTCATCGAACACAACAACTACATCACAACATCTTACCGTCCACTTGAGAGTGAAGCTGGTTTTTGTCTTGTTTCCGAGATATGGCTGCGTAGGCACGGAGGGCACAGAACATGGCATGTCACAAGTCACTTCTGGGGAGAATTCTCCCTCCTCATCATCCTTCTTAGCTTGAAGTCTGTATATAAATAAAACAACATCTACAGTACTTCTCTGAGACTATTTAATAACAAGCTTAACTACACTTATCAAACTGAGGCTTATTAAGTTATTAAATCCAGCAATGAGGAAAGCAGCCACAATCTTAATGGGCCTTAGTCAGCCTCCACCATTTTTGATGCCATCAAAATTATGGAAATTACATGGTGAAGCGAAATCTTGTTGCATTGCTGTAAGTTATAATGTTACTGGACGTGATTGAATAGGCCATTTCCAAGTTCTCTTTTGCCTCAGCGTCGAAACGAGGCTAAGTGCGAAACCATTCATATGAAAATGTGTTTCACCTACATCTTCATTCTCATGGAAAACAAGCTTACCGGTATTTCCATATGAATAGTTTCGCACTTAGACTCACCCATGGGCTGGAGAGTACTCATACTCATACTCAATTTTTGTTGGACAAGTCCATCCAAGGGGGAAAGGTGCCGTGTGGTTATCCCTACGTTAAGCACCAACCCATGATACGAGGCAAGACCACAACCCCGGGAACCTCATTCCTTGTATTCAATCCAGGAGAAACAATGGTACTAGCTGCTTCATGCTGTTTAAAAGGCATTTCTTACTTTCCAACAACAATTAATTAAAAACTTAATATTAATAATTTATTAAACTCCTCATCTGAATGTATTTATATAATGTTAAATCAAGAAAAACTATTAAAAACACAACACTAATAATACAGTACCGCTCAAATGTAAGTTACAACCTCTCGTCTCGTTTCTCGCGAGACGAGTCTCGTTTCTCGCGATAAGAGTCTCGTTTCCTGCTATATGAGTCTCGTTTCTCGCCAGAAGGTTCTCGTTTCTCTCGAGAATCACTGAAGCGTTTAGTATATCACCAACAATATCAAAAAACATGTACATGTATTGTCATAGTACTACATAAGGAATCTTTCTGACTGACTGCAAGATGTAGCTAAATTTGGTTTCTTAAATTTAACATTGAACCAAAGGGCTGACCTTGACTTGCTTGAAATAGAGCTTAAATTCCAAATTTTCCCGGATAAGGGTGAAATTGGAATTTAAGCATGTTGTAATTACCGTATTTACTCGTGTATAAGTCGACCCCCCAATTTTGGGGCCAAAAACTAAGTTTTCTTCATTTATAGGTACAGATTTTATTGGAAATTCTTAGGATTATCGAGTTCGGGGAAGCGAGAAAGATGTTTTTCTGAGAAGATTTATGGCTTTATTTCGCTGGAAATGTCAGTTCTTTATTCCGAAATTGTGCCAGGGAGTATCTTCAACAATAAGGTCAACATAAAGAAGATAAATTTTAAAGCATTTCAACTTGAACTGCTAATTTAGATGCAGACTGCTATGCGAGGACAGGACAGGACATCGCGTTTTGGTGTCACTGTTTTATTATTATAAGATGTTTTACATAATTATAAAGACAATTGTTATGCATTGTGCAGAATTTATTTTACCAGTCCTTCGGTCTTAGTTTTTGACTTGTGTATAAGTCGAGGGCGATTTTTTGGACTGATTTTTAGGTCGTGAAAGGTCGACTTATACACGAGTAAATCCGGTAGTAAACAATTTAACGTCAATTTGTTAAAAGAGTGAAGGTTCCCTTTAAAGGAAATTAAGGGTGGGTATATGACAGGATTGTAATGTGTGCAAAGGGCTACGACATCATAGCCCTCTACAGCTTTGTTGTCCCCTCTGCACACTAACGTTAATTACAGGCAGGATTTGTAGCTAATTAAAGGACAACCTAAAAGCACAGATGAATGTTTTACAATTAACAATCTAAGGTCTTACCTGAACTTGTACTGAGTTCCAGGCCTGAGTTCTTTAATGATAAACTCTTTATCTGAACCACTTGAAAAAGTAAAAAAATAAATAAATAGATTTATAAATGAATAAATAAAATATAATAAATAAATAAAACTACGTTTTATTTAATATTGGTTCCTTAATTTATTATTGATCGCGGAAACGTTGATGTCTTCCTACAGCATCTAAACAGCCAACAGCCTTCCATCCGCTTCACCATGGAAACAGAAAGTGACAGCAAGATCGCCTTCCTTGACACCGCAGTTTCAAGAGAACCTGACAGCAGCCTCGCCACCAGCGTATACAGGAAGCCCACGCACACTGATCAGTACTTAGCGTATGACTCACACCACCCCCAGTCAGTAAAACGCGGTATTGTTAAGTGTTTGTACGATCATGCTAAGCCCCTTTCTAACAAAACCCGCTATTATCTCCGAGGAGAAGAAACACCTGTCCTCTGTTCTTGTTTCTAATGGCTATCCTAATTCTTTTGTACAGAAGGTCACCAAGAATAGAAGACAAAACAACAGAGCAGAGCCCGCAACCGAGTTCAAAACTACCGCGGTTTTACCCTATGTCAGTGGCCTGTCCGAACAACTTCGCCGCTGCCTACAACAACAAGGAGTGCGCGCTGTTTTCAAGTCGGATACTACCGTATTTACCCGTGTATAAGTCGACCTTTCACGACCTAAAAATCAGTCCAAAAAATCGCCCTCGACTTATACATGGGTCAAAAACTAAAACCCAAGAACCAGTAAAATAAATTGGGCACAATTAGCATAACAATTGTGTCTATAATCTTACGTAAAACATCTTACAAACAATGATACAAAACGCAAAGTCCTTCGCTTAGCAGTCTGCGTCTAAATTAGCAGTTCAAGTTGAAATGATTTAAAATTTATCTGCTTTATGTAGACCTGAGGGTTGAAGATACTCCCTGGCACAATTTCAGAATAAACAACTGACATTTCCTGCAAAATAAAGCCGTAAATCTACTGAGGAAAATCATCTTTCTCGCTTCGAACTCCCTGCTTGGTAACCTGGCATGATGTAAGCACGCGTAGTCATCAGTTAGCAATACTCGACCGATTTTGTAGCTTGGTTACCAAGTTTTCTAAACACGCTGTTTATCGAGCGTTCTCAAAGATTTGAGACCTTCTTTGGTGTTTTGCCTGCCTGCTAAAGCTGCTTTTTCAACTTCCACAGTTAGAAAGGTTTGTCTGCAATTAGTATGTTTGATTTTGTAAGCCTGTTTCAAACAATATGGACAAAATGCCCACATGTACATGTGTTGTTAAAACGATTGCGGACATGCAAGAATATTAAAACTTCACATTGAAACTTGCTGTGATTGTTTCATATTATCCATACTACTTACCTGAACAATAATTGTAAGAAATACAATATATTTAAGTTTTCCAATAAAATGAAGAAAACTTAGTTTTTAGCCCCAAAGTTAGGGGGTCGACTTATACATGAGGTCGACTAATACACGGGTAAATACGGTATGTTGCCATCACAATTAGTACGGCCCAAAGACGCTGTTCAACCGACTAAACAAGACGGCGTCGATTACAAGATTCCCTGCGAATGCGGAAAAGTCTACATCGGCGAGACGGGGAGACCCATGCAGGACAGGATTAAATAACACGACTGAGACATCCGGCTCGCCCTTACCCAGACCTCCGCCGTTTCAGAGCATGCCCACACCACCAGACACTGCCCACTTTGGGACGAGGTTAAGTTTATTGATCGTGATCAACATTGGTACACTCGCAGGGTCAAAGAGGCTATTCACATAAGACTTCATCCTAACAACATCAACAGGGATAGTGGAATCGAGATTCCTGAAGCTTGGATGCCCACGATCAAGAAACACGATCAAGAACGAGAACTGCACAATGGCGAACCGCCGAGGGAACAACTAACTGGTCTAGGATCAGCGAGGATCGAAACACACCAATCACAGCTGTTGAAAACCAACCAATCACAGCAGAGCACCATGCTTTATAAAGCTACACGTAGCCAGTCGACCTTATCGCCTGATGAAGGCTAGCAGTATGCAGCCGAAACAATGCGGTCCACATCACAAGTGACTACATCGTGAGACAAACGATAACTCCTTAATTACAATTACTTACATTATTTATATATTTATATATTTTTTATTTGCTGTGTGGTGTTGTTGGGCAAGACACTTTACTTTCACAGTGCCTCTCTTCACCAAGGTTTATAAATGGGTACCAGCAAATTTACTGCTGGGGACTATAATTGACTTTCTTCAGAAAATGTATACTTTTGGGGGGTTTATATTTAAGGCTTCGCCACAAAAACGTGTAAGTGTGAGGTGGTCAATTGAGGTATACTGATACCTTAAATAAAATAATGCAACAACATGGCAGTGAGGTGTAAATTAGCAGGGCAATTGAATACCTGTAAATTGAGTCATAAGGTGAAGTTTTGGAGAACATTTGTAGATCAAAGCTGCATCCAGTAAGATGACTGTTGTTACTAACTTGACCTGCCCAAGACACCTTCAATGTTGAGCAATTTAACACTTCAATCTAGAAATGAAACAAGTAAAAGCGAAACATAAAATTTGAAAATATCTTGAACTATAAAAAAACAAATACCAGACCAATCCGGCACTTTGTAATATTTCCAGCAGGCTTGACATAAGGCCCATGCACGTATACCAAAGAACATGTCTGACATGGCTCTGACATGGCTCGACATTCATTGTTGAGCAACTGATTACTGCACGTTCTTTTTTCACAACAATGAAATTAAATTTTTTTTTCTTTCTCTTTTTGCTTGTTCTTGTACAATCACCTCATCAACAGTTGTGTTGAAGCATTGAACCTTTATATTAATTTGCATCTAAGGACCTTTTCGTTAATTATTCTCATGTGGAAAGAAAAGGTACCCAGCTTCCTCCCCCCTCCACAACTTGGCTCACATCACAAAACTTTACAATGTTTATGGTGTGATGCTATCATGTGTCATGCTATAAATGATGATGCTATGATGCTATCAATGTTTTTGAATTTGCCGCCCAACTTCAATGAAAGTCTGTTAGTAAACTATTAGTGCAACAGAGACAGGAACTTTTAACAGTTGGAACGAATTTTCACCCAGGAGTCACTTTAGAGCAAGACATTAAAAATATACACGACTGTATGTGTCATTCACATCCAAAGTGACCCAAAACCAGACAAAACAATTGACATTTCGAAAATAAAACTACTGTATTTGCTAAATTTGTCACTCTTCAAGGATGGATACAAATAGCACATGTAGTATATCAGTCTCAGCATCTCACAAAGTCTCACATTTACCATTCAGTACCCATATCATTGCTTCATATAATAATTTTTATGTTCTATGGATATATACACAGAGAAAAATTCATAATATACAGTGTATCATTTCTGCAATTCTGATAAAATTTACCTCAGGCGCCTTGTGAATCTTCAGCTCTTCAGACATATTTTTCCCTTTACACAAAAAAAGAATGAATAAATGAAAAAGGAGACCTCAAAGAAAATAGTTAACTGAAGGTACAGCACACAGGTAGCTAGGGGTGCACATAAGTAATTTAAAGCATGCACAAGATCATGACTATTATAGTACTATTATTATTTAAAAAATGCAAATGTATAAACAGTTGACTGCAAGTTTCATTTTAAATTTTATTACGAACTGAACACTTAGCAACATGTAGTGTACACCTGCAACTGCATCAAATGAATACAAGATCACAGCACATATTGAAAATTAAATTTATTTAAATTGCTAGAAAATGTTTTTTCTGTAAAATTTATATGTATTACACATTATTTTATAAACTTCACACTAATCCTTCTTTTGAAAATAATTTATTAGTAAATCTCTTTGTGATGATAATCGCATATAAGACAAGAATCATAAAGCTTCCTATCCAAAAGATGTTACCTAGCATGTACCAAGAACATGAGAAATGTTCAATACTGTCACGCCTGATTATACAAAATTCTATGTTCTAATTTCCATCACTTGTGCCAAATACCACCAAATACACAAATAAACTTGATAAACAGATTCCACAGAACAAGATAGAACAGGTATCTTGGGGAATTAGTACAGGATTACAAGGATGGAAGTGGATTGCAATTCATCAAATTTGATTTTTGGACAGGATGTCCAGAATTCAAAGCTGAAATTTGGGCGATATTTTGAATATCCATTTATTTTTTAGTCATAGGACCTCTATGAAAACCACATTTGTGATAGAGTTTCCTGATTAAATATTGTTACTAGAATGGCTATTTTTTCTTCTTAGTTAATTTTTCTTTGCTTTCACGAATTTTAGCATTTTTCTATTTCTATTGCAAGGCAATACAGTACAATTACAGCAAGCTACAGCCCATACTTATTAGAAAATGATATATCAGGCATGACAGTGTCCCTTTAATAAATATATGTAAGTCAGAAAAAAAAGAGTAAAAAATATGTTAAGAACCCACAGCGCATGTCATATCATTTGCTTATTATTCAGGTGTAGAAGGTATAAGAGACAAATTTCTGATCAATGACATTTCCTAACGGATTCTGATTATTTGCAGTTTCAAATAATTTGGACTTAACAACTGAAATTCTGAAAATCAAAAAGTAATATTTTCACTGCTTGACTAATACAACTTATATTGATTGAAATGTTCTTTAAATTTTTATAACGTCCTTTAAAAATCTATTAACCAGACAAAGAATTATTTCCACAACTAGATTGCACTGCAAGACAAGCTGTATCAAGACCAGGCTCAATTTCCGCCACTATCTCAAGTCTGGTCTTTGTTTGGGGAGGAGCGAGGGCTCTGGTTCCCGACCAGTGGCTGAAAATCGAGCCTATATCAAGACTACATTTTAAATTTTTATATACCGGTAAATTATGTCTTTTATATTTGTCACATGTAACTAGATACATACATGTATAGGGTATACCGGTATAATAATTACAACATTTCACAATTTTAAGCAGATCTGTATTATGAAGAAAGTTTTACCATGGTAGCAGATCAATGTATCTGGAATTTTATTTGTATTGTCATCAAACCACTATTCTTATCCCTTGTAGAGGTTTGCTTTTGAATATTACCAAAAAGTTTGATGAATGGTTATTATAAGAAAAACAACAACCTAGCATCAGAGGTCATAATGAGAATACCAAAGTATGATTCTTAAAAGAAAACAACTATTGTTTCTAAAGAATGAACACATCAAACAATCAATTGGATCAATGTCAACTTTGGTTATGAGATATTCAATTTCCTTTACCGAGTTTTCTTGATTAAAGTGCCCTTGGGGTTTACTTCGAACTTAGCCTGGCAGACCGAACATTTATCAAACTTATTTCTGTCAAGTAGTAACCTACATGTACATGTACGTAAGAGCCAATGTCTTGCTAATCAATGACCAAGATTGAAAAAATCTGGTGGCACAGTTCTCTGCAGATAACTGCTATCACTGGCTTCCCCTTGGAGTGACCAGATGTCAACAAGAGGGTTTGTAAAAGGATGAAATAATCTTTACAATTTTTCCTTAAAGGGACAGAGGAGGGGTACAGCCAATCTTACTTTATCCCCAACTTCCCCCTGTGAAGACGATTTTAACATAATCTCCCTACATTGTATAAAATGCTCCTGTGATTAAATCAGATATCAATCCCAGGAGAGGTGCGTGCCACTGAACCCATGACTGATTATACCAGTAGCAAGCACCAATACAAGTCATGTGCAACCTCCCCCCCCCCAAAAAAAGTACTTTAAAATTAAATACGTATTAGCAGAGAAATGTTCAGAAAATGTAAGGCTAATCCAAATACAAATTCTGAATTTTGCCATGCACATAAGCTGCATTTTACTTTTACTTAAGAACCCCACCAACCACTTATAATTGCTGTCTAGTTTCACTACCCCCAATAAATAAACGGCAAAAATTACAATAACCAGAATAATTACAATAACCAGAAACAGAGAACCCCCAGCCCTTGTGACCAGTAAAATCTGAACATAAAGAAAATCAATAAATAAATTCTTCATCAGAAGGAGTATCCTTTATCAATTTGCCAAGAGTCGCACATATTTCACACAACTTCAATTTTCCTTTTAATCAACACAATCAATAATGTTAATAAAGGAAATCCAGCGCAAAATGTGCCTCAGACAAAACTACTGAAAGCCAAAAGTGTCTTTATCCCGGCAGTACTAAAACAATAATTTAGCTAATAATTATGTATGTACGTGTTGCAAAACAAAAAGAAAATCATCATTTTATAAACACAAAAATTATAGAGTTTCTCCATTTTTGTTTAGACCTGTAGATCCTCAATAAAAAAGAAAACAATAATCAATTCTACCAAGTAAAAATATTTAACATTAGAATCAGGTTAACACTTTTAGATTTGTACAACAACTTCTATTTTTATTGTCAGTAGTAATGAAATAAAAAAAGAAAATATAGGAAGTATGTGATATGAGACTAAAATAGAAAGGCCTGTCTGGAAACTTCTTGTTCCCTTTTTAGATTTCTCTAAAACTCCCCCAAGACATTTTTAATTATACATTTACGGAACAAAAGGAATTCTGTTAATTTATTTTCAAATCCCTGTGTTGTCACCCATGGCACAGGTAGCAAAGTACATGTAGTACTAGTTAAAATCTTAAAAAGCTGTTTGTTAACAAATGCAAAAAAGAAATACCAAAAATTATTAAAAATAGAAGTATGTTTACGAAAGATACCTTTATCCGGCTTTGACTCCAACGGAGAATCTGTACCAGAAAAACAGAAGAAAAATATTCAGGGCTTTCTTTCAGCTACAAGCTTGGCAGGTTGTGGAAAGGTCTTCATTTTTAATACATTTCCTGTTTATTACTACTTTTGTCGTAAATTGCTGTCTACTAGACTGCTACAAAAATAGCAGTCGAGAAGCCGACAAGAAAAGCAAAGTCCCCAAACTCAAACAATAACTCAGATATATCACGAAATGACAAGAATTATGTTTCACATCAAGCCATAACAAACATCACCATTCCAAGAAAACATTCTGAAAATATTAAAACCGAACCACATCTGAAATGAGAAATTTGTATACCTTTAATAAAGCGTGTTTTACCCTTCAAATTAGCCGCTATCAAGGAATGTTGTAGAAGCTTACTTCATCTAATAATTAAGCGAAAACTCAAGGATTAAAATTCATGCTGTAATTACCGTCTTTAGAAGGGCTCGTTTTGCTTTCTCCATTCATACAGCCAGCTGAATTAACTCGTACATACTGCTTTAGTCCTTGAATCGGCAGTTGAATTACTTGATGGCAATGACCATTACAGTTTTCATCCTCCTTGTTGCTCGCCTTTCTTTCGCGGAGTTTCTTCTGTAGTTTTTCCCGCTGTTTTTCGAGCCGCTCATCGCCTTTTCGGACGTCGGCATTCGCGTTTGTGGATTGTTCGTTTCCATCGCTGCAATCACAATGGTGACAATGGTTTATGTGTTGAAATTCCTGCATGTTCGAAGCAGAATCCGAATCAAGCTCATGGTAGACTCCGTCTTCTGACCGGAAAACAACCGCGTGATCAGTGTCTGGATCGACCAGTCGAACAATCTTCGGAAGAACTTGGTCTTTTTCAGAGAAATTCAAACAAATGACGGTACCAGACGAAGTCCGAAGTTCGATCTTGCTTCCCCCAGTTTCTTCTTGTGGGGGCATTTTCTTCAAATCTGCCGACATTACCACATAGAATAAACCTTTAAAGCCCTGTACTCAAAGGCAATCGCGAAATGAAACCCACTTCTTCGTTACAGTTCAAAAGATGCGACTCCCGGACACCGCGTGAAAATCTCAAAAGCACCTTTCAACTCGACTTTATCTCGGCGCGACTGACGAGTTCGAATGCCTCATAACAAGAAGACACGAACCTCAAATGTTAAATTAACTAGAGCCAGTAGTCTCGTGTTCCAAACGAAAAGGAAAAGCGGTGTTCAAGCGTAAATTTCTTTCTAACAGCTGCCTCACACCATTAACTTCCACGTAGTCCTTTTTTGTTTTCCTCACACTTAACATCCGCTGACCAAAAGGAATTCTTCAACGAACAAAGCTTTCAGCGGAGGAGGCGTGGGAAGGCAACCGGAACCAAAACAGCGCGAACTCGTTACCGCAAATCTTATCGTTTTCTTGGAGGTTGTTTCTTTCTAAATTTACTTTTTCCCCTTTGAGAAATTCCTTTCTGAAATATTTAGAACCTAGTCACTTCAAAAAAATTTTCATCCAATTTGCACTTATCAAGTGCCATTTCCTTCTCGATTCTTTACAAGTAAATATTGACACTGGCAGTAATAGTTTCATTTTCAGCCGTTTATATTATTTTGCCTTTTTTTAATTTAATCACATTTTAATAGCTCGTCTAGCATATCTTCTATGTGTGATATTCTTATTGACAGGGAATAAAACGTTTTTTTTTTTTATAAAGCCCCTCAGCGATCAAGTTGAAATCAACCACTACAAGAAACGAAACTGAAAATATTCGTGGATGCCAGGAACCCTAGGGATGCACTTTATAAAGTATATACCTACCACCCATCTTTGGAGAGTGGGGGCAAAACGTAGTAAACACGGCAAAAGTCCGAGAGACGAAAGTTTTCAATAATGCCTCAACGAGACATTTAATATTAAAACCATTTTCGCGCTCGGACGTTTGCGTGTTTAAAATAACTGCCTCTGGGGGTCTTACTATTTGTAGGAAGAATATGGTTGGTGAGACTGTTCTATAATGGTAAGCGATTTTCCGAATTTAGCGACCAACCGGAGGAGATCGTGCTGTCATTTACATACAAGAAGTTCCGTTCCGCTCGCCCCTTTACCTTATTAAAAAGGGCCTGGAAATAGAAGATTTGTTAAATGGTAAGGAAATTTATGACATTCCGTTCCGAACGGAAAAAGAGGGCTACCTCAGGAGGTTGTCCACAATTACCGAATGCATTTTCCGGAAAAGTACCTTTCCATTTGACTGCAAAACGGAATTTTCGGATTTTTTGGCTAAATGGTAAGAACCTTGGATCTCCGAAGATGTATACTACCCAGGAAGGAAAAACACACAGACGTCTTCTCACAGGCTGGGAATTAAACAATTACAACTAAATTAAATCAGCTCGTTACTTAACCCCACTTCTCTTCTTTGCTTCAAAAACCACTTCAGAAGTGTTTCATCCAATTCAGGATACTTTGGCGAATAACAGCCCATTGTCTTTCGTTTTGCTGACATTTTTAGTTCACCATTGAAGAGGTAGCGCTAGCGACGAACCATGGATTCACCGATCTTGTATTCTGAATCTTGGAGCTGTTCTTATGGTCTCTGCTTCAGCCGTAACTTTTAATTTGAAGGCTAAGTTGTATGAAGAACGAGAAGCTTTTTAGCATGACGATCGATGACCAGCAGCTTTGAGACAGGATACTCAGGTGAATTCGATGTTTTTGAGTATAACTTTCTGTCACGTGGTTAAATTTTTATGCTCACTGTATACTGCGTGTAAACTCAGATAACATTAAAGTCACCTTCTCTGTGATTTGCTGTTGTTTTCAGTTATCTGACCAATAACATAAATGCGATTTATTGAATAAAGAGGGAACTTTCTTTCTTTTAATTACGATTTACCACTTACGAATTATATGTTTATTCATCTCACTTTACAACGCATGTTGAGCGCTTTAGAAGTTGATTAAAAGTTTCGTTCTCGGCTTATAACCGAATGTTTTAGGTTTATTTTTCATTCGAATCTGACAGCTTCTGAAAGTTAAAAGTTTAGGGTCTCGGCTTAATTGCCTATCATTGGGCATTGCAGAATAACGAATCCCTATGAAAATCGAAGAAAATCCCGAAAATAAAGTGTTCCTCAGATTGTATGACGATTGTAGCAAAAAAGCTTCATATCTTCGTCTCAACAAGGTTCCACTTTTATTACTGAGAGACCTTGTGAATCTTTTGCATTAACGCCAGTGGATACGTGTAGTTCTCATTTTTCTTGGAGTTCTTTCAACTGGATTCAAACCGAAGTTCCCGTTTTCTATTCTCACTTTGCACTCATGTTCCGCGCCCTGCCCTGCTTACTGCGATCATGCCCTTCCTCTTTCCTAGCCTGATCGCAGGTAATGTCCCGCTAAACCGCCCCTTCTGTGGCTAGCGTTTTCTAGGAATAGGACTCGTATTCATCATCCAAAACATGGTAAAATGATGAGTGCTTTGTTACTTGCTTTGTCTGTGTGTGTGCAGGTACATAGGGTTTGAACTTAATTCAGTTTTCTCAGGGAAATTAAGGCATGGGTCGACATCTATTTCCATCCAAAATTGAGGGGGTGGTCTAACTTCCTGAGGCTTCGTTTTTTTACAAAAAAATTGTGGTTTACAAACAGGTGCCCGGTTATCAGTTTTGACTTGTTAAGGGTATGCATTTCTTTTAAAATATTTTAAAACTTCCAAGCACAGAAACGACGAACTTAATCGCTCATAGCATTGTGGGGAAGAACTAAAAAGATAGTTTTTGTCCTTGAGAGGTCACGGGACCTAATTTGCATATTTTGGCTAAGCAAAGTTTCATGCTGCTACAACTAAAGCTTCAAAAGAGTTCAACTGAATCGCATTTTTGAGAATCGATAGCACTTTTGATTCCTTAGTTCGATATGCGCACGGGTCTCGCAGTCTCGTTTTTTTTAGCGGCTCCGAAGGTCTTGAATTTTTTGCAAAGTCGTTTTGGTGCCCCAACCTCGGCCTCGCAATCCAAAATCTTAAAAAGTCTCGGTCTCGAAGAGCTCGAGAAAAACGCTAGTCTCACTGTCTCGTAACGTTTCGAATTCGCACCATTCGCCACCCCTAGCAGTTGGAAGAAACGTAACAAAAAATATCGACGGTTTGCTGCCACAACGACAATCTACAGGGGCACCCAACGAGTCTGTTCCTCACTTTATCTGTTCCCCAGCGCAAAAGTCGCTGGCTTGCAAAATGGTTCAGTATATGCTTTATTGCCACTGAAAAAATAATACTTTTTCGTTGGCTGATTGAAACTCGGCTGGGCGACTGAAGAAACTGCTCGACGGTTTTCAGTGCCGTTTCCACGCGTTCGTTGTTTGTACTAATTGGGAAAAAATTATGGATCATTTGCTGGCAAAAGGGAACAGATAAATTTTTCCCAGCAACACTCAAGAACACCTGTCAATGTTTTAATATCATAATTTTTTCATTAATTTTGTATAAAATGCAAGACTTGACTTCTTTTATTGCCACAGCTTGTTCGTTGGGTCCCCCTGAATCTACAACGTGCTTAGAAGTTTTAGCTGGCGAGCTATTTTGGAATTGTAAAACATGATTTCATGCATAAGCGTGCGAATTGCAAACGTCTTGTTTTTTTAATGCACTTTTTGGCCGTTTGAACACACGGACCGGCAGTAATGCCAACACTGGTGTATTTCTTTTCAAGCAGGGGGGGTCACAGGCCCCTTTAAGTCCGTAGGTGCTCGTACTCCTGTGTGGACTATATACAGAGTAAAATCGAGAAGCGTAATGCGAAAAGAATGTCTTTTCGCTCCATTTTTACACGAGTTTGTAAAGGGGCTAATTCGTCATGGAATCGCAAACTCCTTTTTTAGAAAATTTGTTCTGGAAGTCAGCGCTTCTAACAGGGCGTTCTCGTCCCCAGAGCCGCTTTGTCCCTCTTAGCCGGCTGGGCCTGTGCACGAGGAACAAGTGGTTCTAGGGACTGGGGACACACGATTTGATTCGCTGAAATCAAACAAAGGGAGTCCAATCACATCAGCCGTTCTAAAATCCTTTATCGTTAGCGCGTTTAAAACGGCTGATGTGATTGGACTCCCTTTGTTTGATTTCAGCGAATCAAATCGTGTGTCCCCAGTCCCTAGAACCACTTGTTCCTCGTGCACAGGCCCAGCCGGCTAAGAGGGATAAGCGGCTCTGGGGACGAGAATGCTAACAGGGCTGAACTGTTTCAGCGGTATCCGGTCAGATCGCTCCCTGGTTAGGCTGTGCTCACACTTGGTGCCCGAGCACTGGTACCTGGACACGACGAAAACAAGTGTGCCGAGTTCAGGCACCGAAAATCGAAGTACCCAAGTTGTAATAATTAAAAGTAGTACTGTCGAGTGCCTGGCCGAGTACAAGGTCTCGGGTACGGGCACCGTGCACGAATTCTGGCGTGGGTACTTGAAAAAAAACAAAACGTTTTCACATCGGTACCCAGCTTAAAATCGTACTCGGGCATCGTACCCTACCACCAAGTGTGAAAACTGCCTTAGATCGCCCCATCATAGAAGTAACTTCGCTTCAAACACAAACTTACTTCGTTTCATGTTTTAACTTAACTCAAAGTACACTATTTATAATACTTCGCGATTTACGACAAATGAATGTGATGCGGTTCAATCGATCAAGTTCGGGTCAAATTCGGATCAAGTTCGAGTCTAGTTCGGATCAAGTTCGGCTCAATCAGTTTGCTCATAATGACCGGTAGCCGATCAAAGTGTTTAGAAGATTATTCAAAACCTCCCGCCCTATCCCCCGAGAAAATGCGCGGACGTTCTCTGAATTCCCTTCTTCGTTGGCATTCCCTCCCGCGTGTGGGACTGTCAACGAACGGGTTCTTGATCAATCGGGGCCGGGGGGTTCTTGACCCATGGTTGGGTATAGGGTGCCATTGGGGCTTTGAAATAGTGACCCTGTTTAGGGCAAAGAACGTTGGACAAAGAGCAGCGTTTGTTACACTATAGCGCTAAAAAATCTAGTCCTGACAATAATCTGTTGTTGACTGATGTGACCAGATAAATAAATACTGCTGAACGTTTCTGATTTTGGATTGTGTAAGACTCAACGGAAATCGTGAAACCATAACCTGGCTAGGACAGACTCTCTTGAAATGATATACCCTGTTCAGGGCTAAGGGGTCAAAAACCATACCCCATCCAGTGGCACATTCCTGTGTAGCCCATACAGGGAGTAACACCTCCCCCCCCCCAGGTCCTTACTCTATGAATATCAGGCTCCCCAAAAAGCCCTGATGACAAATCACAATAGCAGCAAGTCCTTCAGTTTTAATATTTAGTATACTTAAAAATCTAGGAATGATTATTATTTATCAAAAATATGCTATGATTTGGTTAATACAGAATACATTGTTCGTGACTAGTCTAACGCAGCTCTTGCTGTTTCGTCCCTGCCAAAGGACTCTTCAGAGACCTTTCTGCTTGGCAAACTCATTGAGCATGATGATGACAGCAATCTCGCCTTATATCGCATAAGGATTCCCGACCGCACAAATTTATAAGATAATTGACAAGTCAGACCAGCCACGTTCGAATAATGTATTCTGAATTATCACATGTAACTGTCAACTTTTAGTTGGTTAATCACATTAACTTAATTTCTAGCTTGCGTAGCAAGTTTCACCAGAGCATGCTTGATCCGCTTCTCACTTTTTGGCGAGAAAAATTGCAGTGAGGGCTATGCCATAGTTTTGCCCTTGTACCAGTTTGCATATCATATTATGCCAAAAATCGAGAAGCAGATAGTGAACACTTTGCAGGAATGTTTGCTATGCAAGTTAATTAACTGATCTTCGTAATGTTTACTCAGGTAAGCTAACAAATGAGTTATCCTCACTTATAAAAAGTTCAGGAGCTTTTGAATTCCATCTTTTAAACTTCATACCAACCACCAAATGTGGCAATAGTTTCTGTGCAACTGGGTTCAACTCAAACATGGTAAACACTCCAGGTCCTATGTCAGAAATGTTTGAATTTGTTGGTTGTCCAGAGTCACCATCAATGTCTGTAAAATCATCCATCAATAACTCGTCATCTGCCTGTTTAGATCTTAAGTTATTGAACTGATCAGATCCCAGAGATTTGTTCAATTTCGTAGTCCCATTATAATTTCTGATGTGCGTAGGGCTAAAACTATGCTTTACTTCTCCTTGAACTGTTGCAGAATGTTGTCGAAGACAATTTACTTCCTTAGCGTCAGCTACTCCCTCATCAGTCATTCTGAAACAATCACTGTTTGCGTGGCCATTCACAGTCTGAGTGTTCCTTGGGGAAATCACATTGGCACTTCCACTGTGGGCTGAATCACCTCCAGGGATGCCTTCATTTTCACTGCCACACTCTTCATTATTCCCTTGATCCAAATACCATTGGAGCAACTCATCACTGTAACCTTTTAGTGTAGTTAGAGCAATAGGGTACAGTGATCCCATAAACACCCCATATGCATCTTTGCTGTACCTAAAAATAAAAAAAGAAAATTAAGATTAGTAAAAAAATAAGATTATTCAGGGAGAGCCTCTGCAGGGCTTGAGGCTAACTTTTTTGGTGATTTGCCCAGTGACTAGTGGCAGCTTTCATTTTACTCATCAAAACAAGTTTTTATAGGCCAGATAATTATTTCAAACTTGCATGGAACTAAAAATAATTTGGCAGAAAAAAGTTGCCTTTGTTGGTCACATTCATGAAGGGAAAACCATACCTTGTGTTGTCAAAACCCATCAAGAAACTACAATTTGCCCATTACTTGGTTAATCCCTTGTCTAATTACAAGTGTTCATGTCCTCAAGCCATTGAAAATGTTAGCTACTATGCAAAATTTGAAATTATTGATATCCTGCTGTGATTATATGTGACAGTGGACAAGGTGATCTACTGATTTATATAATAGGGACTTAACGAAACCACGATGGCGACGTCAACGAGGACGTCGCCAAACAAAAGATTAAATCAGCAGAACAATAGTCCTGCATGTGTGTTATCCATCTTTGATCATTTCTTAGTTGTCTTCTGCAAAACAACGATGTGGAATGAATAAATTCTGCGTGGTGTGGAGAACGTGAACCGCAACGGCGAGTTTTTCATGTTTCTCGTTTGAATTAAATAAGCGCTGAAAATTCCAAGTAGAAATTAGCGCTGATACGAGCAATGCGAGAGTGGAGTGTTTGTACCTTACACTATTTAGGAATATATGTACAGTTGAACCCGGGCAAACCTCTCATAGCCAGACACCTTCCATAATTAAGTGGACACTTCATTATGGCCATATATAAACACTTCTTTTTCAACAAATTGTCAGATTGCCCATATATGGTCATGAAGTCATTGTTATCTGTCATCTGCATATGACAGATATCCTGCGATATACACAAGCTACAATGACTTGTCTAACCACTCCTTCCTGTAAAATGTGCTTTGTTGACAATTTGTGGAATATCGTCTGATTTGAGCCAACTTGTCAGCTAAGTATCAGGGGACATTCTGCATGACTTCACAAGATAATTGTTAAATACCTTTAACCTCCTATAATCAGACACCTGCCCTAAGCGGCCATTTTTGCAGATCCCAAAGATGTACAACAATTGCGTGCATGTATTAGAGGTTGGACTGTAACAAGAAATATGCTTCCCTACGACATGTCTTGCCTGTAGAACTCCTTGAAACCTACACACCCCTGAGCATCCTTGTTATGCAAGTCATGTAGTAGATTTGCTCTGATCAAAAGCCAGTTTATGCCATACTCACCCACATTCTGTTACAATGATACCTAGAGTTCCTTTCACTTCATGTGTCAACGTCCCTTCTAACTCACGAACGTGCTTTGGACCCAAGCGTCTTTTGTATCGTCTACACTGGCCTATTACGCGGACGGATGACGCTTTAAGAAGCCAGAGTCCTCTAAAATCAACCCCCCTGTCTTTTGGGCCGCCGCAAACAGCTACATCAAACGAATACTTTCTCAAACTTTGAACAACGACGTCTTCAAAGTGTCTGCCAAATTCCTGCCTGGTCGTTGAAGAGTGGCATCTGAGAAAGAGGCACTTTGGAAAGACAGATACGCCAAATAAAATTGAAGATCGAAGGAAAGCCCTTCTAGATATATTCATATCGCTTCGAGAACATCAACAACTGCAAGAAGTCAAAAAAGTGCCAGGCGTAGTAAACTCCCGAGTGAGACTGAGTCTAGGGAATTCTTGGTCTTTGGTGCCCAGTTCCCACACGATGCAGCCAAAAATGTCTGTAAATTTAAAGTTCAGCTCAGTTATTTAGGCTAATATACGTCAACGAGTTATTTTACATTCTAATCTGCTATTTTAGCGTTACTTTTATTCTCACTCAACCATGTTAGAATATGTTATTTGTGACAGCTGCCCTTTTATAACCGGGCCCTAGTTGCTCGTATCAACAAAAGCTGATTGGCTCTCCAACAAAGACTATTATTCTCGAGCCCTTCAAGTTCCACACAAACACAAGAACAAAGCGTCTCTCAAGTATCATCGATCGCGATCGTTGCATGCAGGCATGACAAGAACTTTTGACCGGCTGTCTGTGTCCGTTCCAAAAACGTAAAGTCGATGTGAATGCGCGATGAATAATCTAGCTTTACTTTTACTTAAATTGAGCTTTCTGGAAGTCGTACTGAAGGCGACGTGCTCAATCAACTTGTACATTAATCACACTGAATCCAAGAAAATTCTCGGTAGGTTGCCTCGATACCTGTGATCGAGCAATCGATCGACAGATCAAAAAACGTTTTAAAGGATCCAGATTTTATTAAATTTTCTCTTGTATTTCTGCTTCGTAGGGATCGAAGGTGATATTTATTACATACGGGACGGGAAAGTCAAACTCAATGCGGTAAGCTTCAACATGACAGTGCCCTCGCGAGTAAATTGCTTGCGATTTACATGGTACTCTAAACGGATACCCTCAAAGCCAATGGTAAGAAACTTATGGCTTTTTAATAGAGTTATAAATAGTGAATTTAAGTGTGTGGCCTTCGTTCGATAGCCTTATTTCAGCGCCATAAGGCAATGACTTCGATCGTCGATATGCTGCACACTCCTTCGTACGAGACGGAATCGTGCAAATTTGTTTTATCTCATCGGATTTCATCAATTTTGTCCGTCGGTTCACTCTCGGCTTCTGAACCAAATGTGATCCGTCGTGTACGTATAACTATGTAATTTTATTGCTAAGTGTTTAAAATAGTTTTGCGAATTATACTCAAATCTGTACACTTCGTAACTTTTGCTGTGTGAGGTACGGTGCGTTCTCTTTGCCGTGTTTACAATAGTCCTGTTATTACCCTTAGCGAAATTGTTTTCTTTGTTTAAAATTTGACCTTTTCTCTCGTAGGGATACTACTACACATTAGAACTGAGATCGTTTACTCCCGATCTTCTTGTCAAACCAAAGGTGAACATTGAACGACTTGGTCCTGTTCCAGAAACGAAGAAAGGTGAGTTTCGATTTCCCAATCAAACGTTCGAAATGTTGACGAGTCAGCCCGCGACACTATTTGTACACAGTCGGGCTTACTCGAGGTTTCGAAATTTTCATTAAAATCCATTGAATACGTGAGTTTTTTATCGGAAAGAATTCATCGAATGGTCTTAAACGTGTATTGTTTCCTTGTTCACCAATAATTATTTAGCTGTACGGAAAAGGAAATTGCTCGGATAATAATGTAATTTACACCCCAAATGCAACAGCACACAAACACGGGAGAACTTTTATGTATTTATTGCATCGTCTCCTAAAGTTTCAAGAGCTCCCAAAGTCTAATTTTGCAAGAGCATTTGCGAAACCCCACGTTATCTGACATCATTCCAAAACCTCCAACTGATGTCAAACACAATTTAGCTTATCTCATCCTGTTGATCGCATACTTGCATTGCACATCCCGCGCCACGCAAATTTTCCATTGTCGATATTTCCTCTGTGTTCGTAATCTTGATGTTTTAGCAGAGGGAAAAAGAATAAATTTTCTAAGTAGAGTGACATTTCTTTTGAATGTCCTATCTAGTTGCTTCAAGTTGAAACTAGAGTCGAAGTGCAGAAGCGTGCAAAATGATTGCATTTGACACCCTGGAAGCCAAATAATAACACTCAAAGGAATTAACATCGGCAAGAACAATACATAGTTTCTGAAATGTCTTTCCTGGGCATTTGTATCTTTGTTTTGATTATATCATATGAACATGTATGTGCGAGTTGTCCCAGCTTTAAAGAATTCTCTGTAACTGCATGATTTACATTAATTTTGCCATATTTTGACGAGCTTGACAATGTGATAATTCCCTATTTTGCTTTACAAACAAACACGTACCTCCCCTCCCCCCAAACCCGCTTCTTATAATTTTCGGCTAGGCTTAGAAGTTTTCAGGTCTGAACTTAGGGAAAAAGTAATTAATTTTTCCCTTGCTTTTCCCAGGTGATTTTCTGTGGGCCAGTATTAGATTTTAAGAACACCAGACAGCATATAATTATTAACAGTACATTTCTCTTCTCGTACTCCTTAAAATTTTGCATACCGGTAGTTCACTCTTGATCATAAAGTTGATAATAGTAATTTAAAATTTTTATGATATAAACAAGTCCTAAATTAGTGCAAATTTTCGATAAAAGGATGTAATTAGCAATGAAGGTGGAATATAAATTAATGGCCCAGAGGCACAGATCTTTTAAAGCCAGTCATCCAAGAGAGACTGTAAACTTCCTGACGCTGTTTGCATTCATTCTTCAGAACCAGTCAAACATGTTAGGGTATACAGACTGACTAAACCGGTTTTCAGATACCATCCTGTTAAATTATAAACTTTGAAAACAACAGAATTATTGATCTAGATCTATCATTAATCACTCAGCCCTGACAGTGTTTAGTCAGATGAGGTGATGTGTGAATCAGATGAGGTGATGTGTGAATAAATAGAAAAAGTCAGAATGACAATCGCAGCTTGATAGCTTAATGATACTCCCATCAAGTCAAGATGTTATACGAAATTTCAGAAGACAACGAACTAAAAACTATGTACTGAGGAGAATTTGCATATATTTGAAGTCATAGGCAAGTGAACTGTCATGAGAAGTAGATTTATTTGCATTTATTAATAAGCACTTGCTGGTAGTTATAGGGCAGAAGGAATCATGTCTGGGAAGCGCTGCAGATAACTTTTTCGTCCGCAAAAGCATAAGCGTATGGGCAATTTTTTGCCCTGGGGTGGGGAGAGGGGTGAACCATTTGCCCAAAAAATTCTCTCAAGTTGCCTTGCCCAAATTTCTCTTGCTGCCCAAAATTTGGAGGCCCCCCAGGCCCGTACGCCTATGCGGAAAAGGACGTGTGTCCAATAAATAAAGTCATCATTTTGACTGCACAAAACTATAGTTAACTTCAGTACTGCTCAATGACGTGTTGTCAAGTCAAAACATTAGCATATGCATTGGTGTTTGGCATTGTTCAGATATTCTCCCAGGGGGGTACTCCTTGTAATTTTTGGTGGGGGTGTGCCCCTGGAGTGCCAAATCCAGGTCCTATTTCAGACCAGTGCATGCCATTTTACACACCCATTTTCAGACCTGACCTTGAAAATATACACCTGTTTTACACCCGCTAGATAAAATTTAGCTGGAATGATATATTTTATCTATTTCGCTTTCTCTCTCATCAGTTACTTGTCTCAGTTACTGAGAAGAAAAATATGTTTTTAAGCTTTCGTAAATGTTCTCCCAAAACCCATACCCGTTTTCAGACCAAAACAGCTCAAAAACCATACCCTTTGAGGCAGTACATGCCTATATACCTAATATAGGGGAGTTCACCCCCCCCCCCCCCAGATATTCTGCCTGACCACAGTTAGAATTTCATCAGACATTGCAAATTTTTGTTGGCCATTGTCCAATATGCCTGACTGTTATTTTTCTGGTTGTCTTCAGATAAAATCATTACGACTCCTCTCCCCCCTCCCTGCCTGCCTCTCAATCTCCCTCTCTCCCTCCATCCCCCTCCATCTCTCCCTCTTTCCAAGGATAGTCACTTTGGCCAACCTGCTGAGGTATCATGATCTTTTCTATATCAAGTGGATTTTTATTTTTTTGGTCATTAATAAAACTGATTCATTAACTGTCTTAAAAATGCACCTCTCTGTGTACTATCTACATGTTTGTTCTCTTTTTCTTTCTCCTTGCAGAATTCTGTGTAAACATGACATGTAGAGGAACTAAGGATGGCACAGCGGTAATGACGATAGAAATAAACATCACATCAGAAGAAAGACAGTTAGCGTTAAATCTTCGGAGGATAAAATCATGTAGAAAAGGTACCTCGCTTTAGCACTGTGCATGAACCATTGTCAAATCTCATTCAGACAGCTTAGTTTCTAGTTCTTCACACACACTCCCCCACCACCACCACCCTCCCCTCCTCCAATTCTCCAACAACTCACATGTGTGAATCTCATACCTATTTAATGGGAGAAAACCTCCTTGTGCTTAGTGCCTTGAAAATTCGAGTAATTACAGTTTTCGTCAACATGCTTTTAAAATCTATCAACTTGAACCAATGATAAAAAGAAAACTCCATGTAAATAATAAATCAGTGAAACTAGATCAACTTCGAATTCGGAGAAATATTTGGATGTCTCTATTGGTTGGTTGGTTGGTTAGTTAGTTGGTTGGTTGGTGATTATTGGTTGGATTATGTTTGGAGTTTTCTAGTCCCCAGGATACAAATCTCATACCTAGTTGACTATGTTACAGTCTTTCCCGTAAAACCGTGAACATCAGAAAAAAATTTCTGGAATGTTTATTGTGCAGTGACCAATCGCAGCAAAGTTTAGGACATGCGAACAAACCTCAAAACCACAAACTAATGACCGTTGCTGTTTGCGGTTTAGTTTTCTCACACCTGATTGGCTTTTTCTTTATAACACAGTAACATTCCATAAACATTTCTGGTGTTCAAGGTTTTACGGGAAAGACTGTAACACTATTTCCCCTTGTTCTCCCGTGGCTACTTATCTTGGACAAGTGAAATGAAAAAATATTACCACCCCTCCCACCTTTCACCCAATTCAGTCACGATAGAATAAGGGTGTTTTTGTTTTAGCATGAATTCATCATTGATTCAAGGGGGATTGGAGGGGAAGGGGGATTTCATTCCTCTTTTATTGTCTGAGATAGTATCTTGGACAATTGAAATGACAACCAAACCCTCCCCCATTTGATGGAAAAAAGGTGCATAATCTTTGGTTTTAGCACAAATTATAAATTGACTTGGACGGAGGGGTTCCGCTGAACTTGTAGCTGCTATAGCATCTGCTAGTTTTTTTACTCACATTTACATTTTTTTCACTTGTAGTTACTCACATATATGGAGGTATTACCAAATCAACTGCAGTTGCACCGCAGAGAGGTAATACAACAAAATTAAACATTAGTCAATACAATACTTCAGATAAAAAGTAAAACAATATCCTGTACATATAATTGGACACATTTTATTCAAATTTGTATCAGTATAAATAGCCCATATGTACTGCCAAAGTAGAAGTTTCTTGATATATCAACAATAAACTGAAGTACAATATTTGTTATAATATCTTGTTCTCTTTATCCATTGCTTGGATATTCTATCTTCTTACAGAATATTCAGTTTCATAGAATTATTATACTAAACAATGGTCATTGATATATTGAGGAAGCACCACCAAAGCTTATCTGTGCTTCCATAGCATGGAGCATTAAGGGATGCTAGTCCATAGCAGGTTTGCCCCAGCATTAAATTTGCCGGTACCCATTTAATTTATTATTATACATCTGGTCGTTAGTCAGAATTTTGTTTTATTTGGTTCAAGAAATCTAATGTCTGCTCTAATTATGCCATAAATTGTAGGGATGAATTAGGCTTTACTGGCTGGAAATAAATGATTTATTTTGAAATGTATATTATGCATATCAGCCCATTACTAAAATTCATTCCTGGGATTAAACTAATCTTGGATTAGCACTAATCTTCTTTTAAATAACTGAGACAATGCCAGAATGGCTTTAAGATATTTAATATTCAGTTGGCAAGCTTTATGTTCAGCTATTTGGGATTGTATGTATACTGCCATAGCTTATCTGTGTTTCCATAGCATGAAGCAAGTAGGAGTATTTCTACTCCTCCCTGGATGGGGATGTTAGTCCATCGCAAGTTTATCCCTGGGTAACATTAAATTAGCCACCACCCATTTATAAACCTGGTTGGAGTGAGGCAGTATGAGATAAAGTGTGTTACCAAAGGACACAACACAAACAGTTTTCCACTTCTTACTTAAGAACTAACTCAATTATGCGGTTAAGCAATTCAGTCATAATTACAGTCAGAATAACAGTTTCTCCGAAAATTATTGAAGACATCAATTTTAGACTCTTTGGTGGCTTAATTTGTTAGTCAGAATATTTTACTTTGTCCAAGAAATCTAATGTCTGCTCAAAATATCCCATACTGATAAATTGCAGCAATGAATAGAACACTTTCAATAAATTAAAATTCTACATGGAGCTGAGGCTGAGGGAAACAAAACAGCAAGCTGAAATTAATATTTATCCCTCAGCGCAAAATCCTTGACATGTTTGAATATCAATATATCGAAATTGGTCTATTAGGCTTTACTGGTTGGAAATAATTGATTTATTTTTAAATATGTATTATGCATATTGAGCCATTACTGCAATTTAATCCTTGGATTAAACTTATGTCAGATTAGCAATTTAATATTAATTCGGCAAGCTTTACATAGCTATTTGGGATTGTTTTCAATCTGAAAATTTACGGAACTGAACTATGAGAATTTGATACATAGGAAACAATTACAAAATTAACCTATTCTAGCAGTAAAGATAGTAAATACCGGTACTATTGTTTAGTTTCTAGGGCTGACTGATGTATGTAAATAAAAATGTCACACCTGGATTAAGGATTTATAATTAATTTTCTGTCTCACATGCCTTTATAATAGGCTGCAGGTATCAGTTTTATAACCCAAGATAAAGACCATTACTGGTTATTAAAGCTGGTTTGGCCTTTCGGCTAATTCTGAAAGCCATGTGTTTTTCAAAACAGTGCCCATTGGTTTTCTTTCAAAAACAATCCTTGAGCAATTTGACTTCTGCTGCAGGACACAGCATCTATTGAGTGATTTCAAATTGATGAGGGTAACTTCATTATAACCCAGGGAATTGTTCTTGAAGAAGGCTACAACTAGTCCTTATAAATAGAAACATTTATTGCTCTCTAAATTCGGGATCAGAGTAGTCTTGACTACTGTAGCTTTTTGTAATGCATTACAGATTCAATTAAGACTGGGAAAATAGAGATAATATTTTGGGAGCACCTCACAATCTTAGGGTTCATTTTGAACAGTAATTATTTGATACTATTTTTTAAGAGGGCCACAAGTTCAAATGTTTTAACTATATATAAGCATCACATGTCACCCTTGCTGAATAAATCCTGCATGCAGCCATCTACTATTTCCTAAAGCGGAAAAGTGATGTCTGCAAAACGGCAGTGTTAATTGTGGTCCAGTGTCCTGCTCTTTCTCCAGAATCTGGGGACCACACTCTAATTGGTTGCTCTTGACAGTGGGCATTGTTAGAATCAACCCTGGTTGGCCGTCGTGGGAAAATACTCAACATGATTAAGCATTATATTGTGTTTCCATTACAGTCTTTCCCGTAGAACCGTGAAAAACAGAAAAAATTTCTGGAATGTTTATTGTATAGTGACCAATCACAGCAAAGTTCAGAACACGCGAACAAACTTCAAAACCACAAACTAATGACCGTTGCTGTTTGTGGTTTAGTTTTCTCACACCTGATTGGCTTTTTCTTTGTAACACAATAACATTCCATAAACATTTTCTGGTGTTCACGGTTTTACGGGAAAGACTGTAACATTCAAGAGCAAAACACTTTTCACTTTTCTGCTTTAGCAAATAGTACATGGCTGCATGCAGGTTACATGCAGACTAGCTGAATAAAGTTTTGGTGTGATTTGAATTATGAAATTAAGAGCTTTATTTCTCACTGATCGCTCTTTTTTTTCTTTCTATCTTTTCTTTTTAATGTTTTACCTTTGTCAGCTGGCACTAAAGCAAATCCACCGATCTCCCCAATGGATAAAACCACAGTGTTCTACATTGCTGTTGGAGTTGCCTGTAGCATCATCTTAATCATTGGTCTTGCTGTGGCTGCGATTCATGTCCATTCCATGCCAAATCCAAGTAAAGATGGAACAAGGTTAGTGATAAATCATCTTGCTGTTGATAATTAAAGTCTGCATTGGACCTAGTGACCAATACCGCTGGAGCTTTCTTTAGTATTTCTACGCCCCCTCGATGGGATGCTAGTTCATTGCAGGGTTACCTGTGAGAGTTAAGTGTCTTGCCCAAGAACACAATGGAGTGCCCTGGTCAAGGCTCAAACTCGAGATCATTCAATCTGGAGTCCAGTACACTAACCATTAGGCCACTGTGCTCCCCACTGCTGTAGAGTGGCATATATAAATTATTAATATATTTACTTAAAATATTTATAATAAATGAGCTCTGTCATGGATGATGCATCATCAGTTTGTCTTGCATTCTTACTACTAAATGGCAAGATTTAACCAACATAAAACCTTGCCTTCTACACGCTATTAAAGTAGTTAATAAATTGTATATACAGTGAGTCTGAAACTGCTGGAGGGCCGCAATCTGTGTCCAAAACGCCTCTCATTACTGCAGCGGAACAACCAAAACAAGTAGCAATCAATCAAGGTACTTGTAATAGAAATAACATATAATCTACATAGCATAACCAAAGATAAGTTTGGTTGGTATTCAAGTACTTGGTTTATAATTATTATTAATTTTATATGGTCCTCATTGCAAAATCATGTGAAACAACCTCTAATGTGGAACTTCAACAATGTTAATCATAGAGGGGGTAAGTTTCTAAAGAAACTGTGGTGCTGCGTCGGTGGGAAGTATAACAATATAATTTTGTTTTATCAACTAGGTTGATAATGTGAATTGGCCACCGAAAAGAGATTCAAGAGCTGACGTTTTGAGCGTTAGCCCTTCGTCGGAGCGAAGCCAGAATATTTTCACAGGGCAACCATGATAAATATATATTTATAGTGAAAATTTGCATAATTCACACCACTCATGCACGTAACACTAGGGAATTTTAAAAAACCACAATGGCAATGGCAACAGGAACGTCGCTAAACAAAAGGTTTTATAATAAGCAGAACAATGGCTTTGCACATGTGTTATAGTTCTTGGTACATTTCTTTGTCGTCCTCTGCAAAATAACAACGTGAAATGACCAAACTCTGCGTTGTCTGCACATTGTGAACCACGAAGGCTAATTGTTTAAATTTCTATTTCGAATTTATCGCAGTGCTGTCACGTTTTTGGAAACGAGCTGTGAGTAATAACATGTTCTTTATTAATTTACGGGGGTGTCAACTCTACGAAGGGGTGTTTTGAGAGAAAAAAGACAAAATTCTTTCAGGAATCTGAAGATTTTGCTGGGAATCGGGAGACTTGGAAAATTTTCCAGGAAGGACGAAGTAATGAAGTTAAAATTTCAGGAATTTTGAGATTTTTTGGGGAATTTCTCCCAAATATTTGGGACAATATTCTAAATTTTTGGGAGGACTTTTTATTTAAACACAGTACTGCTCAAACAGCGTTTACTAGAGCTGTCACCCCCATATTAATTTAGTTATTTTCCTCAGCTATTGTGGTCCCCCTGTGTTTTTTTGTAATACAAATTCATTTCATTTTCTCTTGCATTCTTTTTGCCATAGATGGCACTCAAAACGAGTGTACTCCAGTTGCAAACAACACAAATCATATTCCAATGAAAGCTGGCATCCAGGCACCAAGTAACCTAACAAGAAACATGCCTGTAATTACAATTCTAAATGGAGATGTTCCACATGTGAGGCCGCGGATACCAGGGGGATTCCCTGTCAGGGATAGTACTATAAGCATTACTCCCAGCGATGGATATTATAGCGGAGGGGGACTGCAATCAACACAGAAGGGCAAATATGGCAACAGGGACATGAAGGCAGAGTTAAAAGACTTGGAAGTGGAAATGGATAGAATTACTTTGGGGGAATTATTAGAAGAAGGTGAGGTGAAACTTCAAAACAAGTAACAATATTTCTTCACAATGTGATTACAAGCAGAATAATATTTAAAATTAAGTACATAATTCAATTGTATAAAAACATGTTTGGCGTTAAGGGGGGAGACCTCTAACTACAAAGCGATTGCTTTGGATGACTTGTAACAACTTCCATATCTTGGGTTACCTTTCAATCTTGGGATTAGTTTTCTGCCATGCTTGTTCTGTTTGAGGCTGTTTTTTACTTATGGCAGTTGGGACCATATCTGGAAAGTCACATGACCAGAACACAGAAATGCTAAAACTCTCACAGCTTACATTTTTCTTGGATGAAACCAACTCAATGGATAGAGTGCATTCAGATGCAAAATTCTGTAGTGTGGATTTGTGGAGATTCACGTTAAAAGATATGATGACATATAAGTTTTGCGACATCATAACTTTTTTCAGTGTTGTGAATTTCAACGCATCCTCATTACAGATTTTGCATCTGAATGCACTCTATCCAGTGGCTTTGGATTCGTCCAAGAAAGAGGTAAGCTATGCAAGTTTTTAACGTTTCCATGTTCTGGTCATGTGACTTTCCAAGTATGGTCACAACTACCAAAAGTGAAAGCACCCTCTAATCCATAGAAACCGTTTTGTAAAGTTTTTTACAAGGGGGCTTTAATTATTGCAGTCCAAAGTGGGTTTGACAAAATCACATTGAGGGTTTTCCTAATGTTTCCATCCCCTCCCCACCACCCTGTAGTTCGTTCCCCCCAACTGCCCATAAAGCTGCCCGTAATGTGCAAATGAACCCCCCCCCCCCCACTCCCAATTAGCTTACCAAAATAACGAAATCACCTCCCCACAAATTATCTTGCCGACCCCATCCACGATGCACCATATAAAGGCCGATCTGGGACTCGATTTGTTCTTGTTTCAATGATTACAAGTTAATGGACTGGGTTGAGTTAGCAAATGTGGCATCAAATTATAAGCTTAAACTCATTCGGCTCGTGAAAGAAATTCACAGGTTTTTACACAGAGAATGGGCCAAATTTTGACTTTACAGAAGTAAGAAAGAAGTTGTTTTCTGTGGACTCGTATTGTCGATCCAAGGCTTTTGTTCTACTCTGAAACAATTTTGCCCTCGTAGGGATTAAATTCAATTATAACAAGCAAACGATTTTGGCAACTTACCATCAAGAAAGTCTTCTTTTTGAATGCTTTTATCGCTGGACAACCCAACGCCATTAAAAATATTGAGGAAATCTGGGAACAATTCTGTGAACTACCATTTCATATATTTGGCATGAAGTATAACCGGGCTGTTGGTCGGAGAAAGGGGGCCTAACATTTTGTCTGCGAAATCAACTCAAGTAAAAAGTAAAGTCTGCATACGAGCCTAGTGGCCCATCAGACCGGAGTTTATCCCAGGTTCTGTAGCATGAAATGACCGAGAGTATTTCTACTCCCCCCTGGATGGGATGCTAGTCCATCGCAGGGTTACCCCCAGCACATTCTCGTCCCCAGAGCCACTTGTCCCTCTTAGCCAGCTGGACCTGTGCACGAGGAACAAGTGGCTCTGGGGACACGATTTGATTCGCTGAAATCAAACAAATGGAATCCAATCACATCAGCCGTTTTAAAATCCTTTATCGTTAGCCCGTTTAAAACGGTTGATGTGATTGGACTCCCTTTGTTTGATTTCAGCGAATCAAATCGTGTGTCTCCAGAGCCACTTGTTCCTCGTGCACAGGCCCAGCCGGCTAAGAGGGACAAGCGGCTCTGGGGACGAGAATGCCCCCAGCAGTAAATTCGCCGGTACTCATTTTAACACCTGGAACACAACGCAATGTCCGGGACAGAGGCTCGTACCCGGACCATCCGATCCGGAGTCCAGCGCGCTCGGGTCCCCGCGTCTCCCAAAGTAAAATTAAAGATGAAATAAGTTAGGTATGACCCCAAAAATATTATTTCGATTTTTCTCTATTGCAATATAGAGTACGTGATATGTCAATATTGCTCTTTGAGCTTAGAAACTCTTACATTTTATCGTAAGTAGCCAAAAAGAGCGAAGTACCGTACGTCCGCTGTTCTCTATTGACTCGGATCCTTTTGTTTCTTCGTCACATCGCTGCTCAGTTGGTGGAGCGTCGCACAGGTATCGCGCAGGTCAAGGGTTCGAATCCCGTTGAAGCCCTGATTCCTTCTTTAATTTCTAACTGCCTAAATTGGAAAATTCACTGCTAGGATCATTTCTTACGTATATTTACTTTCGCAGTTCTAACTAGATATAAATCATTAATTCATCTGTGTTTCAGTAATACTGGCAAACAGACAGATCTCACAGATCTTGCGAACTTTAATAATGTATCAAGACGAACTGTGGTGAGAGTTCGCCTGGACCGATGATCCGTCTGTTTGCCCTTATTTACCCGCAGATGAATTAAATTGAAATTATTCACTAAAAACACTAAGGCCAACACTGTATTTTCTTTCTCCCTGTAGGAACTTTCGCTCGTATCTATAACGGCGTTTTAACTGGACCCGGAGAAAAGCAACAACAAGGCGTTTTAGTGAAAACTGTCTCTGGAATGGCGTCATCAGACCAAGTGAATCTGTTACTTATAGAAAGCTCCATGTTAAAGGAATTAACTCACAGAAATCTTCTGCCTGTTATGGCGGTATGCCTAGAGGACGAGAAACAACCATTAATAATGTTTCCATTCATGAATAAAGGGAATCTAAAATTATTTCTTAAAAAGTCCCGATCTCCAGAAGGTGGTTCAAAGGTAAGACGCGTTTAGCCTGATTAAATTGGTCTTTCATAAGTTCAGAAAGTTTTTGACTTCAATTGATGATATTAGCGCTTATTTTGGTGATACTTGTCTATTGGTAGGATACGCACTTCAAAATAGGCCATTTCCGAGTTCTCTTTTTTGCCCCAGTGTCAAAACAAGTCTAAGTGCGAAACCTTTCATGATCATATGGAAATGTGTTTTACCTGCATCTTCGACTTCACGCAAAGAAAAACCATTTTCTTAAGAATAGTTTCGCACTTAGAATCGTTTTGAAACAGAGGAAACGGGGAACTCGGAAATGCCTATTCATTTCTTGTTGCTCGTGGGAAATGGGGCGGGAAATCATATCCACTTCAGGTCACTCGGTCCCAAACTGTCCCAAGTAACAGCGTCGGCCTCCGTCCACGTTCAAAGACCCAGTGGCTTGCCCTCAAACCCAACTATGTAATCCACGTGTCGTGTACGTTTGACGTGTACGCAGGTTCGTTTGCCATTGATGGAATTAATTCTACAGTCGGTCCAATTATTATTTCGTATCTCATTTGTTTAGTCGCTGACGACAGCAGATCTTGTTCATGTTGGTATTCAAATTGCCAAAGGACTTCAATACTTAGCAAGAAGACGAATTATACACAAGGATGTAGCTGCGAGGAATTGTGTGTAAGTACAATAAGGCTCTGTTTGCAAGCAGGTCAGGTGACCCTATACTGCTAGGCCAGGGTTGCTCGAGCAACTTGTTTTCAAGGCAACTAGTGTTACATTAGCTCTAGGGTAACCAAACTTAGGGCTGGAGTTACTTACCCTAGCGCCAGAATAACCCCACATGGCTGCCTTGTAAGAGCTCTACTTGGGACAACTCGTCCAACTAGAACAACTGTTACTGGTTTACGGACCCTGTGAATGTCGTTTTCGATGCTTGATAACCTCGTGGGGCTACCAAATACATAGACTTTCTCAAGGTCGTTCGCTTCTCGTTTCGAATTGTAGGCAAGTCTACCAAATACATAAAGCTGTCTCGGGTGGCAGGGGAACCTACCAGTGAAATTTTACTTGCAACCCTGGCCTGTTATGATCGTCTCGCTAGGGTAACTCGAATTTCGGTCACAACAGCCCGGACATAACGCCCCTGGAATTTTTTCATGGAATAAGCTTTCTAGAATTCTAAACCCTTTGGCGCGGCATGTTTTAAGAACGAAAAATGCAGTTCATATACCAGTAACTCTGGCACTGGGGTACAATACCCTTTCTGTTTGTACACAGGGCCCTGACTCGTCCCCAGTCGTCTCCTGTGAGAAAATAGCAAGACGACTGGGACGAGTCAGCACAGGGCCTAAGAAAAAGTTATAATTGCGTTGACTCTCTTTATCTTTTGCGAGATGATGCAAGGTGGGGTCGCTAAAATTGAAATGTAGTGAAAATTAAGTTGGAGTGTTGTTTTACCTTGTAGCGTCGATGACGACCTGAATGTGAAAGTAACTGACTGCGCGTTATCAAGAGACTTATTCCCACAAGATTACTGTTGCCTTGGAGACAACGAGAACAGACCGGTGAAATGGATGGCAGTGGAAAGCCTGGAGCAAGGCCGGTACACGGTGGCGAGCGACGTGGTGAGTGTACTGAAAATCCCTCGTCTCTGTTTTTTTTTTTCAAAATGATTGCGTGACTCAGAGGAGCCGCATGATAACATCACGCAAGTAACAGAGTTGTACAAGACAAATGTACGCGAAAGCCTATCAGAAAATAGACTTGTATTTCAGCTGTTTTCTTTTAAAACGTTTTTTATTTGCATCAGTTGGAAATGAGGTAACATCTTTTCTTTTTGTCTTTTCTCTCTCTCCCTTTATTTTTCCCTTCATCTGTGCGTCCTGTCTTCAAAGTGGGCCTTTGGTGTTACTTTGTGGGAGTTAATGACTCTGGGACAACAGCCTTATGGAAACATTGACGCCTTCGAGATGCTGAACTTCCTCAAACAAGGACATCGAATTTCTCAGCCTGTCAATTGCCCCGACGAACTGTTCACAGTAATAGCTTGTTGCTGGGCTCTGTCGGAAGACGAGCGACCTGGTTTTGGCCAGATGATCGTGTGTTTGTCGGACTTCCTTAATGCTCTGAGCAATTTCATTTGAAAGAACTTCAAGAGTGTGGAATTTGTTACTCGGTGTTGGAAGGGAAGAAGAAATCTTGACAGAGATTTTTGATGTTCTTGACGTCTTAAGACAAGCGACATCCCGGTCTTGCGTTTATTTTACGAGTTCGCAGCAACAAATCTGTCAAGGATTCAGCTCCGCCAAGAGAGCATTCACTCCATTGGATGTTTGGCACTAATTGAAAAAAAGTGTATGCTCGATCGATCGAACTAGTGTGGGCCTTGCAAGGAAACGTGTAAACTTTTCGAAGAACGTATTGTTACGATCTCTATGATCGCAACGCCAGTCGAGGAAAGAAATTTCCTGCGTTTGTGACTGGTTCGAGACAAGCGCCATAATTGCCTGTTTTCAAACCGAGGGGGACAAGGTACAAGTCAACAAATTATAGGATTAGCAGCTATTGATCCACATGGTCAGAAAGAGCACACCGATATTTACAAAATCCCCAAGTTTGGTGTTAATAGACCCAATATTAATCGAGATTCAGCCAGTTAAAAACGTCAAAATTTACAAAGAAACGTAGGGCAATCCGGACGCTGCGTTCGGATTACCAAACATTTCTTTGTAATTTTGACGTATTTAAATGGCTGTATCTCAGTCAAAACTAGCCCGATTAACACCAAACTTGGGGATTTTGTAAATTTCGGTGTGCTCTTTCTCTGACTTTGTGGAGCAATAGTTGCCAATCCCATAACGAACAGACTAGTACCTAGTCCCTTTCGATTTGAAACCAGACAATGAGGAACTTGTGCCCTGACATGACTCCTTCGATGGTTTAAACTAGTAGCATCGCGGGACCACGGACGAACCAGACACGAGCAGGTAGAGAGAAAGGAATATCGCGTAGCCTTAAGTCAAGCAGAAAGTTGCTAATATATTGCATAAAAATTCAGGATGAAATTAAAATATTAATAGGTAACGTTTGTTCAGTGCTATGTTCCACAACTATTCTTTCTGAAACGATGAAGCTCTTTCGATTCATAGTTCGGCGTGCTTTGGTGCTCATTCGTTATTTCCGCATGAAAGCATACATTCCTAACTGATGACGTTAGTCCTTTGGATCTCGTTTCCAGGTTCTCTCCTTTTGTCCTTGATGAGGAAAAATACATTCTCGTCTCCATAGCCCTTTTCGTTTCTGTTAGCCAGCAGGGCCTTGGCACGAACAACGAAGGGCTCTGGAGAGGCTTCTAGGACTTCCGGACTTCATGTATATAGCATTGATGGTTCTACATGTTGAGTGTTGCAATAAGGTGGCCGGCAAACATTTTCACTTCCGTTTAAGATTTCTTTTTTCTCAACAGCCAATAAAGAAAATTCGAATTTTTTTGAAAATCGTATGTCCCCAGAGCCCTTCGTTTTTCATGCCAAGGCCCTGCCGGCGAAGAGTAACGAAAAGGGCTATGGGGACGAGAATGGGAAGAATATAGCGTGAGCCTGGGAACGAGGTTGGTCATATCTATAAAAGAATATGTTTTGTCTAAACACATACTTGTTGACTAAATGTTCGCAGCCAGTATTTGGTCGGAGTCCGTTCAGCTTTTAAGCGACAGAGTATGCACGAAATGAAGTAGTCCGTTGTCAAGTTAGTCCATAGAATAAGAATGGTCAGTCCATTAGATTTCTCAAAGGTAATATATTGCCCTCGTGTACGATAGGTTTGTCTTGTGGCAACTGAAATATTCATTAAAATACTGTTTTGAAAAATAAATTTTAATGCGTACACTGGCCTCGGTTATGTTTTTGCAACAAAATTTCCGTGAAATCCCCCCTCCCCCAACCTTCCTCCGAGTAAAATACCCACCCCCCTTCCGAATTTGTGTCCTCCTACACAGACGCGAGAGCAGACGGTTTTTCGGCTCTAACTGAATTTGAGACCCTTGTTTTAAAGTGCCCTTGAGACGAAATTGGGTCATCATTTTTTAAATTTTCGTGTACAATGGGACTTTCTCAACAATCTTGCCAAATTTAAATCCGTTCTGGACATGAGAAGTCAAAATTTTTAAACTTCTTTCCCCCAAGTTTACGGCCACATTAATTTGCCTTGTTCCAAGGCTTGGTCGCGATTTGGAGCAAAAATACCTCATGGGTTGTAATTATAATAACAATAACTATTGACAATCAAATGAAGATCAACAAAAACTTTTGAATGGTTCTTCGTTCTATTTCCTATGCTGATTGCACGTACAAAGACGAGATGTTTACAGGAAAAACTGAGTGATAATATACAAGATAATAAATTGATATAACTAGCATTTAGCAGAAAAAGGAAAAAGCTGAAAGGAAAGACTGAGATAGTGAAAGACAAATCCGGGCAAAGGAATAAAACAAGGGCTTCTATCTTTTTATGTGGTCACAAGCCAAAAGCCTGAAAGCGTACTAATGACAACAGAGGCTGTTTCAACCGAATACATAAAATTTATTTGCAAATGTTAACTCGTGTCTTCCGCTATACAGTTTACAAACATTTCATTCAAATTAATTCATTCTATCCATGTTAATCTATACCGTGAATTTTCAATTCGCATACAAAAATAGACTTTCAATTGGTTCACAATCAAGAATGTCGGAATGTCGATGTGGAAATGGTTAAGTCAACATGAAAGCCAAGCGCGACAAGGGAACCTGGGTCCAAAGAAGCTCACGGTAAAGAACCGAAGAGATATTTGAGCTTGTTCTATCAACAATATTATAATCGACATTGTGGAGTGCATAAATACAGTTTAAAACTTCCTCTCGACGTTATGACAATTCCCGATTGTTTTTTTTTCCATGAAGATTTAAATTATCGTCCGAGGCCGGCAGTAATAACTCGAATTCCAAAATTTCTCACTTCTTTCCAGTTGGGGGAACAAGTTCGGAGTTTGGTAAATCCTCGTTAAATTGTCCGAAGTGTCCACGATTCCAACCGAACCACATCGGGGCACTCATGAGTATCGACGACGACAACCGCGGGATCATTAAGAATGTCACCAACAACTGTA
Organism: Blastomussa wellsi; assembly: GCA_947652115.1. Classification (NCBI taxonomy): domain Eukaryota; kingdom Metazoa; phylum Cnidaria; class Anthozoa; order Scleractinia; family Plerogyridae; genus Blastomussa; species Blastomussa wellsi. Next base: position 3,952,204 of record OX393570.1, on the reverse strand, counting down.
CTGGTACCCCTTCCCCCGACTGAATTCACCGACTCCAAAGCGAGTTACAGGTTACAGCACATCACGTGACACGACACAGTCGCTACCTGATTGGTTTATTAAAACCACGTAGTTTGTTAAGCGGGCTGTATAAGAACAGTGCAAAACTGGACGCGAAAGAAGAAAGCAAAAACAACTCATATTATCATCCCTACGTTGATAATTAACCAGTAGTTTACACAAGGCGTTCACAAGCCAAATTCCACACTTATCGTATCTATAACAAAATTCGCAATTTTGATTGGTTCTGACGTGCCTGTTTGTCGCCTATTTGTGCGCCATTCGCGCGTCAGTCATGTACACTTGGATGGGTTCTTTCTCGCTGTTTTCCTACAGAGATTCTCAAAACACAAAAGAGGTTCACACAAGCGGTTCTAAAAGACTTAGGGATGGACCATTATATTTTTGAGGGGGGGGGGGGGGGGGGGTTGGGCAATTTTGTCTTGTTAAGAATTTTTTTTTTCGTCTTTGGGTTGTGCAAGAATTTTTTTTAGCACCTTAAGTTTGTGCACGAATTTTTTTTTCCCCATCGGTTTCAGCATTATTCATATTTATTAAAGTGTCGCCAAAAGTGAGCATTTCATGAGGTATGCCTATACAAGTATGTAACAGAAAATGATACATGTACCTCAAAGCACTGCTTTCTCTCCAGGCTGATACAAGCTGCATTTAGTCTATTCAGTTATACATGTGTGGGTTACCACAAAAAATGAGAAAGTCTATTCAGCTGAATTTTAAACGTAAAAATGTCTGGATCTTTTTATCCAATGTCAGGAAATTGAAATTGAATTGAAAATTGAATATATTGAATGTGTTCTTTACAAAGTATTTTTGGTTGTTGAAAACCACTTTCCCAATTGTTTTTGATAATTGTGTTCATAATTTTCAAACTGTGAACAATATTTCATAATAGTTGTTTATTTAATAATAGATATATCTTGACATAAATTTCAATACAAGAGCTCAAAAATGATATTTTTTGACATGAATGTTATATTTTATACCAGATTCATTGAAATGTTTTAATACAAGAGATAGATGGAAATAATATATTTATTATATGATATGAAACACAAAGAGGTGAATTATACAAATAATTACAGAGCATTTTTGGTAGTTGAAATAAAATGATGACAAAAATTACAGATTAGTTTTTCATTTGGTCTTACAGGAAGGCTTGCTCGAATTTTTTTTCCCCTTGGCCCACTGTGCATGAATTTTTTTTTCTCCACTTTTGCTGTGCAGGAATTTTTTTTTGGTATTTGCCCAACCCCCCCCTCAAAAATATAATGGTCCATCCCTTACTAACCTCGAAATGTGTTATCGATGCGATTACTTCGTGTCGTACAATTCAGGGAGTAATCGTACTGATAATTTCAAATCGATTTGAAATTACTCGCCCGATTACTCGCTGAATTGTACTCCATTCAGTCCTATTACTATTACGAATTGTACTCCACTCAGTCCTGTTACTAATTATCTTTTATAAATTCTATTTGTTTGGCAATGCTGGGATGCCGAAACGCCGAAACTAAAATATACAAATAATGATTTTTTTCGAATTTTAAATTTAAAAAAGAGATACAAACGCATAAGTAACAATTATTTCAGCTGCAGCTACAACAACATAAGATTAACGCATCTAAACATACCAGCTGTATTTAAGATGCCGTTTTCACTAACTAAAAATACATACCACGGAGATACCAGCTTTCCTACAAGTAACATTGGATTCGATAATAAATAAGACTTAAATGAATTCCTAAAAATGAATTCTCCGTAGGCGAAGAAACCAAAGGTGTGGATTTTTTTGTGTGATAAAATTCCTTTCTTGACTTTTAGCACGCACTCGGCAAATCCATAATAAACTGAAATCAAAACAAAAAAACAGATGATCAAACTCAAGGCTAGAAATCTTTAGAAGGATCCCAGAAGCTCAAACACAGAAGGGCAAAACACGCTTAAAAAAGTTTCTCTACAGATGATTCGAATTCACGCTTCAAAGAGCGACGATACGAGCATGGTCGGTCCGACCGAGGATAGACCGAACGGACACGAGGACACACCGACCGAAGTAACGTCTGTAGTCACGACTGACGTCAGAATTCTTCCATCAGACCGACTAAGCTCAGTTAATAAGACGTTTATACTTTTCGTCAAGCTTTTTGGGTCTTTCACTCAGACATCGAGTAAAGAGCCCTGTAGCCAATCAGAGTATGCGCTTTCTATATACCACACATATTTGCCACACACAAGAAAGAAATAAGATTGGGCGAGGAGACCTCCAAGAAACCATCGGCTTCGAAGTCGTGATATTAATATAACTCACCTGGTTGACTAAAATAAGTGAAATCTCCTTGGTTAAAAATCTTTAAAAGGTTCGAGTAACTTCCCAGTTAGCGGTGGCGCTGCTCTCCAGTTCTCCTCTGGGTAGTCATCAAAATTCCTCGTGTCGCCCGGGTGGGCAAGCTTTGGAATAATCGGCGCCTGACAAGCCAACAGTCTCATTGTTAATCACTGTAGTTTACAGTTCTGCACGCCCAACCGTTGCCACTTGGCAAAGTCTTAGGCTAATTTTACCATGTTTTAGATAACTTTCAGATGGCTTCTTTTTTCAAGTGGCCAGTCAAAATGCAAGTGCGGGAACCGAAACTGACAGTGAAGGTGGAACTTGGAATCGAGTGGCCGGTTCAAGGTAAAAAATTCAAGGATTATACAGGTTGGGATTTCAAAATGTGGTCAACTTAACGGGGTTTCTTATGAAGAAACGTATGAACGTTTCGTTGGGACAGATAGGTGACGTAAACGAAAGGCTGGGTTCCTTGTTCATCAACTAAGGCCACGCCTAGATTTGGATTGCAAATTACACATGTAAATTCGAAATTTTCAGTACATACCTTAAGCTTTCTTTGGTAAACTAAATTCCAGTCAATCACTTTGAACCACTTATGGCATTTGACATCTTCTGTACCATTCTAAAAGTACACAAAAAGTTTACAGTCACGTGACTGTTGGATACAAGTTCAGTTTCTCTTCTGAACATTTCTGCTTTTGCTAACCTTCATACTTCCAAGTCTTCTTGTTCTGTCATGTACTAATAACTTTTTAATCAAATCTCTGTTAAAACAAATAAGAAAAATAGCTTTTAAAAAAATTAATATCCCTATAGTAAAGTCTGCATACGCGCCTAGTGGCCCATCAGGCGGGAGCTTATCCCTACTTCCCCTTGATGCCATGGGATGCTAGTCCATCGCAGGGTTACCCTAAGCATTAAATTTGTCCCAGCCAAGGTTCAAACCTGGCTCCCTATCCAGAGTCCAGCACAATAACTATTAGGCCACCATGTCTCACTTCCTATATTCAAATAAAATTCCGTAAATTCAAATAATATTGAATTTATTTCATAATTGCAACACAAACTGATAAACAGCTGACACTGTCACTCAGCACCTTCCACAGCACCTTACAACCTGTTCTAGGTTTTTGAATACTCAAGGGTGAATGAAGAAAACAGAGCCTGGAACGAGATACAGTACACCATATAGCTGTCATTCCTCCATTGATCTCAACGTTCTCTTACCGTCAAATTCAGTGATACACAGCCCGTTAAATCTAAACTCCCATGAGCAGTTGGTGATAGGCTTCTGTCAATCAAAACTTCATAGCAACCTTATACGGAAAGGTTTGATTCTGTAAACGCCCTTGAAGGGGTTGATTAAACAAACGCCTTCCATAAAAGGCTATTGGAAAGTTTTGATTGATGGAGGCCTGTTGCCAACTGCTTGCATTGTAAGAGTTTTGATTCAAAGGGATTGCATGTATCAATGAATTTTGATGGTAAACAACTTATAAATTATTATATATTACAAATTATATAATAGTGTACTTAGCCATCAATCCCTTAGGAATAATTCGCCTGTCTCCTCTCCTTGCAAATACACATGCTTTATGCTGGTATATTTTCCATATGTTTTTCTTTGCATTTGTACTTATGTTTGTTAGCACGTTGCAATGAACCTGCAGGTTTCATACATAATTTGACCCCTATTAGCCAACTTACTTTGCTGCTGTTGTTTCCATGTGTTTTGGCCATTCTACTTTGCCCGATAATATCTTTTCATATATCCCAAAAGGGTTGTCATCAAAAAATGGAGGATACCTGAAAAAAGGCACATTGTAATGTACACTAGCAATCAAAAAGAACAAAAAGAAAAATACATGCAATTATGTAAATATCATTACGGTAGTTCCCGTAATTGTCTGATTTTTGAAGGAAAAGGCATTACAATTGAGTAATTCCGACAAAGTTGTGTTTGAAGTTGTAACAAATCAGAGTGTCTTCAGAAATGTTCTGAGCATCCTCAGAAGTCTTCAGGTGATTTTAGATTATTTTACGGTCAGGTCATCTGCAAAAACCCGGATAAAAATCTTGCCTTGAAATCAGAAAAAGTTGCCAGTTATAGATAGCCACAGATTCAAGCAGGAAACAGATTTATCAAGCAGATGACCACTGTTTTCAGTCAGTAAATGATGTAAAGTATATGAAATAATTCATATATGAACTGCAGATGCCGATGAAAGTGACAAATGATAATCTCAGTGAATTTGAATAAAGAAGCCTAAAAAAATTCAGTGTTTCAACGGGATTCAAACCCGTCACCTCCACGAACACTGGTGCGATACTCTACCAACTGAGCTATGAAGCCACACATTGGGAGCAAGGTCAATTCATTGAGTTCATATTTTCCTGTGAGGAGTGAAATGACCTAATAAAGTATATGAAATAATTCTTAGATGAACCGCGGAAGTAGATGAAAGTGAGAAATGATCGTCGCAGTGAATTTCCAATTGGTAATTCACTGCAATGATCATTTCTCACTTTCAGTATGTATATGAAATGTAGTTACATGTTTTTAGTTCTTACCCAACAAGCATTTCATATATAAGAATTCCCAGGGCCCACCAGTCCACTGCCTTGTTATGACCTTTGCTTTGGATAATTTCTGGAGCAAGGTACTCTGGAGTACCACAAAGGGTCCATGTCCTAAACAAAAATATGAAAACTGCATTAGACATTAGTCAAGGGAACTGGGAATACTTTTTGCGATGCAACATGGCATAATATTATAAAATAGAAATAGCACAAGCAGGCGGTAACTAAGATAATACTCCCACCCCCCCCCCCCCCCCATCCCCATAGATGACTACCAGAAATTTAATGCTTTTGGGGAGGGGGGAGGGATCTCGATCTGCAATATGGCGATGCATCCCATGAAATGAAATTATTAACTCCTATAACTTCACTTCATGCTACTGAAGGAAATTGAGGTAAGCGGCAAACTTGCAGCTACAATGCAACCGATCATCTTGTTCACGTGCTAATGGTCATTTTTCCGCATAATATTCCCGGAAATTTCTGCATCATTTTTCATTTTCTTCCACACCCTATCGGATGGCCAGAAATGTATGAAGCTTCACTGGAATTTCCAGAGAGGTTTGGGGGAGGGGGGTATAGCAAAATCCCTTCTGTGGAAGAGGTGCAAGTATTTTATAGAACTACAGTCACATAAATAAAACCTACTTGTCATGAACTTCCTTGGCAAAACCAAAATCTGTGAGTTTAACATGTCCTTCGCGGTCCAGGAGAATGTTCTCAGGTTTGAGATCACGATACACTATACTATTGTGGTGAAGGTAGTCAAGGGCAGATACTATTTCAGCTCCGAAAAATAACCCTGTCCCATTGTTAAATCTCCCTGCTGTACGAAGGTAAGTAAAGAGCTCTCCACCACAAGCATACTCCAGAAGCATATACAAGAATGTGTTATCATGGTGCGTCCAAAGTCTGCAAAGTTAAAAAATCCTTGTCAGCTTTAAAAACCTTAATTAATTTATAATTATCCTTTATACTTCTTTTGAACCCCCAGGGTAGTTATTTCTTTTTTCACCCCTTATTGCAGAGGTCAGGAAGGGGAACTTATTTCAAATTGAAAATTCAGTTAGGGTGGATAATATATATATGTTATTTGCCGGCTGGGAGGTCCGTATGGTGAAAAACTGTGACGGAGGTCTTGAAAATGCGTCCGAGGTCGCAGTTTTTCACCATACGGACAGACGTTAGCCGGTAAATAACTTATTTATTTTTTTCCTACTTTAATTTTTTTGGGCAAGAAATCATAAAGTGTTTGAAAATCTTTGTTTACGCGCGCATCCAGTTGAGCCTAGGAGCGAAAATCATTTTGTTTGCACAGTATGCATTTTATACTGCTAAGAATGATTTTACTACAATGAACCATACTTGTCGAAAGTTACTTCATCAATAAAGAAAGAAGAATTAAAAAGCACAAATGTAGCACCAAAATAGATTATAAAACCTGGATAAAAATAAGTCTTATCCATGGAAATACTTTGAACTGAAAATCGATTGCCGTTTGTGTCGACATTTTTCAAGCTTTGTTATCTGAATGAAAAGCACTTCAAGACACATTTTCCAGTTAGAACCAATATACTCATTTGTTTGATTCTAACAGCATTTATTTCGATAGACAGTTAGCGCATTTCGAAAGAGAAACTCAGCGAACTTCCTGTACGTTTGTAGTAAGTCTTACGGCCACCTGTGTAAGGCAAAATATACTGCGAAGATTAATTTCACTGTTATTTATGAAGACACCTGCTCTTCTTGAATGGTAGAAAATGGAGTTCGGTTTTGACAAAAGTAGCTAACTGGAGTCTGAAAACTGGCAACTTGCAGTGAATTACAACTGGCATGAAAATCAGTGCGAACGAACAAACAACGATCGGAAAACTTCAAGGCCTTTAATTCCAGTGCTAATTTTTCCTTTCATTCACAAAGGTTGGGAAGCAACAACATCGATTTTTTTTGTGTGAGCAAAACTCATCTCGCCGCAAGATTTTCGCATCAATTGCCGCGAGCAGGAAAAAAATCCGGCCAGTGGGCCGTATCGTAAAAAGCTGGACCGGTCACGTGTGCGTGATTAGCCAATCAAATTCGAGGATTTAGGATTCCGGCCCACTCAGATGCTTGGAAAAAAATAAATAAGAAATATTTTAGTGTAAATATTTTAAATAGTTTTATGTTGTTTAATAAGACAATTTCACAAAATAGCAACAATTAAATGTGGTAGATGAATATACCTTTGAACACAAAGTTGAAAGTTCTCTTGTTTCCTTGTTCAAATTGGCATGAGTTACCATCTAGGGAAGATGACCTAATAGAGGGGTGGGGACTAATAGAAGGAGGGCTTAATAGAGGGGTGGGGGCTAATAGAAGGAGGGCTTAATAGAGGGGTGGGGGTTAATAGCGGGGGACTTAATAGAAGGGGACCTCAATAGAGCTTAAACAATAAGCAATGGAAAGAGCTGACCTGAAGAGAGCAATAGAAAAATGCCCTAAATTAAAGGTTCATATGAAATACCCAAGCAATAGAAAATCAAAATAGAGTGACAGCTAGACCCAATCACTTGGAGTTTTGTATCTAAAGAGAGCAGTAGCAAGGAAACAGGGTTATGACCTTAGAAATTATTTAAAAAATAGGAATTGTCTGCAATTTTTACAATGGAGAGAAAATGTATCAGATGAGTGAACTGGAGAAGGATGAATGGTGGTGGACTGCGAGAAATGGCATCAAAATTACCATGAAAATAACACTGTTATTTTTATATAATTATGCAAATCCAGTAAATGTCAAGAATACGGCAATACATGTGCAAGCCTTGGCTTTTGGTGAATAGTTCACAATGGCACCAACAAAAAATATCAGACTTACCGATCTGCAGAAGACTAGAAAGAAAACGATTACCATGTTTTCTACAAGAAATCTGCACATGTACAGGTGAATAACTTTAATTCTGGTATGTACAAAATGCTTCTAATTAAATCACTATCCTGAGACAAAATCAAATCCATAAAACTATGGTAACAGGGCATTCACATGGGCTGAGTTGATTAATCAGACAAGATATCGATCCATTTTGAACTACTGTACTTTCCTAATTGGTTGAGTTTCCTTGGCATTGTATAAAGTCCTGTACATTCTTGATGTTGAAGTTATTTTTACTACTTAACACCACTTTGTATTTTTTGTGTTCAGATGATTACAATAAAAGGGACATAAACAAAAGAAATTACAAGAAGGAGTAAGAACAAATTTAATTACAGACTTCCATAGTGTATTCCCATTCAACAGCGTTTCATTGCACTCCAGCATAAATACTTTCACGAAAACGATTCCAAGTTATCACAACGAAGCACTCACAAGGCCTCGAAAGCGTTTGTTTTTTTTCCATTTGAATTGCTGAGGTTATCGAATGATCGAACGTTCGATTTACTGAACTGTAACAGAAACGTGACGAACGAGCGCAGCGAACAACAAAAGCAGCATCGTGTCAATTTCCATGTCGAAAAACGTCCATTCAAGCGACCCTCAAAACGCCAAACTGAGCGAAAAATACTAGGGAATTTAAACGAGATCGTTCACAAACTGAACATTGTTAAACAACCATAGTGCAACGTCAACATTAATATGTAAAACATTAGTCTTTGGAATTCCGTTTCACGTGGTTGCCACAGGAAAATGGCTTCCTATTAGAGGCCAGCCAAGAGATCAACATCAAAGATCACATTGGCGCAGAAAGAAGTTGTTCGCGATACTTCCTAAATCTATTATTGGATCAGCTAACTTAAATCAAACTGTATGAGCACAAAGCTAACATTTACGACCTTAAGCATATGTACACAGACTTTTACACGAATCGAAGAAGCTTACTTTACAAAATCGATCAAGGTGGCTTTGTATACATAACCCCACAGGCAGCGCAGAAAGAAAACCTTGAAAATAAATTGACTAAGATGGACAGCATTTAGAGAATTTTGAATTCGAAACTTTGCAAGTGAAAGATTTTTGATTTTGACGTGACAGCGATCTGTTAAGGTTCTATTAAAGTACAGCAAATGAGCTCATTCATTAGTAATGTAGTTTGCTAATGCACCCAAGTGTTTACAAGTCTATACTCACAAATTGACGATGAATGGATGCTCGATCTTCGTAAGAATATTCTTCTCGTTTTGCACATGTTCAACTTGTTTAAGTCTGATGACTTCTCTAATGTTCATTATCTTCAAAGCATGGTACTCGCTGGTTCTCCGATCGCGGCAAAGCAGCACCCTTCCAAAAGTACCCGTCCCTGTAAACGAAATTAAGGTTTCAATCACTCTTATAATACCTCCGTAACGCCAAACACGAATGACCTCATTAGAGAAGAACTCTTTTCAGAATTGCAAATAAAGTCGCAAAATGCTCCTTTCAGAAGCCACTGGTCCGTCTTTGCTTACCTAAAGTTGTTGTCAAGTCAAAATCATTCAGTGTCGTTCGTTTGTCTTTCTTCTTAGAGGCAGTGCTGCTTGCCATAATCGCGAAGAAAGACGCTAAAATTTACAAATCTCTTGAAACTGATCGTGGATAGCACCACACATTGATCTCCCGGGTAATCTATTCCTCGACTGTAAGTATTTTCTCATCTACGACGCAATAACTGTGGATAAAAGCGGACATATTGAGACGAGTGCGTGAAGAAGCGATAGTCGGAGGCCTGGTTGTTCGTGTGTAATGGAATGCTGGTCGGAGACTGTGCTCGCTCAACCGTGACGAATTGCGAGAGTAAACAAATCAAACGTATATTGTTTACTCGCAACTCCGTTTGTTTATTGTGCTCCGATGATTGACATCCTATGCGTGTGTGGGATGCAGAAGGGCTCTTGTCGTGAGCCGCTTTTAACAAAATGGACACGAAACAAATTACAACAAGAATGGACAAGAAAAAATGCACACAACTATTTCCTCACTGAGTTTGAACTTATCACTAAATATTTGCACCTCTTTTCACCAATATACTAACAGAGAAAAATAATTTACAAGAGCACGTCCGCAAAAATTCAAATAGAAACTGAGTCGAAATGCGTTTATTTTTGTCTCATCGCTATCGGCGCACGCCATCAACATTTAATTTAGATAAAATAAATTTCTTAATTTTTAATATCGAACGCCGATTTCACCTTTTTGCCTACTTCTACAACTAATTGGAACCTAAGCTAGCAAGGATTTGATTACCTGATAAAAGGTGATGTGCCTTATGATAAGACGGAGTATATTATATTGAGAGCGCCAAACTTTCCAAATCTTTACGAACTTTACCCACAATATGTCACTTCCGGTCGCGCGATGACGTCACAAGTGCGAGTTTCCGCAAAACCCCACGATCGTGACGTTGCAGCCGCTTTGAGGCCCTTTGAGTCCAAACGCCGTCACCAATAAGGTAAAATAATAATAAAGTAACAAACAAAAGCTTCGTAGATTACAACTACGCAAAGAACAAGTGATGCGTGGTGTACATGTGGACGTCAAACAAAATTTCTAGATCTTCTTTCATGGCGGCTCATATCACAACAGCTTTTCATTTGTAAACAAATTCAGACTCGCGCTCTCTCGAAACCCGGTGTGATTGATCAACTACTTCCTCTTTTTTCTTACCTTTTAGTCTTATATAACTTCCTTAAGTTAAGCTCTCAAGTCATGTCTCCAAATAATTTCTCTAATAACTTCCTCCTTTCCTATTTTCCGTGTGTTCTTTTGATGATTAAAAAAATAATAAAATCAGAAAGATGCTTGGGCAATATATGAAAGGGACTAATCGTGGTAAAGCCTTGTCCACGGCAGAATGGGGTCATTCGATTCGCCGATGAGTAGCTAACTAAAATGACTGCCAGATCGGATATTTTAGGTCATTTTTTGACGAACCAAATTACCCTTAATATGTAGGAAATCCCAAAACAATAGTTTAGTATTGGAGAAAACACCAAAGCAGTGATACCAAACCTAAAAGGAACAAGGATGGTCTTGAAGATTGAGACGGATTACAAATGACGAGTTTGAAAAATTTAGGCCCTAAATCTTGAAGAACACAAATTCAGGTTATTTCTGGATTGTTGTCTATTCAGCTTCTCCGACAATGAAGAGCTTGTTCGAAAGAGTAAATTTCCATTTGTACACTGAATTGGCCACAATGTAAAGCGTGGGTCGCGCGCGCGTGGTTTTGCGTGGTGAATAAGTCCATTGCTGCCTGACTGGTTGTGTAGTTGCGGCTTGACTACTAGAAAATCCTGATCTTTAAATAGAAAATATCAGTGCGCTGGCGTTTAAACTCTGAACAGAAACAGCCTTATGTTTTCAAAGTTATATCCCGGCAAAAAAATATATATGCAAGTACACTATATTTTGTCATCCGCGTGTGGGATATTGTCATGGGCCGCTTTGTTTTGAAGTCAAAAATGAAGTTCGAATTTATCGTCTACCAATAGCCCTTATCGTTATCAATTACTGTGGCGGTACTTACTTGTAAAGTAAAGAACTGGTAGATATCATCGTTATCTACTGGAAAATATCCATCTGCTCAATCAAATTATCACTTTAATTATAAATAGAAGCAGACCGTTCCCAGCTGCAACAGTGCAAAAATTAAAATTTCAACTCCTTCACTATTTCAGGCACAAACACAAAAGCGCAATTTAATATTTATGCTATTTCAGGCGTGATCTAAATTTAAAACGTGCTGTATCCTACTTGCTTTGTAGATGTCTGTAAAAAGCAGACCAGAGCTACCCGGCCCGGGTGGCTTGTTTATTTCAGGTACTTTGGAGGGGTTGCTTTAAGGAGGGGGTAGCGCTTGATAGATGTTAAATCATTTACCCAATCAATAATATATTTTATCACGTTGAAAACTGAACTCCCAACACGTAAACAGACCAGATGACTTTAGTGACATGAAGGGTATTTCTTCTGAAGAGAGGGGGTGGCTTAATAAATTTCTTCCTCTAAAAGAGGGGGCTGGGCTAATTCGAGGGAGCTTAACAGTGGATTTACGGTACGCAACTTTCCTTGCCTGATTTGAAACGTTGGGTGGTGAGCTGGGGGGGGGGAGGGCTCATCATGCACCAAGCCAAGTGTATAGCCCTTACCGGGGGGGTCCAGGAGGTAGGTTTTGGTTGGACATGTGTCATCCAGATCTCCAAATTCTAACCCCGTTTTCAAAGGTGCTTGTAATGTTGTAATTGATTGGCTTCTAAACATGCGCCCGGTGGCCGGGGCTATTTGAAAAACGTCATATCCTTGGGGGAGGGGTAGGTAGGGCAACCTCAACAATTTCGTTAATATTCTCGCTCGAGTCGCGTTTACCAGCCTTGTTGCAAGGGCCATCGATCTCTGTCTGTGTTCGTCATAACATGGCGAGTATCCAAGTTACTATCGTATGATCATGTATGATAACAAAACATTTTCTTGTCAAATGTGGTTTTATTTTTTCCGCATATTTATTACACCTGTACATGTTAATTGCCTTCAAAATGACTTGCTATTAATAAAATGCTAATTACAATATTTATAATTTCTTGCTAAACGGGGGTCCACTATTAATAACTTGTTTTTGATTTCACAACACCGATTTGAGGGTCTCCATGGGGGCGCTGCATTCTCAGCTGTCAGTTACAATTTGGGCCATTTCTCAGCTATCAGTTATAAAATTTGAGCCATTTCTCAGCTATCAATCAATTTTAAGAAGTCTCAGTTAACGTTCACTTTGTTTGCTTTTGCTGTATTGTATCTTGGCAACGTTGTCCATCTCATTAGCAGTGAACAGTGCAGTGTCGAGTAGCATAAGCAGATTTCTGTTCATTTTCCAGTGCCTCCGAACTTTTTTGGAGGTGATCACCCATGAAGAGCTCTAAGCAATCTTCCTCAGAACCTCTTCTCCTTGGGCAGAATGCTTGGACATCATAAATTATTCATCATCATTGCAGCGGAAAATTTGAACGCGAGCGCGCTCAGAATAAGAGAAGAAAGGGCCAAAATGGCGCAATACCGTTGATAAAACTTGCTTTCCTGATTTCAGGAAATAAAGGCCTCACAACCCAGTCGCGGCGTTTTGAAAATGTATGCTGTATCTTCACTTTAAATATGTTAAAATGAAGAAGATTGAACAGGCAAAAGGCCTGTTCTTTGCACTGTCTTGAAAATACAGAAAAATTGACCCTTTTTGTATGGAGGCCACTTTCAAAAGCGAATTTCAGAAAATTTGTACTGTTAGTCGGAGTTGGGTTCAAAAATGGCGCGCGAGCTGTCTGCTGCCCGTGACTAAATAACAATGAGTTCAAAGACTAAATAATACCCATTTAGAAAAACCAACGCTACCCCCGGGGTTGGGCGGGGGGGGGGGGGGGTGGACAATATCTCCTTTTACAGTCTCCAGACAATTACTTTTTCCCACACTTGCATAACCAGTTTAAATTCTTCAATAAAACTATATGAAACAAAAAAATATGTCAACTCAGAAAAAAGACTATGAATTGGAATGATGAAAGATTCAGCCAAACTCATCGTTTTAACACTTCATAACAATAAATACACTTTGTACAGTCTTTGCTTCAACGATACAGTCTTTCCGATTTGTCCATAGGTAAAAATGGCTTAAATGAATTATTTGTAAAAGTTTCGCTGTATCTACCTTAATCTACGTCCAAAACTGGGTCATCCTTCTCAGCTGACAGTTATCTGAACACTTCTCAGCTATCAGTTTTAAAAAAAACTGCCATTTCTCAGCCGACAGTTAAAACTTTGGCCAATTCTTATTTATCAGTTAACCCCATGCACCCTCTTATCTGTAGCGGGTTTTCCGCTTTTCGCTAAAAGATATCTACTTTTAGCACGACACCTTAAAAACTGACCTTGTTCCGACATCCGCGAAACATGCGGTGCTTTGCTTTGTAGCTTGTGTTTTTGTGTTGGGGCTGCCGACGGCTGTTCAACAAGATACTTCAAGTTAAAGTCCTTATTCCTACTTTTTTATGTGGTTATGCTGTTTTAGATTTTTTTGTCATTTAGAAGTCTCCTAAGCCTGTGGTTTTGACTGAGACAAGCAAAATTATCAGCAAATTACTACAAGAACTGGTGCGTCGCTGTATGGAATTAGCTATTGTATCGCGTGTGTGTGTGGCCTGCCATGTATCTCTGAAAACACGGGCACTATAAAAAGGCAGTGCATCGATATGGTAAACCACAAAACTTCGGCCAAGGGGTCAATCTTCCGTAAAATCGCCACACAACCGGACGTCATCAATTTACTTTTTTGTTCACAAATCGTATAGATTTCTATTTGCGAACCACTAAATAACTAAGCTGCACTGTGAATAGCTCGCAAGTTTGCCCGACCAGCCGGAAGCTGGTTACAGAAGCTGGATGCATCCCAAGAAAAGCGCGGGAAATCACGTAACAAGCATCAAGCGAAGATGTGTACAAATGTTTTTAATTACAAAACAAAATATTAGCTGGCTAGTATTAAATTACTATCAAACTATTTGCCCGCTTTGCACTGCAGAAATTCTGCTGCGACGAAGACTCCTTATGAAACACATATACTAACGTCTTGAACGTTCAATTTTCAGCAGGGAAACAAAGTTAAATATAACACGCACTCCAAATGTTCGTGCGATTGTTTTGAACTAAGGCCACTCCTCAAATTGGCCGCTTAGCCTTTTTGCTGTCACGGAATGAGGATAATTGAACACTGCAGAAAGTCTGGTGGAATTTAAAAACAATTATGTACACGGCTTTGTCTATTGCTCGCGTTCACATAATAATTATTTTCAATTCTTCCGAACCTTCTCTCGTATTCTCATCAGGCCATCTTCACCCGCGCGCCATTTTCTGTTTTCCATTTCAGAAGATACAATGTATGGCACGATGAAGTTCAAATCAAAGGAACCTTCGAAATAAAAGTTAACCGCAATCAAGAAACCTTTAAGATATTATAAGTAAGCAAAAAGGAATATAAGGATTGTTAAAATAGGGGGATTGAGAAAGATTGTGAATGACAAACTGGAAAGATCTTGTGGCTGACGAAAAACTTCTAATATACGCCATCTGTGATGAAACTCTTTAGAACAAAAAACTACGCATTATCTCATTAAAAAAAGGGTTGCTTGAATTTTCTTAGTCTTTATCTTTATATTTATAAGTTAAACTGTTCTGAGAAAATTATATGTAGGAGAATTTCGAGTTCAATATGTTGCATTTTCCCTTTGTTTCTTGTCAAATTGTCATGCCATTCTAGATACTACTCCTAGATACTACTCCTATACTCTGAATAGCTTCTAACATCCGTTAGAGACACGGCTGAACTTACGAAAACACAAATATTACTTGCGACTTTTTAACGAGATTGCGCTATTTTTGGCGAACGTGTCAAGCTACTTCGAACATTCCATAAAACCAAAATATATCAAAAACAAGACACAAATCGCCAAAAATGCCACATCCTAGCTCTTTAAGTAAAGTGACACGGCTGCCAGGAAATCTAGGTTTTATGATCACTTTAGTACATGAGGATAGGCCAGGGCGGATGCTCTGTACGTCTCCGGTAGCTGGAAGTACTGTGGAGAAAACAAACGACTCATTAAAGGAGCTACGTCACGATATTTTGAGTCATTTCTTCGACAACCTAAATTACCCTTAAAATGCAGGGAACCTAAAAATAATAGCTTGCTGAGGGAGAAAACACCAAAGGAATGATACTAAACCAAAAAGTAACAAGGATTACTGAGGATGGAGAAGATTGAAACGGGTTGGAAATAACGATTTTGAAAAATTTAGGCTACGTCCACGGACGATGACGAAGCTTTTTTAAGTAGACAATTACAGTTGGAAAACGCTGAAGGCGTCCCCGCGGCTCAAATGGTCACACTACCGGGGAGAAATCGTGGAGTGCGTTTCATTTACCCCCAAACTTTCGGTCGGAACTAAAATGGTAAGGTCCGTTTCGGCCGGTTTGGTCCGACCAGAATGTTCGGAATCACCTCTGGAGGTGGCTCACTTTGATCGGTCGGACCGGTCAGACCTACATTTACCGTTCCATTCTCACAAGCTAGTCAACAGTTTACTTCAGTTCAGTAGATTCTCCCAGAATCGGCGCAGCAATTGCAACTGATACACTAAAGGACTAGTGAAACTGCAAACTCCCAAGAGACCCAAAGACGGGTCGGCCAGTGAGACTGTAAGCTTGGGGCTTGGGAGCAGCAATACCACATGGAGCAAAAGTTTCACAGTTACCTGTTGTCCAACACGTGATAGAAAGCGTAATCGGAGTTGAGCCGCAGACCGAGGAGTTATTGGACTAACACCATAGTCTCTCTTACGTATTTCTTCCTCTTCTGTAGATATTCTGAAAAGAAAACGAAAACAGTTTCTATCATATTAATTGTCACTGAAAAGCCCTCTTAGGGAGTGTCAATAAAGTTTGTATTGTATTGTATCATTTTGTCCATCTTGTCACTCGTAATGCTCTTCGCTTATCTATTCGCTTTCTTTTATTTAGCCAGCTATAACTTCTATGTTTTTGGTATCCGCTTTAATTTTCTGTATTGGTATAGGTGTCTGTCCCTTAATTTCTTTCTTTTGTGAATATTCTGTTTGCAAGACAATATCTGTTGTATTAAATCACTTGTTTGTTAAATTACGTACACGGGGCATGTAATACCTCCAAAACAAACACAGGGACGACCCGACGAATGGCTCCGGCGAACAACATATGATTAACAGTTACATGGGATAGATCTTTCTTTTTTCTCAAGAATAGTTGAGTGGGCTGTGAGCATAAGAGTGCGCGTGGAAATAGACCCACAAGAGCCCGCGTGTGATGGGCTTGATGCACGCACAACCTCTCTTGCCCACCTGGCTAACCCTGATAAAATAATGGACTACTCCCACACTACGAACGCAAACCAGTTCTTCACAAAACAACTTAGAAATACTTACAGCGTTACTCTGCTTTGAGCTGCTAATTGTTTTCTTTCTAGAGTGGAAAGGTTAAGGCCTGTTCCTATTAAAAAGACACATGTAAGCACACGTTAGAAACCAATTTTGCATATCTCTTTTCATATCGTTCAGCTTGTCACGCAGTTTCGGTAAGGGCGATGGCGTGACAAGCAGAGATAAACGACTGAATGAAGGAGATAATAATAACTTTAAACTGATGAAGTATAGTTAATAAAAACAAACCTACCCTTGGCAGAATCCACCAAGTAGAGCAGTATACTGGAAATTAAAGCAACTGTTGTAAGGAAAAAGAACAAAATTAAAATTGAATAGAGGGGGTAAGTTTCAAAAGAAACTGTGGTGCTGCGTCGGTGGGAAGTATAACAATATAATTTGGTTTTATCAACTGGGTTGATAATGTGAATTGGCCACCGTAAAGAGATTCGAGAGCTGACGTTTCGAGTGTTAGCCCTTCGTCGGAGCGAAGGGCTAACGAAGGGCTAACGCTCGAAACGTCAGCTCTCGAATCTCTTTACGGTGGCCAATTCACATTATCAACCCAGTTGATAAAACCAAATTATAAAATTAAAATTAAACTACCTCGATCATACAACTTGCTAAATCACCCGACTTAAAATGAGGTTAACCAATGAATGTGCAGTCAGCTGTCTTAATGGTCAGCGTCTCCTAGCTCTAGTGCGCAGTCTCGCCCACGACATTGAACCCGAGTAACAGACTTGTTTGTTGGCGCGTTAATTTTCCTTTCTGATGATGTAAGACGTAGCTTTCCAAGGGCTGTTTAGCGCCACTGATTGGTTCTACCTTGCACGCAAAAATTTCAGGTGAAGCACCCATCCAATCAGACACCACTTAACAAATGGACCACATTATTGCATGGTCCACACTCTCATCGACTATACCTCTCGACCAATGAGCATGCGAGGATTGAGCGGGGAAAGCGCGCACAGCTGGGAACAGTTTAATCAACGTCATAGATCAAATTTGAACACTTCACTAACCACATAACCAAGCACAGAAAAACACTTCCAGAACTAAGTATCCTTTTTGGTCAACAATAGTTCCAGCCACTTGAGAAATAACGGCCAGCCCCAAGTTTTGAATAGACTGCATACTGAAAAAGAAGCACAGATCGAGAATGAGTCTAGGCATGGAATTATCCTTTGCTAAGGGCAATGCTGGTATAACGGACAAAATAGTGTACAAAAAATCCTTAACTATCGGTAAAGAAAGGCAGTTAATCAGATTATTATGCTTTCAAGTATTAATTCTGATGCTTGAACATTTATCATAAATTCATCACGAATTTGGCAGATATAAATAACAACACAACACTAATAAAACAAAACGTTGGACCAAAATGGCACTTTTGTACACACATCATAATTGAGCAAAGGCAAATCACTTGCTGAGAAGTTAAGAAATGGTCAGGAGTAACTGATAACAATTGACGCGAGCGTAGGACAGAGGAAAAATCTGAGTCCCCGACAAGACTCGAACCAAATAGCCTCCTCAATAACTGAGCTACAAAGACCTCTTGGTGAGCTTGGCCATTAACTTGGTTCATGTGTGACACATGTCCTACATTCTGCTAGGATCAGCAATGGGTTACTCTTAAAGTGTCTATACGGCCAACCGGGTTTTTCTGGTTTGGTATCTCTATAATGAGTAAAAAGGTATTCTGAAAAAAAAATTGGATTCCGACATTTTAACGCCCTAAGATTTAGCTTTAAAGTTCCGGCTTCAACCATGCCCAATGAAGTTGACAGTGAGTCAGTGCAAAAAAAGAGTCTGGGTTTCTGAATGGGTTGTGACATCAAGTAAGGAATTGCCAAATGCTGCTTGTTCAGTTCACTGTCGTTTCAGTAGTGGTTAGGAGTTTTTGTCGACAAAAAACAAACAAACTGAGGTTGGTGAAACGATGCGGTCAACGAGAAAGCAAAATAACAACATGAAGCTTTGAGATGTTCCTGAAGTGACGTCATTCGTCACCAATCTTTCATTACGCGGTCATTCTCATTGGGCGTGGCCGAAGCAGGAAATTTAAAGTTGATTTCATGGCACAAAAGCATCGGAATTCATTTTTTTGGTTTGAATACATTTTTAGATGTAACAGAGATACCAAAACGTTAAAACCCTGTTGGCCGTATGGACACTTAAAAGGAACATCAAGTTACATGTATACAACAACAGGGATGTCACTAAATTTTTAAGTAGGCGGGAACAGTAAAAAAAGTAACTGTTGCTTGATGCACTTTTTACTTTCCAGTGTTTTTGTTTTGTTTCAAAGTAGCTGGGGCTCAAACTCGTAGTAGCTGGGGGAATTCCCCTGCCCCTGGCCCTTAGTGACAGCCCTGAAACATTGCTGTATTCACTGCATTTGCAGTACTCACAATCCATAAGCAGTGCCCAGTTGATGCTCCGGAACCACTAAAGAAACAAGCGGCCACAGTGCGCAAGCCAACATGGAATATGACACACCCATGATACTCTGCAAGAAAAATTAATAACACAGCGGGAATTCACCAGACAGGTGTCATCAGTGTATTTCATACACAAAAGTCTAACTCTTATAAAATCATTCCACCACCTGAGCTTTTCTTTGGCCTAAATATAGGTCGCCTTTTGCAACGAACCAATTACCCTTAACATTTCCAGTCCGTACTGTGCAGTCTTGGGATTTGTTTACATTTCTGTTTTGATTTCATTGATACGTTACACTTTGTTAACTGCATACATGAAGTTTTTGAGTCCGCCATTACGGGGCGTTTTGTTTGGGAGTTTGCAATGAGCTGAAACGTCGGTTTGGAATATCGTCGAGGATCGTCTACTCTTTATTATTATTTTGCATGTATATCGGATGTTAATAATGACGAAAAAGGTAAGTTTATTCCCCTAATCTTCATCTTGGTTTGTTAACATTTCGTCGTGCGAGGCTTGATAATCATTGCAGGTGGAAATTGTGCAGTGCGGACTGGATATGGCCTTTAACACGTAGGAAACCTCAAAATAACTGTCCCATAAGGAAGAAAACTCCAAACCGGATACTTAAACAAATAAGGATGGTTAAGGATGGGGGAGATCGAGTGACGAATTAGAAATATTTAGCCTAAAATTTAAATTGGTTTTAAAAACACCCCCAAGAATTGTTTTAAACTTTGCTAAAAGTTGTATTTATTCTTACACATTCATCAAAATTCAGTAATAAAAATTGGGGGCCACTGAACAACTCATTCTCGAGTTAAATGCCTTGAAAGCTGTTGCTATGGCAACCGGTATGACAACACCGGTACAGTCAAGAAAATAATCACAACTTGTTGACCAATGATTGAACATTTGCTTGATAACATTATTGTTGCAGCAACTATTGTGGCAACTATTGTGGTAGCACTGAAATGGACTGGAGACTGCCAGATTAACTATTAAGTCCAGAGGCCATGCACCTCATTGGAACCTGTAATTTCATTCGCCCCCTGTATCCCGCACCTCTGCTGTTTTAAGGGCTAAGGTCACTGTTTATGTTGCATGTTCTTTTGTTTTCTCAGCCAATCCCGTTAAGCCTTCCAAGAGGGGCATACCGCCTCATGAAGTCGTTAATCACTGTTTTCCTCGATGTTGCAGTCACATGGCTACTTGAAAATTAACCCTGCAGTATAATGACGTTTAAAGCAAGGAGATTGAAATGTTCATGACTTACCATGGCAACAAATGGATTCCAAAAAGTAAATGCCATCATGCAATGGCAACCAAGGGTAACCGCCACTGATATAATCACTGAAATAATTGACATAATCACAGGAAAATCAAGTTTACAAAACAAATCAAGTACACTGTTTCATTTGGCCCTAGGTGTGGTCAGGGGAATGAAGAAACTGATGGTCATGAGAATTTTTTGATCCACGAGCAATGGATGAGAAAAATGGCACATATGTGTATTCTAAACTAGTGTTCTTGTTGCATTCTTTCTATTGGTGTCAAAAAAGCTTTCTATAGGGGAATAGTCTATTTCTTCTGATGGAAAGTGTCAAAAAAATAGCAACTGCTTGTTATTTTTTATGAGAAGGAAAAAACACAATTAGGGATAAGATGAAGAATCTGCCATGAATAACAAGACACTGGAAACAGTCAGCTTGGTCTGCATGTCTGCAGATGACATCTTCCCTCTATAGTAACAACAGTGGTTTGTTGCGTTAATGGATCAGACCTTGGGACAAACTCACCCCATAAGACATTCTTCCCAACTCTATCAACCATAAAACCCAGGAATGGAGAGACACAAGCCGAAATAATGAACACCACACTGCAAAGAAAGAACAATTTCTTCAGAATAAACTTTATAGTATATCAGGCAAATCTAATACATGTAATTTGTGGGGACGCATTTTGTACATTTAGACTAGAGTAAGAGAGCTTATTTCATTACCTGTTTACTGCTCCAGCCTCTTTAGGTTCTATATCAAACTTAGCTTCAAAAAATGCACTAAGGAGAGACAAGAAAAAAAACCCACTTTCAGCAATTATTTTTCTATTTTTTGCTACACAGAAGATGTACAAAAAATCTCATTGAAATTTATCAAATCCTATATTATGCACAGCATCAAGCAAGGCTTCATGTCCAAGAAAAAAGACAATTATTTTTTTTATAAAATAATGATTATACGAGAAAGGTTTAATTTCCTGTGTGCAATGTTGTCATTAGTGCACGACAAAGAAAAATTCTGAATCTTTATGTTGTGTATAATATGTGTGTGCAAATTGTAGATTATAATATGTCTGGCTGATGGCTCCATAGACCCTATGCAAAAATGGCTGCCATTGCTTTTCATAGTCTGGTCAAGTTTGTTAAGATTCTGATGGTGACTACATGGCATAATATACTACTCTGCAAAGTTTCATTTTTTTTGGTGAAATGCTTGTGAAGTTGCGACTGATTTTAATTTAAGACATTTGCATGGAAAAAGCTACCCTGACCTGCCTTGCCTTGTTTTCAGGGTTTTGGCAATACAAATGTTCCTGAAACTTTCCATTAGATACCAGTACAGCCTCAAAACTCCATACGTTGATTTACTTTGATCTCTTAAGGCAAGTAATTATTTCTCTCGACAAATGTTTTTTCCTGGGGCCAAAAACATAACCACAGCCATATTTGCATAGGGTCTATCGACACATGTAAATTCTGTGCCCATGACTGTGTGGGTAAACATGGATATTCTACTTACAGACCAAGAGCAATGAATGGAAAAATAGCTACATAATAGGCAACACAGATTATAAATATCAGCCACAAGGTAAGCGGGAAATCTTTGACGTCCTGTAAACGAATGACCTCGCCTGCAAGAGGAGACAATTAAAATGTGACTCAAGTGAGTAAAATCTGAAGCAGAGCTCGACGTTGCGACCTGTGGGGTCGCCAATGCGACTGGATTTGGTCCGCTGGCGACTAACTTTTCACGTGTGGTCGCCAGTGTGGCCACCGCGATTTCAAGTTATTATTTTATTTATTTAGTTTTTCATTTCCTAAGATCCATGACAAAATGAATGAATGTTAATTGTAAACCATGAGGAATGTAATTTCTTATCACTTTCATCAAAAGTCGTTTAAACCGCCTTAACTATAATTACTAACTATTGTGAAATCAGTCATCTACATGTTTGGTTGAAAGCATTCCGGAAGTGACATTTGTTCCTAAAATGAGATTTTGCATAAAGAAAAATTCTTTACCATTTGATTGTAAACTATGGTCTATCCATTTCAAAAGAAATAACATTCGTTTTCACAATACAATTGGCGGTATGTTGTAGGAAAAGAATAGGGAGTTAATTTAATTTACGGAAGCTCGCATTATGATTGACGAGAAACTAGCTGAATGCATGTAGCGACTGTATATTTGTCGTAGCTTTCTCATGAATAAAACTGCATGTATAGTTTTCTTTTTCATTGCCAATATTTTGTAGTTCCTAAAGAACATGTGAAAGAATAAAATACATTGATAGTAGATCGTAAACAGCCAAAACGCAAACCTCAGACACACGCATTAGCATTTTGTGTTTTGTTTTGTTGGAGATATCGGATTTCTTCTTGTCTTGCTGTAACACGAAAACTTTCGCATTCTCTCCAGTTAAGCTATTTTTAGGTTTCCCAAAAAGCTGTTAGTATTTTGGTCATATGTCAATTTAACTTTTCTTCCAATCATGCAATATATCTCAAGTTTTAACAAAAATAGCCCGCTTTTGACTTTCAACATTTGTATTTATTCCCGCTTGTGATTGAATTCAATTACCGTATTTAGCACGTCGGCACGCTATCGAATTTTTCGCCCGGCGCGACTCGTCAAGATGGATGCTTAAAAGACTTTGACTTGAAATAAACTGCTTAAACGGCAAAAAAAGGAAGATGATCAAACCAATTTGAATAAGGAAGGCGTATTTCAGCGTTGAAATTATTTTTATTTTCCCTACTACCTACTTTCAAATGTAACGTTTTGTTTGGTTTGGTTTGTACAGAAAATACAAGGAAGAGACTTAAGGGTTCCAAAAACGATTGAATACAAGCTTGCATGCCGTTTCGAACTCTTCCAATTCCCACCGGTTGCAAATTGAAATTATAGTTTCACACACACGCACATGGAATTGCCACGTGCAGTCGCCACGCATTAATGAACACGGAAACTTGCGGAAACCTTCAAGAAAAAAGACAATTTTTGGCGACCATAAAATTTGTGCTGGCGACCTAATCTTAAAACTTAGGAGCCAGCTGGCCCCAAGGTTTTTTTTCTAAAGTCGAGCCCTGTGAAGGGTGCTCAAAATAGTCACATTGGAAGACTCATCACCCCTTAAGGTGGCCTTATAATGAGGGAAAGGCCTGTGCACAGGAAGTGATGCAAAAGGCAAATTTAAAGTACAAATGCATTAATACGCTTGCCCCAGTTTATCTTTGTTACAACATGTTCGCTCTGAGAACTTTGTCCTTCGATCGTCATGATGCAAGACAAAACATTACACCTACACTAAAGATATATATAAATTTATATAATCTTGCACTATACAATGTTTTAAAGATAAAGCTAAAAAGTCAATAATAAATTATATTAAACGAGCAGAGGGTGCATAAATGTATTTTATAATTAACGAGGTAGCTCATTCTGTTTTACAATAACAAACCTGTTTGTCCATCTTGCTTTTTGAGGATGCGTGCTGCTCTCTTGTCAAGAAAGCCCAACAACAAACCACAGCTAAGAGAAAACAGGCAAACACCCACACCTGATGGAAAACAAAGGTGCTTCAACCTCAACCTGTGGGCTAACACATTCCCACAGAGGAGCCTGTGCAAGTACAATGGACCTTTGTCTTACAGCCATCTCATTATTACAATATGTACTCTGTCTATGTTTCCTTATGGAAAGAACCTCTTTAATATGACCAACCTTTAAAGGGGCACAGTCACCATGAATAAAGTCAAATTTGGCAATGTATAAAATTGCCTTAAAATCAAAGGACACCTCGAAATACTAAGGTAGAAAAACGACAAAGAGGGAACAATGAACTAAGAAGGATCAAGGATGGCTTTGACTGAGGGAGATTGAGAAGGACTGTTATTGACAAATTTGAAAAATTTAAGCTAAACTTTTCAAACTGTGTCATTCGTGACCGAGCTCCTTTAATATCCATGGTCAATTTTTTTTGGGGTGGGGGGGGAAGAGCTGTAGGTGACTGGATTAATGCTTTCAACTGTACTGTATATACTAGTTATTGTCACCTCTGCAAACTTTAATGACAATTATTCACACATTTTTACCAAATTTATTATTAGTCCATTGCAGGGTTACCCCCAACATTAAAAATATCATCGGTACCCATTTGAGGAGTAGCAATACGAAAACGTTAGTGTGTTGCCTAAAAACATAGCGGAATCCCCAGTCTAGGGCTCGAACAAGGACTACTCAATATGGAATCCAGTGCCTCCCACTTCCTGCCTAATTGAAACCACTGTTAGTGCAGTATATTTACAACTGTATTGCTACTTGTACCTACCCACAAACAACGTCATTCCTAAAGCTTTGTAACTTTCTTGCGCTGGAACATGGTTTGCAAATGTCTTATAAATTGGGTTGTTGACATTCATGTTTATTGTGCTACCCTAAAACAAAATTGTAAGAGCCAACTTTGTAAAATATCCACCTAAAGTTTTGTTATTACATTTTATTTACGGTTTCACAACACTGACATCATGGTGACACAACTGCTCCCCAAAATATTTTTTTTAACATGACGTAAATATCACGTGCAGCATGATATGGTTGCTATAGTGATGATAACCACACTGGTCAGCCCATCGAAGGCTGTTTGGTTTGGACCCCATGGTCTCATCCAGAAATTCCAATTTAGGTTCATACAGTGAAACACATACATGTAGTAAGCGGAAACCCATGGGACCAATGCTGGTCACAGGGGACCCATACAAGCGGTGTGTCTGTTTGTATGTTCGTTTTATAAAAAAATGTATGGGAATATTGAAGAGTCTTGATATCGTAGACTTATATTGAGTAATGGCTATAAAATAAACGCAAACTTACCTCAGGTGTTGTATTTTGTCGTTTCTGCTGCTCAAAATGGCGAATTTGAGTGTTTATTTTATAGCCATTACTCGATGTAAGTCTACGATATTAAGACCCTTCAATATTCCCATACATTTCTTTATAATTCTAACATACAAACAGACACACCGCTTGCTGGTGTCTGTCTAATACATGTGTAAGGGTGTCCACTGTTGAGAAGCCGGTGAGTTTATTTTGACAACTTAGATTAACTACCTTCTGTGGCACCTAAATTTTCCTTTTCATTTTGCACTCTTACAGATGCTGACGATAAGAGCTATAGACTAAGCAAGGAAGCACTATTTCCACCCAGATCATTTAGAGCCAAACAGCAGGTCATTCAATTCAACTGTATGCATTAAGCATGCCAGTCTTCAATTAGCTCAACTTGAGTCTTATGATTCTATGATCATTATAATTCAATTTATAAACTACGTAAGGCCTGCACAGAACTGATGTGGTGGCACGCAATGTTGAATAAGGGAATGTTATGTTTAGCTTGGGTAGAAAAAAGAGCTTTCATGAGTCATCCAGGACAAGTCGATTTTCCTACTGGGCAAGAAAAATTAGAGAGCTGCTTGTCTGAAGGGAAAGCTGCTACACTCAAGTTCTCTTTCAGTGCAAGGTTGAACCCGATAATACAATATAAGTAGCTAATGAACCATACCACTCTGGAGAAACTAAGTTGAAGACCAAACACCATATTTAGCTCTTTTCCTTTGAACCAGCTAACAGAGTAGGTGTTCTGAGCTACAGCCAAATTTTCTCCCCCAAGACTACAGAAGAAAAAATAACAGTCAGCAAATTGAATTGTACAAAAACCAACGCGTGCAATCGTGGAAAATTAGCTACCCCTGGTTTCTGTAAAAATTAGCAGCTGGAAGTAAATTTCCTACTTCCCCTGGGAGAAGGGCTTGGGGGCCACAAACCATTAGGCCACTGCACTGTACCTGTTCTTTGCTGGTAATGCCCAAAAATTATCTCCAGCTTCCTTCCTGCACTGTACAGATACAACTAGATGTAACAATCATAACAACAACCAAACTGTACTCACCCAAATACAAATCTGCCCACTTCCATTACAGTAAAGCTATGGATATAAGCTCCAAGTGCAAAAATAAGCTAGAATAATAGAAAACAAGAAACACATTTTCAGGTTTGAGTAGCAAATCAAGTTACCAAGTGTGTGTAGTATAATCCATTTTATTTACTAAAACACAACATGCAACAAATTGGCTGGCAATTTGAAATTCAACAGAGCTTTAGTGCCATAAAATATATGCATACCTCCCTCACAGAAGAGATTGGAAATTCCAATCAAGATTCATATGTTTCTTTAAATGTTTTGGTCTTAGTGAACCCCCTACTGCCAGGAATTTGTTAAGAAGGCATTTAAGGGGATTGATTCTTTCGTATAAATTTCTGAATTGCAAGTACTGTATTGTTAGTTAGTGTATCAACTGCAAATAAAATGCCATTAATTAAAAAAAAAACATTTTCCCTTACCTGCCCAGTCAATACAAACAAACTGAAGATAATAGTTCCAAGCCTAAATAAAAATTAATAAAACCAACAATTAATAAGAGATCCAAGGGTTTTAAGGGTTAAGGCCAAGCTTGAAAAAAATCTTTACTCTCTTTACCTTTTGGACAAGCAGCTCTCAAATTTTGCTTGCCCAAAGCAGTTGCAAGCTTGTCTTAGCGGTTATGGTCTATTGGTCAACGCGCTGGACTCTGGATCGGACAGTTGAGTTAGAACCCTGGCCGGGGCACTGCATTACCTTCTTGGGCAAGACACTTTACTCTCACAGTGCCTCTCTCCACCCAGGTGTATAAATGGCTACTGGCGACATAATGCTGGGGGATAACCCTGCAATAAACTAGCATACCATCCAGGAGGGAATCTGGAATAAGCTCCAGCGGTATGGGCCACGAGGGGTTTACCTTCTGGATGAGACTTTAACCCATTGCAGGTTGCTCTCAGTATTCTATCAGGTAAACACTTCATTTTGTCAGTGCACATCAATACTCCTGGGTAGAGAGAGGCAGAGGCAAGGTATACGCAATCACCCCAGCCATGCTTAAACTTGAACCGTTCAGTCCAGGGTACTACCACTAAGTCACGGTGCCCCCCCCCCCCCCCCCACCCCCTGCAACATAACAATGGAAATGTCAGAATTTTGAAATCGCAGGACGTCACCTCACCTCATACCAAAGACTCTGTCCAGTAAAAATCCACCAAAGAAACATAAAACCACATTAGGGTATGAATACAGCGAGTACAGCAATACATAAGAGTCAGCTTGGACATGCATATCCTGCAAAAATAAATATAAGCATACAGCTGAACAGTGTAACAGACAAGAGGGGGTCTCAGGTCCAAAACCCGACTAGGTCAGCTTCCTGATCCGACATATATTGATAGAAAACTTCAAATGATTTGTAGGGAACAGTGGGGGTTTTACCCATTGGAATAACTTGGCTCCTTGCCTCAAAACCTTAGCTGGAACCAAGGCTGAAGATTAAAAAAAGCTTTGCAACATACCGTAACACCCTCCAATAACATCCAACATTCATTGAAAATTATAACGTCAAAAGACTAGTCTACTCTGTAATATATAGATTTAGCCAAGACTAAAAGCAGAGGTCCATACCGTATTTACCCGTGTATTAGTCGACCTCGTGTATAAGTCGACCCCCTAACTTTGGGGCCAAAAACTAAGTTTTCTTTATTTTATTGGAAAACTTAAATATATTGTATTTCTTAGAATTATTGTTCAGGTAAGTACTATTGATATATGAAACAATCACAGCAAGTTTCATTGTGAAGTTTTAATATTCTCGCATGTCCGCAATCGTTTAAACAACACATGTACATGTGGGCATTTTGTCCATAATGTTTGAAACAGGCTTACAAAATCAGACATACTAATTGCAGACAAACCTTTTTCACTGTGGAAATGGAAAAAGCAGCTTTAGCAGGCAGGCAAAACACCAAAGAAGGCCTTAAATCTTCGAGAACGCTCGATAAACAGCGTGTTTAGAAAACTTGGTAACCAAGCTACAAAATCGGTCGAGTATTGGTAACTGATGACTGCACGTGCTTACATAATGCCAGGTTACCAAGCAAGGAGTTCGAAGCGAGAAAGATGTTTTTCCTCAGCAGATTTACAGCTTTATTTTGCAAGAAATGTCAGTTCTTTATTCCGAAATTGTGCCAGGGAGTATCTTCAACCCTCAGGTCTACATAAAGCAAATAAATTTTAAAGCATTTCGACTTGAACTGCGAATTTAGATGCAGACCGCTAAGCGAAGGACTTCGCGTTTTGTGTCATTGTTTGTAAGATGTTTTACGTAAGATTATAGACACAATTGTTATGCTAATTGTGCCGAATTTATTTTACTGGTGCTTGGGTTTTAGTTTTTGACCCATGTATAAGTCGAGGGCGATTTTTTGGACTGATTTTTAGGTCATGAAAGGTCGACTTATACACGGGTAAATACGGTATTTTTCCTGGCTCTTAATAGTTTAAGAAAATGCTCACGGGAAAATTATCACGTACGCAACTCCTCAAGAAAGATTTCATAGCCAACATAATTATTGTAACTAAAATCGCAGAAATACTACTGCCATAACCCGGAAAATTACCTGGTCAGCAGCCAACTTTAAAAAATTTCAACATACAATCTCAACAAGTCCTAAACCTGAGCCCATGATATGGTCATGTGATACTGGTCAGGGGATACCTTGGTGTGATAGCTGTCAACTGACCATAATGTGGATGGTCCAATATCAAAGATGTAAGCTTACAAGGTTGATATCTGCTTCTGGAGTATATAGCCACCATGTTAAACAATGTTGAACATGCGCAGGTATGTAGGTACAGCGCCCGCGCCCGCAGGCTATGCCTCTGGCCATTTTGACCATGAAGAATGAACTGAATGGTTCTCGTATTCCCGTACATGTATGGTTTTCCAATCTCTATGGGCATGGGGCTCTGCTCTGCAGCTGCTGGAGCTCTGCTATTAGAAAAACAACATACCTGCTCGATAGTTTTCTCTAAAGCTGCAGGGTTATCATAGCAATAATAGCTTCCTATAAGGAAACAAGAAAAAACAGAGAATACTCACATGTACATTCATGTACCGGTACACAGAATTCTCTAACTAGAAAAAATTTTTTGACCATGAAACTACAATGTAACAGGGGCTCTCCTTGTTGAGCCCAGAAGGGTTTGTTGAGATCACCTGCAAAATGTTTTGCAAATAGCACATACCTCTTACTAACCAAGTTCAAGGGCCGCACTGTAAATTACGGCCCACATTTTTCTACTTAGGTAGATTTACGTGTCATAAATCGAAGGGAAAAAACAAGGGTCTGTAATTTATAGTAGGGACCAAGAACCAAGAAAACAAGGTTAGAAAGATATTAATTTATTATCTCTCTCTATCTTGGAATCAAGCGCAATTTTTAATTAAGCGGGCCATACTTTTTGAGTACGACCTACTAATGACCAATCACAGCGTCCGCACTGAGAGATATAATAAAGTCTCCTATTGGGGATTGATTGATTGATTGACTGATTGATTGATTTACAACAACCTTGAAGTAAAGTGCAATCAATTTACAGTTCTAATTTCTTAATTGCACTATAACCAAATGTCACAAACTCTGAGGAAAATTTATAAATAAATTAATCCTCCTCATAAAAAGCATTCCTAGGTTAGCAAACTTGGAACTAGTTTTTTTATTCAGAGGGCACCAACACACTAACGTTCTTCCAACTGCATAAAAAGGGCAAACCAATTGGCAAACTAGTAGTTTGGAAGCAAGCTGTTGTGTAGAGTGGTGGACAAAACACTAATCCCCAGTCCATGGACTACCCCGATGGACTACCCAAATGGACTACCCTACCCCTAAAAACTCTATCCATTTGAAAATGGATTACGAAATGGACTACCTTTAAAAACAGTTTTTAAGCGTTTTTAGGGGTAGGGTAGTCCATGTACTAGGGGTCAGTTTGTCCACCACCGTTGTGTAGAGAAAGCTTTGTGAAAAAAGGAAGCTTAATTGTGCAAGTTTACATCACTAAAGACGGTTTGTCCTTGTTAAATTTGAAATGAGTCAATTTCGTATAAACACTGTTGCAAAATATTGCCTGACATTATACCTAATAGGCCGGAAGTGAACTGAAAGTTCGCTTCACTTCACTTTGCCAATCCTCGTTGGCTTCGGTAAAACTGAACATCAGAATTTCTCAGCTCTCGTTTGACAAGAACATTTCGCATTCATTCCGCGGAAGTTTAGATAATGGAAGAACATTTGAGGTAGACTTAATGTATTTTTGTTTCTTTTGTAAGCTAAGATTTTATCGATCACGAACGTGCTCGTGACATTTCAAGCTTGCACTTACCGAAACTCAGAAAACATATCAGCCCTAGAACAAAATAGCGATGGAAATTTCGTCTTGGATCACAGCAAACTGTCGCTCCACAGCCAGTTAATTCTTCTTCAGAGTGTTCGAATTTCCTATTTATCATGAGAGGAGTTTTTTCGTCACTGTCCTCCATCTTGAATCACGAATGTCCCATGACCAACACGTGACTTCTCACAGGACACCCAAGCTTGTTGTAGACCTCACCTTTCCAGAAGCGTTGAAAATAAGGGGGTGTGGCGACTTTCGTACCGGTGCGAGTTCACCCCGGCTCCCTCGGCCCCAGCCTACGTGCAGCCGTACCCATCCCCCGAGGAAAAACGGGGTGTGGGTACGGCTATACGTAGGCTGCCTCGGCCCTCGCATGGCAGCCGGCTCTGTATCATTTACATGACGCCATCACAAAATATCATAACGGAACTGGCGCGAATTCGAACCGGCACCGGAGCGAGATTTTCATTCCGATACTAAAATTCATTCCGGTGTCTTGTAAACACCGTACGACTGTTCGTTTAATTTCATATATTTTTTTTTTACTGCAGAGTTTACAGCCGTATAAAACTAGCCTGTAAACAGGCTCCTGGGGCGCTCGAAATTCCCCCACTAGTAGAGTGTAACAACTCGCATCACAATAAAAATGGTTTATGTAAAAACAGTACACTTTTTCTTCTTGCACCAGATTGAAAATCGCGCCGGTATCATGTACCCTAAGAATTTGTCAAACTTCGAGGTGTTTGGAAATGTGATGAAGCACTCTCTCGAGTGTTTAATAAATCTTCTCAATTGAAACTAGAACTATGGAGAAAACAAAGAACTCAAATCGTAAAAATATTCAAGAAAAACGATGAGAAGTTCAAAGACTACAACAAGGAGGCAACGTATTATGTTTGAAAATAATATTTTGGCTGGTCAGACAAGCCTTCATCAGGTTACAAAATTATATAAATAGACCATAAATGAAATTACAATATTGTATTATGGACGGTGTCGCAATACGATATTTCAATACAATACAATACGTATTTCAAAACTGAAAGCAAAGGGGTGGCAGAAATAGCGTTAACAAGATGTATGACACCAAAATTAGGATTACAAAAACAAACTTCGTCGAAATACCCACAAGTTCAAAGCAAAAAGTTAATCAATGCACAAAAAACACGGGCGAATTTTTTGTAATATTTATCTGTGTTCGAGCCAAAATAACATTTTCAGGTTTTAGCGAGGCCCCTGATGAGATGGAAATATGGGGAGCCCCCCTAATTAATTATTCATCTCGAATTCATCAGCAGATTCGTCTTCCTGTGTCACACAAACTCATGTCAGGTAGGTTGTACGCGAAGCTAGTGTTCCGTCGATTCATAAATACAAACTTTTCACGTGCATGCTGTAAGAAATTGCTGCAAATTTACTTCTCTCCAAGGCTCAAGAGTCATCTCAGTCATGGTTTTCTATCTGTTTAGCTGAGGTAAGGCATGTCATTCGATGCTTCGGTCAGGGTACATGACGCATTAAATTCATTCATATGACTTAATTTTCTTGCTTTTTGGGAAATCACATATTAAATTAATGTGGCTTTAGTTATTTTGATGAATGAAGATTGGCTTAAACTCTCAAATTGTGAGCTCCGTCCAAAGAAGACAAATACGGCTGTAAGGAACAAATGCAGCCCTTGAAACAAGCCTGTGCTTCGAAATGTACCGATCAAATCGAAATTGCAGTCTTCCCAGCCATACCCCAGGCATTTGACTCGTCCTCGTACCTGGGGGGATTGGGGAGTGCGAGTTTGGTATCAGTAAGTGATCGGGTGATGGGGGATTTGAAGAAATTGCCGCTGTATTTTGTCCGTATTTTGTGTTTATAATGTACCGTTACCGTTTTGTGTGGAGGAAATATTGCGTGATGGACCCCTTGCATAGATCTATGTGGTGCCTCTTGTTTGACAGGGACGTTCAGAGCAAAGTCCCTTAACAATGTAATGTGTACTCCTCTACCAATATCAACCCATGCATCCCCTAGTGTGCCGAGTTTAGTCAATGTTTTTAGTTAAGACGTATTTGTTTTGGCATTTTCAAGGATAAGTACGTTTAAAGTTATTTTTTATTTTTATTTTATTTTATTAGCTTTGCCTTAAAGAATACAGAGAACAACAACAACAACAACAACATTGAAGATATACAAACACGAGTAGTGTTGGATAGTTCTGAGCCGGGCCCGGGGGTGTGGGGGTTACTCCCCTATATGGGCTATACGGGGATGTGCCGCTGGATAGGGTATTGTTTTTGATCCCTCAGCCCTGGACAGGGAATATAATTTCACGCGAATCTGTCCTAATCAGGGTTTGGAGCCGTCCTGCAGGGTATTGCTTCAAGACTTTCCTTGAGTTCAGCAGTATTTATTTTGACAGTTGCGGTAAAATCAGATTTTCAATTTCTAAGCTTAGTAAGATCGCAAACACTATTTTTTGTTTGGAACCTATGTTTTATATAACATCGAATATGTAGCGACAATGGCAACAACAGTTAGATCGAATATTTCATGGTAAAAAGCTGTTATTCGTAAATAATTAATATTTCGTTCCAGAGTGAAAATATGACATCTTGTAAATGGAAACAACGTTTTCTTAAGCTGATTTTGTAGGTTATTTGACCATGTTTTGCTTCTTTGCGAGTTGTCCTAGGAGGGCGTTTACATGGCATAGCTAGGCCTAAAGTTACCCTGGTGCAAGATTAACCCTAGCATTCAGTTAGGGTTACCCTAGGTATAGCACCAGGGTAGACCAAGCAGCCTTGTAATGCACCAGTCAAATCGAAGCTTCAACATCCTCCCCCGGGCAACCCCCGGGCATTTGATTTTTTGGAAAATTTGTGTTTAAATTCCCTCCACCCCGGGCCAAAAAGCCGTCCAAATGCCCCCAGCCCCCCCCCCCCCCCCCGGGAAAACCAAGATCACCGATTCCACTTTTTCGTAGCGTCTTTTGTGCTCCTGAAGTTGAGATCAAACGCAGTAAAAAAAATGTCACAGAACCCTAGCATCTGTTGATGCAGTTACGCGATAATATCTCAACCACTCAAATAGCTACAGGGAGCCTAAAGTCTTAGACGTTTGCTTTTTAACCAAGCTACCAAGACGCTGCAATCTTTTCCTTTAATATCCTCAAAACTCGCCATGTCGGCCTCGTGGAATCGCCGGGACACGCAACATGAAATCGTGGCTAACGTTCAAATTCCCCACCCTATATGAGTGAGGATCAAATTCCCCACCCCCGGGAAAGGCAAGGGGGTATTCCCAGGGGGAGATGTTGAAGCTTCGATTTGACTGATGCATAAACACGTCCTCGAAAGAGAAAGAATATGCGCGTGTTAGCGTAAACCCTTTTACTAAGGTAACCTAGCACTAGGTTTACCCTACCTCCTTGTAAACAGGGCCCTAGAACTGATTTTATAGGCAAAAAATAACCAGAGTATATTCATAAAGTTTGATAGGCCCATATACATAAGATCAACGACCGCACAACCGAAAATGTGAAAACCATTTGTTGATGATATTTTAGATAAATTGAAATAAGTTATCTTTTTCCCAACGTATACTTTCAGCCATGGAACAAGGTCACGTCCTATCTTCTTCTGATGAGAAACTTGATTTTGATGATGAAACTTTAAAAGGTAATGATCTCAGAATTGCCAAAGAAGTGGGAGACGGGGCTGGAGAAGGAGCTGCGTGTAGTAATCTTGGCAACACTTATGATAGTGTGGAAGATTTCAAAAAAGCCCTTGAGTACCATGAACGTTGTTTAAAAATTGCCAAAGAAGTCGGAGATAGGGCTGAAGAAGGAGTTGCGTACAGTAACCTTGGCAACACTTATGACAGTGTGGGAGATTTCAAAAAAGCGCTTGAGTACCACGAACGTCATCTAAAAGTTGCCAAAGAAATCGGAGATAGGGCTGAAGAAGGAGTTGCCTGCAGTAATCTTGGCAACACTTATGACAGCGTGGGAGATTTCAAAAAAGCCCTTGAGTACCACGAACGTCATCTAAAAGTTGTCAAAGAAGTAAAAGACAGGGTTGGAGAAGGAGTTGCGTATTGTAATATTGGCATTGCTTACCACAATATGGGAGACTTCAAAAAAGCCATCTTGTACCAGGATCATGGTCTACATATTGCAAAAGAAGTAGGAGACAGGTCTGGTGAAGGAAAATCGTATTGTAATCTTGGCATCGCGTATCACAGGCTGGGAAATTTCAAACGAGCCATCGAGTACCACGAACATGATCTACAAATTGCCAAGGAAGTGGGAGACAGGGTTGAAGAAGGAAAATCATATGGTAATCTTGGCAGTGCTTATCACAGGCTGGGAGATTTCAAAATAGCTATCAAATACCATGAACATGGTCTAAAAATCGCCAAAGAAGTAGGAAACAGGGCTGGCGAAGGAGCTGCGTATTGTAATCTTGGCAACTCTTATCACAGTCTGGGAGATTTCAAACGAGCCTTACAGTACCATGAGCATGATCTAAAGATTGCCAAAGAAGTGGGAGACAGGGCTGGAGAAGGAATTACTTATCGTAATCTTGGTAATGCTTATCACGGTCTTGGAGATGCTAAAAAAGCCATCGAGTACCATGAACGTGCTCTAAAAATTGCCAAAGAAGTGGGAGACAGGGTTGCAGAAGGTAAATCGTATTGCAATCTTGGCAACGCTTTGTGTAGTCTGGGAGATTTCAAAAAAGCCATCGAGTACCATGAAAGTGATCTAAAGATTGCCAAAGAAGTGGGAGACAGGGCTGGAGAAGGAGCTGCGTATGGTAATCTTGGTAGTGATTATCACAGTATGGGATATTTCACAAAAGCCATAGAGTACCTTGAACGTTGCCTAGAAATTGTCAAGGAAGTGGGAGACAGGGCTGGAGAAGGTGCTACATATGGTAACCTTGGTAACGCTTATCACAGGATAGGAGATTTTAAAAAAGCCATCGACTATCACGAACATCGTTTAAAAATTGCTAACGAACTGGGAGAAAGAGCTGGAGAAGGAGCTGCGTATGGCAATCTTGGCAATGCGTATCACAGCATGGGAGATTTCAAAAAAGCCATCGAGTACCATGAACATCATCTAAAAATTACCAAAGAAGTGGGAAGCAGAGATGGAGAAGGAAAATCGTATTGTAATCTTGGCAACGCTTATCACTCTATGGGAGATTTCAAGAAAGCCATCGAATACTATGAGCATGATCTAAAAATTGCCAAGGAGCTGGGAGACAGGGCTGGAGAAGGAGGTGCGAATGGTAATCTTGGCAACTCTTATCGCAATCTGGGAGATTTCGAAAAAGCCATCCAGTACCACAAAAGTCATCTAAAAATTTCTAAAGAAGTTGGAGACAGGGATGGAGAAGGAAAATCGTATTGTAATCTTGGCAACGCTTATTACAGTCTGGGAGATTTCAAAAGCGCCATCCAGTACCATGAAGGTAGTCTTAAAATTGCCAAAGAGGCCGGAGACAAGGTTGGAGAAGGAGGTGCATATGGCAATCTTGGCAACGCTTATTTCAGCCTGGGAGATTTCAAAAAAGCCATCGAGTACCATGAACTTGATCTAAATATTTCCAAAGAGGTAGGAGACAGAGCTGGAGAAGGAGTTGTGTATTGCAATCTTGGTAACGCTTATGACAGCATGGGAGATTTCAAAAAAGCCATTGAGTACCATGAACTTAATCTAAAAATTGCTAAAGAAGTGGGAAACAAGTATGGAGAAGGAGCTGCCTATTGTAATCTTGGCAACGCTTATTATAGTCTGGGAGATTTCATAAAGGCCATCGAGTTCCATGAACGTCACCTAAAATTTACCAAAGACCTGGGAAACAGGGCGGGAGAAGGCAAAGCGTATTGTAACCTTGGCGTCGCTTACAACAGTCTGGAAGATTTCGAAAAAGCCATCGAGTACCATGAACGTCAACTCCAAATTGTCAAAGAAGTGGGAGACAAGGCTGGAGAGGGCGCTTCGTATGGTAATCTTGGCAGTGTTTTTTGCAATCTTGGAGAGTTCCAAAAAGCCATCGAGTACCATGAACGCGATCTAAAAATTGCCAAAGAAATGGGGGATCGGGCTGGAGAAGGAAAATCATATGCCAACCTTGGCAACGCCTTTCGCCGTCTGGGAGATTTGCAAAAAGCCATTGAGTACAATGAACATGACTTAAGAATTGCAAAAGAAGTGGGAGACAGGGCTGGAGAGGCTGGATCTCTTTATAGTCTTGGCCTTAGCTTTGAATTACGAGGCTCGCTACCCGAAGCTCTTGATTGTTATCGCTCTAGTGTGAGAATGTTCAACGAAGTTAGGAACAATCTACAGTTTAAAGATGAGTGGAAAATTAGCTACCGCAATGTGAATAATTTTGCATACACTTGTTTATGGCAGTTATTGTTAAAACAAGGCGACGTAGTCGAGGCCCTGTTTGCCGCTGAGCAAGGACGTGCACAAGCTTTGCAAGATCTTATGAATTTAAACTATGTAACTGAAACAGCTCGTAAGATGGAAGAAATAACTTTTGACGCATTTAGTTGCCTCCCATCGAATACAGTCTTTATGGCAGCTGGTAAAAGAGAAATCATTTTCTGGGTTATTCAAAACGGAAAAGATGTTCACTTGAGAAGGAAAAAACTTAGCGGTAATAGTTCGGCTGATTTGGCGACCACTATCACTGAGTCTCTAATTCACAATGCTCGTGGAGAAATGATTGGTGTGAAAAGTGGCGTGAAATGCGAAGATCGCTCATTAGATGGGATGAGCGACGAAGATTTGTCAAATGATAGGAGCCCTCAAGCTATATCCCAACCGAGGCACTCTAATACCAGTCCTTTGAGAAAATTGTATGACGTCATTATTGGCCCCATCTCAGACTTGATTCATGGAAATGAACTGATGTTTGTTCCAGAAGGACCGTTGAGCTTAGCCTCCTATGCTGCATTGCTGGATTCCAATTCAAAATACCTGTGCGAGTCTTTCAAAATTCGGATAATTCCTTCTCTGAGTAGCTTGAAATTGATCACAGATTGTTCAGCAGATTACCACAAGACGTCTGGGGCGTTGCTCGTCGGTGATCCGTGTTTAGAAGAAGTCCGTTTCAAAAGGAGAAAGCTCATGCAGTTGCCATGTGCCAAAAAGGAGGTGGAAATGATTGGAGGAATACTCCACACTGCACCCCTCACCGGAAAAGAGGCAACGAAAGACGAAGTCTTAAGACGACTCCCTTCAGTTGCTCTAGTGCACATTGCAGCACATGGCCGTATGGAAACAGGGGAAATTGCCTTAGCCCCAAACACTACACGAACATCTCCAAAACCTGTGGAAGGAGACTTTCTTTTAACAATGAAAGATGTATTGAGCGTTCAACTGCGAGCAAGACTGGTCGTGCTAAGTTGCTGTCATAGTGGTCGTGGTGAGGTTAAAGCTGAGGGAGTGGTTGGCATTGCACGAGCCTTTTTAGGTGCAGGTGCTCGTTCCGTTC
This sequence comes from Blastomussa wellsi, assembly GCA_947652115.1. Lineage (NCBI taxonomy): Eukaryota > Metazoa > Cnidaria > Anthozoa > Scleractinia > Plerogyridae > Blastomussa > Blastomussa wellsi. The sequence goes on along the minus strand of OX393570.1, from coordinate 3,913,740 downwards.
TCGTTTCTCTTTGGGCGATTGACGACGAGGCTACTCTGGAGTTCATGAAAACGTTCTACTCGCACCTAGCCGAAAGAAGAAGTGCAAGTGACGCTCTGAACTGGGCCATGAAGTGTATGAGAGAATCGGAGAAGTTCAGAGAAGTGAAGTACTGGGCTTCATTTGTACTGATCGGTGATGACGTCACGCTTGACTTGCATGAAGGCGATTAGATGTACGTCACGGTAAGTAGGACCTTGTTAAAGGTTGGTATGATATTATGGGATAGAGACGCCACATGTGCATCGCAATATTTTGAATATTAACATTTGGACCAATTTATTCTTTCTTTGAATCGATAAAATGTCTCAACTGATTTTGTTTGTGTATTCAAATGTGTTGTTAACTTTGCTACGAGTGGTCAAATATCGAATCAATTGTAGGGGATTTGCGGTCCAATATCTTCATTTGAGGGTATTACTGTACCGCAAGGTCAGGCCTAGTCTTTATGCGCTAGCCCTTATGGTTACACCAGGCAGCCAGTAGTCTATTTTTATTTTCAATATTGTTTTTAATTTAACACAGGCAAGTGAGTACGAATAAAGATTTTTGTTGTTCTTATTGTTCTTGTAACATATTTAATGGCAGTTGTGTGCATGGAAGATTCATTACAATGTCATAATCAATTGCGCAGGGTTTCTGGACGAAGGGCACTAAATGCCACATTTAGTTCCGCTTCGTATGTTTCATCTTATTTGGGGTCTATTCAGTGTTCAAGTAACCAAACACATATTGTTACGTTTTTCTTTTTTATTTTTAGGGAAAAACATGCTTTCAGTGATGGTCCGATGTCTTTTTACAAAGCTTGATAGCAATGTATTCATGATAAGACAACAGCATCTACCTGCAACCTCGTTCCCAGGGTCTTTTCCCTTGTTTGGGGGCGGAGCCAGGGAAAAGACCCTGGGAACGAGGTTGCATCTACCTGCTGAAAAGAGGCAAAGATACCTCCATATATAGATTCAGAGAAAATCATTGAAATGGAGCTTTCCTCTCGATAGCCTTTCTTTCGTGGTTCCTTGTAGGTTGTCCAGTGAGCGTGTCATTATGTACCAGTCGAATCGAAGCATCAAGATCCCCAAGGGCAACCCCTCGGGCATTTGAATTTTTGACAAATTTGTGTTCAGATTCCCCCATCCCCGGGCCAAATAGCCGTTCAAATGCCCCCAGCCCCGGGAAAATGAATAAGTGACCAGATTACCGTTTCAACTCTTTAGTAGCTTCTATTATGCTCCTGCGGTCGAGATCAAACGCAGTATAAATCAAACTGCCATGGAACGCTATAACATCTGTTGGTGCAGTATTATCTCCGAGAACGCGACAATATTTCAACCACTCAAATTTCTCTGAGGCGCCTAAAGCCTTAGTCGTTTCCTTTTAACCGCGCCGCCAAGAAGCTGCAATCTTTAACATTAAAATCCTCAAAACTCACCATGTCGGCCTCCGCCATGATTTATCAACCCACGTGGAATCGCCGGGACACGTAACACGAGATCGAGGCTACCGTTCAAATTCCCCACCCTATATGAGTGAGGATCAAACTCCCCACCGCCGGGTAAGGCAAGGGTGTCAAATGTCAGGGGTGTGTCGGGGGATGTTGAAGCTTCGATTTGGAAGAGAGCCACTTTGTTGATCTGCATGTCACTATGTTAGGCAGAAAATTAAAAATCCAGGTGGTTGCTTTTGTTTAGAATTGCACGCAAAAAATTTAGAAGGGCTGTGTGGTTTGAAATTTCTGAAAATAAGGGGAATGCTATACCTCTGTCACCATAAACACAGATTATAAGCAATGGATACGGTTTAGATAGGCCTGGAAGCCATTCAGATTTAACGAAGAGAAAGAAGCAACCACTAAGATTGACAAATATCTACTACGCAAACGCTTCAACCTTTTATTAGCCTTTTCATTAACTTACAATCCATATATTTTAGATTAATGAGCAATGGGTAACTTTAGGACTGTCGTTTCTACATTTTTAATTAGCATCTACGAACGAAAGCAATAATCAGTGGAGTAATTTTTGGTCATCATTGTGGAGTTTTTTTTATTCACTAGAATCGACAGGCATCCGTTGACACCTGGAAAAGAGAAACGAAAACATCATTTTTTTCTTATACAACTATAAAATATAGAGATAGACCAATATACAACGAATTTTTATTTCTAACTAGACGGGGACATTGGGTAGATTGAAATCTGCCCTCGTATACAAAAGGCCAAACGGTACACTACAGCTAACCATTGACTCTACCTAAACAACGGAAATACAATGGTTGTTATAGTCATTATTTGAATTCCCTTGTGCACCAGCACACGAGGACAAAACCTTCAAGGTTCTGCTTGATGCTGAAAACGTAATTAAAGAAATCTGTATTGTGAAAAGAACAACAATTAATAAGGAGACTTTCAATTGAGAGCAATCTAACCGAGAAGACAGTATCAAAGCGTTTCCATCTGACGTCACGGCAGCCATATTGACCTTTCAATATGGCCAATCTCAATGCGAGCAGACAAGGGTGTTACTAAAACGAGGAATGGAAAATGGGAAATTGAAATGGGAAAACTGAAAATGAGAAATTACAAATGGTAAAGTAAAACGTTGGTTAACCGTAAATAAGAAATGAAATTATTTTGCTAATGTGTGATCAGATTTGCATATACTTTTAATGGCCATTTCCATTCCCTACTGCGCAATCTCCGTCTGCAGTGTTTATCAAGTCTCACAGGATGGAATGTAAACAAGGCAAAATGAAAATTGACCTTTTTCTTCATTATCAACATCCAATAACCTCCAAACCGACGTGTCAGCTCATCGAGAACTCCCAAACGAAACGACCCGTAATGACGGACTCAAAAACTTCATGTACGCAGATCGAAGAATAAAGAATTACTGAATAGTATGGTGAGTCAGATTTAAACTTCGAAGGTTATTTCATTATTGATCAAAGGAAATACACGAAAACAATTTTTTTAGGTTTTCAGTACATTGTGGCTAAATGACTAGCAGCTGGTGAAGGTTTCGAAAGGTTTTGAAAATACTCTGAGAAAATATTATTTGCGCAATCTATTTCCCCATGGATTACTTATTTTTTCTGTAAAACAGAAGTACCTTAAATTGTTTCCAATTTAAGCGATGGCTTTAGAGACTGAAAATGATAAAATTAACTGTGCGTGCGATCGACGATCAAGAAAACTAATTTCGTTGTTTTCCCCTTCACGGGAATTGTCGCTTTCTCTGTTGCTTTTGAAAGCCAGTATATAACGTTTTTTGAAGTACATAGTTATTTTCTCTGTCAAATATTACGCTGATATTAACAAAGTGAAATAAATAAAGGCAGCACATTTCATGACCAGTTTCGCTTTAAATTTATCACCGATGGACATGGAAAAGGCGGGTAAACTTAGAAAAAATTAAGGTAAACTTTAGTTAACAGAAGTCTCAATTTTATTCCGTGGAAGACATAGAAAGTTTGAAATTTTCACTGATTTGATAATTCGATCACTTTGGGAATTTTCCCACTGATTCCCAGTGAACAAGAAGAGTACAGCTAGTGCAGTACAGTACAGTTTTCAAATACAGTTTTCAGCTCTGGTTTAAAATTGACAATCTATAATTTGCCATTTTTAAGTTCCCATTTTCAGTTTTCCATTTCAATTTCCCATTCCCCATTCCTCGTTTTAGTAACATCCAACAGACAACCCAGTCGAGGAGTTTAGAGTTTAGAAGCAAATACATAGAAATAACACTAAAGCGCTTGAAAGAGTGAGAAAGAAAGAGAAAGTGGCACGAGCATTTTTTAAGCCCAATCAAAATGCAAGCTAATAAAGAACCAAAGCAATCGCAAATTACTGTCGATGCTCAGGTGAACAGCCATGCATCCGAGGACTGTAGGCTTACCTTACTCGCGTATTTTGTACACGTAGTTGGACCAACCTCCGCCAGTTCCCTCGTAGCAGTTTGTTGCCTGGCCATGCTTTCTAAAGTTGGCTTCATCAGACACCCAACACTCACCATAGAACTGCACAGCAAAATATGTCTTCCCCGCATCTTTAGCCAAGTTGTAGCATTTTTTTACTACAGTGTAAATTAGTCAGACAAAACAGTTTGCAGTGAGTGAATTCTAAGTTAAGAATACTCTACAGCTTGTGGATTTCATATTAGCTCCAGTTTTTGGAGGATGGGGTTTGCCAGGTGTCGCCAAATTCGTGTTTATATAGTAAGTCTTAATTTTCTCACAACATTTTCACACTCATCTCCTCCCAATTAGGGGCGGGGGTTCCCGCCCATGCTTTTCCTGGACTTCGAATGCTTGATATATTGGATAGTTGTATAGGATATGATACATTAGTAAAATCCAACTAGTGGTCTATTATCAGTGCTGCGTTCTGATTGGTTGAGCTACTAGCCCACTAGTAGCGAAAGCGGCGGATTTGAAAACCAAAACATTGGCATCTGAATTGCGTTTTGCTGAAGTTTCGGACGAGTATTTGAGCTCATTACTAGATAAATATATACTTTCTATGCTTTCTAGTTGGATTTTACTAAAACAATTATTCCTCTCGCCCTCATGGCCTCTTAGTCAATAGCCCATTTGGCCTTTGGCCTCATGGGCTATTGACTCAGAGCACTCAGAGCCCAATCGGGCTCGAGGAATAATTGTTAATTGTTTTCTAGGCTAGCATTTCCGGTGTGCGTATAAATTCTGACATTTTTTTAGCAAATGCCCACCCAGCGTGAGGTATTCTTGCATCAGCAACGACTAAAAGTAAATGGGGCCTAAAGTTACGGAGCGCTTCCCGCCATTTTTCTTTCCCGAGATTGAATTTGGCCTCCGTCCACGATAAAAGCGAACGAAATGATGTCAAAGGTTTGTTTCAAAAAGCCATGTATCATTGAAACTGATGGTAGTACGGTTTCACATGAGACAAACCTATTATTCCCAAGTCATGCCAGGGTAGTTTAAAACCTCTTTTACGGAAATTGTAGAGAAGACTCATCGTTCGGCCATTGCCTGGCTTGTCCGTCCAGCATCCCAGATTAGAATAATTTCCAAATCCATACACAGCATTGTGAGAGAGTTCACCAACACCTGCAGGGGGAAACAAAATCGTTTTATGCCATTATTTTAGGCAATATTCAGTTAAAAATGCTTTAGGCGATTCCTTAGAACTGCATAGCGCAAGCGTATCCTTTTTAGGACTGAATCATTCTCGCCCTTTTTGTTTCTCTTAGCTGGCAGGGCCTTGGCACGAAAAACGAAGGGCTCTGGGGACGATAATGCGACTGAATTTGATAAAGGGGGTAAGTTTCTAAAGAAACTGTGGTGTTGCGTCGGTGGGAAGAATAACAATTTAATTTGGTTTTATCAACTGGGTTGATAATGTCAATTGGCCACCGTAAAGAGCTGACGTTTCGAGCGTTGGCCCTTCGTCGGAGCGAATCAAGGAATTGTGGGTCGTGTGTTGTTTATATACAGAAAGATGTAGCTTCGCTATTGGTTGATGCCTGGTAACGTGAAAACAACGGAATAAATTAGTTGAATGAAAAGCGTTCGTTGATACCGTGAGGATTAAGAATGCCGATTTGAAAAATAAATTTTTGTTCTAGAGTTTTGCGACTTTCCGTGCTTCCTTGGTGAAGGGAAAGGCCGCAGACTGCCATATGTTGCTTAGAATGATTTGGGAGATTGAAGTGTCTCGCGACCGGTTTTGATGCATTTTTGTCGTCTTTCCCTACGTCCCGAAGGTGTTCTCGGAATCGGTCACCTAGTCGTCTCCCTGTTTTGCCGATGTATAACTTTTTGCAAAGAGTGCAAGTTATGCAGTAGATGACATTGGCTGAGGTACAGGGTCCCGATATTTTGTCAACGTTGTGAATGAAAGGACATGTTTTGCATCGTGTGCGAGCGTGAATTTAGTAAGCATTCGTTAAAGATAATTGTGGCCTTAAGCACACTGCTTGAAACATATCGAATCACTGTCGATTGAATATGTGTGCCTTTATCACAAAACATACATTAAATTGTTCCTCGACAAGTATGCCAGCGCAGCACTTCCGTCAGGCAGCCAGTCAGTTAGGCAAAAAGACAGTAAGCCAGTCAGTCAATCGGTCAATCAGCCAAATAGCCAATCAGTTAGTCAGTCCGTTATGTCAGCCAATCGGTCAGCCAGCCGCTCAGTTGGCCAATCACTCAGTTACCAAGTCAGTCAGTCAGTCAGCCATTCATTCAGTAAGTCACCCAATCAATCAATAAATCAATCAATCAGTCAGTTAGTCAATCAAGCTGTTAATGAATCGGTCGGTCAGCGAGTTAGTCAAAGAGTCGGTTAGTCAACCAACCAGTCGTCAGTCAGTTAGTTAATCATTCAGTCAGTCAGTATGTCAGTCAGTCAGCCAGCCAATCAGTCAATCAGTTAGCAGTCAGTCAAACAATCAGTCAGTCGGTCGGTAGGTTGGTCAGTCAGTCAGTTAGATCAGCCAATCAACTACTGAATCAACCGGCCAGCCAGTCATTCTTTGATCACTCAATCGGTTAGACAGACAATCAGTTAATTAGTCTGTCATGTCAAAGCCAATCAATCTGGTCAGTTGGTGAAACAGTAAGGCTGACTAAGTCAGTACTTTAAAGGACAAGTGATCTTACCATGCACGCACGCTTTTGGGGCGGCCTTCATTTTCTTGTAGTCAGGATTTCCTTCCTGCGAGTAACACTCTCCATAATACTGTACAGCGAATAAATTGTAGTCTTTGCCACTGTTTATAGCATCCTGTCCACACTTCAAAACTGTTTCCATAAGATTATGCCAGGGAAGACCTTTACCCCGGTGGTTTGAGTAAAGATCGGTCAAAATTCTCTTCCTCACGGGATTATCAATCCAGCACCCCAGATACTGGAGCTCAGGGATATCTGGAACAGGAAACGATACGACAGATCGATCTCGAAGTGTAGCTGGTACTTATGTAAGAAAATATATAATTTTTCTATTCAAATCCATCAGCGGTACCCATCACCTAGGAGGAGAGGTGTCCAAGCCAGGGCTAGAACCCGGACCGTCCGATCCGGTGTCCAGCGTACTAACCATTAGCCCACTACACCTCCCTAACCTAAATATTTGGCAAGTATGCCCAAAATTAAGGAAGCATTTTAATTTCCGGTCAAAATTCAAAATTCTCGTCCTCAGTTAATTATCAATCCAGCACCCCAGATACTGAAGATCAGGGATATCTGCAACAGAAACAGAAGGATAGATCGATCTTGAAGTGTGTTACTATGTAAAATTTTTTCTTCAAATTCATCCGCGGTCAGATTTTTGAGTGGATTTCACTCAGTACTTTCACAAGGCCATTATTGTGCAAGTGTATTTAGTCGCTCCCGTTTCTCTTGTGGCGTTCTTGTTAGATAGCGCTAATTATTGTTAGTAAAAATCTACTAGTATACTAATGCAAATGCCGCAATCTGATTGGCTGAGCTACTGGACACTATCAGCCATTATAGTTCACCACTAAATTTTCTCCGATTCTCATTTGTCTAAATTAAACACGTGACGCGATAGTGTTCATCCGCGGAGGGCACTATCAGCGCATAGTACCCGTCCGAGGAAAATACCCGGATGGATAGTGCCCGTCCGTGAATTTTTTTGTAAACAAGCTGGCTTTCGTTAAAAAAAAATTCAAACGCTATTTAATTGATCTGTATTCAGGGATTCTTGCCTGATTTTCGTTTATTCGTACATTTCGGCTTGCAGTCCTTTAAAGTACTGACTTAGTGTGAATTTGCGCGCGGAAGAAAATTTAGAGTTGAACAATAAAGACAATGGAGTGTTTATGTCTCGGAACTATCGGTCTGATAGTTGCCCCTTGGAAATTTGATGTTCTTAAAACTAGCATATTTGTTTTAAGAACATCAAATTTCCGCGGGGAAACTATCAGCCGATAGTTCCTCGACAGAAACACTCTATTGTTTAATTAGAGTGCAGTGGTTGAAGGTCGTCTTCAAAATGGCGATGTCTTCGCGCTTTAGCGAAGTTTCGCACTGAGGAAGATTGAGAACTTTTTCACCGACACACGATTCGCTTATTATCATTTTTACTAAAACAGTTAGATTATTCGCTCTCGATTTCTATGAGGTGATAGATGATTCGGCCCTCGGCCTCATCAACTATCACCTCATAGAAATCTCGAGCTCATAATCTAATTGTTAATTAGAAATCATGATTAACCTTCACTGTCGATTAACTCCGTTATATGCTCACTTCGTTCAATACGTGCGTTGACAATACGAACGACGTTTTTTGTTGATATATTATTCTAACTCTTGGTGGGAGGCGCGCCTAATGATTAGCCCCCTGGACTCTGTATCGATCGATCGATGGATCCGGGTTCGACCCTTTGTCGGGGGCAAAACACTTTACTCTCAAAGTGCCTCTATCCACCCAGATATATAAACGGGTAACAGCGAATGAACTGCGTCGGACTGGCATCGTATCCAGGGTTGAGCAGAAATAGTCCTACCCACTTCATGCGACGGGGATTGGACATCGACCTTACTTTATTCCAACTCACGAATCTTCAAAGAAACGCACCGTCCTTGATGCATCTGACTCCCGCATCGTCTTTGTGTGTGCAGCTACCGATTTCGCCCCAACCGTCGTTTTTACATTCCAGAATAGAGTGCTCCGAGCCACTGCACTGTACATTGGACAAGTGAATCTAATAAAGGAATCGTGAATAAAGAGCATTTTACGTCGCATTCCTACCGTTAGCTACTTTATGCTTGGATAGTTTTAACGTCTGTTATTTTTTATTTGAAATTTAGTTTACGAGGGGTTCAAACATCTTCGGAATACTACGGCGAAGAATCTCGGCCATTCTCTTCTCGTTACC